>JAQFVV010006335.1:2643247-3381234 GCA_028023455.1 Epiperipatus broadwayi
CCATTATTATATATATATATATATATAACCAAAACTGTCTAACACTATACTAGCAAAAATAAAAATGCAAACCATAAAACAATACAATACTAGATTAAATCCAAAATTTTACCAAAATCCTTACAATCTTATGAAGACTTCTTTTGATATTAAGGGAAGGTGGAGTTTGTAATGAATTATGGGAAGGTTTGAGATATATGTTTTCCTTTAGTTTGATTTTCACTTGAGAAGGTCTATTTGTAGTAGATGAAACCATGGTTGTGTAAGGATTTTGGTAAAATTTTGGATTTAATCTAGTATTGTATTTTTTTATGGTTTGCATATATATATAGTGTTCAATTTATATTAAGATAGCAATTCTTCAAATTTTAATGGACATGCTTCAATATTTTCCAAGAGAGCTTGAAAGTCTGTGTTCAAATCCCCTCTAGGTACATCAAAAATTCAGTTTATACATTATAGTCGTATTCAAGTAAGCTAAATTAGTATACTGAGATTATTATATAAACCAAGACAATGTTTATTGACTTCTGAGTTTTAAAGACCCTTTGGTTTCATAAATATTGAAAAAAGTTTTAAGTTATTTATTACAAATATTAAAAAGTATCGTTTTTAATAGCCCATTGCTACGGGAAGTATATATATGTGTGTGTGTGTTATTTTAAAATTAATTTTATTTTAACGAACCTTAACTAAAAATAGTATTTCAAATTTTATAGTTATCAATGTTATATTAATAAATAATAAAATGTCTGACTTTAGATATTACTAATCTGAAGTTTTAATATGTAATCATACAAAATATTCTGTAAATATACAGGTACAACGCGGATTATATAATATTCATCAGTTTCGACAGCCTTTCCATGATAATCCTATAAAAGCTTTGAAGCTCTGCAGAGCCGAGATACAAGATATTGATCATTTACGAAATGAAATATTTACTTAAAAATCTATTAAAGAAAGATTAGATATTTTAACTTTTAAAATATAAAATATGTTTTTTATTTAGATAAAAAAGAAATTAGAAAGTTATAAAAACTACTAACAGTAAAATGTACTAAAATATATTTAAACGTATATTTGTGGACACATACGCACACTACAGACCAAAAGAAAAGAGTACACATTTAGTTAAAGCATGTTCATTCGCAGGTACCTAGAACTAGTGTACTTATATGATATGTTTTAACAGAAATAATGATGATAATACATAATTTTATACAATTTTAACATTAATTTTTTTTTATCGATGAAATTTTTTTTACAAGAGTAATGGTTTAACGCCGTGGAACGTAATAATTTAAATTTCTACCCCAGGCTTGGCATTTATAGCAAGAACTCTATCACATTTGTAGGATGTTAGAGTTATGTGGTTTTATCCAAAATAAAAAAAGCCTGGAATGAACATTTTCAACAGCATTGAAATAACCTAGTCTTCTGGAATCTTGTTCAGTAATCTGAGCAAGTAGACAGCTTTCAAATGCTCGATATCAATTTATTGGAACGAAACCACGTAGAAATAACAATAAGATGTAATTAAAGTAAAATAATCATTAAACAAAACTTAAGAAAACAGTAAATGCTAAATATTAAAGGCAGTTTTTAAAGGTTTTGTTTTATTTTTGCTTTTTTTTTTTTTTTAAATAAACTACATGAGCCCAAAAATTCGTTAGAAATTAAACAAGCATATTCTGTTTTTCATGGTCTCAATTACGTGAACACACTTTGAATATTTTGAAAGAGAAGTTAAGATTATGTATGCCATCATATTGTGTATGGCAATTAGGTTCATCTTTTACTGAATGCACTATTACGGAGTATAACGATTTTTTGTTTAAAAGATTCCAAAGATATCAATGTTGCTAATTGTATAGTACACACATAGAAATATTAGTCAGATGCAAAAAATAATAAAATTTTAGTTGGAGACTAAGTTGTGACTTTTCAATTTAGCAAGTCCATTATGCAAAGCTGCAGTAATATATGGTAGTTAATAGTACAAGTTTGTTGAAGACAAAACTTTTTTATGACAGTCTTAAATTTGATAAAAAGCCTTTGCACTATTAAGAATAATTTTAATATAATGCTTAGCATTTGAGATATAAATAGACATAGTAAAACACATCTTTGCATTTACTTCGTGTACTGGCTAAGCCAACAAAGAATTAATTTGAAGGGTTTTATTAAAATACTTGTACAGGAATGTAATACATTTAGTTTCAATCTTTATCTTTCAAAAGAAAATTTTATTCACAAACCAGAAGAATCATTTACAAAAAGAAGGACATTTAAATATCAATCTCAAAGGATACCAGTCAACAAAATCAGAGGTTACACTTGTATATATAAACAAAAAACAATTAATTTCATATCAATTACATTAAGACATTAGTTACCACCAGAAATTGAAGACATATAACTTCCCATTCCAGAAATCATAATAGTGGCCCATTTACATTAATCTAATCATGTATATCACATATATGATGGTGTTAGTCAATTCAAACACATATAGGTTTGTTTAATATATGAATGTTTCTGAGTGTATTATTTAACATTTTAAATATCGAGAGATTAATCATTATGAATCATATATGAAAACCATACACTTTACTTATAGATCATGAGGTTAGCCAATCCAATATAGGTATTGCATTGATAAAAATTGCTTAAAAGCAGGTTTTCATAGAATAAGTAAGACTGAAAATTACATGAAATATAGCATAGATTCTTTACAGTAAACATATCGGTTATAATTAAGCATTGTTAAAGCAGTCTTAATATATTTATTGGGTCATTGATTAAAACTGATCCGTTAATCAAACGAAAGCCCTTTCCTATTATTCATCAATTAGGTAACTTTATAATGGCATTTTCTAGTTCTTGGATCTCTTCCATATAAAGTTTATCTAGAATGTTTTAGATTTTCTCAATATCTGTGGATTTAAAACTTTATATTCTTTTCATCATAGGTACTACACTTTGTTTTAGGTTTATTAGGGACCAGGTCTGGTTGAACATCCAATTCTGAGAAAATTTTTGGTCTAATTCTTTAATTTCTTTTAGTAAGTGTAAAGACATTTTCATCATGTCATATTCTTCTCCACTTTTGAAGATAGTCTTGTTTCTCAATGACCAAATGGAAAAATGTATAAAATTTCCAATCTTATGACCCCAAAATGTCCACTCTTGAAGGCCTTAGTAAAATTTACACAAGCTGATTCTTTGGTTTTTAATGAGAGATTTAAAAATGTTTCTTATGCTATTCCAAATTTAACACTCCTCCAATATATGTGCCATTGTCTCATCACTATGCCTACATAGTGCGCATATGGGATCCAGATTATAATTCCTTTTACTATGTAGGAAGTCAGCAGTAGGCAAGGCCCCAATGTTAACATTGAAATCAACAAACCTCAGTTCCAATTTTAGACATTTGGTCAACCTGGAGAACCTCGATATTCCAATTGAAAGAATATTGTCAATTTTAGTTTCTTTTGGATTCATAAGATTGTATGTGTTCCAGTAGTTTAGTTTGTTGTTAAACATTGTTCCTGGCTTCTTCATTTTTAGATGGTTAAATACTATAGAGATTTGCTTTTGAATCTAAAGCCTTCCACTTTTGGGAGGTGGCTTATCAGTAGGTGTTATTTTTTCAGGGAATATTGGCCCTTCCATATCTAGGTTTTTTATAAATAATCTGGTAAGTACATTATGAAAACCCTGTATTAATAAGATTTTGACTGAGTGTAGTCCTATGCCGTTCATCTGTTTAGGTTTCTGTAGGAGGCACAGGCTGATGACAGGAGCCTTCCCCTCTCCCCAACACAGCTTTCTACATTGGGTTTTGACCTTCCTTGTAAAGGCTTTTATCAGTGAGAAGCCCACAAGGAAGTATGCAATCTTGGGGAGCATGACAGCATTCATCAGCATGATTTTCCTGAACAAAGACAAATAAATCTTCTCCAATGATCCAATAAATTTTGTTATCTTAGTCATTAAATCATTTTTCAATTTCCTTCCTCATTTTAGACTGGGGGGCCACTAGATGAAAACCCAGGAACTTCTGAGGTGGAGCCATAAATATGCCAGAAATTTGCTTGCCAGTCATAATCGACCAGATAGCATAAATATTTTTTTTATTAAATATGGTGATGAGTTTATACTTTTCATATGACATCTCATTTGTGCATTTAAATATAACTTAGTGATAAGCTAGAAAAGTTTACTTTATATGGAATTTTAATAAACTTTACATCAATGCCAAAAATATAAAGTTTTCTCCATACAAAATGACAGTATTTTTTAGCACTGTTGAATTGTTATGTGCAAATGCTTTCATAATACTGTATTGAGTAAGGTATACAGATGGTTTACTGTTATTTTGCAAACATTCGTATATGACAATAATATTTAGTCTGAGAAATGTTTATTAATAATCATTAAAGTATTTTTGTAATGTAAATAGTATTAAATGTGGAACTGTAAACAAATGGTATTTGTAAATTAAATTTTAAAATTAAAGCACTATCTGAAATTTGCAAAGAATATGAAGTCTTTTACTTTAGACTCAAATATATAATTGTACTGTGACTTAGTAAATAAAATATCATTTATGAAGTCAATGTCTATTTTTAACAAATAATCAATGGATAAAAAATGTAAAACTTTTGGTCTGAATTGTGGTAGATGGTATACACAACCATTCAAATTCCTTAAATAAAAAATAGTAATACTAGCTGTTATAGCTCAAATAATTTTTTTTTTAATTTTTATTTATATGTTATATTTTTTATTTAAAAAAGGTGTAATTTTTAAAATAATATATATAAATACAAATAAAAATTATAACAATCTATTGTGGTAATTTGTATTTAAGAAATATGGTGGTTTGTGCATATTATCTACCATAAGTCAGAATAAAATGATTTTTTTTTTATTTATTTATTTAGAACTAGCTGTATCCGGCCACGCGTTGCTGTAGCTCAGTCTGGTTATATGGAAAAGAAAGAAAAGAGAAAGCGCATGTTTCTAATATATTCAATTTCACAATGCTTGTGGGTATAAAATATTTTTTGTTGTTCCATTGTCTATGCAGATATAGAGATTGTCTGGTTTGCCGACTCTAGAACAGGCAACATATAATTGTCCATGTGAGAAGCAATCCGTGTCTAGATCTAAACCGCAGAATTCTAAAGAATGGCCCTGAGCTTTGTCTTGATGGTGATTGCAAACGCCAATGGAATTGGAAATTGCAATCTCTCGCATGAAATAATGAAATCAAAATGAAAATAAATCGAAATCTATGAAAATTCAATTTAACAATGCAATCGGTAACACTGAAATGGGATAGTAAAATATTTAGTATAGCGTGTGTTGCTTTTATGTCCAACAGATAATGCTGTTTTCCCAAAAAAGCATGTTTTGCCTGTGGGTATAAAAACGCGCGTATTTAAATGCAACCTTGTGTCAAAATTTCAAAGCAATCAGTGAAGAAATTTTGGAGATTTAAGATTTTGAACAAATGGACATTTACATTTTTATTTATATAGATTAAGCTGAAAAAGATATTAACTCCATAAATAATATTTTATTCATTAACTCACGTTATAACTTTATATTTGAGCATACATTTTTTAAACATTTTCATTTTTTTTTCATAATTTGAAAGTATAATTTTTAATTTTAATTTATAAATATCAAGTGTTCGCATTATATAAATAGTTTATTAGTTATTAGTAGACATTTATTAAGTTAGATGTTATCAAATCATTTTTAATTCATATATAAACTTCAAACTTAAATATCAGATAATACAAAATACAACTACCTAAGTTTAATTCCATTCTTCGTTTTCACTTGTGTCATATCCTGGATATACTTAAAATTTTTATTTATTATTCTCATTTATATAAAATACACGCCATATACATTTTGGATGTTTTTGTCCATTTGTATTAAGTATAAATTAAAACAGGCAAAACTTACTATACGTATTGCCACACACAGCAAGCTAGTGTAATCAATGGATGCCAGAAGGCTTGTGCATTTAGGCCTACTCATCCAATATCCCCAGACTAGTTTCTGGCTTGTGGGATGAGTAGGCCTTCATCAGTGAAGAACTAAGATCTAGGTGCAGTGCTCTCAGATCCAAGGCTCCTCACTGATGAAGGCCACAAGCCAGAAACTAGTCTGGGGATATTGGATGTGTAGGCACTAGATCGAGATAGGTGCTGTACTCTCAGATCCAATGTTTCTCACTGATGAAGGCCACAAGCCAGAAACCAGTTGGTGATATTGAATGAGTAGGCACTAGATGGGGATTTTATGCACAAGCCTTCTGGAATCCATTGATTATTCTAGCTTGCTGTGTGTGGCAATACACATAGTGAGTTTTGCCTGTTTTAACAAGTTATACACAAGCATAAGAGGTGGTGGTCATGTGATGTTTATTGGCTTTATCAAGTATAGATGTGTGTGTTATTTGCATTAAAGATTTATAGTTCAGTTGATTGTTATTTGTCAGAAATTGCACTTTTGAGGAAACACTGTTTTTGTAACCGAAATAAAAACAGGATATCAAAATCATTCAAAGTAAATTAATGAATAAAGATTAATTTTAATATGAAATCTTACAACAATCTGAGAAGTCATCAGTTTATCTAGTAAAATGAAAACAGTGGTTTTAAGAAAAAAATATGAAAGCATTTTTTGGCTCACTTAAATAACAATATTACATTGCAAATAAAAACTAATGCTTATAATAATTACTGAAACAGATAATTAATTTCAGTAATCTGACCAATCTGGTTGAGGTGAGAAGTCCTGCACAGATTCATATAAAATTATTAAGACACTACTTTCCCAGTTTATGTGGAGAACTAATCTGCTTGTACAGTATTTGCTTATTAACTGTTTTATAACACCCTAGAAAATTATCATTTTTAAAATTTGAGTATTGTGTTCATGCATGCATATGCAGCATTTGTATTTTTTTCTGAACACTGAATGTGATATTATGTTGTTACTGAAAGCACACATGTTTCTTCTACTTTAATTTACTCTCTAATGGTTATTTTTAATATTTGTTTGCCAATTAATCTTATTATAAATAAGCTACCCCTCCATTTACAACCTTACTGTTTGTACTTTCTTGTTTTGCCCACAGAAGCACTTGCAAAAGGTTATGCATATATTCATTCATTTCAATTTTGAAAAGAAAAGAATATTTTTCATAGATTGTATACATATATGAATTGGTTTATTAAACATTTGTGTAATACTTATTATTTTAGAAGAATATTATGATTAGATTCAAATATTATTTGAAAATGTTTACTTTTAGAAAAAAAATAATGAAATCAATAATGTATGAATGCAACTTATAAGTGGCTAAAAAGAACTTGTTCTTATTGACAATAGTATGCTCTTTTTTATTATTTTTTTAAAATATATAAGTGGAATTTAAAATTTTATATAGAATTTCCTTAGCTTTATGTAATCTGAAAAATATTTTGTTTGGGATTTAGAAACACAATTGAAACACTGCTGATTTATTTAATACAATATTTTTATTAGAAATATAATTATCATACAATCAAAAAAGTTAGTATTTTTTATTAATTCTGATAGCATCTTTCAGTTTAGTATTTTTTTTATATTTGCAAAATTTAAATATTTTTATGAATAATTTTCATTTGTAAACATATATTTTTAATAAATAATTCAAAATTTCTGAAAATATGATAAAAGAGTAAAATTAAATTTGATCAAATAAAAAGTTGAAAATTTAATCCAAGGATCCACTAGAGATTTGGTTATTCTGATAATGCATAGTCAAATAAATGTGAATATTGAAGATTAATCATTTTATTAGAATAATATAATGAACATTGTTGATACTTTATTTTTAACTGCAAAACTTTCTGATGAAAGTCAAAAAA
The DNA here is from genome assembly GCA_028023455.1 of Epiperipatus broadwayi. Classification (NCBI taxonomy): domain Eukaryota; kingdom Metazoa; phylum Onychophora; class Udeonychophora; order Euonychophora; family Peripatidae; genus Epiperipatus; species Epiperipatus broadwayi. The sequence continues at coordinate 2,651,194 of JAQFVV010006335.1, forward strand.
TGTTGTTGTTGTTGTTATTATTATTATTATTATTATTATTATTATTATTATTATTATTATTATTATTATTATTATTATTATTATTATTATTATTATTATTATTATTATTATTATTATTATTATTATTATTATTATTATTATTATTATTATTATTATTATTATTATTATTATTATTACATAAATAAAACATATTCAATAATTGTAAACATTTTTGATTTATGAAAATTGTTATGGGGCAAATGTCAGAGATGAGTTGTGATACAAACATCTTAAATATTTAAATCATCCATTTTTTCACCTAACAGGACATATAAAGCTTAGGAAAGATTAAATATTTTCAAAATAGGAAAGTATTTAATGAAATATAAATCAAAATGAATGTTTGATTTAATATATGATTACTTCACCAATCATATTAAATCTAATATGATTGAACTAATATATATGTAAAATTAAATTTTGAATAGTTTAAATAATTCATAATTTGAACAGAAGTGAGAATTAATAATATGCATTAAAAACTTTGTCTACCAAGTGAGAGTATGACTTAAGTATTTTTTTCTTATACTAAATGTTTATTTGAATATTGAAAATAGCAATTATATTGTATATGAAAATATAGCTAACTTATCATACAAATAATCATATCCATAAACCTTACTAATTTACAAAGCATTGCTTCAGTACAGTAGACTAGAATAACTTCTAACTTTCCCCCAAAATTTAGTTCTGATGCTGGTTATCAATACTAATATTATATAAAAGGCTAATTTTAGATAATTATAGCATGGATTTGGGAAATTATTAATGATATATAATATTTGAGAGATTTATTTTTGATGAATTCTTTAGGCTATTGTTTGAGTGTTCATTTTAGTAGATTGTTACTATTGTAATAATTCATGATACCTTTCTAAAGTCATCATTATCAATAATATTCAACCATTACATATAAATCAACATAGCTATGCTTTGATTTATCAACCAAACAGATGCATGCAAGCTAATGATGATTCCTTTCTAATAGCCCATAAGTTTGTCTAAAACTTAATCATATTTAGATTTTGGATAAACTATAACAACAATACATTTTCTGCAACATTTTTAACAATAACATAAAGTATAACTTATTACATGTTTTATCTTGTGTTGGCATTTATACTTTTGAAGACCATATATGAGACATTATTGCAATTTTTTTTTCTCTACTTCATAAACATTTACTTCCCTTATTTTGTTGAACCACTAAACATCACATGATCACTATTTCTTATGCTTAATCATAACTGTTATTAAAACAGGCAAAACTCTTCATACAGTAGTACCACTTAGTGAAATCCAGAGTAATCAATGGATGTGTGAAGGCTTGTGCATAAAATCCCTATCTAGTGCATACTCATCCAATATCCCCAGACTAGTTTCTGGCTTGTGTCCTTTGTCAGTGAGGAGTCTTGGATCTGAGAGCACTGTACCTAAATCTTATGATCTAATGTAACCCTCAAGAAGCCACCTTTTTTCTCTACTTTAATTACAAAACTATGAGAATAAAATTGAAAACACAATAATAAAATTGATAACACAATATTTTCAATCTAAGCTCATTAGCTTATATAATCATATAGGTCTGAATTCGTTCAGGACCCATATATTTCGGTGTCTTTAGTTATTTAATAACCATAGGATAGCTAATGAACTTAGATTGAAAATATTATTGGGTTTTCAATTTTATTCACATAGTTTTGTAGTTAAGTAAAGATAAAAGATGTTTGCTGGAGGGTCGCATTAGATCCTAAGATCTATGAGCAATGCTCTTCGATCTAAGGCTCTTCACTGATGAAGGCCACAAGTCAGAAACTAGTCTAGAAATATGGATGAGAAGGCACTATATAGGAATTTTAAGCACAAGCCCTCAGGCATCCATTACTGAGTGGCACTACTGTATAGAGAGTTTTGCCCATTTTCCTTATTTTGACTTGAACTGGGACAATTAGAAATCCTGAAATTAAATTGTAATTGACATTGACATTTTATATTTTAAATTTCACCTTACTTTAGACACATCTGATGTAAACTTGAGTGTTTGATAGACACTAGATGGTATAATGATATAAAATTTCTATCTCAAAATTGTTTTTTTATTAGTAAAAATTGTTTTGTAGATGTAATTTTTATATATTTACAACATCTTCTCTTTATTGATTATTCAAGATTATAGCAGATAACTCTAGATGAGAGAAAAGATAAATTATCTTGGGAACAAATGAAAAAATCATCTAATATTTATTTTAAACATAAGTACTATGTATTAATTTAAGATACTTCTAGTATTGTACTTTCTGTTTAAACCAAACTATAGTAGAATAATTAACAGTGATAATGATATTACAATATAGTATCCCCCCACAACAACACCACAAACACCCACCCATTCTTCCCCAGAAACAAACCTAAAAAATCCAACTAACACAACCCAAACTCATCCGAACTTACAAGACCACAGTCATGATGATAGAAAAACAAGTACAAACCCACACGTTCAGAGACAGTTCTCCTAGAGAAATTATTAGAGACTTGATTTTATAATAGAACTAACTCCATCTGCTGAATAAGAATTCACCCACCTCCCCCAACCACTGATCCACAAATCTCTCCACCGAGAACCTCATATTAACCACCTCGATTCCCAAACCAATCCTCATAAAAAACTCCCAGACCCATACATCGTTCTACATTTCACAGGTAGTAGTAAAATTTGTTATATTCAATTGTCACTTAAAAATACTTAATATCCAGAACTATTAGAACATTAATCTAAACATATAATTAATATTAATCATTTAACATCGAGAATTTTTACCTAAAAATTTCCGACTGACCAACATCTGAAAAATATCAAAAATTTGAGTTCCGTAAGTCTCGCCCGATCACATACCTCTAATCATTATTAAAGATAAAAATATTTATAGCTAATTTTTTTGTATTATTGCTAATTTCCAAAATTATATACAAAACTTTAGTTTTTAAAACGTTATATTGGTTGGTGTTTGATTTGTGTTGTTGGGTGTGGGTTTTTTGGGGTTGTGTTTTTATTTTTTTTTTTTTTATTTTGAGGTGGTTTTGATTATAAATTAGTTTGGTGAATTTGGTGGGGGGGGTGGGGGGGTTTTTATATAATTTGAATAAGGAGAAAGGGAGAGGGGGTAAGGTGGGTGTGTGTGTTTTTGCCTGTGAGGGGCGGGTTGGGGGGGGGTTGGGGAGAGTGGTGAGGGGAAGAGAGGGGGCAATGGCCTACAATCTTAAAAGGTTCTTCTGGGGGGTATTGGTGGGGATTGTATGGATTAAATAAAAAAAGTAAAAAAGGTGGAGGGTTGGAGGTTGTGGGAATGAAAGCACAAAACCCCCAACCCCCCCCGAAGAGAAAAACACAGGGGCACCAAAAAAAAAAAGGAACGGACAAGGAAGGGTGGGAGGGGGGGTGTTGTGTCGCGGCAGGGGGCGAATACAATATAATACCAAATTGTTTATCTATCTACAAATGTCACATGACCACCATTTAATCACATGATCACTATTTCTTATGCTTACATATGTTGTTAATAAGAATACCTAACTCTCAATACAGTATTGCCACGAATAATCAATGGATTCAGGAAGGTTTGTGAATAAAATCCCTATATAGTGCAGTGCTCTCAAATCCAAGGCTTTTCACGGATGAAAGACACACTAGAAATTAGGTTGGGGATGTTGGATGAATATGCACTACATAACGATTTTATCCATAAACCTTTCTGTGTCCATTGATTATAAAGTCATTTACATATTGGCACTATTGTATGGAGAATTTGGTACTCTTAATATTTGCAAAATTGATTTTCTGTCTAATTCCCTTAGTACTATGATGTTGTTACACACTCAACAAAAATCATTATAAACAATATACAGTTGTCATATTTAATATAAAAAGATAAGATAAAAAATATAACTTTAACATGATATTTAACTTTTAACAATAATATCTAATGATTAAAAAATGTGTCAATTGATATATATATTTATAAAGCTATAATGACTTAAATATTTCTTCATTAGAAATACAGAATGAAACTAAAGTTAATGTTGTTGATATTTAAATAAACTCTCATTATTTTAAATTACAATCACTACATATAACTATATCATTCTAAAGAAAGTGCTTTAAAATTTCCAAGTAATTCATCGACTACACAATTTTTATCAGTAAATATTAAGGAAAAATCAAATCAGCAATAACAATGTTAAGGTATTATATCAATGCTCTCAATGAACAAATATAAATTCTGAACTTTAAACAGTTCTGAATTTATATGTGTTCACACAACACACTGCTGAAACATCTTAACATAAATTGCATTTATAAAACCACCAATAAATGGAATAGTGTATTTACTTACAAATACAACCACTATATTTGACTTCCTTGCTATGCTGATGTGGCTAATTTTTTAACTGCAAGATAAGTTAAAGTTTTTATATATTCTCAGTAACATCTAAACAAAATTTTCTGTTGCTGGGGAATATTTGTTTAGAGAATGGATGAGAAAAGAGAGATTTAATTGGATTTGGAAAGATTGGGACAAATATTCCTAATGTTTGGAGAGAGACCCTGACATTGTAAATATATATATAAGTTTGATGTCTGTATTCGTTCCACAATATATGTAAATATATATATAAGTTTGATGTCTGTATTCGTTCCACAATATATGTAATATTGAAATCAATATATATATATCAAAATACAGTAAAATTCACATAAATTATAATATTTTTAAAAGTGCTTTCGACTATACATCTTGTAGTCTTTATCAACTATATTACAGTGAATAATCAAAATGAGACAACCTTTCACAATACCCATAGTTCAGGTCAGATTTCCCACAATTTTGTTATTTTAACATTTGATGATCATCAAACTCTGAATTGAACTATGGGTATTGTGAAAGGTTGTCTCATTTTGATTATCCACTGTTATATAGTTGATAAAGACTACAAGATGTATAGTTGAAAATACTTCTAATAATAATGTAATTTATGTGAATTTTATTGTATTTTGATATTATTCAACATGAATAAAGCATGATAAACAGAGCCCAAAATGCAAAAAACATTATTTATAAATAACAATTTGCCAAGCACTTTTGAAACTGTATACCAGAATAATTTTCATTATTTGACAGAGTTTATATATATATATATATATATATATATATATATATATATATATATATATATATATATATATATATATATATATATATATATATATATATGTAATGAGGCTTTAAAACTAAAGCATATGTAAAATTAGTTGGATTTTAGTAGGTTTACTATTAAAATGTTTTTTTTTTTTCAATTTAAATGAGAGATTTATTTGAAAAAAAAAAAGTAACATTGAAATGTGAGTTTAGGGAAGCACATGTTTCTCAGTCTCCAGTATAAAAAATATTTTTTTTTATAAAGAGGTTTGTAGAGTGGTAAAAAATCACAAATATAAATATAGAGTAGGAGAATTAAAAAGATAAGGAAATTGTATTTGTATTTATAATATATGTACGATTGTCAGAAGAAAACTAAATGTCCTTTAGTAGTGTGTACTAAAACGATATTATTTAGCCATCATCCTGTTTCACCTACTATGTTTCATAGTAGTATTTTTTTCCTTAATTCAAACACATCCCAGTTCAAATACACCTGGGTCTCTTTTTACACAGACTTATTTAACTCGATTTTGAAGTTACGCGATTCAAGTTTCACCGGAAGTCGAACTCCGATAATGCGCTATTACTTTAAATAATAAATTTTGCGCACTTATGTTATATTGAAAGTAATAGCATATTATTGGAATTTGACTTTCATCTTAGTAATTTCAATATTTTCAGTGCTTTATAATAGTAAGATTTTATGCAATAATGAAATTAAAATCATGATTTCCACATTTTATGTATACACACATTAAATTTTACAAGATTATAATGTAAATTTGTTCAAACATTGTGCGTGTTAATTTTGCATTTTAAATCACATTCTGTTTTTGCTTTTTAAAAAAGAACGTAATCAATTATTAATCATTTAGTGTCCACAAGTTTATTTTTAAAAGGTAAGTAATAACAGTGGGCACAATTAAATTTGACAATTAAAAATTAAAATCTGATTTTTAATTGTAATTAACAATTTAAAAATTACTTACGGTGACTTGAAATTAATGTGATGTAAAACAAAATTTGATTTTTAAATGGAATTGAAAATTAAAGACAAAAATAAGAATTTAATTTTTAGTTGTTAGTTTTAATTAAATTTTTCCCAGCAGTGGTGAATAAATGTCTTTTTCTTATTATAAGTCTAAGTTCATAAACAATTAATAAAATCATTGTCTCAAAGATTAATTACTAATTACGTTGTCAACAGAAAACCATTAACACAACATGAGAGTGAACTTGGTGCTAGTTGTATTTCCTCTTGTGAGAATCTAATTTTTTACCAGTTTGCAAACAAATGTGTTTTTCGGCAAATAGCGATAATAATTAAAACGTATAAAAAAATGTAAATTACTGTATTGTAAATTATGCATAAAAATATATTATTTTGAATAAAATTAAATATTATAGTTAAAAAAGTTTGTCTTGTATCAATTTTTTTCAAATTTGAAATTTTTTATTAGTCATATTTTATTTCCTTATTTTTTTTTTCCGTGGATTTTAAAGTAATTTTACATTGGTGCTTTACTTTTATACGAATTTTGAAAAATCACAGACCACATCCCCCCTTTTTCAATGTAAGTTATGCCTATTTTTTCACAATTTTGTTTGCACACGTTTTCTCAAGAACCTATCTATTGCATAAAATGAGACCCAGGTATATATAAGTTTCTCATAATTTATTTTATTAAAATAGGCAAAACATGCTATATATATTGCCTCACACAGCAAGCTAGAATAATCAATGGATATCAGAAGGCTACTGCATAAAATCCCCATCTAGTGCCTACTCATCCAATATCCCCAGATTAGTTTCTCGCTTATGGCCTTCATCAGTGAGGAGCCTGAGATGTGAGAACACTGCACCTAGATCTTAGGATCTAATGCAACCCTCCAGCAACCACATTTTATCTCCATTTAACTACAAAACTATGAGTCTTAAACCGAAAACACCTTAATGTTTTTAATTCAAGCCCATTAGCTTATATAGTCATATGGGTCTGAAACCAGTTCAGTACCCATATATTTTGGTGTCTTTGGTTCTTTAATAACCATAGCCACCACTATCCTATTATACAGGATTGGTTTTAACCCAATAAACATCACATGACCACCACCTCTTATGCTTGAGGACGCATAAGTGGTGGTGGTTATGTTGTGAGCAACGACTCCTTAGTCGTCATATGTTATTTAAATAGTAACACAATCTAGATAACATTATTTCTAATTCAAATAAACTAAATTTTTAATAATTTATATATAAAATAATATAAGCACGAAGAAGTCGTTGTATAGTGTTTGTATATCTGCTGTCATGTCAAATAAGTAATATCCACATTCCAATTAGGTCTAGGATTTCCTTTCAAGGCACAGATAAACCTGTAATATTGACTAATGAATGTTATTTCTGTTACTATTACAGAGTAAACAAAAGATAAAAATACATTCAACCTTATCAATAAAATATTAGTAAAACGGTCGAATAATATATCGTTCTCTCTCTCTATATATATATATATATTTGGGGGGGGGGGGGATGTTATGAGTGATTATTGCTAAGTATTAGGATAATTAATGGCAGTTTTAATTATATACATGTGTATGTATTTGTATGGTTAACTTATATATACACAGCTAGTCGTTGAGTCTATTAGTCAAAAAGTTTTGTATATAACAGAACACGTATATTAAAGTTATATATATATGAGTCTGTGCATTTTTTATTTAAATTGAGTTTGAAAACTATTATAGCTTTGACGGTTATTTATTAAATTTGGGTTTTAATTAACTTATTTATTTTTAATATACCACGCATTTTTAGCCTTTGCTGGATTTTAACAGTAAATTTATCTCCGTAGGTGATTTTCAGGAAGCAGTGTGTATTAGATTTGTAACACAAACTATCCGTTTTTAAATTGTTCGATAAATTGGTCACTTGAGAAAAGTTACATTTACATGTAGATAAAAGTGCTTATGAAACTTTGACTCTTTTCTGACAGTTATTTTTATTTTTAAAATGTTAGCAAAAGTATACATATAATTTAATTTGTTTAAATAATGGTATTATGCAATTAAATATAAACATTATTTGTTATAAAAAGTTTTATTAACTGAAACACAGGCTTATTATATACCTGTGTCTATATATGTAATATATAGGGTATATGAACACAGACTTTCAGATGATCCATCACTCTCCACTCTATGTAATAACACTGATACACTCAAGCACATATATGCACAGGTATATAATAAGCCTGTGATTGTTATTACATTGTAGAGATGTCTGCCTATCCTTGCATATGTATTAAATGGATTATGTCCTGTACATGTGGGGTTCAGATTGACCCTATACTTCAACATGGGTGTGACTAGAATCTCAGCCTCAGGGTGACCTTCGAGCATTCCATCATCAGATTTTCAATTGGATGGCTAGTTGAAGAGTTGGAGTGTGTAGTAGATTGGAGCCTGTCCATTAAAGTATGAAGATTGTCTATCTTAATATATATATATATATATGAGCACTTATAGTATATATGTGTGGGAGATGATAATCTGGACCAACTGATGATTTCTGGTTTAGCATGAAATACATATATTGACTATTAGTTATCTTTTCAGCATATATGTGCTTGAGTGTATCAGTGTTATTAGATAGAGTGGAGTGCAATGGATCATCTGAAAGTCTGTGCTCATATACCCTATATATTAAAAAGTTTTATTGTAACTGGATTTTTTTAATGAAGGTTTACAAAACTTAATTGTATCCAATAAAAAAGGGTAGTTAAAGTATCACATGACTTTGCTTACTGGAAAAATATGCTATTTCTGAATTAGCTAAAATGTACTAAAGTAAATAATGTACAGAATATGTTAGTAGCACATCAAAATACCCAATTTAGTTTTTGACAATAGGTTTTTATCACCGAGTGCCATATAATTTGCAGTTACTCAACCATTAATAATGATTACTTTTTATAGTATGCAATGCTGTAATTCAGGTGAGCACCAGAAGTAGTAATGTAGCAGTACAGTTCATGGGTTTGATTCTTTACCCTGCATTAAATTAAGAAGAGCACTTTTCTGTTTTACCCAAACTAACACCCAAAGCCCAAACACTCTAAAATCATAAAACTCAATCTATCTTTTTTTTAATGGTATATATAAAGCTGGCTAGTTTGGGATTTGGCTATGTCATTACCATATACTTTCCACTAATTATTCTAGCTTACAATAAAATTGTTTTCAAGTAGATTAAATAGGGTTAATTTCTAATAATTAATTAATTAGTATGTTAATTAAAATGTGTGAAAATAAACAGGTAGTCATGTAAAGTATTATTTTATATATGCCTTTCTGTTAAAAGTTACTCTACATGGTTGTGATAAATGAAGATCGGTATACTTTTGAGGCTAAAATCCATAAATCATGCCAAGTTGCCTTACTTTCAAAGCTCAAACGTTCCATAAACTTTCAAGTGATAAGGACACTCAATTATTTATTTATTTTAAATCAAAATGTTTCCAGTTAACATAAAGCTTGATTAAAATATATGCTGCTAGACTCACATCAGACTCAGAAAATTTTATAAGCAGTCTATTTTGAGTTCAAAATCTTAAACTATTTAAAATTCTGGTTATTGGCTTGGTTTGGTTGTAGTTGCAAATCTGTTATTTATCATTGATAAAGCATAATATCCAGACATTATAATGGAAATTTGACTGTGGTATATTCAAGTATTTCCCATGTGTATCTAATTTTAGAATAAATAACAATGCTTTATATTAAATGGGATTAATTATTGCTCCTTAAAAGGTGTACTTAATAAGTTTAAGAACGGATTAAACTTTTTTGAATGTCATATTATTGATTATATGTTCTGTATGTGATTATGAACTATAACAAATAGATAAACTTTAATAATAGATTCTTAATAACAACTGTTTACATATCTACAATTAATGATTTCATCTCTATACAATTATATTACTGCACCACATGATCACATTTGCTCTGTTTATATTACTGCACCTTATACAAAGAGAATATGAAGATCATTAAATTTAACATTAATGCATTTTTGGTGCAGTCTAAACTTTTCAAAAGCAATTAAGACTATATTTAATGGGGTTTTGCTCTACTTAAGACACAGTCATATCAATGCATATTGATTATTACATTTCAATAATTGAGTTTTTGTTGTTTATTGCAATTAATGATTCTGAAATATGAATATTAAAAATTGCAAAATAATAATTAAATTTAGAAATTAAATCCATTTTAAACTCAATAATAATACGTTAGACAAATAAAGTTTATTTCAAAATAAAAGTACAGTTTAGTTATTTCTACGCAATACTATTAAAAAGTAAATTTAACTTATATAAACTCTATTTACACTTAAGTACACATAAATAACATTATTTTTGACAGAAATAAAAGTACTATTTTCTTCACTATATAATGGCATTTTAAACTGAAATTTCTGATAATCTTAACAGGAACTTGTATTAATATTTAAAATAAATGTTTTAAATTCATTTTACATTTGCCTCTGGTATTTATTCTTAAATGAATTTCCTAGGAAAGCATCAAATTTTTATTAATCTATGCATTAAGTTCTATAAAGAATTGCTCAAACTATTTAAAAGTTTTGATGGTGGGTATGTAATTAGAGTTTATATAAACTTTGGATTTTTAAACTTGTAATTTAAATTTTCTTTAAAAGATAGATCGTAGCTATTAATAAAATACATCTCAAATATAATTAATTCGTTTAATTGTTTATTTGAAATAGTCTCGTATCTTGTTTATAAAATTGTTTTAAGCATAAATTTTAGTAATATAATTATGTTAAAGATAATATATTATGAATATGTATTATCTGGATTCATCTGTGTTTAATTAATAGCATTTAGCATCAATATTTTCTGGGATATTAACCTTCATCTGAGTATAGGAATGTTGTTTTGAAAATAATGTAGGGGGCACTGCAAGCAACAGACTAAAGCCCCATTGAGTGTTTATTATCTGATTAATTTACATTTAAAAAATGCCAATATTATTATTGTTCATAATTTCGAGCGCTTGAACTACGAGTAATTGATCATAGGACTTCCCGATCGAATGTCGGACGAGATATGCGTTAATTTATATTAATTTTCATTATACCAATAACAATATCTATTCTCATATTAAATTCACAATAAAAATATCGACTGATTGAAAACTTCTTTTAACTAAAAAAGCAGTATAATCGTTAGACCTTTTTTTAATTTATGCTAAAACACACACATATATATTTAAGATTTTTATCTCACCATTATTCTGCTTTTTTTTTTATGCAGAAAAAGCTCTCTCTATTAGAAAACCTATACTTGCAGATAAATTTTATCTAGAGGAAGAATTATGTTTATTATCAATAATCTTCATATCTAATGGCTATAGTGAAAGAATAATAAACAACGACTTTGCTAGACCAAAAATAATAATAATAAATAAACAAAGAACAAAAAACAATAATCACGAAAGCATGTGTTCTTTACATTAAAAAAAAACAACAACATAGATAGTATTGTGTGATTCTTAAGGCAAAAATGTTTATACAGTTTCATGTGATATTTTTAGAACTTTATATGTGTATGAATAAAATTTCATCATTGCTAGAAAAAATAAAAAAGCATTCCTCATCAAGATTATTGTTACAGCTCTATATTGTAAACAAGTGTTACTGACCTCATTGAAAGAATTAAAAGACTGAAGTGGAATTGGGCTGGACATATTGCTAGAAGAGATGATAATAGATGGACAATTGAAATCTTAAACTATATTCCAAGATATTGTAAAACACCCAGAAAGAGATCACATGTGAGATGGATGGATGAAATAAGAAAGTGTGCAGGGGTGATGTGGAGAAGAAAAGCTAAAGATCGAAGATGGATTAAACTTGGAGAAACCTTCATCCTGCAGTGGACTGATAATGGTTGATGATGATGATGATGGTGATTGTAAAAACTCGTTCCAACATCAAATTATCTAACACCAGAATTATATCAAGTTGTAACACTCACCACCAAAAATAGAAAAATATCACAAAATTCTTTAGAGTCCAGACTATATCTATAAATGTTATGATATATATATATATGTGTGTGTGTGTGTGTGTGTTATTTTTAATTTGGAAAATCTTCATGAAACAAAATTATTTGGCTGTTGTCACTGTCACATTTCACATTAACTTTTTTGGGCAGACACTTAATATTCTTCTCTTTATTGCTTGAACTGCTTATAATATTTTCAAATTAAAATTTCTCTTTTAATTAATAGTTGATATAATCTAGGTGAATCATTGGTACAATAGTAAATGTTAATTAAACAAGGATAAAAACAAATAATTTATTTCTTATATATGTTATCAATGAAAAGTTTGACACATTGATAATGAAAATATTTTTTATTTATTTATAAGCTTACAAGAATGTACCTAAAAATAACTACAATCATTCTGTAAAGAGTGAGCATATTGTAGTACAAGTTTCTATCACTAGATGCTTTTTGCAGGAATCCCTTTTATCAAGATGTGTAAGGAAGGGTTAGAAAATATTAGGCATCTATTAATTCAATGTGAATGCTTAGAAGCAGAAAGGGTACAAATAATGAAGTTATGGAAGAAAAAAGATGAACAAAATGATTATGCAGAAAGTGGGTTACTTTTTTTATATTCTGGGTTTGGGAAAAAATAAGGGAAATTTAGATATGAAGACCATGGAGTTGCCAAAGATTATGTTATGAAAAAGGGATGTAGCAGATTATAGGAAAACATGGAATGGGGAATGGAAGGGAAAAGTAAAGTGATTAACATGTTTTTTGGGGCACAGTTGCTGAGAGATTCCTGACTTCATATAAGAAGTCACAGTACATCACATGACACCAGTCTGCTGATCTATATTATTGAATGAAGTAGTAGTTTCACATAGTAAATGTTTTGGTTAAGTGCATCTTGCTTATTTGTCAATTCGTGTAATGATTGAAAAGTTTGATAATGTAAAATGCTGTTTTCTATTGGAAAAATGGAAGAAGAAACAATTATAATGCTTGAAGTAACATACCAGCAAGCTGTTATGATTTAACATGTCTTTAAAAGCATGACAAGTGAAATCCCAATTTATACAAACAACATTGTTTATTCAGAATTGATTCATAACAATCAGGCATTGTGTGATGTGGTAAAATGAAAATGTATTGATTTGTGGCAAAGTGGGAATAAAAGCTTTACAACGATATGCAGCAGCAGACAATGCCTTAAATGTAAAGCAATTTTTAATTAAAATTGCATAATATATCTTATCCATCAGCTATATTTTGTTGATCCCATTCTGTGTAGCTTCTTTTTTATTTTGCTAAATGAAAAAATGCCAGAAAAAATTTTTTTTGTGACTTTGGAAGTGGTGAAAAAAAAACTATAGAGGCAGTAAAAGTCAACACTTTGCAAAAGTTTCAGTATTACCTTGAAAATAAAAAATACATTAGACCAGTGCATTGCATCAAATGTACAGTACTTTGGAAGTGAGTCAACTTGTATTACCTAAAAAATAAATGCACAATTTGGTTCTCTTTTCATATAACTTTACCTCATTATGCTCTATTTTTTTATTCATTTGTTTTTATCATCATCAACAGCATTATTATCACTATTATTATTGTTGTTGTTGTTGTTGTTGTTGTTATTATTATTATTATTATTATTATTATTATTATTATTATTATTATTATTATTATTATTATTATTATTATTATTATTATTATTATTATTATTATTATTATTATTATTATTATTATTATTATTATTATTATTATTATTATTATTATTATTGCTGCTGTACTAGGGGAGGCTCACCATGTGCTTTATGCAGTGATCTTATATTTGGCAAACAGCCAAGAATTAAATGTATTAAATGTAATAGTAAGTTTCATGAATCATGTGTAAAATCTAAAGGGATAATATTGTATAAATATGAAGTAAAAATGGAGACTTATATTTGTAACAAATGTGATTATAATTCATGTATTGGTAAAGCAGAGGAAGTCAATAAAAACAAAATGGAGGATATTATTTCAGAGGTAAATGATTCACAAGAATTGGTAATTTTGGATGGAAAAAATTTATTGGAAAGTGAAAGTAATGACATTTGTAAATTAATAGAAATTAATTGTATATCTAAGGAGGATTTAGAAGCTGTAAACAATCATAGTTTTGATAAAGGGGTAAAAATCTAACCAAAATGGATATTAATTGTTTATCTTGTAAATAAAATAGTTTTTTTAGTGAATAAAATTTTAAATGTTGTTGCAGACTTATCGAGTGAAATTAAATTACTGAAAGAAGAAAGTATTATGCTAAAAAATATGTTATTAAATATACTAATTAATAATTTGGATATAAATCAAAATAGTGATTATGAAAACACAGACAGAAACTCTATTGTTTTAAACAAACAAAGTCAAGTTGGTGAATTTATTGTTGCTGACTCAAATTTTCCCCACTCTTTAAGGAAAATAAGAATTCTGGTGACAAAATAGGTAAATTACAAAGCAAGCAGTCATTACTGTCACTGACACTAAATTTAATTTTAAATTGAATTAACAAAAGAATAAAGTAATTAAAATGAAAGTTGGTCAATCAAATAAGAAAATAAATGAAATGTCACATGATCATTCATCTCAGATTTCTAATGAAGATAAAATATCTAAAAAATCAGATACCTTTTGTTTGAAAGATTGTACAGTTAAAGAAAATGGAAGTTAAAAACTGTGTTCTTTGGAAAGAATAAATATAAAAATGTTAAAAGTGGAAATACTTCTCCTATTATAGGAAATCAAGTTAATTGTGTATTGAAAGCTGTTAAGACAAGAATGAAATTTAAAAAATATTTTTGACTAGAATGGATAATGATGCTTCTACTGAAGATGTGATTGTGGATTTGAAAAATATTATAATTATAAATAATGTGTGTTATAAACTTAATACTAAATCTAAAAAATATTTTTCATTTTATTTATCTATAAAAGAATGTGAATCTGATAAAGTTTACACTAGTAACATTTGGCCAATGTCAGCTGTCATACTGCCATTCTATGGTAATGTAAAATATTTAAAAAAATCTTAATGTTGGTGTAGTTAATAGTACACAGGATGATACTATATTAAATATTAATAAGACTATTGAAGAAGAGACTGAAGATATTATATTGACTGATAGTGTTGATGAAAGCAGCATTAAAGCAAAGATATAAATGTGCAAAATGATCTGTGTAATAAATAGCAATTCATGAATTGTTATTATCAAAATGTATGTGGTCTTAGAACTAAGACAATTGATTTTAAATATGAATTATTATTAAATGAATATGATATTATCTTTTTAATAGAGACTTGGTTAAAAAAAATTGATAATATTAGTATATTTGATGACAGGTATTGTGTGTATATATGTGGTAGAAATTATAATAATGAAACAAGAGGAGGTGATACTTTGATTGGTATTAAAAAAGACATAAAGCATAGACAGATATTTATTATTAATAATAATATTGAATCCTGTTGGACTGAAGTTAGTTTAAAAAATAAAAATAAAATATTGTTAGGTATTATATATCTGTGACCTGCTTTGCCAATGAATGATTTAGATACATATTTGATTAAGATTGATAATATATTGGTGAAATATAAATATGATATTATAGTTAGGGATTCTAATGAAATTGATTATTCATTACATAACAATAAGATTTCTGGTAATACTAAATTTCTGTCACGGAGTTTATAACTTTTATAAAACTGTTTGTCTTTATTTTTATTATTTTTTTTAAATCAACAAGTTAACAAACTCTCTTTTTCTATTATAAAAAATATTTGTTCGAGATAAATGTGAAGAAACTTACATTCATGCCCTACCATTCAAATAAAACTTAACCTTTTATATACTAAAGATTTAGAAATAAAAATGCTAATAATTATTATCATCATATTTGATGTTTATATTTAATAGTTGTAGCTACTGATGCATGGATACTATATATATATATATATATATAGTATATATCAGTAGAAATTCTCCTTCAGTATATATATATATATATATATATATATATATATATACTGAAGGAGAATTTCTTTCATGTGCAAATATCATTAAACTCTTGCAAAAATTTGTTCATTAACAATAAGAACATATATTAGAAACAAATTTAGATAACACGAACAGCAAGAATAAAATTTTACTCATTATAAATATAAGTAAACTCTTATTACATGTAACTCATTTTTATTTTTTTCAAGACAAAATTGGTTATTAAAAATGTTTTGTTATTATGTCTTGGGATTATTATCTCTCCTGTACTCTGACAGATTTCTTTGTTTTCACTAGATGTAAGCTTTCAACTTTTACTATAATATTAAACCATTATTATTTATCAGAATATAATCAATTTGACTTCATTTGATAGATATTTTAATTTAGAAATTAAATGAATTTTTATAAATCACTTTTACATTTTGAAATTATTTTAAAAATTTTATTTTAATCAAAATATAGCACTGTTACTTCATCAAATTTCAGGTGGAACAAATTCAATTTGCAAGATGAACAGAATGTTTGACATTTGTTTGAAAAATTTGAACAAATTATTTTTATTCTCTAGTAAATCTATTCAATTCATGCCTTAAAAGTTTATTTTTTTTGTAATTTTTACAATATCACTAAATATTATGTTGAGTGGCATCATTTCTAGACAATTGTATTTCTCTATGGTAGCAATATTAAAAATAATATATTATTTTTTATTTAAAAATAAAACATTTCTGTAAAAAATAAATATCTAATAATATATTTTTAAATTTCTAATAATTATTATACAATTACAATATAAAAATCATCATAAACTTTCTAAAAAATTGAATTCTTACACCATTGTAATATTTTTTTCAAAGTAATCTTGCAAAGTTTGAGATCGCAATATATATAATGGATGCACATTATCGTGGAGTTTAAGAAACTTGGGGAACATAAATATTCAATTTTTCTGCCATGTTGTGAATTTTTTAAAATTAAAATATTAGAAAAAATATATACATGAATTTTTAAGCTGTAAAAAAAAGCTTCACAAAATTTTTCAGCAGAGGGCAAAAAGTGCAAATACAATTTCTTGACTTCGGGCCTGAAAAAATTTTTGTAATTGTAAACAGAATTTAAGTTGAGCCACTTATAATGAATTTTATTTATATTTTTAATAAATAAATTTTTTATTCTTGCAGTTATTTTTGTCTAAGTCTTATATAGGTTTTTAGAAATTTCAGAAGCAATGATATTTATTTTGATTAATTTTCCATAGACATATTGATTTCTGTGAGATTTTAACATTGTAAAGCATTTAAAGAGATCTTTTTCTTCAACAAATTTACTTATTTTATACAATATATTTTTAATTTTATGTATATAAAATAAACACTTAAACTATCTTTAAATCATCTATTGTAGACAAAAGGTATCCTTCCAAGTATAAAAAGAAAAACTAAAAATATTCATCACCAAATTAATGATGAATGATTTTGTATTTCTTTCTAATCTGTCTAATATTTCATTTAAAGGTGTCCAGATAACTTTTTACCAAATAATAAGTTGATGAAAAAATAATTTGACCAATTGGACATTTATCATTTAAATATTTCAAAGTTTTACTTAAACTGTATTTAAATATAGCAGAAGGAAGTTTTAGTTATTATGCATAATGTGATACTATTATATGTATTATAATATACTTAATGGATGCTTAAATAAAAATATTTAGTGTGTAGAGTTTTCCATTTATAATTATTTAATTAGAAAGTATTTCACTTATAATTATAGTCAATCAAGGTTAACTGTATCAAGCTAAGGGTGACAGTAAAACTGAAAGGTTATTATAATCAATTTTATTTTCATTCCTAACCTGAGGCTGTTATGTTTGAATGGTGACTGTTGTAAGTAAAAACTTTGTAATTAAATAATTATAAATAGAAAATACCACAACTAAATATTCTCATATATATATATATATATATATATATATATATATATATATATATATATATATATATATATATATATATATATATATATATATTTCATTTATTATAATTTTTTTCAGTATATTATATAACTATAAGATGTTCAAAAAATTATAAACTCATAATCAATTGAAATAAATTTTAAAAAAGACTTTGATATCTAACTTAAATTAATATGATCTGATCAATTCTCATTCACGTATGAATCTTGGCAAATGGCATGTTAAAAAAATTAATGTGATTGAAAATTGATTAGGGGATATTAAATTAAGTTTTATATCAATGAGATGTCTTATTTTGATTCATTTCGATTCATAATATATATATATATATGGCTTTTTACTTCTGACAAATTTACGATTCTAGTTGAAAATAGTTATGTTAATAACAGAAAGTAGTTCTGTATTTTTATAATGGTTTTTAATCAATATTTATTATTACTTATTTAACCTTTATTACTTTATTTACTTATTATTAATATCTAAGTAAAATATGATTTTATTTAAAATTAGAAAGTTAAAATTGACAATATGTTAGCTTGCTTTCAATAAACAAGTTATATTTGCCTGTTTAATGGGGTTTATTTAAATAAATTACAATTTTCAATTTTTAATTTCAAGTTCTAATTTTTAGTATCAATATAAATATATTATATCAGAGATAAAAAAGAGTTACTACTTCTATTATGCTAAAAAGTGTTGAATTGACAATGAATAGATAGATTTTTGGTATTCATTGGTATAGCTAAGATGTTTATATTTGTAAACCAATCTAGCCTCAAGCATTATTTTATTATCTAAGTAATACATGGTTTCAATGCAGCTTGAAAGTTAAAATTGGCTATTTATTAATCTACTTTCAAAAACAGATTGTATTTGTCTGTTTAATAAAGTTTATTTAAAACTTTTTTGAATTACAAATTTCAATCTCGTTTAGTCAAGTGTCAATATTTAATATGTATATAAACATATTACATCATAGATAAAGCTTGTTATCCATATTTATCAGAATAAAAAATGATTGATTTGATAACAAACAGATTGGCATTCTTATATTGTTTAAGTATGGTTATAATGTTATACAAATTCATTGCACTTTGTCAATTTAAAAAAAAAAACATACTATTTTAATCTTTTGACCATTATGCCTGAAGTAATTAACTTTTAAAATTA
Organism: Epiperipatus broadwayi; assembly: GCA_028023455.1. NCBI lineage: Eukaryota > Metazoa > Onychophora > Udeonychophora > Euonychophora > Peripatidae > Epiperipatus > Epiperipatus broadwayi. The sequence continues at coordinate 2,670,705 of JAQFVV010006335.1, forward strand.
TTCATCATCTACTGACAGTTTTTGCAAGCTTTATTTTCAAATTGTTGTTTTAAATCATATATATTTTATACTAAATTTTTTGTTTAAAAAAATTCCATAGATAGCCACAAAAGTGAAAATTTTGTAATGTACAATGTGCTTTAACTCTGCTTTGATGAGCATTGTTTGTGTTCCTGATATTTATCATTTTTATGGTATTATTTCTAAAAAATGTTCAAATAACAAAAAAAACTTTCTTATTTGTGAATTTATTATAATTCACGATCATTTTGTACAATAATTGTGTAATAATAATTATAAATCTAGAATATAAATTATTAATGATTTATTTTGAATGAAAATATTTTGTTTTAAAACATAATGTTAATTTTTCGGACAAAACAAGTTTATCTTGGGGTTATTTACAAACTTAATTAATAAATAATCCATGCAAATAATAAAAGAACACGTGAATGTATTGTAATACTGTAAAAATATTCAAAAATATTAATTTTTAAAACATAATTTGATGGTTTTGAAAGAAATAAATATTTATTTATTTATATTTTAAAAATGGATGTCATATAATAAAATTTCTATTTTTTGAGAATGAAAGCAGCCTTCCTAACTATGATGATGTATGAGGTTTATTGTGCTAATAACAATCCCATTTTTTATATATTTTTATAACTCAAATATGATTATTTATGTCTTGATATATTTGTAATCAAAAATATCTATCAAATGGTGTCAAAATTATATTTTGATAATGTTAATTATGGAAATGATCAAACATTTAACACAGAAAAGGTAAGCATAGGTTTATAAACTTTAGCTTTTATTCAAGTTTAGCATGCTTTTGATAAATTATATTAGAATCATAGCTCTTTTGGATTTTATTATAAATGGTCTTTGTATATACTTGATAATTATTTTTTTATATTTAAGTATTTAAATTTATTGTTGCTATTTATATATATATATATATATATATATATATATATATATATATATATATATATATATATATTTAAAATTGTTCAGAGAACACACTTTTTTGAAAAGGGGATGCTGGTATTTTTTTTCTATTTATAGCAAATTTATTCTTGACTATTATCCAAAAGATCAAAGAGTCTGGGATAATAGCCAAAAATAAATTTGCTATAAATATAAAAGTTATCAGCCTTCCACTTTTAAAAAGGTAGTTCTCTGAAGAACGTTAAATATATTTGAATAATAAACAAAAAATTAAAATACTTTGATACAAAAATAGCTATCAAGTATACATAATGATTATCTATATTAAAATTAAAAGGAGATATATCATTATGATATAATTTATTGAAAATATGCTAACCATGAACAAAGGCTAAAGTTTATAAACATATATCAATCTTCCTTGTGTTCAATGTCCAAACAGATACATAGTTAACATTTCTATCATACTGGAAAGAGATAATAATTCTAGACATCGAATTATATTCTGATAAGTAATAACAGTTTAATCTTAAACTTAGTGTTGGATGTTTACAGCCAGGGAAAAGAATTAAAATTCTCACTTGTGAGAAAGTTAAAGGAGCTGAAAGATAATAATAAAAATTAAATATACATTTTATATATTTCAAATGCACAAGTTTGCTTGTGAATATATAAAGATTTACTTAATGTTTCATGTTGTGTTCTGCATAATGTTAATAGATTGATAAATAAGTCTAAAAACATATCTTTTAAACATAAATTAATATAATTTATCAAATTTTATGTAAGATAAGTCTTGAGAAAAGATTAAAAGTCAAAAATTAATATGCAAATGTTTAAAATAGTAAGAATAATAATGATTTAACAACAGCTCCAGGTTTTTTTTCTTTTGATCATGAAAAAAAACATGTAAGTTTACGTTCAATTTTGATTTTAAAAATGCTAAGCTTTTTCATGAGGTGAAAAACCATAATTAAAATAAAATTAAAGAGGCAATTTTTATAAATAGAAATAGAGCATCTATAATCAATAGACAATGTGATATTGTTAAAATACAAGAATATTGGAATATGACTTCATAATATTTACTTCTACTATATTTGAATTTAAATGACAGTTGAAGAAGATTAACAGATTAATTAAGAGTGCTTCTGTGGTTTGTTATAGTTTTTATAAATATATCATCACTATTATTTTCATTGTATATATGTGCATAGATATAAAATGATGTGAAAGTATTAAAAAAACAAGCTATATGTAAACTGTCAGTAAACATAAAATGTAGAATGAGTTAACCTAACTTTGGCTTTGCATACCATTTACTGATATACATACAATCATAGCATGATTTATATATACTAATGTAATTTCAAGACAACTATAAGTTTTTCTGAAATCACTATAGCTAATTAAAGAGAAAAACTGTGCTTCATGTGTAAATACCTCTTAATATTATATTAATTTTAAATTGATAAATGTAATTTTAACTTATTCAATAGTCTGAATTAGATAAAATAATTGGAAGTACTGAAATAAGATGACAGCATGCAATTGATGGGGAGAAGTTGTTTATAATAAATTTAAATCATTAATCTTGCTATCTTACACAACACAAGAATTTTGAATATAATTGCATTAAAATTTTACGTTTTAAAAAATTATAACCACAGGCCATTATATAGATGGTTATATCATAGTAGAAAAAAGTGTTTATAATAAGGAACCATAGGAGATTGGAAAATTCTGCCAAGATATCAATACAATCATTATACTAAAGTTATTTTCAAATAAGAATGCATAAGAATTAGTGGTCATTGATTAGATATCTAGTGGCTATTAGAGGGAATCTTGCTCGCCATGAGATTTTAAAAAGTATTGTTTAATGGTGATGTTGCATAAAAATAAAAATAAATTATTATATTATATTCAAAAATAAGTTATTTTTTCCAGGCGTTTACAATCATTTGCTCTATAATATACAATGATACATCTATGAATCATACTCGTCTATTACTCATCTACAATCTCTTGCTCTTCAGTGATAAAAGTTCGTATAGATAGTATTAATGATAATAAAAAAATTGTTAGTACACACTCAAACTTAATAACTCAACATTTATGATAAAAATTTCATAGCTCCATGAGTATATTTTGGAATGATTATTCTGTAGCACTGATTTTCACTAGAGTTTTTAAGTGATTTAAGTATTTATTTGTGTAACTAAACGTCTACTTTTTTTTATTCATTATGCAAATATGAGATTTCATGGAAGCATTATTGCTGTAAAGAAATTTATTAATTCACAACATTGATGGTTCGATTTAAGTCTACAATAATTATATAAGCCAATATTATTATTATCTTGGGGTGGCTTTTTCTGGGTGTTGTTGTACTAAAACGTTGAATATTAATAATCACAACCCGTCTGGTGATATATATATATATATGTGTGTGTGTGTGTGTGCGTGCGTGTGTATGTGTGTGTGTCAAAGAAAAATACAACATAAAAATACTTATATAAAAATATAGAAAGCACACCTTAAATAATTTTTTAAAAAAATAATATGAAAAGAAACTGGCTGAACGTATATCTAGAAGAGATGCTCAAGAAAGAAATAAGTGACGCTCTTTAACTGAATCCCCTCAAAAAATGTAAAATACCTAGAAAGAGATCACATGTGAGATGGATGGATGACGTAAGGAAATTTTCTGCAGTGAGAGAATGTAATTTAGAGAAACTGAAATAAACTTAAGAGATATCTTCATTCTGCAATTGATGGTTAATGATTGAAAATAATGAAGGCGAATTTTATAATAAACATTAAATTAAGCATCAAATATAAGATTTCATTCAGTTGCAATTTTAGAAATAGTTATACAAATATCAATTGTTTTAATTCCTGAGCACTTAGATATAATAGAAATGGGTAGGTGTGTGGGGGGTATTGGCAGATTATAAGTACTAGTCATTCATATGTATAAAGTTTGAACATATAAGTCAAGGGTAATAACATTGCGACCTTTAAAAAAAAGCGTGCTAAAAAAATTGGATAATAAAAATTTAGTTACAAATTTTATGCGTTATCGATTTTTTGTCTCTTTGTTAAGTTTTTTTTATCTAATTGACTCATGTATATAACATATTGTGTGTAAAATCTTGTAAAAATTAAAATTAATAAAATTCTAATTTTTCATCATTTCTAAATAAATGGGTTCGACAATTAAAAATCAATAAGCCAACAGACATTTCCTAGTAAAAAAAAGGGGAAATTAATTTATTATTTATTTTCTTCTGATAAATGGTTTGATCAATATTAGGACTGCTATAAAAATAGAAACTTTACACCAACTTTTTTTTTTTAAATTTTACTTAAATAAAAACAAGTTAATCAATTCAGGAAAAGTTTTAAAATTTATTCACGTCGAGAAATATTTGATACAAAATAAAACATACTGTGTTTGTTTTCTGAACCCTAAGTTTTTCGGAATAAATTTTTAAATATGTATAAGAAATAATTAAATATAAATTTTAAAATAGTAATTAAAAACATACATTTAAAACAAATTGTATATTTAGCAAATCATTATTTAGTTACTTTATACCACTATTTATATACAATACTTCTATTTACAATTTTGTTTGTGTGTCTAATCATATACATGCATTAATGATGATGCTAAAGCTCAATTTCTATACGCCCTGGATTGTCAGTTTTGCAATCCCAGATACTATGAAGATTCACGTGCAAACTTAAAATCGAGAATCACTCAGCTTGTTCATTTATATAACACAACTAAATGCAACAACAACTATAAGTCAGTATTTGTACACCATGAGAAAAAAATCTGGTCATTCCTTTAAATGTTCTGATACTAAAAATTTTTGCCTAGAAAATAATAATAGGAAACAAAAAATAAAAGAAGCATGGCACATAATTAACTCTAAAAACTCCTTAAATACAGTTCTAATGACATTCACCTTAGAAAACACTGGTTGTTTAATCTAATGACATAGTCAACTTCTAGGCCAATTTGCACATGCAATTATGCACATGTATGAAAATCAGTGACTAGTTTAGTATAAGTTTATACGCATGCGGATATGCTAATATATTTGCTAATATTCACTTTAATCGTGCTTTGACAAAGATACACCTTATTAATTAAAAGCCTGGCTAAGCAAACCAATATTATGCTATACCAAAATTTATTACTGTAATAATGTTTTAATGATAATTAAAAAAATACTGAAATGTTTCATAAAGGCATTACAATGGTTAACTCAAATTATTTGACATGTTATTATCAGAATCTCCTAAACAGATCAGTGAATAATTAGCTAATTCCTTCTCTCTACTCCATTTTCTGTTCCTTTGGAAGAAACCAAAGCTCTTTTTTATCATTATCTGCAGAGTCCATCATTTGTGTTTGCTAATCCATAAAATCTGGATGATCAGTAAATGATGTCATTCTCATATTACTTGAGTGACTAAAAGGATCGTTAAGACTAGAATCTAATACGCTTCCATTTACTCATTTAAATTTTCCTCTATTAATAACTACAGTTATTTTATGTTGCTCAAAAAATATAAAGGGTCAGTTTTTGTGGTAAAATCTTTTTGTTTATGCATGTTGGAGAGTACATTCGAACTTGAACTGAATTTGCAGCAAATTCTTGAGGTGTTGCTGCTCTTTGAAGCACTGGTTTTGCAATTTTATATCGTATAAAAGTTTATGGAGCTGAAGCTCCTCTTCCACGTTATGAACCATTTATTTTAAGTCCTGTGATTGTTTTAATATTATATATTCTTGTCAGTGCCATTATTTTCATGTCTTGCTTCGTTGTATGTTATTTTGGTTATAACCGATACTACTGTAAATAGTTGATAATTATCTACACACTCTTGTAGAATTTACTTTATTACATATTATCTACGGTATATACATATACTGTAATGTATTCTTATGCATAGATGTACTAAGACAATAAAGCTAATTTACTCAAGGCTTTAATAGGTTTATAAATAGATGCTAACTTAAAAGCTGCTTGTTATTATTTATATATGTACAAGCGTAAGAATTATCCGCCTCTTGTAAATTTAAATGTTTTCATAAACATTTTATTTTTATATTATATTATCGGTTTTTAATATTTTTATATGTCATCTGTGTATTATTACAGATAAAAAAAATATCAAAGCGTTAAGTAATAATAGTTATACAGATTACTTGTCACATTAATTTAATTAAGGTCATTGAGTATATTGTGTTAAAGGCATAATTGTAAATCACCGTATGTGCTATGGAAATTTAGATTTATTTATTTTTTTTGAAAATGTCATGAAGATTTATGAAAAATATAAAATTGACACAATATATGTATATAACAAAATAGAATAAAATAGCAGTCAAAATATTAGAGAAATTAAAATTTACCAAAATATTCACACATCATGGTTTTGACCTATTAAACTAATAGTGTTTCTCAAGAAAATAAAACCAGCGAATTTATATATTCATATATAACTATAACATAATATTTGAATACACGTATAATTTATAAACTTGGAATTGAGTAATAATAATATAGAATTTGAATATACTCTTTCAAGCTCTCTTCAGCAGTCCACTCTATGTCATACAATCGATACACATAACCACACACATGTGAAAAAGATAAATGATCTCCAATATAGTATTTTATGCTGAACCAGCACTCATCAGTTAGTCCAAATCATCATTCCACCCCCACTATACATATATATATAATTAGTGCTACTGGGGGTATATGATATATATTCCACCCCCACTATACATATATATATAATTAGTGCTACTTTATATTAAGATTACAAATCTTCAAATTTTAAAAAATAAGTTTCAGTCTACTCCATTCTACAACTCTTCAACTATCCACATCATTAAAAATCTGATGAGGAAACACCCAACTCTCTTCTTGATACCAATATTACTGTCATGCCCATGTTGTCTTTAAGTGATGTGGTCATGTGTTTTGGTTGTACGAGATAAAATGGCAAGCTGAAGAGAGTTTAAAAGTCTATGTTCAAATCCTCTATAATTACAATTATCTATAATGAAAATAGGATAGCCTATCTTTCTTAACATTAAAACCAAAAAAATATATACACATACTTTTCTTAATGTTTGGGGTTATATGCAGCTGATTTAGTAATATAGGCAGTTAAATGTATGTATATTTTTGTTGATTTTGCTTACGTAAGAAGATCTGCTTTTAATAGTCAAAATCATGGTCATGATAAAAAAAAAATTGTACAGTTCGATTTCTTTTTTAGAATTTTTTATTGCTACTTTATTCCATTTTAATTATATTTACTAATAAGCCTTACACATGGTTATATATATATTTATTTTAAAAATACCATTATTCACACACAAACCACCCACCCTACCACCTACACCCCCCTCAACCCACCACCATACCTCTCCGACACACATTACCCTATATTATAAATTAAATCAAAAATATAACAATTATAAAATTTAAATTATAATAAATTTAAATTTCAATTATTTTAAAAATTTTAATAAATATAAACCAATATTTTTTATTGAATAAAAATAATTTATATTTTATATTTTATTATAATCAACATAAAATATTAAAATATAATATATATTGATTTGATTAATAAAAAAATATAATTCTTTACAATTATCCAATAATACTACAACACATTAGGTGCCAAGAACTAAAAATTTCTCTCATTTAAGACACTTAGAAATCACATAATGAGAAGATTTTAACGAATTATAATTTTCTCTCCGAAACATTTTTCACATGATAACTATTCAATAAACTCGAAATCAAAGATCAAAGAATAATCAATTAATTTCACTCTGAACCCATAACTCCCCAGACTTTCATAATAAACAAAAATATTCACTTATTATTCTTACTCCGTAATAATATATAAAAATTAAAAAAATTTTAGACTATTTTAAGTATTGAGATTTAATAGATAAAATATTATAACAAGTAAAAGAACAATAAAATACTTGAATATTTCTCAACTCACATAAATGGATTTTTAATTGAACAAGAAAATTACTTTAAATGATATAATAAATATTATGAGAAACTTTACTGACTTTAATAATTGAGAAATATTATAATTTTTTTGTAAAAAATAATATAAAAATAAATTATTCACAAATGATATAACAAATATTAAAATTATCATTTTAAAGAAATATTAAGAAAAATTTTATTTTATAACATTTTCAAATAAAAGAAATTACAATTACTTTGATTACAGTAAATAAAATTATGAAAAAATCATAAAATATTCTTTTTTATTTTTTATAAAATTTGAATTTAAATATTAAATTGAATTTGGAGAAGGAAATCAGACACCGAAGATTTAAATCAACAGAATTTTATCAATATTACTAAAATAATGTTTCTTACAACTTTTATTTGAGACAACACACCATCAAAATACTATATATTAAGATTTTATTTTTTAACCCCCCCTTTATTTCCCACAATACAATTTGACACAACATTTCCCTTACTTTCTCATTTATTTTTATTTAACAATCTAATTCAAAACAACATCATGAAACAAATACATCATTATCTTATTTATCGAAACAAATTTTATTCTAACATTTTTCAATTTTGATTAACAAATTTTTATCATTTTATTTTTCAATTTTAACACATTATTATTAACCACAACCACACACACAATATTTTCACCATATTTTTCATTTTAAATTTACCCAATAATTACTTATATATATATATATATATATATATATATATATATATATATATGTGTGTGTATGTGTGTGTGTGTGTAATTATAAAATTGAATATTTATAAATACAGTAATCAGATATATGTAAAGTATAACTTTAAAATTTTTATCCAGATAGGAGCGTTTCAAATATCCTTGTAGTCTTTGTCAACTAACACTTTGAAAGGCTAACCTTCCCACAATTCTGTGATCTTAACATTTGCAGACTGCTTGTTAATTAAGTCATGTTTGCATTTGTATATTAGCATAGCTTCCTTTATTTTATTATATATATATATATATATATATATATAGTAATGGTATGTAACAAAGGGGTAATAGTGGCTAATGCTAATCATCATTGTCAAAACCATCATCAAGCATCTGGAAAAGAAGCAAAAATCAATTTCAGAAGATACTATAAATAATTGAGGATAATAATGCATAATTTTACCAACAATAATCATCAATTGTCAAATCTATTTTTTATGACGAATTTAAAATACTTACACTCTAGCATCATCAAGACAATGCAAAATGTACAACATATTATAAAAGCAATCAATATTTCAATTGCATGCTTATTCTTAAATGCTGAAATAATTACAACAATAAGTATATCAAGAAAATGCTGGGATCATTATATTAATGCTGATCATCATCAATGCTCTAAATCATCTGATACTAATCAGCAATAAATTAATTACCTTCATAAAATCTATAAAGTGTGTGGATTTTAAAAGTGATTTTTTATGATCTTAATACTATATAAATAATTCTACAATAAAGTATATGGATGTCCTAACATATGTACCCATACATGTATTGCAAATATCATTATGTCTGATATAGCTTTTAGGATTGCAAAGATTCTAATTAATATGCCTATGAACATATATATATATATATGATGGATAATAGCTCTTAACAAACTTTTCCAAATATCCCTATCCCCAGACTGTTTTCTAGCTGTTGGCTTTTGTCAGTGAGGTGCTAGGATATTCGGACCTTAGATCTTATGTCTAGATATCATAGTGCTTCACTTATGATAGCCTATAGCTAAAAGGGTCTGAAGATAGGGATATTCAAAAAGCTTGTTGAGAGCTATTAACGCTCATTATATATATATATATATATATATATATATATATATATAGTAGGTGTATTCTAATATTAAATAACTTCATTGGAATAACTTAAAACAATGATTAATATACTTTATTAATTACAAATAATGAAAAAAAAAGTCTGATAAAATATTCTATATTATAAATAAATTATTCTAATTAAGACTATTTACAAATATTAGAAAGTGTTTCAATAAATTGAAATCTCAAATAATCAAATTTGTAAAGATATATAAATGTAAAATAATATAGGTGCTATTGCACCTGAACTCAAAGCTATTTTATGCTTAAAACAAAATAAAATTATACTATTCTGAGAGCGCTTTCAGAAGACGTGCTCTCATCTTCATAGCTCTAAGTGAATTAATGATTTGCAAATTATGCAAAGTTTAAGATTAATTGCTCCATTTTCTTGAGATCGTGAAGCATGTGTCCTTGCGGTTGATGGCATTGCAATCCATCGCTATGAAGCAGGCCTCCTTCACTTTTCTTTTTAAATCGTGCCTTTCTTTGCAGACTAAGCTGACATCTTGAGGTTCACACTGGTGTCCTGTTATTTTTTGATGAATTGCATACCATTAATTCACTTAGAGATATGAAGATGAGAGCACGTCTCTTGAAAGCGCTCACAGAATAGTATAATTTTATTTTGTTTTAAGCATAAAATAGCTTTGTTTTCAGGTGCAATAGCGCCTATATTATTTTACAAGTATATTTTTTCACGCAAAAGTTTTTGAATTATATTTGAATTACAAAGATATATAAAAAAAAGTAATTCACATAATGCTTATATATTAAAATACAGTCAATGTATATATATGGTAAAGCAAAATACTCCAACCATTAATAAGCTAATATATAGTTTTTCATTTTAACAAAATTTAAATAATTATTTGTTAAACAAATATATATAAATATATCATGCACACAGATGCATGAGTAAGTAATATAAAAATATATTCCAATCACCTTCAAAATGTTATAATATTTTAACATTGCCTTCTGTGCATAAATATAAAGTCCGAACTTCAAAAAGTCGGCTGTTTGAAGTTCAGTCTTTATATTTATTCACAACATGTATTTCTAAAATACCATAACGTTTGAGCGGGTGATTTGGAATATTTATATTTAATTTTTAACTAGTAAACATGTCTTGGAATACTTCTTAAAAACATACAACCTTGATTCCCTGAAAATTAGTATATTGCCTTTTAATTTAAATTACACACCTAGTATGCTGTGTACCATGACAGCATTTCATCTTAATATATATTAAATAATTTTATTAATATTAAAAAATATTTAGAGTGTAAGCTTCACTTTATATATGTTTTCAAATTTGTAATGAGTGATTTCAAATAGCCCTAATTCTATTATTTATACAACTATAAATAAATAAAAAGTTTAAAAGTAATTAAAATCTGCTTTTAGCTTTATCAATTTATAAAAAAATAATACTTAGATTTTATATTTTTTTAATTTTAATCCTAAAATATATGATAGGAGTAACTGGTTTGACTTTTAACCTATAAAAATATAAGTTATAGTGTAGTACCTTTACTAAAGCTTTTTATAAGTAATCTTTTGGATGTTTTAGTATTTTTTTGTATCTTAATATCACTAAGCTAGCAATAATAAAATAAATTATATAATTGTTGCTTACTATAAACGTTTCTCTCTCTTTTTAGGAAAATTAAGTTTTAATAAAAATCAGTGCAACAGAAAATATATATATAGAAATAGTAATTTCAGAAATAAATTTGCAGATATATCTTTGTTTTAAATATGTTTTATTAAAATAAGATTCGAATTGATTTTTTGATGATTATTGGCGTTTCTGATACCAAAAATTGATATTAACATCAAAGTAAATTCCATATAAAACAAAAGAAACTATTATAATGCTATTTATAATAAATCTTACTTTTTCAACAAACTCGTACATCTATTCCACCACATCATAATACTCTTCAGCTACGAATATGAAAGCAGTAAGTTCTTGAAAGCTCTTTGTCTTAGTTTTATTTTTGTTTTTTTCGAATTAAGAAACTTCTCTTCAGTCGCATCTTAGTGCAATATTTATAATTTATAACATTAGATAAAGAAGAAGGAATTATTTATTTTAAAAAAATCTATTAATTCTCCGACAAAAAGATAAAAATCTATGTGAGGGATAAAGGATTAAATGCATTATCATCTTATAATCACTGGGTGTGAAAGCTTGAGAAAGTGTTCTGTGTTGTTATGTTCATATTAACATTCCTACACAGATAAAAAAAAGATTCCTAGAATCAGGAAAGAATTGTAATTATTTAAATATAGAGCTATTGATCTAATATTAGATTTACATAAATATACAAATGGTTTCCTTGGATTTAAAAGCTTGGATCCCCCCCCCCCAGTTTCAAACTTATATTTTGATAATAAAAACAAAAAGTTGAATGTGTTTTTCAGATGCATAAATATATTTTAAAGATATAATAAGATATTATAAAATGCTTTGGTAATACATGACCCTCCACTATTCAGACTTACAATAGATAATACTAAAGTAAATAATTCATTTTATTATGACTGTATTTTGATTCTGACTACTACAATATTTAATTAGATAACAACTACTGGGTTTGCTCATATAATTTAGTGCAAATGTAGCATAGAGAACTGGAAAGCTCAAAGCCATCAATTATGGGATAACTCTTGAATGGATTCTTGAAAAACAATATAGTTGATGTTTTAATATGAGTACTATATTTGAAACTACTGAGTACTTTTGGTTTTTTTTAATTATGAAATTGGCAATGGATGTCAATTATAAAATAAACAAAATTATTTATATTTTGTTTAGTAATCGATCATTTTAAAATTATGATTAGATATGTGTTAGATATGTGATTGACTTAAATCTATATAGTGTTTTTAATTTTGATTAGTTATATACATTTTAACCTAGTTTGTTATTTCATAATTCCATAATGAAATAAAATACATTTTCTGAAAGAAAATTCATATTTTTCTTCTGATAGTTATTTAAAACAAAGAAAAACTTTAATTTGTATGTTTTCTAATATAGAAATTGGAAAAGAAATAATAATTATGTCCTTGCAAATTGCAAATGTTTTGTATCATTTGTATTTCAGGACCAGTATCTTACAATATTCTGTTCTTAGCTGTAATGCATCTTCGTGTTACATTGAGAGCACAAATAGGGTGAAAATTTAAAGTATTCTCAATAGAATATCCTGATAACAATTGATGAAGAGAATTATTTATAATACAGGTACATTTTAGTTTTCTCATCTTTATCATCATCACTGTTTTCAATCATTACTGAGTCACTGCAGAATGAAGATTTCTACAAATTTAATCCAGTATTTTCTTGACAACCCATCAGCAAACATCCTTGTTTCATATATTCATCTCATATGCAATCTCTTTGTAGGATTTTGTGCAATGTCTCTTGTCATCCAGTTTAAAAGTTTAACTATTTAACTATTATCATCTCTTTCAAAAGTATGTACAGTCTGGCTCCTCTTCAGTTTCTCTTTCAATGATATTGGTTATTCCTATTTCATCCATTATCCATCTATTTCAGTTTTCACCTCTTGTTGCTTCTCTAAATATACATCTTTCTGTGCTTTGCTGAATGATCTGAAGTCTTTGTACTGCTCTTCTGTTAAGTCCCCAAATCTCACATCCATAAATAAGAATTGCTTAATGTTATATATAGAGTTCATAAATAAGCTCTTAACAAACTTTGCAGAATATTCCCAACCCCAGACCAATTTCTGCTACTGATGTACTCAGTGAGCTGTCATGGTAATCAAGCTTTAGAATAAAAATATCAGGATAAGCCCAACACTTTCTCTAATGAATAACTATTAAGTAGAATATCTGAAGTTTTCAGATGTTCAAATGTCTTTCAATCCAGCTATCTAACTTAAATAGCCATATTGGATTAAACCATATTCAGATACATCATATATTAATAACTTTGGCAATATAAAATCACCAAAGCCTTAATAACAAAAAAAAAATTACAAAAAAAAATCAAGTCAGATGTCACATGACCTAATTTAATAAGCTTGTATTACAAATGTTATATAGAGAGAGCTCGCAAATAAGTACTTAATATCCCCAACGTCAGAACAGTTTTTGCTACTGGTGTCCTCAGTGAGGTGCTAGGATATTCAAGCATTAGATTAAAAATACCAGGACAAACCCAACACTTTATCTAATGGATAACTATTAAGTAGAACATCTGAAATTTTCAAACATCCATATGTCTTACAATCCAGCTACCTAACTTAAATAGCCATATGGGACTGTATCAAGAATTTCTTAAACACAGATCTATAAGTGAGAACTGATAATAAATCTACTCTTACTTTTCAAATGCTCGGGCATATGTTCTTTTAAAATTAAGTAATTTCTACCAAAAACAATCTATCCAAATTTAATTCTATGATTAATTTCAATATATTTATCTGGATTAATAATCTGACCAAAATATTTGTATTCATTAAATTTTAATTTATAATTGTCCATTTTTATTTAAAAAAAAAAAAAACATCTATTGAATACCATTTTATATTTTTTATTATTTTCTTTAGCCCTACTTTATTACTTTTATGTGATAACTCTTGAAAATGTTTTCTGAATCTGTGAAGCATTATTTCCAAAAGCAACCACATCATCATCAATATCTAGATGACTTATAAAAAATGCTTTAATCATCATTAAAATGTTTATAGAATTAAACTTAAAATCATTAATAAATATATAATTAAATTATATTTCAAGGTGCTAAAAAACCTTGCCATAGCAATATTATCAATACTTCTACCAGTACCATTCATAGAGTTTTAACATTATTATCTTCTAAAATTTGTATGTGCTCATTGCTAATATACTGACTACCTTGATCACTATCTAGTATATTAGGTGCAGGATATTTCAAAAGAGCTTCTTTTAATACATCAGTTGTAAGTACTGAATCCATAGAACTTGATAATTTATAACTTAATATAGCTTTGCTATGCCAATCTATAATAGCAGCCATATACTTAACTCCTCCACGAACCTTAATATATGTAATATCACAACTCCACACTTCGTTAACATTAGGTACATGAATACTGACCATGTTATCTGATTTAATACAATATTTATCACGTAATTATTTATATACTTTATGTCTACCATCTATTTTTATACTTGGGCTTTGTCTTGTGTGGATATATAGCTGCTATACCTAGCATATGCATATATTGCAGTACACAATCTCTACCAATAATAAAATGTATAAATCTAAAACATAATGCCAATTCAAATTTGGTGAAGCTTTCTATAATTTATCTTAATACTTGGATGTGATCATTTAAGCTGAAAACACTTTTATATTCAGCTTATTTTCTCTATTTAAAATTTAAACTTAACTGTGAATGATTGTAATTATATTGGTAAAAATAAGGCTGATAGTAGACTAACAGGTCTTTAATTTTTAATATATTTATTAAAATATTACTATTACAACTGTATTCTTTCTATATTCTGATGCATTCTTATCGTTAGAGATTTGTTATATGACTTAGCCAACATATTTTTAATCTGTTTTTCCCCTGCATCTGTTAAAATGTCCGTAATAATGCAATAATTATCTGATTTTTTTTCTTTTTCATAAATTTATTTATGTCTCACTTTTTTATTTAAGATGTTGAGCATTTTAGAAGATTAAAAGAGGCAAAACTCTCCATACAGTAGTGCCACTCCATGCAAGCCAGAATAATCAATGAATACCAGAAGGCTTGTGCATAAAATCCCTATCTAGTGCCTACTTATCCAATATCCCCAGACTAATTTTTAGCTTGTAGTTTTTGTCAGTGAGGAGTCTTGGATCTGAGAGCACTGCACCTGCTCTCAGACACAAGGCCCCTCAGTGATGAAATCTGTAAGCTAGAAATTAGTCTGGGGATATTGGATGAGTAGGCACTAGATAGGGATTTTATGCACACACCTTCTGGAATCCATTGATTACTCTGGTTTTCACCGAATGACACTACTGCATGGAGAGTTTTTTTTGTTGTAATAACTGTTATAAGCAAACATAAGAAATTGTGATCATGTGACATTTCTATGGGGAATATTTTTTAAAAGTTCTGTTACACATTTCATCATCTCATCTTTCTTTTTAATAAATGTGGAAAGATTTAATTAATTATTAAAGTGTATAATTTCTGAAAACATAAAATTGAATAAAAAAAGGTAACCATATTATGTGATGAGCTATTGAAAAACCTAAAAATTCAAAATGGTGGTAGATGATGTTGAATTTTTTTTTTAATTGTCAGATGTCTGTGTATTGCCTTCCTAATATTAGTACAAGTAATATTTCAGTCTTATATTTTTTTAAGTTTAGAATAAAAAAGAACACTTAATAAACTTTCAACTTTTTATTTTGGTTAATTTTTTATTTTAATTATTATGTTATTTTCATCTTCAATTATTAATTACCAAAGTATTTTACTACCCAAATCTATTTTTATCACTTTTGTTGAAATTATTATTTTAATAATATATTAGAAATAGTTGCTAATTTTTATACTCTATAAAATAGTGACAGCTTGAGTTACTATTTGTATTTGTTTTTATCTCAAACTATTTACAATTTCTTCAATTTCACATTATTGCTGTTAAGTAGAATATTTGATGAAATGACTCATTTTTACATCAGTGCTAATTCCATACATATTAATATTTTATTTAACCTAATAATAGCTCACTTTAATAAATTAATATAACAACAACAAAAAACATATTTTTACCCCTATATTTTTTAAGTCGACGATCATGTGACCTTAAAATAATTTTCTGTCTCATCACAATTTTTTTATAATTGTCTCTGTTTTTAGTCTGTTTATCATTTTCTGAATATCCCAAAATTAACCATGTTATCAATTTGCTTCTTCAACAACAAAATATTGCTGTTATTTTACTCCTATTTCCTAAATTACTTTCATTTATAGATTTCATCATCAATTTATTTTTTTATATTTTATGATTTTGAACTGCTTAGTAAATAAAAACATGTTAAACCTGCTATATTGAATGCTACAAATATAAGATGACATCAATATAGCTTGGAGCAATTAGTTGGTACCTCTTCATGATTTTCTTCATAACATTTTTAAATTTATTTCCATGTGGGTCTTTTATCCCTTCAATCATTACTATACATCTGACACATCACAAAACATAATTTACAAAAATTGCCAGTCTTATGTCCATAAATAGACCCTGATCTATATAGACTTTAATTGATTTATAGTTTCCATTCATATTGCTGTACCATTCATGAGTTATCGATCTGTAATTGGACATACTGGGACATCTAAAAAAAATGAGGTCAATTGATTCATTCTCTCTCTCACACATCCAGCATACAGGATTGATGTTCTTGAAAATTTTCCTGTATGCCAAAAATGAGTTCATATGGAGGTAGTCCATGTTGATTTTTATTAGAAAATCTTGAAATTTTGTGTCAATAAACCAGAATTTTGATCATGAAATCAATTGCTGATTAGTAATCCCAAAAGATCCTTCCCCATATATATATTATGTGCACTCCAGTATTTAATTTTTGATATAATTGGATTTTCATTTAAGTCAACCATTTTTCAAATATTATCAAATAATGAATTCCACCATCTATTATTAGTGGGTGGCAGTCTATCCATTGGTGTGATAACTTCTTGGTATGAAGTAGTAAAGTATTTATTTTAAAGCCAGAACAGTAGGTTATAGTTTCTCTGAAATATCATAGTTTTGATACAATGGAGTGAAAAGCCATTTAGCCTTCTAGGCATTTGGATTTATTGAAGGCTGATTGTAGCAACCTTTCAACCCCAGAATAGATTTGCACACAGAGAGTTTATTTTTGTTGATAATTTTTTTGGAGTGGCAGATACCAGATAGGAAGTAGTTAATTTTTGGGAATATCAACAAGTTTAAAAGTCTAACCTTACCATGAAGTAAAACATATATCTTGGAAAGGGAAGCAATTGTCTGAAAAATATCTGTTAAGAGGTATTATTCAATTTCTTTCCTCATAGCACTATTCAATTTTGAAAAATTGAAGCCTAGAAATTTCTGAGAATCAGCTGTAAAGTTGAAAGTGACTTTCCTTCCAGTTAGCAAACTCCAGGAGGCTGATTTGTTCTTTTTAAATTTGAGTTTGTATTTGTCTGAGTACCAAGCTAGTATTTGCTCGAGTTTAGTAATAAATTGCTTGTATGACAGACAGATGAATATGTCATCCATATAGCTGAGATGTTTAGTTTCTTTTCCCATGGCAAGTACAAACACTCCAGGCAAATATCTTTCAATCTCCTTCAATCACAGATTGACATAGGCTATAAAATATAGCATGCTAAGTGGAGATTCTTGAGGAATAGAGATGGAGGGCTCAAACCCAGTTGCAATTTTTCCATTCATTGGGATGTGGATGTGCTGTTGGATAGTAGGTTTTCAGTCATCCTCAGATAAACTTTCAGCACCCTATGCCTGACTGAGTCGAACACCACTGAGATGTCAAGTTGGACAGCAGTCAGTTTCAACATCTTCTGGGCTCTGATAACATCAATAAGGAGCTTCATTTGGGCAATGACATTAATTGATTACTCCTCCTTTTTTGCATATTGTGTAGTATATATCTATTTGTAGATTTTTACTTGAATTTGATCCTTAATTAATTGTTCTATTAAAAGGGGAGTCATTGAGGTAGACTTCAGATTATTAAAGTAATGTCTTCCATCCTTTTTCTTTAAGAAAGATATGAGAGATATTGGATATAAGTTGTTAATCTCTCAATTTCCCTCTACTAAGTGGTTTATTATGGCTTTGATTATTGCTATTGAATATTTTTTTAGAAGTAGAAAAATAAATTTGATATGCTATGTATTCTTGGGAGAACCCTCTCTGGGAGGCTTTTTAGCTTGATGTGGATCTTTTCCTCAGTGATATCTTGGGCCAGATTCTCATCTAAGCTGAATAGTCTATTGACATTGTCAGTCTGATCAGATTGAAGTTGCTCTAAAATGTTCTCTAATTCCACATATCATTTCTGGGCCCACAAAAATGTTGTTATTTATTGATAATGACAGTGGAATGGGTTTTCTGCCTGCACACCCCCAGTGCCTACCAGAAGTAACTCTTGGACCAATATTGTTGATTTTGCAGGAATCTCTTGGTCCTCTTGATCGACATATATTCAGCCAGAGTTCATGCATTAGCATAATATGGTATCATAATTAAGGCTTTCTCATAAAGAATACGATAATTTCAACTGCAAAATAACAAAAATACAAAAAAAAATAATGGATAAAATTTTAAAAGTAAGTTTTGTGATGATTAATCCAATCTGTTTTTAAAGTTTTCGAATACCGTTAAATATATGGTCATTCTAGTTGTTTAATTTGTTCATTTGACCTTTTGTGATAATGTATTTTTATTTTATATAGAAAACATTATGCAGAAAAAAATTAACGCTTTGACTATTATAGTTTTCCATTATATTTCATTTTCAGTCACATGCTCAAATAAAAGCAATTGATTTGCCCTAATATAATATTTACAATATAAATAATATTTAAGAAAAAACAAACATAACATTGCATTTTAAACATCTATTATGTTTTAGATTCTTTTTTATTTTTGCAACAATTCAATTTCTATTTAGTCGTCTGATTTAGAGCATTAGCTAAGTTTTAAATTTTATAATACAAAATAGTGTTACAAGTCTTAAGCAATTAATTGTATATGCATTTATACTTTATGTGTTATTTAACAAAGAATAAAACAAAAATATTTAAAGTCAGAAGATTATAATCAATATGATCATCACTTATAAAGTTTCTAATACTTGTCATCCATTTGATACAATTTTCCAGTAATTACAACATGTAGGCATCATTTAATCAGATTTATTTTAAAAAAAGTTGATTAAGATAAATATTAGACAACCACAAATATTTATAATGCTTAACCATTTCTGTTTATATCACAATAGATTTGGTTCTCTATTAATATACGTATTTATAAAGCGAATTAACATTTATTTAATACATATAGAGAGACAGACGAATATATTAGTAAAAATAATTTCATAAGCATTATTTTTGTTTTTATTAATATCAGGAACTTTAAATAAATAAATCTAATACGATTGGTTTTGTAAGCAATGATTTCTAGTCAACTAATGCTTTTGAAAACAAACATAGACAGTTCATTTCACATTCTGTCAAAAGTTTCTTTTGGACGTGAATAAATTTTTCAAACAGCAAAAAAAAAAAAGATAAATAACTGTACTGAAGTTAAAGTTTTGCGGACTAATTTATTAATTCTGTGAATCATTTATTAAAGGAATATCTTAGGCACTATCGTAAGAAAAGCCAATAATAACGGCGTATTTACTGAAGCTTAACGCATGTGAGGTCTGCATGTGGCCTCATACTCACAGCATTAGAATTTACGTGAGCTAGCGCATATATATATATATAGTAAATTTAGGTAAATTATCTAGTCCATTTTTTTGACAGGGGAAAATAGGTCTAGAGCGAAACAATGCCAAGCACAAAATTAAAGAAGCATGGCATATAGCCAATAACGCTAAAGTCATGAATAGGAAGGAATCCTGCTTCTCACGTCAAACAAATGGACTATATAATCTACATAAATTTACTAAAATATTGTTTTGATAGACAGATAGATATAAATAATAATGATTATTAAAGATAGCGTTTACTAAATGTTTTTGATTTTAGATTGTTTTAAAAAGACCTCAAATTCGTATTAATATTCTAGAGACAATCTTTTAAGCTCTAAAAGTCAATTATAAATCATTATAATAAGAAATTCGTCAAGGATTATAAATTGAGAATGTCTGAGTGCAATAAAAACAGAATATAAATAAGTAAATAAAATAAAATAAAATGGTAATGGTTACTGCTTGGAAGTTCACAACAAATTTGAACAATATTAATGATAGAAGGTTCATTTTCTATACACCAAAATTTCACATTATTCTTGCAGATTGCACAGGGCAGAGGTTAAATTTACTAAATTGAAACCAATTTAAAAAACAACCAGCAAATAAAATAAGGAACTCTATTCTTATAAAATACCAAGCAACTTAGAGCATGCAACAATTCGATTATTATTATTATTATTATTATTATTATTATTATTGTTGTTGTTGTTGTTGTTGTTGTTGTTGTTGTTGTTGTATGGCTTCAGGCTATTTCGTAATAACGTTAAATATATTGATTCATTATATGCAATTGTTCACCTAATTATTTGTATCTAACCAAACTGAAGTTAAATGTAATTTTAATTTAATCAAGAACTATTTACATTGATTTAATTTTATAAGTATCAAAAATCAAATTTTCCTGGTGTAATCGATGATGTGCATCCGATATCAATATTATTGATAGCACAATAAATTAATGAAACCAAAAGTTAGATTTTATATCAGCAAATACTGGAATATTATTATAATACAAAGTATTAATAACCAACAAAAGTAATAGTTTTTAAGTAACTCTTGGAAATTAGTGATTTATATGGAATAATTGAAAAATCTGGTGACGATAAAAATATTCATCATATCACAAAGAAAACTATAAATTTGTATAGATTTTTTTTCCCATGTGTCATAGCATCGACCGGGAAGTGAACCCACTAACCTGGGACAACTGCTTGTATGGCAGCTGTGCTCACCTCTCGACCACCAATGCTTAACATAAATTTGTATAGATTTTACTAAAGGAAACAATAAAATTACAGATAAGAACAATGTGTATATATGTTATCAGAAAATTGTGAAAAGCAGAATGAAATTTTTTTATTTTAATCTTTTACATACTTTCCTTTGACCTTGTATAGCATATTTAGATATTATTAAAAAATTATTATTATTATTATTTTTGGCAAAGCATGAAAAAGACATTTATTGAAAAGATAC
This sequence comes from Epiperipatus broadwayi, assembly GCA_028023455.1. Lineage (NCBI taxonomy): Eukaryota > Metazoa > Onychophora > Udeonychophora > Euonychophora > Peripatidae > Epiperipatus > Epiperipatus broadwayi. The sequence continues at coordinate 2,692,596 of JAQFVV010006335.1, forward strand.
ATGCAAAATTTATAAAATACAAAATAAAAGATACAGGATTTTTCTACATAAAAATAAAGGCACTAGTGCCGAATTACTTGTTGCTGCTAGGTAGACTGGAATGGGATTTTGAGTTGCATTTAACTGCCTTTTGTATACAAAAGCCCTTTAAAAAATATTGCAAAACATCACCACTCAGCTTTTGATTCATCATACCTATGCATTTTTATTTGAGTCATTTATTTTTTGTTAAGACTAGTCCAAAATAAAATGAATTGAAAAAGAGAAAATATTTAACGAGACAAAAATATGACTTCCCTTTTTTTTAATCACCAATTTTTATATATGTGATTTTGGTTATCCACATTATGAAAAAAATAATAAAATAAAAAAATAATAATAATTAGAAATTTATAAAAAAATGTATATTTTTTTCATTTCTGTTCATTGGATATATATGTTGTGTACAATTTATCATAAACTTCTTTCAAAACTGTTAGAGTCATTCCAACTCCAAAAAAAAAAGATAATAAAATGAAAAAATAAACAATAGGTACTGGGAGTGTTTCATACATTGCTGATTTTCCTTTTGATATTTTATAATATGCCTAAAACATGTGTGAAAATCAAAGCATTTCATATTTAGATGGTCCACTTTTGACATTATATAAATTGCCTAGGCAATCTATGCAATGACAATTTCCACATTTTGATCAGTAACATATGTGTATTACCTTATTTACAAAACAAGTTCAAATAAATTACTGAGATAATTTTTAAAAAAAATTCCAAAAGAACCATTTAAATAAACTTATAAACAATACCCATGTTCTGTTATATTAATGCCAATATATTTTGTCATATTTGAAAAATTACAAAGAAGATTCCTGGAGTATCATTAAATTAACTTGCAAGCAAGACCCGTCTTTTGGTTTATCAATGCAAATCTATTTTGTCCACATGAAATAAGTTGGTATTAATATAATAAAAGATGGATATTATTTCCAAGTTTCATTTAAATTAGTTTTTGAAAATCATGCTTGTAAATTAGCCAATAATATATAAGGACTTGTTAATTCCAGGAATAGTTTTATATTCTCAGCATTATATATTTGATAAGCCTTAATCCCAATATCTTAACAATGAACAATTTCAAACTGTTGTCAAGGCAACCACCTTTTAACAATAAAGAAATTTTACCTTTATGGTTAAAAGAAGGTTAGCTTGACAAAAGTTTGAAATTGTTGATTGTTATTGATATTGGAGTTGTCTAAGTGTTGATTGGCTTTTAATGATTACTTACAAAACTATTTAACCTTAAGCATTATTTTATGTTAAAATGAATGTTGTCACAGGCAAAACATGTTTTATAAAACATATTGTCATGAGAAACTATGTTTAATAAAATAATATTAAAATAAATATACTGATGTTCAAACAAGATAACCCTTTCCTTAAACTGGTTAAAAAACAGTAATAATCACATTGTTATAATAGATACAATTGCACCATGTGATTGTTATATCATATGTATAACAGCCCTCAATACATATACTCATTTAAGCTGTCGTTCTTTTTTTTTTTAAAAGAAAACAAATGGGGAAGGGATTAATTAGGCATAATTATTTATTTTAGAACATTTACTTTTAAAATATTATAAATTTGAAAAAATACAGTTGGGCGCAAATATTTTTTTTATATATTGTTCCAAATATAGATTTTTGTTTCAATAGTATCTAAAATTAATGAGGGTAGTGAAAAGAAATATTGTATATGCCTTCAAGCAATTCTTGGTTATATAGCAATCATTAATTACTTTAAAAGAAAAAAGAAAAAAAAATTACAAGAAAGCCAAGGAATGTATTGTGAACTAAAAGTACCAGGAATGATGTCACCAAAAGACAAAGGAAATGTTAGAGAAAGAAAAGAAAGAAATATTTTTCAAAAAGAAAAAGTATTGAAGAAGGAAAATAGATCGGAGATCTGATAAATTTCTTTTTTGGAAAAGGACAAAGGCAGTTAAAGACAGTTAGATTGAAACAGTTGAGCAGGTGAGAACTGTAGTCATCTTAATGCCAACATTTCAAATGATGGGTAAAAAGGGCTTCACCATTCGCCTCCGATATGAAGCTGACTCTTTACCGCCTGCCGCAGAAGAATCTGGGAACCTCATCAACAATCTGTACTATTTAATATGGAATAAAATGGGGAGAATCCTATCCCAAAAGTATGAAGAAATTCACTTTAGAAGACTACATTATTGGGAACTTAAATCGCATCTTATTCATAAACTAAATAAACCATAATGCTGGACTTTAGATAAAAAAAGAAAAGAAATATCACACTTTCATAAAGTGAACTTTGAGTACTTCAGGACTCTAGATTGGAACCAGTTACATTACATGATTGACTATATTATAATCCAAACCCCGGGGTTCGTCAGGTAATATGAACTTTGTATTTTTTTTATATAACTTGGAATTGCTACTCGCTGCCCTCATAATAATTATATTCGATTAGATATATATATTGTAAACTAATATTTATTTGTTATATATTAAGTTTTTTTTTATTTCATTTATGGGTTGGGGCTTTATTATATTTTCAGCTGGGAATGATATAATTTAATCTTCTAAATAATATGTTAAAACACTAATAATAAAAGTTATATTTATCTTGGAGTTCTATATTATTTTATCGTTTATATTCACCTATTACTTTACCTGCCAAAACAAATTGCTAATTATTTAAATATGTCTGATGTGAATAGACATGTGTATAGGTTCAGTATATTTTATATTCAAATCCATGTTTTTTAACATAACTCCATTCATCCAATAGGGTTTCCTTCCAACCCTGAGAATGAGCTAGCTTGGGTCAGGCACGTCGTTAGACAGGAAAAGTAGGGAAAATATAATTCTCACCGTAATAGTGAGTCTGGCACTTGAGGTCAGCTACCAACTGACACTCATAAATATATTATTTTCATATATATATTTTTTATAGATATTACTCAAGGGACAAGGGCCACCGGAAAATATTTAATTTGTTTTTCGTAAATCAGATATACGCAATATCTTGAAATTGCGTTCATCAAATAAAACATATATAATTAATTCGTATTCAAATTCTTCTTTGGTAGATAGTGTTTAAATACTATCTGTAGGTGTTATGGTGACTAGACAGCCATAGTATTTACATCTAGACTATTGTGTGGCTCATGCCCATTTTTGAAGATCTATTTTAATTAATTCTTGTTGACAAGCATTGGGTAGGATGGTTATAATGGGGGTTGTTGGTTAAATATGTTTGTTGAATAGTTTGACTTAAATTTGGCCAAGTTTTTCATATTCATTTATGTAAAAAAAATTCTTCAAAATAGTTAGGCAATTTTATTGTTTCAACACAATTTCTTAATGCTATTTTTTAAAAAAAAACATTTCTGTAGATTCCCTAAATATTTTTGGTCGTGGTTATTACCTCTGGATATGGTTATACTATTTGAAAATCTATTCAATAGACAGTGTCCAAAATATAAATAGTAAATACTGAAAATGTTGAAAAATTTCTCACTGCATTAAAATGTTCATCTCTTCTAACACATATAATTTAATTGTTCCTTCCTATTATGTAGTTGGGCATATCTTTGGGGTTTCAGAAAGATTGTATTTTTAGGTTTGATAAGAATTTTATTAATCTTTTGCTTAGTAGAGAATGTTATTTTATATCATAGTGTCTCAACATCTTTCCAATCTTGTTTGTTGTTTTATATATATAAGGAATGCATACTCTAGTAAAAGCATTTGCAATAAAATTATACAATATTAAACAAATATGTTTAGATGATCTTATCAGAATTTTATATTAACAATCTTAGTGTATAATCACATTATAAGAACCCAATAAGAAACTTTCTTTTCCAATAGAATGAGAAAGGGATAGATCAAAACAATACAATTACTGTATTTTTTCTAATTATCCGTATAAGCTCAAATTTTCAGTGGAACTTTCATACAATGTGAATGTTAAAACAATTTTAAGATTATTTCAAGCCTGTCTTTTGTGTTGTACTTTCAATCCAAATTTTTATAATAAAAGATCTAGAGAAAGAGAGAATATTAAAGAATATAATTCATTGTTTCATGATCTGGAAAAATGTGCACTTTATTATGATTTTAGAAGAAGAAATATTATTTTAATAATTTCCAATGAATCTTTCTGCTAATATTATATGTCGATAACCCTACGTTATAAAATAGTTTTAGAGAAGCCATGAATTTTTGAAAAAGACATCCACAAAATATTCACTTATTCTAGATATCCTATCAATAAAGCAAAGTTCTCTCATTGATTTTGTTTCATAAAACTAAGATGAATGACATAAATTTCAGATGATAAAAGACACATATTGCTATTGTTTTGAAATACAGAAATAAAATTACCTAGTCTACTAAAAAAAAAACCTATAGAAGACAAAGCAAAAACATGACCACAATCAGTATGCAATAGAAAGGTGATGTATAATCAAAAAGACATCATATCATTATACATTTATCAGGAATTTGTGTATAGACTCAAATATGAACTTTTAATAGTGACAGCTTAGTGAGAAAAAGTAAAGTTTGAAAAAGACGTACTAATACCATGTTTTCAATATTTTGAATTTATTCTGGTATTATTTTGACTGATGAATGACACATTTTAATTTGACATAAACCTAGAAATATGAAATTTGAACAATTGGAAAAAGTTACAGATATTGGTCCTGTGAGGGGAAAGGGGAACACATTTCATAGTGAAAAAGTCAGAATGATCAATATTGTCAATCATTATTACCAAACCATATCCAAATGACAGTCTTTACTTAAGTAATGGTGAGTGGTTTGAATATATCTTGCCTAATATGAGATCACCGTTATGTACAAATATAATAAAATTTGCAAAAGCAGTCTGCTACCAATGTTTAATCAGATTACAATAGCTAAAAGTTTATCTATATTATGACTAATGTATAAGATATTCAGATATTATTTACAAAATTGATTGAATTTTGCACAACTTGATCCATAGTTAAAGTTTTATCATATTGCAGTTGATGCTTAATCAGAAAACATGTATACAAATGACAAATAGATCTTAATACCTTTCAGCTAAAAATAGATTTTTTTTTTATATGAATGAAAGAAAATGCTTTCATGTACTATTAATATTTTGATTTTTTTTAAGTATTAGTAATATAAAATTTTAACTAAAAAGGTAATGTGAAAGTAATTTAAATAGGCAAATTTCTCTATACGTATTGCCACTCAGTGCAAGACAGAGTAATCAATGGATGCTAGAAGGTTTGCATTGAGTGGCAATATATATAGAAAGGTTTGCCTGTTTTAATAACAATTAAGAGCAAGCATAAGAAATGGTGATCATGTAATGCCAAAGTATATAGCAGATATATCAATTCAGCGATAACATTGAATACATATGGAATGCTTGAGAAGTTAAATTCTTAAAGAATGTATAATCTTTGAAAAGAGGTAAACTATTAGTGTCAAAAATGATTAAGACAGTTGAGAGTGCCCAACACCAATAAACATAAAGCAATTATAATTTTTGGGGGATTGATTAATTTTTTTAATATTTTTTGAAAAACAAAATGTTCTTGTTGTCAGACTACATTATGAAATATTACGTAAAAACCAGAAGTAAATAATCTTTTGCAATAATTTATTCCACATTACAATAGTAAAATGAAAATAACTTTATGCCTGATTTCTCAACATATAAAGACAGTTCTGTTTGAGACATCAAAATTGAAAAGTGAAATACTAATATTTGATATCTCTCGAACTATTTCCAATGCTGAGAAGAATTATGTAGGCTTTTTAACAGTCATATTTGGAGTTTAAAAAAATTTCACCCAATATTTATAATCTCTAAAAACAAATGTTTTAGGCATTTTTTTGAGCTCCAATACTTTTTCAGATTATTAAAGCCATAACGTTAATATTTAAGTTCATTTTTCTACTTATAACACTATTTAGATATTTAAACTTTTTCACATTTCAATTTTGATAATCATCTGAGGTGAAGATTGCTGAGAATTGTTTTTTATTGAGCTGATAAGAGACAGGTTTTTTGAACATTAATTAATAAACTCAAGTCTTTATATGTTACATTCAAAATAGTATGCCTTTTTTGTATATTCTCTTTTGAACTGGCAATAATAGCACATACATAAGATACTATAAGTTAAGAATTCAAAAAGTTCTTGTTTTCACTTTTAATCAATTCAAATGAAAAATTCCACTATCAAATCTGCATTGGATTTACAGGATCCATGTTTGCTTAGACCACCTATAAATATTTCAAAATACTATTGTCATCAACATTGAAAACTGCATTGGATCCTTGTTTAATGCAGTGCTTTTCCACCTGTAGTAATACCACTTCTTATCATTCTAAAAAATGTATAATATAAATACATTTTAATGGATAACCAACTAATTTCACACAATGCCATATAATTATTTTGTTAATTGAATAAAATGTTTTGACCAAATCAACAAAAACAATACATAAATTATTCCCTTTTTTTCAACATTTTTTAAATATTTGCTTAGAAACAAAAACAACACTTAAAGTGCTTGAAATAAAATACTAGTTTTTTACTTAACCTTTGCTTAGTAAATAGTTTAGATTGCACTTTACGCAAAAAAAGTGAAGCTTGTCTCAATCTTATTACAAGTTATATGGCTTAGCACTTCAGAGACCTTGTGTCTCCATAATCATAGCCTACTTTTAACTGAAATTTAGTTTTGGTTTATGTAAAATTTTATGCAAATTTTATAGTGACCATTTTTTTGAGATTGTAAAGCACAATTATTTCTGGTTTATTGCACAATTGTCATTTGCAATAAAGCACACCTCTTTAATTTTTCATTTTATATCATTGTGTTCCGTGCATAGTGCCCTTACCATAGTGGGTTCAAACACATGGCCTGTTGTTTTTTGGTGCTCGAAGAATCTGGATTTGTTCTCATTGTTATTTATAGCTTTTCTGTACAAAAACAACAGGCCATGTGTTCGAACCCACTATGGCAAAAGCACTATGCATGGAACGCAATGATATAAAATGAAAAATTAAAGAAGTGTGCTTTATTGCAAATGACAATTGTGCAATAAACCGGAAAGAATCATACTTTACAATCTCCAAAAAATGTTCGTTATAAAATTTGCATAAAATTTTACATAAACCAAACTAAACTTCAGTTAAAAGTAGGCTATGATTATGGAGACACAAAGTCTCTGAAAGCGCTAAGCCATATAACTTGTAATAACATTGAGACAAGCTTCACTTTTTTTGTGTAAAGCACAATCTAAACTACTTAAAGTGCTTGTTGTTTTTTAAAACAATAATGAGTTTCTGACAATCCTCTGAACAAATTCTTGGAAGTGTCTTTGTTCTTTTTGATAATAATGAAATTTCATAATAGTGGCTGTAATCATATCTATCGGATTTGTTTTTAAAAATTATAATAATAAAAGCATTATTTAGATTAGATGGTTTTACTTCATGGATCCTTTAAGATAATATACTACAATATTTTAGAACTTCTCCAGATATATCGTATATAGTGGCAACCTTTCCATTTTTAAACCACATTGTTGTTTGGATTTCTTTAGGCTGAATATCTTTGTCCAAATTCAAATAAATAGACAAAATGATTTATCATGAAAAGTCATCATCTTAATACATGTGTTTAAAATATTAGAAAAATTGAAGTTAAAATGTATAGATGTATTTTAACTGATATTATGAATTGCAGATGATAATTATAAATTACATTTATTGTTGCCATCTAATCAAACAGTATCTAAACCTATATCTTATTCTAAAGTAAATTGACAAAAACTAGTCTACAAGCTGATCCACTAATCATTCAATAATATTTTGGAAAATATATGAGAATGGTTTTATGGAAGTTAGTATATGCTTTTGGATGATTATTTCATTGTTATCCTAATAAAAGAGCCAAAGTTTTGGAACTGGTCAATTAAGTCCATACAGAAATTGTATGTTCAAAGATTTGGTTCACAAATATGTCTGGTTGTCAAAGATGTAAATAAGAAGTGACATTAAAAATTATGAGCATCTCAAAAAAATATATATTATGGTAATAAGCTCTGAGAATATATACTTGAATGTGTAATACCAATTAAGGAGATTATATTTTTATTAGCGTAAATGTTTATTATTATGAATTAAATATACATCTTATTAACACCTGGTAATGATTTCTACTCTAACAAGCATCATTATACATCACACACTAAATAAAATAACTATTAGTTATAATGTAAGGGTGTTCATTTTATCAAAATATGCTAAATTTCTAATGAATAATTTATATTTTCAACATAATGTGCCCAAGTATATGATGTAATATATATATATATATATATATATACATCATAATAAAGTCTCTATGCTTAGTATATATATATATATATATATATACTAAGCATAGAGACTTTATTTTATTATATATTATAATAAACAAATGACTCTGCAACCCCTCTCCTGTAATATAGTTCAGTATGATTATCTCACAGTTCATTCTACATAATAGATTATAACAAAACAAAACAATAGAGCAAAAACAACATCTAAGAACAGAGCTGGCTTGGCTAGAAGGAGTATAAAGCATGACATATTAATAGAGCATGAATATAGCATGAGTATATGGGTAGAGCATGAATAGGAGAGATTACAGTACTCTACAGAACTTATAGTACATTAATCTTATGTTCGTTATAATCTGACATTATACAAAACATTTGAATTAAACTAACTTTTAATACATAAATGATAATAAGGTTAAAAGATATCAATTTAATTTGCGTGACAGATGAATAAATAGGTAGAAGATTAAAAAGCAGCAATGAAGAGCAAATAATAATTAAATAGAGTAATTGAATAATGAATATAATTAAGAATGAAAAGAAGAGAAATGGAATTTGTCAAGATAATGAATGATTATCAATGAGGGATGAATAAATTATGCTGGTGTAATAAAGTAAGATGGTGGCAGAACTAAAATAAAATAAAATATGGATCAATTATGATAAGAATGTGGATGATTATAAATAAAAACTTGAAATATTAATTTGATACTATTAAAATAAAATAAAATGTCATAAGTTTAAATAATTGAAAAAGAAGGTTTAAGTCTTTGGGATTTTAATTAATTAATAAGAATAATAAGAATAAAATAAGAGACAAACGTAGTGTATATCAAATGACTTAAGAAATAAATCTGACAAACAAAATCAAAGTTTAAAATCATTAATCAGTAATTTAATTTCTCGGGGTTTATACAATTTTAAATTTCAATAATTTTATAACGTTTATATGAATCAGCAAATGAGATTTTACTGTTATCCAAATATAGAAAACTAAAATAAATTATACTACAAAATGGGCATTATAAAAAAATATGTATCTAACTCTTTTTTTCTATTAATAACAAAGACAAACTCTGAATTTTATAATAATTCAACAAATTCATACTAATGTGAACATAATAATCATCTTAACCCTTAAATAATCATTTTGATTCCAATTATTCTAACAATAAGACAATGACAACATCTTCTAGGAACAATTTAAGCTTGGCCTCTCTGATGAATATGACCAGATTGAATGACTGATCATTTGACAACTGATTGAAATATTATTTTTTAAAATCAATATTTTATTTTACTATATCATTTTTAACTAGCATCTCTGCATAATATCAACAATATTTTGCTCAATCAATGTTATAATTTTATATACTCTCAACATAAGAGTTTAGTAAAATTGACTAATGATATGCTAAACATATAATTAAACCAATAACATTAAGTCATGAAGATGATAATAGCTATAACAATAATATATATATATATATATATATATGGTAATAGCAATAATAAAATGCATAATGTTTAGCAATAAAAAGACTGCAGTTAATTAAAATAGGTTGCCAGATAAATAACTGCCCTAGTATCTGCTTCAAATGCTAACTTCTCATTAATAAGGGCAAAAGACCGATTCTAGTTGTGAGTTAGACGTTGAAGCGCATTCCCACCTTCTAATTGCTGGTTATTCAAACTTATAAATAGCACTAGATTTGAGAGATCTATTATTGACATCATACTGTGTAAGGTAAAAAGAATCAAATGATATAATATCAATATAAATAAACATTGAAATGTTTGCATTCGTTGAAAAAATTAATATCTTAACTTCATGCGATTTTGTCTTGCAGATATGTAGAGTTTTATGAACCTCAAACAATACAAATTACGGCAACTTTAATTTGCAGCATTAAATAGTACTTTAAATGTAAAGCAATTGAAAATAAATTATATTATACTAAGTGAAAAGCTTCAGTTAATTTTCTAAATTAAAAGTTAAAGTTATTCATATATTTAGTTATTACTTATCCTGTTTGCGGTTTATCTTTACTTTAAATATTTAAAATTCTACTAATCGTGGCATTAGAAAATGCTAGAATGTGAAATCATGGTATACATTTAATATAAAATGCATAACGCTTAAAAGTAGAGCAAATATTTCAATATAGACATATATATATATATATATGGAAATTTATTAATAAAACTGAAGCCATAAGAAAACTATTAATAATATTGTAACAAATTCAAATCTAAACATGACCCATCCAAACAAAAGCCAATCTTTCTAGGTTTTCAATCTTAATGTTCTGTAATTAGATTTTTTTGTATGTAAGAGTCAAATTGTTGATATTCATAATGATATAATATGACGTGAGCATACTAATTCAGATGTATTTTTTCTTTATGATTATTATTCTCTTTTGGAACCGGTGTATACTTGCTTTTGGAATATGTGTATCAATTCACTATAAGCACAAAATTAAATTCAGCTTTGATAAAACAAATTAAACCTGAATTTGGCAGTAAATGGATTTTACAATTGTACTTAATAACCTCACACCATCAAATATTATTTTTAAAACTTATAACCAAAGATACCTTAAAAGACAACTGACCCCCCCCCCCTGACAATGACTCCCACAATGCATTTCATGTTGAATCAACAATCATCATTTGGCCTGAGCCATAACCTTTCACATATATCTCCATAATATTTTCAGTATTTGTTAATAGTAAATTGTAATGTTTTTTTTTTTTTGGCTTACAACTATTATTAACTTGCTCCACCCAAATTATTGACATGATCCACTCTAGATAATACAATAATGATTATCAATAATCTATTAAACTAAAGATTATCTAGCCCTGATATAAATCTTAAATCTCAGTTAAAACTTAATAGTTAAGATTTTACTTCATTAACTCTTAAATAAATTAATATATATATATATGTGTGTGCTCTGCGTACAGATAATGAAGCTATTAATAAAATGTCAGTGGAATTATTAAAATTTTACCGCCAAGCGCTTTCGAGACAGTCTACTGTCCCATATTCATGGCAAGTTATTCTGTTAATAACTGTAAAATTATGCAAATTTTATGCAAACTTATGTGCAGATGTTACGTGGACCATTTAGAGATAGGGAATAGCAGGCCTCTCTTCTGTTGATTGCCGATGGGTCAGCCACAATGAAGTAAGTTTGCATAAAATTTGCATAATTTTACAGTTATTAACAAAATAACTCGCCATGAATATGGGACTGTAGACTGTCGCGAAAGTGCTTGGCAGTTAAATTTTAATAATTCCACTGACAATTTATTAATAGCTTCATTATCTGTGTGCAGAGTACATATATATATATTAAAACTTAAATATCTGTTTTTAATTAATCACCACAGAGAATAAATCAACTTTTCCTTTAGTGAAATTAGTAACATGCTGACAAAAAGACACTTTTTAAATGAATATATATATATATGAAAAACAAAACAAGTTATAAATTTCGTAACTTGCTTTTAGCTTGCATTTTATGATCACTAGATGGAGCTTTACCAATAGCTTCTAATAAGCATGTTTACATAAATGCTGAGGGAGATAGAATTTAATATCTCTTTCATTGTCTACCATCTCCAGACTATAATTTTGAGCTAATTGGCTCACATCAGTGAAAGGTTGAAATGTGGTTGCAAAAAAGAGTTTTCTATTAACTGAAAGGAAACCCTTTGATTCCTCTTGGAGGCCTTAAAGGAACCAAGGAAGGAAAATTCCTAATGTTCACTTCATACATTCTTGTCATTGGAGCTGTTATTACTATGTGATTATTCATATAGTATACAAACATGGATGGGCTGCTCACCAATATGCATTAGACAGCATGATGTGTTTATTGACTTTTTTCCTCTAAGTTTAAGATCAAAAAACACCATGATCTTTCCTTTGACTGGCCTGATAAGTCAGAATGAATATATGTATAAATGATAAATATTTTTCCAATAGATATATACAATCATGTCAAACAAAATAAATCATAGCCCTTATTTCTAGCAGGCTATAAAGTCACCAACCAAGAAAGTGGATGATGGCCTAAGATGGAGGATGCTAAGAATCCACTGATTGGGGACCTAGGGTTCCATTTGATGATGACTTTTTATTTAGATACTTACAGCTGCAAATCACTTTCAAGTGAAGGAAGACTGCAAAAATTAGAAGAACTGTCTTATATTAAATGGGACATTATTGGATTTTGTGAAGTTAGAAGAAAATGTGAAGACACAATTAATTTAAAAAGTGGACATGTACTCTACTATGAAGACACAAATATTAGAAATACAAGTAGAGTAGGATTCATTATAAATAAAAATTAAAAGTATAACATTGTGGAGAATGATAGTGTATCAGACAGAGTGGCAAGATTAGTTATACAACTTAATAACAGATACTAAATGCAGATAATTCAGGTTTATGCCCCAATAAGTTCTCATAGTGATTAAATAGTAAAACATTTTTATATGGATGTATAAAAGGCTTTTGATCAGAGTAAGCAACATTTTAAAATAGTTATGGGAAACTTTAATGCTAGAATTGATAAACAAATGAAATATGAAAGTGTTGTAGGTAATTTTGGTTATGATAATATAAATGAGAAAGGATATAGACTTGTGGAGTTTGCAGAAAAAGAAAAAACTATATATTATGAATTCTTTTTTTTTTTTTTTTTGAGAAAAATGTTAAAAGGAATGGACATGGAAGCATGCAAATGAAGGTACAGCAGAATTGAGTTACATTTTGACTATCAGAAAATATATATTTTAAGATTGTAATGTTCTTAATAAATTTAACACAGGAAGTGATCATCGGTTGGTAAGATGTAAGACACATGTCAATGCAAAATTAACATGACAAAAATTATTTAAAAAAAAATTACAGTTAATGCTCCTACCTAATTTTTAGAAACATTCTAATGAATTTAAATTAGAACTTACAAATAGGTTTCAAATATTAATACATTTTGAACATGATTCAGATTTGAATGAAATTAATAAAAAAAATAAGTGATACAGTTTTAAAAACTGCAAAAGATAGCTGGTAGAAAGAAGCAGCAATTGACCAATAACATTTCTACCGAGACTAGAAAATTTATGATGAAAAGGAGGATAATGAGAATATACAAAACTGATGCAAGGACTGAATACCTCCAATTTTGTAAAATGGTGTGAAAAAGAGTTTAAAATGATATAAGAAAGTATAACTGTGAACTAGCAAGGAAAGCTGTAGAAGACAATAAAAGTCTTAAGAGTGTAAAACAACATTTTGGTATTGGTAGAAAATTTATATCTGCAATAAGAGAAAAATATGGAATTATTACTAAAAAGAGAGATGACAACATGAAATGGGCAGAAGTCTTCTATCAAGAATTATATAGTAATAAAAAACAAGTACCTCATATATCTATACATCTTTCAAATTACCCAGAATTTTAAATAAAGAAGTGACATGCAATTAATTTATGAAGAAAGGAAAAGCTCCAGGTAATGATGGAATTATGAATGATATATTAAAAGAAGTGGCTGAAGAACTAGAAATTTTTTAGCAAAGTTATATATCAATTGTCTAAATGATAAAGATGTATCAGATGAATGGAAGAATGCAGTATTAATATTAATATTTTAAAAAGGTGATAAAAATATATTAGAAATTACAGTCCTATCAGCCTTTTATCAGTTTTATGCAAATTTTTTACCAAGATAATTACAACTCATCTACAGGGAACATTGGATTTCTACCAACCAAAAGAACAAGCTGGATTTAAAAGTGATTTTAGTACAGTAAATCATATCCAAGTACTGAGAGAAGTTATAGAAAAAAACAAATGAATATGAGTTGCCATGATGCTTTGGATTTGTAGATTAAAAAAAGGCATTTGATTCTATAAACATTCTTTCAATGATTAAAGCATTGGATCATCAAGATATAGATCCAGGATATTGTCATATTTTGAAGAATATTTATAAAAATGCAACAGCAACAAATAAATTATATAATGATAGTAGGAAAGTTAAAATTGAGAAGGGTGGAAGACAGAGTGTCTCCATATCTCCAAAACTTTTTACAGCAATGCTGCTGCAAGCATTTTGTGGATTAAATGGGAAGCTAAAGAAGTGAAGCAAATGGAGATTATTTAAGTTATTTAGATTTTTCAAATGATGTAGCTTTTTTGCAAATAATGCTTTAGATATGCAGGAAATGTTGCAGGAATTATCAGATGAAAATATGAAAGTAGGATTAAAGATAAATGTTAAAAAACTAAAGTGATGTTCAATGGATTTTCTCAAAATATGAAACTAAAGATTGATTTACAATGAGTAATAATAAGTTAACAGCTAAAAATACCTTGGTCAGGCTTATTAATACAGATGGCAATATAATGGATGAAATTAATCATGGAATTAAATTTGGTTGGAGTGCTTTTGTTAGAAATAATTTGATACTAAAAGGAAATATGCCTATGTGTTTGAAAAGAAAGGTTTTTAATAAATGTGTTTCACCAGTTCTTATTTATGGATGTGAGACTTGGACATTTAATAGAAGAGCAGTACAGAGATTTCAGACCACTCAAAGAAATATGTAGAGGTGCATGTTAAGAGTAAAAAGAAGAGATCAAAAATGCAATATATGAGTAAGAGAATAAACAGGTGTTACTGATCTCATTGAAAAAATTAAAAAACTGATGTGGCATTTGGGTGGACATATTTCTAAAAGAGATGATAATAGATGGGCAATTGAAATCTTAAACTGAATTCCAAGATATTGTAAAAGATCCAGAAAGAGATCATATGTATGATGGATGGATGAAATAAGAAAGTGTGCAGGGGTGATGTGGAGAAGAGAAACTAATGATCGGAGATGGATTGAACTTGGAGAGAGATTGAACCTGGAGAAACCTTTATCCTGCAGTAGATTGATAATGATTATTGGTGATGATGATGATGATATCTTCAAATATATATTTAATGAAGTGCCTTCTGAATTAATAGTTATTGTTTATTAATTGGTAAGTATGGCACTCATCTGAACTCTATTAGGGGATTGGTAGACCATGAAATCATGGAATGCTTTAACATGAAATTATGATCATTTTTTTGCAGCTGGATGGAATGGAGTACAAAAACACCATATACAAGTATATTTGAAATATATTTTTAATTGGTTGCTTTAACAATTTTTTTAAGATTTAATGTAAATTGTTTTTTTTTTGTTAAACATTGCTAATTTAGTATTAACTTTGACAAGTATGTCATTCATCTGAACTATATTAGGAGATACACAGATTATGAAAGCAAAGAGTGTTTTAACATTGAATTATGAATCAGTTTTTATGGCTGTTTTTGTAGCTGCATGGGAACCTTTACCATATAATATATATTACATCTCTGTAGTTAAGAGCCCTCATACTGACTTTTCCCCCAGCTTTTTTATTTATTTGTGAAATTACTTTATTTTCATAAACATAATGGTTGTGACATCATCATATAAACATTCATTTACCAATCAGACAACAGAGAAAATATGGATTTTATATATAAATGCTTGAAATTGCTAGCATTTGATTTATTAGTGTCAATCTTTTAACATTTATGTATTTGATATCATCCACTTTAGATAAATATATTAATTATTAGTGATAATCATTTATTATTCAAAATATTATCATATAAATTTGCATCTCAGATTGTTTTTATTAAAAATACCCATATGGTATAATTAATCCAATGATTCCTTTTTTTTTCTTCAAATTAAACCACTAAACATCACATGATCACCATCTCATACTAGCACATAATTGTGGTAAACAAAGGCAAAACTCTCCATATAGTAGGTGCAGTGCTCTCGAATTCAAGGCTCCTCACTGATGATGGCCACAAGCCAGAAACTAGTCTGGGAATATTGGATGAGTAGGCACTAGATAGGGATTTTATGCACAAGCCTTCTGGCATCCATTGATTACTCTTTTTAGCACAAGGTGGCACTACTGTATGGAGAGTTTTGCCTTTGTTTTTTTCTTCAAGTTATTATAACTTTCGATATATTTAACATTTTTATTCTATCACACTTTTTTAAAACCTATGCCATCATTCAAATTTTTGACTGTGCAACAGAATATACATACATAACATAATTGTATTAAGAAGAAAGACAGTTAAATACAAATTAAATAAGAAAAAAATATTAAAAGTAATGGTAGATAGAAAAAAAAACTATGCATCAAAATAAAAACGTTGAGTCTCATAATATACTTTAAACCAATAAAGTAAAGGAAACATATTATTTACTTTTTTTAAATATAAAAAGAACTAAAATATTTATTAAATAAAATGTAGAAAGTTTACTTTTTACTTTAATTTCAAAGTTAAGGCAAGATTAATGCAAATCTTTTTTGCAGTATTTTGTTTTGACGATTTTTTTATTAGACTAAATAATTATTTCATTTAATTTAGTACTATTAAATATATTATGAGATTCAATAAATGAGTCATTTTTATTAATATCAATAGCAGAAATTAAATATTTATTATATAAAAAT
The DNA here is from genome assembly GCA_028023455.1 of Epiperipatus broadwayi. Taxonomy (NCBI): domain Eukaryota; kingdom Metazoa; phylum Onychophora; class Udeonychophora; order Euonychophora; family Peripatidae; genus Epiperipatus; species Epiperipatus broadwayi. The sequence continues at coordinate 2,709,620 of JAQFVV010006335.1, forward strand.
TTTTTTAATGTAATAAAATGTTTTTATGGTAATCTTTGTTTACTGCTATCAGTATTGAATTAATAATTACATTATATGAGTTTTCTAAGTAAACATTTCAATTATCTTTTAAAGTTTTAGTATTCTCTTACAAATTTTTATTTGTAATTCTAGATGCAATATATTTACAGTGTTTGATAAAGTTATTATGTTTATAACTATTTTTTATCTTTATCTTATTAAAATGTAGACAGGCATAAAATTTTCTGTTTTTAAAGACAAGTCTTGCGTTGTTAGCGAGAGGTATCGCAGCCTCCATGCAAGCAAGTAGTTGGTTGCAGACGGTTGTGGGTTCGCGTCCCGGCCGATGCTATGACACATGGAAAAAAAAAGTTAGTAGCAATAAATTTGGAGATGAAACTCAAGCATTTCATAAATACGGTGCATAAAAAAAGGTTGGCAAAAGCTAGTTGAAGTGTTAATTTCATGAAAAATTTGATACACAGTATTTTTATTATGGTTTTTTTTTTTTCAAATTAGTTTTATTTTCCTGCACAGTTAATATTAACGCATATAAAAAAACAGCTTCTAATTTTTTTATATATCTACAGGTAAATTAGACAAAATAATAATAATAATAATAATAATAATAATAATAATAATAATAATAATAATAATAATAATAATAATAATAATAATAATAATAATAATAATAATAATAATAATAATAATAATAATAATAATAATAATAATAATAATAATAATAATAATTGAATTAAACATTAATTAATCCAGAGAATCTACCAATTATAATAGAATACATTTTAATCATGTTTTAAATGTTATTTGTATAAAATTTTCTTTTTTTATATACATACTTTTTTCAGCAAAATTTGATACAGATTTATTTATATTATTTTTATTACTTTCCTTGAGAGTGAATGTAACTCAATTTTGAACTTTATCTGCAATATTATGATTCTTTCAATTTGTAATTGAAGACATTCTATTCAATTTCTGATTTTATTAAGACTTTATAATTGACATATTTAGTACAGAGGTGAACTGGTAGACTCTGGATTTGTGGATTCTAATATCATTTCTGATGCTGAGATTCCTTATGCTTGACCTTCTTATGAACACTTAGAATAATAAAGTCGTTTGAATATTTATATATGTATTAACATAATTTAATCTTTTCAAATATTCAGACTTGTAATGTAGGATATATTCATACTTAAATCCCTAGGAAAAAAGCAAGAGGAAAAATAAAAACATTAATATGTATACTTCAATAAATAGAAATTCATAATATAATCAATATCATGTAAAAATAAACTATAGCATATTTTTTATTCAGACATTAAACATATTAAAAAAAAAACACTATATTTTAAAATTATAGCTTATTTAAATAAAGTTTGAAAGAATAGTTAATTAACCGAAAATATTACTTGATAATAATGATTTATCATTTCAGCAATAATTACACAATTTTTAAATTGTTTCAGCCATGATGAACAATTGGATGATAGTCCTGATCATTTGTAAAGGGTATCCAGGGATTATAGACCTTACTAATTCTCTTCTCATAATTGACACATCAGATGTCTTTAGTGTATAACAACAATATCAGTTGTGTCCCACATTAATATAATACTGTCCTTTTTCAAGAACTGAAGTTACAGTCTAATAATAACATACTGAAAAAAATAAGACAGATTATTTCTCCTGGTTTTCTAAGATCGAACATTGATGCTTTCAGAAATAAACTGCCAATATTCTATGAAAATAAAGAAACCAAAATTTAAAAAATAAAACAGAAGCTGGAAATGGAAACCTTGTTATGTTTAAAAAAACAATTTGCAAAGATCAGAATTTTTTCAATGATTCTAATTTTAAATATATTCCTGGAGTAAGATAAAAATTTATATCCTTGTAGAAATAATTTAAGAAGTGGTTACATTTTTAATACTGAGTAAATATGATATTGAAGTTCTTTCAAATCAAAATGGAGCTGACAATCAAAATTTAAATAAGAATGCATGTCTTTATCTACGTATGAAAAATTTGAAAGTAATAGTAAAAAAAGTCACAAATATAGTTTGAGAAAAATCAGAATAAAGGGCAAAACCACAGATCAATTATCCAGAAAGATTATGATAATGTGAATACAATTTTGAGTAGAACTTCATAGACAGATAAACCACATTTGAAAATAAAATTCAAACAATAAGTAATAAATATAGGATAACAATAAAAAAAACATTAAAAAAAATAAAATGATATAGAAACAAACACAGTAAATAATCATGGAACTATATCTGCAGAACTGAAAATTAAAGATAAAAAAGATAAAAGTTAGATAGAACAATTGAAAAACAAATTTCTTAGAAGTAAAGATAAGGAAAACTTCTAAAACTATTTGTAAGATTGTGTGTTTGTAAGATTGTGTGTGTGTATATATATATATATATTTCTTATATGTGAGTATGAGTATAGAGGGATTTGATATTCATAGTGTCACCATAGTTAATTCAATTATACCAGCTTTATAATAGCATTATAAAAATATTTGAGATAGATAGATAGATAGATAGATAGATAGATAGATAGATAGATAGATAGATAGATAGATAGATAGATAGATAGATAGATAGATAGATAGATAGATAGATAGATAGATAGATAGATAGATAGATAGATAGATAGATAGATAGATAGATAGATAGATAGATAGATAGATAGATAGATAGATAACAATTTATATTTCTAATAAAAATTAATTAGATATACTAGTTTTGTTGTACAGTATAAAAGAAATAGAAATCAAAACATTTTAGTAATATAAGCAAAGGAAAGTGATTAATCGATTAATCAAAGGATTATTCTTTGTGAGATATAAAAATAAACTTTAAATATTTCAAAAAAAACAAAAACAATAAAGTAAAAGACATAAACAGAATTGTTTTGCTAAGAATGTAAAAAAAATCTATCTGCTGGGTCATTTTCTCGACCTAATTCATAGCAGAGCAAAAAGAAAAACAAACCGAACTATGCCGATTAAAGGTTTTATCACTGAACCACTTAGTTCTGAAGATCTGAAATAGAGTATAACATTTGAAAAATCATCTTAATTTAATTATTTTTTGTTTTCACCTTAAGGTAAAATTTTGTATATGTCAGTTCTTGTATTATTATAGCAGTGTTTTTTTAATTATATGGAAAAAGTTAATAAATGGTTATCCATTAAGTATTTTAGCCATTGCGCATGTTTGTGTGTATCTCTATGCTAGACAACATTGCGGTAAAAGACTATCATAGTTCTTCCTTTCAAAAATAACACATATTTTAATTGATTCTAAATATCATAAAAAAATTTATAATGAACGATAAAATTATTATTAAATTACTAAGCAAAAGAAAAAATACATAAGTACAGAAACTATTTTCCATAATTAAATGCTTATAAATGTATTACAAGTTATCCAAAATATTTTAACAATAAAATATAACTTCTATTTTATTTTATTAATATTTAAATATTAAACCACTATCAAACAGCTAACTAGCATGTTTTCAAAATATAGCTTATTTAAATAACATTTAAAAAATACCTTTTAAATTCTTTCTTCGGTCCTATTAACTTTTGGTTATGTCTTTTATGATTATTATTTGATGAGGATTTCATTTGTTTCTACCACAACAGAATTGCGCGCACTTTTATAATATATACACGTAATCTGTATTTATTTACATCTGTACCCCACCACATTTATACTTTTTAAATATGTCTCTATTATTGTTTTGAAGTTAATTAATAATTCAGAATAGCTAGCCCTTTTGAAAGATTCAAGTAGAGTGCAACTTGCTTTTGATTGCACGGTTGGAGGAATAATCTAGTGATTTTAGCAATAAAAACTTTGTTCGATTGTTTATAAGTTTAAATCCAAACTGAAGTTTCCCTCAGTATTATCTCATAAATTTTATTGCATGCATAGAAACATTACATATGCATATAAAATCTTTTAAAATCCTTTTATAATAAATCTGGTTATTCTATATGTAACGATTTAGTCTTATACATGCTTACTCTTTGACCCTAATATTAAAGATGTAATCATTCTGTCGAATATACACCCACTTATAATATATAGAAAAACTATAACAGTGTATTTAATTTATATTTAGCTGAACTTAGCACATGGTCCATGTACAAACCATTTTTAGTGCTAAATTCATAGTATTCTAAAAGCTTTATACAAAAAAAATGCTATTTTATTCAATAGCTTGGTATCAGCTGGATTAAGTTTTGGCTTCTCACTCTTCAATGGCTAAGTTACTAATAATTTCTTCTGCTATCTTTTTCAGCAGTAGAATTAAGATTTCACTGCTCTCTTCAGTTAAGTTAGCAATAACTTCTCTCCAGGTAGTTACTAATTTACACCCCTACATATATTTTTTAGAACAATCTTGCCCACAAGCCAATTATAATCTGTCTCTTACATTATCATTTCCATGACAACCAATTGAATAAAATTTCATAACTACAATTATTCAGTAATTATCTCCTTAATCATAGATTAAAAACAGGTTAAGAACAAGAATTTAACAACATAAAATTATTGACATTTCTTTATAATTAAAAATCAAAATCTTCTTGCAAAAAAAAACCAAAAAGATAATCTGTTAATTGCATTGATTTGATTTTTTCATTTCATTAAATAGAGACAAAGAATGGAAAACAACTTTGAGAAATTAAAATTTATGAAAAGTATTCAAATCCTATTTTTGCTCTTCCCTTACTTTTATTCTTTTTTAAAATAAAAATATACTTAAATATATTTGAAATGTTTCATACTATCATATGGAGATTTTACAATGATTGAGTTAAATAATGACTAAAATCAATAGGTCTAAGAAAATTTAAATATTATTTTCCCCATTAATAAAATATTTTTTTAATTTTCAAATCTGAGGAATATGCTGACAGCTATCTAATTATTTATTTATTTTTTCTAGTGCAGCTATTTCCTGAAAACTTGCCGAACTAATGGCATGTGATTTGAAATTATTCTGGTATTACTGTTAGATTGAACAATGGGCTAAGCAATTTTGAAGTAATTCAGTGTCACATTGTTTTGTCACAAATACTTAATATGTGTATAAAATTTGATGGGAATCCATTTGATAGATGCTAAAAAATCAGTTGCAAGATTTGGACCCATAGACAGAATTTCAAAATTAAATACCAAATATTTAAAAAAAAAATCAAGAAAGTAATTCACAGTTATATCTTATAATTTTTAATTTCAATAAAAAAAACTATGTTTTTTTTATTTATGTACTTGTAATGCACTGGTCTTTAATATTAGACTTTTTAATGCAAGTGTAAAATAAATTCATTAATATATGCTATTCTAGTTCCTATAACAATAATAAACCTTACAAGTAATATTAGTCAGAATCAGCTTTTAATCACACTCAAATGTTAATATGAAAATAGAAAGCAATAGATTAATAAACATTATGGGGAAAAATAAATAATCCAGCAAAACAAGATTGAATAAATAATCAACCAAAACAAAATTGAAATAAGCAACCATTAATAACTATATTATAATATTTATTAAACTGGCTTTGATCTCCATTGATTACACATACAAGCACACATACATATTAATTAAATTGCACTTCAATATATAATATATTATATTTATGTGATCCCAATTAGTTTCTCAATCAGATGATGACACTAGATTTGACTGATAGAAATAGAAATACTGAAAGTGATGGATTGATTTTTTTATCAAAAATTGTCATATACAAATTCGGAAGATTCTATACATTTTTGTAGAATGTATTCATTTAAAAAATGACATTAAGATATATATATATATATATAAACAACGTGTAATGCTAGGTTACTTCTATATAACACTAGATGACATCTACACCTGGGTCTTGTTTTATACAGTAGATAGGTTCCTCAGAAAACATGCACAAAAGTAATTGCACAATAATAGACTTAACTTACCTTGAAAAATGGGGGATATGTTTCAGTAATTTTCAGAAATTGCATAAAAGCAACAAGGAAAAATTACTTTAAAATTCACCTTAAAAAAATAAGGAAATAAAGTATGACTAATAAAAAATTTCAAATATTTCAAAAAAATTAATACAAGGCATTTTTTTTTACTTTTTTTATTAACTATGGTATTTAATTTTACATTTTTTCTTACATATTTTAATCATTACCACTATTTGAAAATATATGTTCATTTGTGAATCAGATTCATGACATGATGTACAACTAGCGCCACTTTCAGTGTTAATGTTTTTCTGTGTTTTATAATTAAAAAATGAGATTGCAATCAAAACAAAAAAATTATACATTATCATTAGAAAGATTATTTTCAGTTTAAAAAATCAATAAAATTTTGTTATTTATGTTAACAATCTAAAAAAAATTTTATTTCTGTTATATCTAACAAAATGTTTTAAAAGTTTAAAATTTTTGAATATTTATTGTGATATTTTTATACATAAGTATAAATCTATTATTATTATTTACTCATTAGTATAAGTAGGTTATTTACATAGAAGCTAAGATTTTAAATACAGCTTTATGTCATATTCACATTAGCTGCTAATATATCATTATATTTTTGGAAAAAAAAAGTATTTCAAGTCAAAATAAGTTATTAATAATTTAAATTTCTTAATATCTAATAAATATAGTGAAAAATAAGAGATATTAAGAACAAACATGAATTGCATAACTTCAAAATCGCATTAATATAATCTGCATAAAATGAGACCCAGGTCTACATAAAATATTTTAAATGCCCATTGCTATATTCTTTTAGCCAACTCCATCCACATTTTATATAAAGAAACACTTGAATTTTGCAGCCATTCAAAAGAAATCCTTTTGAATGGGCTTCAAAATTCAAACTTTTCCATTTAAAGGGGGAGGGTCGCTAAAAGAATACAGCATTTAAAACATATATCTACTCACATATATTTTAATTACATATGTGTTTTTATTTATTATATTTCTTTTTTATTAATCTTAAATTAATTAGTAAATACTCTAAATTTTTGATTCTCAATTTATATAAATGAATTTTAAATAAATAGATTAATAAATTAAAAAAAAAATAGTTTCATTTTATTGCTTATATTCTATAATAGTCGGTTAAAAATGAATTTTGTGTTTGTATAACTGTTTTACTTGGCTAAAATAAAATAAAAATATTTGATAAATATGAACTAATTAAAAGAAAGTCATTCATTTAGCAATACAATGGTATAACAGCTCTCTCAATAGTGTTGATGTTACATGATATTACAATTATGTTTCCGTTTGAAATATATAAACTCACACACATATTAATAACAGTCACCTGACCAATCACGATCCTTTTTGCAATTTTTACTCTTTACTTCAAGCTATTTGAGGCCAATTTGGTTGACTATTGACGAGCAATCTCAAAACACCCTATACTTGCTTAGGTGATAATCAACTGTTTAGAACAATTTCAAACATTTATATGGATTCAAATCCCAACTTATGAAAATAACAGGTAGTTGCATTAGCAGTTATAGTACAATCCTTTTTTAAAAAATATTCAAATAATTGAATTGCTTTTAAAATGTTCTTTTCCTCCTTTATATATAAAATACTCCTTTCATAAATTTATAAAAGAAAAATGAACCTGACATTTGTTTTGTTTTTTTAATTATACAATTTTCACTTGTTAAACCCAATAAAGAGAATCAAGTAAATCTCATCGTTGTGTGTTTGATTTTTTTTTTTTTACTGCTTAAGTTATTGTCGTCCATGACTTAACTACAATCAAGTAGAAGCTGTCAAAATCAACCAGTAGTTTATAATCAAGAGGTTTTAAATGCTTACTTGTCAAATCTTGGACTTCTCATTGTATGCGTAAAGCCCAATCTATATAAAATATTATTCATTAATTTTATTTTTACGTATGCAACGCTTCAACAAAAACAAATCAAGGAAATAAGTTATAAACTAAAATTATTGCTTCTGAATCACATTAAAAAAATATGACAGCGCGATTTTGACAGCTTTTTTGATTTGTAAAACTTTTATAACAAATGAGAAAATGTATTTGTGTGATTATTTAATTTCTTTTATCTTTTGTGTGTGTGTGTGTGTGTGTGTGTGTGCAGTTTACAACCAAAAAGACATAACTCATTTCAATTTTTTTTAAATTAGAAGTTTAATTTTGGGGATTAATTTTAGCACCATTCAGCACTATGATTGAAAATCTTAATCTTCTACCATCTCGAATATAGATAAACAGAATCAAAACTCTCCATACAGTAGCGCCGCTCAGTGCAAGTCAGAGTAATCACTAGATGTAAGAAGGTTTGTGCATTAAATTCCTATCTAGTGCCTAATCATCCAATATTTCCAGAATGTTTTTTGGCTTGTAGCTTTCATCAATAAGAATTCTTGAATTTGTGAGCATTGCACCTAGATCTTAAGATTTAATGCAACATTCTATCAGACACCTTTTACTTTTTAGTTAACTATAAACTTAAGAGTCCAAAATGAAAACACAATAATGTTTTCAATTCAAGCTCATTCACTTATACAGTATGTAAATCTGAACCCAGTTCAGTAAAGGTATAAGGTGGGTTCTATAGGGTTACATTAGATCCTAAGATCTAGATGCAATGCTCTCAGATCCAAGATTTCTCAGTTATGAAAGCCACAAACTAAAATCCAGTCTGTGGATATTTGATGAGTAGGCACCAGATAAAGATTTTATGTACAAACTTTTTTACATTCACTGATTACTCTGGCTTGTGCTGAGAAGTACTATTGTGTGAAAAGTTTTTCCACTGTTTTAACAGCTTGTATAAGTATAGGAAATGGTGGTCGTCATGTTAAGCGGAATATACATAAAATAATGTGGAAGTATTAAAAAAACAGCAAGCTAACTCATTATGCCAGTAAAGGTGTTTGCCATCAAAGCTAAAGTGTAGGTGGGTTCATTTTACATTTTTTTGTTTATTAACAGTTAATTTACATATAATGCACTGGGCATTTTTAATACTTCAGTGTTATTTCACCTGTATTTGAGTCCGTAAAATGTTACGTGTTTTTCTGTTTTTCTTCAAAGTGTTTAACTATGTGATGTTTTTAACTTTTATAACATTATATACTCATAATTTTAATTTTCTTATATACTTTACATTTTTAACTTTATTCATTTTTAGACATGCCTCAATAGTGCAATAAGCCTAAAGTCAAAAGAGAGTCAATATTAATTACATTTACTCTTTCCTAAACAGCCTAGGTTGTCATTTATATGCAATCACCTTAAATAAAATAACTTAGCTTATATTTTACCTAACTTATTTTGTAAAAAAAAAAAAAGCGAGAGATAACATATAAAATGTACATCTTGAGAATCATTTATCATTTTCATATGTTTTGCTCATATGTTTTGGGAATGAGTGATGGAATAAAAGTTTAAAATAAATCTAAAAACGTGCATAAGACCTTAAGTATACCTAAAGATATGTGTATGACGTCAAGTTATATCTTGTCTTATGCATGTCTTACTCATTTGAAAAGGGATGGGGATATTTCAAAATGCATCCCCAATGCATGAGCTTGGTCTGACTTGAGTGCTGATGGATGGTTGTGATGTGATAGAGCCAAAGTGAGAAGTAAATTGATTAAAAAACGAAAAAAAAAATGAAAATATAATATTAGATGCAATTATTAATAAGAATAAAGTAGTATAAAAATGGCAACAGAAGGTGCACACACTCACATATATATGTATGTAATGTTCATATCAGCCTCCTAGATGTTATGTTTTATCAGCAATGCCCTCTGTGAATAAATATAATGTCTGAACTTCAAACAGCTGACTCAAAATGGTACTCTATTGAATCGAGTGCAGTAATGATATTATATATTGAATTACAGCTTTATTCAAACAAAGAGCATAAAATTAGATTAGCAATACTCTTAAATTGCTAGTATATAAATATGTTTGACTTATGTACACAAAGAATAACAACATCATTAATCAATTTGAACTTTTCTATCTCCAAACATAAAAAAATATTCCAGATCATAATGCTAGCTAAAAATTCTGAATACAACATTTTCAAATTACAATCTTAAATGCCATTGGGGGTGGGTGGTGCCTTCTGTCAATAAATATAAAATCTGAATTTCAACAGCCAATCAAAATGATATTCTTTTGAATATTATGCTGTAATATTTTCTTATATATTTGTGTTGGGAAGTAGCAAAGTTTAAAATAACAAATGTTGTAGTCTTTCTTTACATATGTAAGTTAAGCATGTTTGTTTACTAGCAATTTAAGATCACTAATAATTTAATTTCATGCGTTTTATTTAAATAAGTATATATTTTAATATATAACATCTTTACAGTATATAATTCAAGAGATTATTCCTTTATGTTGGCTTCTTGAAGTTCAGATTTTATAGTTATTTACAAAAGGCATGGCTGAAAAAAACATAACATTGGGAAGAGTAATTTAAATATTATTGTATTTGAATTTTCAATTAATGATATTCACAGGGATACTTACATATATTTATAATTAATGGTTGATCTAAATATATATATATATATATATATATATATATATATATATATATATATATATATATATATGTGTGTGTGTGTGTGTGTACATTTCAAATTTATAAGTATATTACCATTCCTAAATATTATATTTTAATATATCCAACTGTGTAATCATCACTAATCTGGTAATCTAGAAGATTAAAACATCTGATTCTCTAAATCCACGGTGATAATTCAGTGTTTACATTTTATAAATATGATCTATTTGATTTTTAAACTTTAAATTTGTTTTCCGTCAAACATACATCTATCTCTATTATATTTAAATTGATAATACATTACTAATATAATTTCTCACATACCTGGAATAGTTTCTTGTATTTGATCTAATAGATAATGGTAATATAATAGAATTTTAAATGAATCGTGTATTACAGTTAAATATTTGTTTGAGTAAAACTACTAAATATTACACACATTGTTTTTGCAGAACAATAATTTTAATAATACAAAGTAATTTAAATTAGATAAAAATCAATACCAGTTTATAATATACTCTCCAACATTTTAATTTCTAAGGCAAGCCTCAAAACCAACACTGACTCAACCAAGCACTGAAGGATATTCGATAATATCATTTTAAATAAAAGGTTTCAGTTATTTTGTCCAATATAGTTAAAAAAAATAGCAATTTCCATCAAAAATCCACACAACTGTCATAGAAGCAAATGTAATCATATCACCAAAAAATCCAAATAACTTTTGAAATCAAATATCTAAAATATTAGTTATTAAGATATGATAAAAGTACTGATAAATCATGTGTCCAGAGACAAAAACCCATATATCAAAAAAGAATATTTAGCGAGTATTAGAAATTAAGAAAAAATAGCATAAAAATAAATTACAAATAATACTAATGCTGTTTACTTTTAAAATATGGCATATCAAAAGGCAATATTGTGCAAATTTTAGTAATTAGAAAATGACCAAAAATAACATAATTACATGACCAAAAACAACTCACCAAATAACTCTCAAAATCAAATATCAAACATATTACTAATTAAAAAAAGCCGTCCAAAATTATTGTAATAAAAACATATAAAACAAGATTAATGTATTCTTCTTTTAAAATAGCATATCAAATGTATGGCAGCAAGATAAATTATTAAACCAAGGATTAAAAAAACAAATACTAACATAATCAATGAAACACAAATTACCAAATAATATTTGACAAAATAAATAACTGCTTAGAGGGCAAAACGTATTAAACATAGTTTAAAAATTATTTAATTAACCTATGAATGATAGGATAAATTTTGATATTTCACCAAAACTAATTTGCTAAACAGTATGTAAATAATTATGTTACGTGTATTTCACCAAAACTAATTTGCTAAACAGTATGTAAATAATTATGTTACGTGTTATTATAAATATTAAATTTAAAACATTACAAATATTTTTTAAGAACAAAAATAATCAAGAACTTTGACAAATAAAAAAAAATGCAGGGATAGATAATTTCAAAAATAATGATTTAGCAAATTATACTTAATCAGAAATGTAAAATAAAGAAATTAAAGAACATAAGCCATACATAAGAAACACATTCAACATAATTTATTTATTGATGAAATATGTGGTTACATAGATTATATTAGTTTAGGTATATAATACTTATTACATATATACATATTATAATTTTGTTTGTATTAAAATAAGTTAATGTTGTATATCTACATACATATACATTTGTTGTTTCCCTAAAAGTTTGGGCTGATGGTATTTTAGTATATTGGCTATTTCCATCACTTAATTTTAAATACTAAATGTCTTTAGAAATATTTAACTCTATTTAAAGTTTCAAATTACATTCAACTGTTAGTAATAGTACACTGGTTAGTATATGCACAACATTTTCAGAGATTTTATTCACCACTCTTTTTCAAGTGTTGCTGCCATAATCAGTGACAGTACTAGTATGGGAACCAATCCTGGATTCTTAATTTTTTTAATATTAAATTTTAATGAAATGCTCTAACCAACTAAGCCATGCTACCAAACACAACAGTCAATATATTTATATAAGAGTTTCTCCTAATTTCTCCACTTTCTCCTAAGAGCAAAATAGATTAGTGTTTTCCATACATTATATATATAGTCACACTAGGTTGACTTATGGGATTATTGACCATTGCTATAAAAGTATCTTTTTTTAAATTTATCTTAGAACTTCTCTCTCTCTATCCAATAACATCAGAACAGCTTTCCAAAGCCATACCACATTGTGAGGTATCCTAAAGTCTACACATCTAAACTTAAAATGCTAAAAAAATCTGCATCTATGAAATACCATGTGAATGTGGAAAAAGTTTACTGATGAGCTTAGTTGCCCATTGAAAATCAATTGTATGAACATGAACTGATAATTAGAAAAGAGAAAATATGTTCCTAAGGTAGCAGACCATATGGATACCAATAAACATATGTTCAATTGGGAAAATATAAAATAGTGGATAGCGAGAAAAAAGTAAAGATACAAAACAAAATTAAAAAAGATATTCTTATGACAGTGGTGAATAATCCCACAAGTCTACCTGCTGTGACTATACTGTGAGAGTATGTAAAACTATTCCAATATATATATATATATATATATATATATATATATATATATATATATATATATATATATATATATATATATATATATATATATATATATATATATATATAACTTAAAGGTTAAACTATAAAAACGTTAGTAACATCAATTTAAATAAATAATTGTTTTAAATGAAAATAAATATTTTAATTTTTAAATTATTCATATATTTATAATGATTATTTAAGTTGATTAAAACCATTAATCAATACATCAAACATATAGATAACCTTAGGTTAAGTCTATCTTAGCAACTTAACACAAAGGAAATAAAATTTTGAATTCAATCATATAATTATTAATTATAATAATTTCAACAATAATCGAATGTGAAATCGTGAAAACCAAATAATATATTTAACACATGCTACCAGAAGTCGATTCTAGCATAAAAGCTGGATCAAATAATTTCTAAATTAATTCTATCTTTTGCCAATGAATTAGCCACTATGCATAGTTGTTTGCTGTGTTGGAATTCTGAACATATTAAAGATGGATCAATAGTATGAACAAATTTTTTTATTGATAAAATTTTTATTAGAAAAGAACTCTAATCTCACTCAATAAAAAGTGTAAATAAATTACTCTTTAGTATCATTAATTGTAATTTCATTTGTAATTTCAAAATGAAATTACTTATAATTTTTGCTTATTAATTACAGAAACTCATAATAAGATCGTTCTAAACTGGAATTTTAAAGCAGATAAGTTTCATCAAAAACATTTATATATTTAAACTAAATTATTTTAAGAAGATAATAAGTATAGAAAATGTGTTGTGAGTAAAAACCACTTACCATAGGATAAAATGTTATTGTTTTCACTGAAAATAATGCAATTACTTATTCCTACCGAAATGCCTAAAGTATGTGCATACTTCATCTATATAATTTAAAATAAAACTTCAATTGATAATGAAATAATTTGTGGAAGAAGATGTCAACATCATGCAAGAAGAATTCTGAACAATAGACTATTCTGTTTGCCTCATTGATGATTGATGACTGATGAATAATAAACTTTATCTTTAATGAATGATAGTTTTTTTGCTGAACTTCGTATTTATTTCCAGTACTTTAGATTTGCCCATATATAAGCATTTGGGTTGGAAAGAATAAGTGGATTCATTTTATTCTTTCATAAATACTATCTCTCATATTGGAAATGAAAGTATTCATTTATTATTAACACTCATAAAAAGTGCATGCACAATAGCTTGAAAGGGTGATCTTTAAATGTATTACAATTATAAACAAAGCACTATATAAAATAAATGCTTATTTACATATGTTTAAAATAAACATCATGTCTAAATGCTTAAATATATTTTCATTTTCTACCTTTAATTTGTTTACATATGTGAGTAGACATAGCACAATTTTTTATCAATACCATGGCAATGTAAAATAATTTTAATTTTATGACATGAAAATATTTAGCTAAGTTATATATATATATAACATCAATTTTGTCATGAATTCATTTGTGTGAACTAAACTATTTTAATTCTTAATTAATCAAATTTCTTTTTTATTGTATTAAAAGTCACATTAATAATATTTTGGTTAAAGACATTTTCAAAAAATAATGTTTTAATAATAGAAATGTCTTGATGGTTTTATATATCTAAAATATTTTTGTTATAACAGTTTTTTAGCTACAACAAATAACTGAACTGGATGATGATGAGAGCTATAAATATTATCCCGAGGGTGTATTTGCTTTCTACACATAGCATTTAATTTTGTACTTAAGTTCTAGTTTTAGTATAACTTTGAGTGATCAATGCCTAACAAGTGTTAAGTTGTTCATATTCCAGATTAGTTTCTAAGTTACAGATTTAAGCAATCAAACACCTTAAATTTGAATTTATTCCAGCTGGATATCGTGAGCTTAATATATCTTTTTCCCAGCCATTCTTTTTACTTCCTTTTTAATTATTAAACTACCAGATTGAAATTTAAAAATATCTTATATGAATTGAAGCCAAAGTACCAATAATTTTTGTCCTCAATTTTTAATAATAATAGACAACTATATTTTGGCTTTTGTTGTTATATCCCAGTTTACATAATGTTTTTAGGTAGCAAAACTTTTAAGTGCTTCTAGAGTTCTGTCATATAGCATAATTTTGTTTTTATGATAAGACTGTCCAAGAACATAGATCTACAGTTATTTATAAACAGAGATCACCAAAAACATATCAAATTGACTTAGATTCAATGTATTAAAATATTTTGAATTTCTGTATGGTAGTTTGAGGAGTATTGTCATTAAAAGGAAGATGCTAGATCTAAAAAATCCATATATCTTAGATTCAGATATAAAACTTCTTACTGACAAAATCCATAATCTAAATATTAATCTGGAAATATGATTGTCATCACAAGAAAAGCATTTGTTAATCTTGACCAGCTGACATTTATTAACTGCTGAAATTCACACTAGGTGGTACAACAAAATCAGGGAAATAAATGTATTACTTAAAAATATTGTATAAGACTTCTAAACATCATGTGATCCCTATTTCCTATGCTTACACAAGTTGTTAAAACAGAGGCAAAATTTTCCATACATGTGTACCATCCATTGCATGCAAGAGTAATCAATGTGTGTAAAAATATTTGTGCATAAAAAATTTTTTCTAGTGCCTATTCAACCATTATCTCCAGACGAGATTCTAAAGTTGGGGTTTCCATTAGTCATGTGGTTGTTTTGTTTCTTATAAAGAATATAAAACAGGGACCCATTTTATTTCCTTTAAATAAAATACCTAACAAAAGAACTTCATTATTTTTTTATTCTTATAGTAAATTTTGTGTTAAGTATTCAAAAAATTAAGAAATTCATTAAGTGCAATGAAGCCAATTATTAAATATATCATCAACAAAACTTACAAATAGTACTCTTTTCTATGTTTTTCACACAAATGCAAGCCATTGCCAGAAACTTTGGTGAGTGTATAGTTAATTATAATGTTTATTTCCACATGTGATCACTGAAAATAAAAAAAAATGTATTTAATAAACCATGTTTAGTCAAACTCAGAATGAAATTATGTGCTAAACATTTTTCAAACTTCAATAGCTTCAATCACAGGTACACTAATATAGAAAAAAATGACATAAATATTTACTAAAATATAAATTTCAGTTAATTCAATCCATTTGATAATTTCAAAAAATGATTTGTATCTCTATCCATAGGATATCTTTATTAAATGCTGCTGTCAATGTGATATTAGAAAGTTAGTAAATATATTAATATAAGAGTTGGGGAATGAACAGCACTTACAATTGTTTTCAAAGAATGTTCTTGTTTGTGAATATTTGGAAATTTATATATCATAGAATAAAATGAAGAGTTTTATCTTAGGATGAAATTTTGTTGTTTCTTTTTATCTGAATATCCTTCACATATGACCACTTTTTTTTCAAGATATGTTAATGAGTCTAAAAATTTTTGGTATTTTTTTTTAATAATTTCTGGAATAATTTTGAACATAATAGTTTATTATAACAAATGGTAGAATGCATTAGAAGATTTTTTTTACCAAAAATATAGTAGATGCTAATTAACATATATGAAAAAAAAACCCACAGCTTTATTTATGCTATTTGTCAAGATAAAAAAAAAAAATGTTAATTCAACATCATATATTTATTTTATAAGATGAATATAATTATGTACAGAATATAAATGTGCATTATAATAATATGTATATAGTAAAATGACTAATAAATCTACAAATTATTTGTAAACAATCCAATTTTAGACTTGTAGAATATTAATTGCGCTGGAGATAGTTGATATGATATTGTGCCATAGTGATATTCTGTTTTATATGTTTAATGTTCCATTGGGTGTTAAATTATTCCCACTATTCTTTGATATATGTTTAATATTCCATTAATTGTTCAATATGTTATACGTCATAAATATATTACTGATCTCAAATATATTTGGGTTTTAAACCAAACAGATTACCATCGTGATATCTATTTATAAAACTAGATTATAGTTTCTGGTGTGAAGTTTATATTTTAAGCATCCATCTCACCTGGAAAATAAACATTATTCCATGAAATACACGTATAATCAGAGATATCAGACTGAAAATTATCGCTGGGTGATTGTTATAAAATTTGATTATTTCCCAAGTACACTAGCCAACGTGTGCGTATATATATATATTAAATGAAGATTTTTATAGGTAAAAATGAAATATAGCTAAATAGGCAGCTTGAAAATCTGGGTTCAAATCCACTTATTTTTGCTCACACAATTATAAAATTGTTTTAATATTTTTTTTTTTATTTCATCAGCGCACAGACACATATACATATACAAAGCCTTTAAAATAATTACACATTTTTAAGACTATTATTTCTTACAGTTATTTTAATAATTCTACAAAACTAGTATTTAATAATGCTAAAGACGTTTTCTTATTAATAACATTTTTTTTATATATATTAGATTTAAATATAAAAATATCTAATTATTCTGTAATTATTTACAGTCTTAATATTTATATTTAGTTATATTTTAGAAAAATATATTAATGTATATTATACTTTAAACGTATTCTTTCTATTCATATTTTCCTTTTTTTTTTTTTTGTTTGTTTATGTAGGACAATATGGTGTACTAAATATTTGCGGATACATTTGAAATATATCAACAATTTTTCTTTTTTGTCTCCAATAAAATATAATTTCTAAAGAATTTTTTAATAGCTATAAGCATTTTTCTAGCCAAAATGGATTACGAAATCGATTTTCCCATAATAGATTTTGATTCTAATTTTTCTTTTATTAACGAAAATACTTCTTTTAATACGACTGGAAACGAAAGTGTAGTTAGAGTGTGTTCAAATGAATACTGTATTTCAGACGCCGAATATTTAGATATGATGGCAGCCCATATATTTCCCACCGACTACGAATGGGTGTTAATTATATTCCATTTTAGTGTTTTTGTAATAGGACTCATAGGAAATTTCCTTGTGTGTTTTGCTGTTTATCGGAATCACACTATGCGTACCGTAACCAATTATTTTATTGTTAATTTAGCTGTGGCTGATTTTCTTGTCATATTGATCTGTCTTCCTCCAACTGTGTTATGGGATGTAACAGAAACGTGGTTTTTAGGAAAAATTACATGTAAACTTGTTGTTTATTTTCAGGTAAGTTTTTGTTCATTTTATTTTACTTTTATATTTGTTTATTTTTAAGAATCAAAACAAAATTCTATAAATGAAACTGGTTTTGTTAAAACCAGTATAAGAAGTTCCCTACATTGGGAGAGTTTCTCATAGTCAGCATAATAACAACAAATCGTTCATTTCTAGGTCTCACACCAGTATAAGAAGTTCCCTACATTGGGAGAGTTTCTCATAGTCAGCATAATAACAACAAATCGTTCATTTCCAGATCTCACAAGATTTCTTTATATGGCACTGGAGTAGATAGCAGTGTTTATTTTATGGTTAATAGATCAGTCATTGCAAATCTTTTAAAAAAAAATTAATCCCTAAATTAAACAAATTCTTTCAATAAGCTGACAACATTTTTCAAAAATTTCCCTGTTAACTTTTAATTTTAATTTCTCACTGAAAGCTACTGTAACTTTTTAAAAAATATGATGATAGATTTTATTGCATAATATATTATGATAAATGGTAATTTAATAAAAGTAAGATAATGACTGTAACCTATACATTGGGCAGTGCTATAATGTATACTTTTTAAAATAAAACCAAACGTCTATAAGCAATGCAGTTTCTTAACTTTCATGTGCTCATAATATTTTTGCAATGTTTTGTTTTGATGCAAATGCATGCATTAATTTTGTTATAGTTTGTAAAGTTTTGTTATCAACTTTTTATTTAATTATCTGTTTATTTGTGTTATTGGCAGTGAAAGTATTTTTTATTTGCATTATCCACTACATATATACTTTTAACACAAGCCAACAAAATTGAATGACAAAACAAAGATATGTATGATTTTTTGCCTGCGTGGTATTTTTTTTTTATTATGGAAAGTGTGTTTTTTGTTTACTAAGAAATGATTGTTTATGCTTTTCAAATGTATGCCTACAGCAAGTAAAAATTCAATTAATTTTTAATACTTTTATACTCATAGTTTTTATAGTATATATTTTTTCTGGGTAAGTGCTTGGGGTGGCTAACACTTTGCCCAAAGCTATAGACCTAATATGAATTACCATTAATTACATGTATTTAAATGAATGTTATAATGAGTCAATATTACAACAAATAAGAGATTCTAGAAGCAACACTTTAACATCCTTTTATTACATATTTGAAATTTGGAAGTTTGTTTGTAAAGTTATTAAAAACAGTAGAAATGAATTCTACTTTGCAAATTTAAATATAAACTGATTGAAATGATGCTGCTAATAAAAGCTGAACTTATTCAATATCACTTTTGTGGATATCATTGTTTCTGCTTTATCATTGTATATATATATAATTGAAACAAGTTATAAATTTCGTAACTTGCTTTTAAGCTTGCATTTTATGATCACTAGATGGAACTTACCAATAGCTCTAAACAAGCTTTGTTTTTATAAGTGCCGAAAGAGATAGAATTCAAAATCTCCATCGTTATCTCCACCTCCAGACCAGCTAGTTTTGAACTTATGTCTCACATCACTGGAGGGCTGAGAGTATAGAATCTATATCTAAAATATTAACTCAAAAGTCAGCACTTATAAAACATGTTTCTATCAATTTTAAAGCATGAACTTATCAGACACATAAATGGTTTAAATCCAGTTTGACAAACTAAATAGCTATATGGGTCTGAATTCCATGCAGTTTCACCATATAGTAATAGCCTCTGCAATATATAGCATTGCAAAAACCTTCAAATGTACACTTATAATGATTAAAACAAGCTATAAATTTTGTAACTTGCTTTTAAGCTTGCATTTTATGATCACTAGATGGAGCTTACCACTAGCTCTAAACAATCTTTGTTTTGTAAGTGCCAAAAGAGATAGAATTCAAAATCTCCATCATTATCCACCTCCAGACAAGCTGTTTTTGAGCTTATGGCTCATGTCAGTGAAGGGCTGAGAGTCTAGCAACTAGATCTAAAATACTAACTCAAAAGTCAAGCTGGATTTGAAGATATTTATGTGTCTGATAAGTTCATGCTTTAAAATTGATAAAAATGTGTTTTATAAGTGCTAACTTTTCAGTTAGTATTTTAATGTTATTTCTAGACTTCCAGCTCTCCACTGACATGAGCCATAAGCTCAAAACCAGCTGGTCTGGACATGGGGATAATGATAGAGATTTTGAATTCTATCTCCTTCGGCACTTATAAAAACAAAGCTTGACTAGAGCTATTTGTATGCTCCATCTAGTGATCATATGTATATAATTAACTTGTCCTTTTTTAGCAATCATTCGATGTTTAGTTCAGAGAAAGCATTATACTTCTAACACATTAGAATGCTATTTTACCATTACCTTAACTTGTATTAGCATAGGATTTTTAAAATAATATAGATTCTTCACATAGTGTTCTTATTTATTTTTTAACCCCCCCCCCCCCCCCCCCCCCCCCCCACCCCCCCCCCCCCCCCCCTTTCCCTGGGGGGGGCCCTTACCCCCCCCCCCCCCCCCCAATCTCTCCCTTTCTCCCAACCAAAAAAAGAGAAAAAAAAAAAAAAAAATAATATCAATCCAACCCAAAAAAAATAATAATGCTCACCCCACCCCCCCCCTTTTTGATTTTTTTGGGTTTTTTTCCACCCAAACCCCCCCACCCCATTCTCTAGGGGGGGGTAAAACCC
This sequence comes from Epiperipatus broadwayi, assembly GCA_028023455.1. Taxonomy (NCBI): domain Eukaryota; kingdom Metazoa; phylum Onychophora; class Udeonychophora; order Euonychophora; family Peripatidae; genus Epiperipatus; species Epiperipatus broadwayi. The sequence continues at coordinate 2,730,724 of JAQFVV010006335.1, forward strand.
ACAACCACACACTTCCCAACCCCCCCAATAAAATTTTTAATAAAAGAAAAACACCAAAACCTCTATCCCCCCCTGCACTAGTAGAAGAAGGAGATGATGATGTATTTTTTAATTGAAAAAATATCCAATATGATTACTATCCTACACACAGTTGGCAATTATCAATCATTTTTATTCTATTTTTTTTTTTTTATAGAAATGATGTCTTATCAAATGAAAAATTTTTTATGTAGAAGTAAAAGGAAGAGCATTTTCAATAACTCTTTCTAGGTGGAACAAAACAATATGTCAGAATTAGAAGGGGAGAATGATACAAATATATAAAAAAGGAATATTTAAAGAAAGAAAGAAAATTATTTTATTTATATGGATTTGCGTATGTATATACACCTGGGTCTCTTTTTACGCAGACTTATTTAACATGATTTTGAAGTTATGCGATTGTGTTTCACCGGAAATCGACCTCCGGGAAATCGACCTCCGATTATGCGCTATTACTTTAAATAATAAATTTTGTGCACTTACGTTATAATGAAAGTAATAGCACATTATTGGAATTCTACTTTCATCTTAGTAATTTCAATATTTTCAGTGCTTTATAATAATAAGATTTTATGCAGTAATGAAATTAAAATCATGATTTCCACATTTTATGTATACACACATTAAATTTCACAAGATTATAATGTAAATTTGTTCAAACATTGTGCGTGTTAATTTTGCATTTTAAATCACATATCTGTTTTTGCTTTTTAAAAAAGAACGCAATCAATTATTAACCATTTAGTGTCCACAAGTTTATTTTTAAAAGGTCAGTAATAGCAGTGGGCACAATTAAAAATTAAAATCTAATTTTTAATTGTAATTAAGAATTTAAAAATTACTTAAGGGTGACTTGAAAATAATGTGATGTAAAACGAAATTTGATTTTTAAATGGAATTGAAAATTAAAGACAAAAATAAGAATTTAATTTTTAGTTGTTAGTTTTAATTAAATTTTTCCCAGCAGTGATGAACAAATGTCTTTTTATTATCATAAGTCTAAGTTCATAAACAATTAATAAAATCATTGTCTTCGTCAACAGAAAACCATTAACACAACATAAGAGTGAACTTGGCGCTAGTTGTATTTCCTCTTGTGAGAATAATTGCTGAGATATTCTTGGCTTCGTTTAAGGAGAAGCCAAATACATCACATGAGAATCTGATTTTTTACTAGTTTGCAAACGAACGTGTTTTGGGGCAAATAGCGATAATAATTAAAACATGTATAAAAAAAATGTAAATTACTGTACTGTCAATTATGCATGTAAATATATTATTTTGAATAAAATTAAATATTATAGTTAAAAAAAGTTTGTCTTGTATCAATTGTTTTCAAATTTGAAATTTTTTATTAGTCATATTTTATTTCCTTATTTTTTTTTTTGCGTGAAGTTTAAAGTAATTTTACGTTGGTGCTTTGCTTTTTCGCGAATTTTGAAAAATCACAGACCGCATCCCCCCTTTTTCAATGTAAGTTACTTCTGAAGAACCTATCTATCACGACCCAGGTGTATTGAATATTAAATTCTCAAATGATATAACAGGAGATAAAAAATTTATTTATTTAATTTAGAAAAATAACTGATATAATTAAGAATAAGCCAAAACCATTGCATTTCCCCTCTGTTTTATTTTCTAAAAAGTGGATAATAAATATTTATAAAGTCGGTTTTAATATAATACTTCTTTTTTATATTACGACTATATATTTAAATAATAATAGTTGATTTAGAGGAGGAAACAACTTTCAAAATTTGGAAGCAATTTAAATCGTAAGTATAAGCAATTGCTTTTCAAACTTGTAGACTATATTTAAGTTCTGAACATTTAAAAAGAAAAAAAAGACATTTGTCTAAAACAAATCTATTTCTCAAAGATTCGATTATTTTATAAACAATTAAAGTTAGATTTTTTTTAAAATATTTTCTATGTAACATACATCTAAATAAAGGAAACAGTAAAATTAAATTGAAAATTAAATAAATATTTTGCCCTATATATATAATTATTGAAACATTAATGTGAATAATGGATTATGCAGATTCTTAGAAATAAAATAAAAATTTGATAAATGGAAGAATAAAATATAAATTATAAAGAATTTTATAAAATAAGTAGTTTAAAAAGCTGGAAAAAATGACGGTTTTTGAACACAATAGAACAAAATTATATTTTTTTATTTCTACCAAACGTTGATGGCCTAGTGGTTAGCATAGCTGCTTTCCAAGCAGTTGGCCTGGGTTTGCTTCCCAGTCAATGCATTTGACATATGAAAATAATAATAATAATAATAATAATAATTAGAATATCCAGAGAAAGGAGAAAACAAAATAGAATAACACACATATAATTAATAAATTTAAATTTCAACGAGTGTCAGTTTATCCAGCACAACTTAATATCATTGCAGATTTGATGCTTCTACTTACACATGCTATAGGAAGAAGACAAAAACTGACTGAACAGTCATTAATGTAGGTGTGGACAAATGCAAAACATAAATCACATAATTAATGATTTCCAATTTTATAGCTTCATTTTCAGAACTGAAGGTTTTAATAAAAATATTAGTGAATCTGCAATTGAAATCACATCATATTTTTTTATATTTTGTTAATAGTTAAACTGTCTAATAAAAAAATCCATATACTTAAGAAATTATAAAATTAATTTTACAATTCTTAATGTAAAATGATTGATATAATATTTTAGCTGATGTACATTTAGATATAATGCTAACAGAATTAAGTGCGTATTCTAAGATACAATTAAGCATTTCTAAAATCACTACTACTTAAGCTGAACTCACTTGAGCACTTTATTCATGTAAATACCATTTATTTAAAAAGAAAACATAACTTTTTTTTTTCTATGATGTATTTTAGATACAAAATTTTGTTACAGACATTTTGTATACTTTTCTATACCTTTTGAATTAGGACAGGAGCTATAATTTATACTTATATTTGTAAATGCTACAAGTATAAGAATATCTATATTGTATATTTTAATACTAATATCAATCTTAACATTTTTAATAATAATAATATATGTAATGTTAATTTGAATGCATATGTTAAATGCCTGAGATCTAAAGATTAGTATAATAATGAGCTAAATTTGGAAGAAATCTGCACGATCTATTTTCTTTTTACTCTATTGTAATGACGTCATAATGATATTCAATCAAAATGATCATTTTCTGAATTTATGATTATCTACAGAATTAAATGAAGGAAAATTAATTAAAATTGTCAACTCTAACTTTTCCTTTTATTTAAAAACTGTTTAAGTTGTTATGTTTTATAACAGAAAACAAATATTATCAAAATTTTAATTAAATAACTAATAAAAAACGTTGTTATATATTAATAGAATATTATCACATAGTAAAGATAAATTATTCTCATTATTTTACATTTAAGCATTAGTCAATTACAATATTATGAGAGATGAATAGCAGAAATTGTTAATACTGAACAAAAGATAATACAAAAGACAATTCCCAGAAATCTCCTTGATATAACTATAAATGCTCTGAAGATCAATCTCAAAATAAATAAAAAGTTACTATTGAAACTAAATTTATTAAAGTCTTACCCACTGTGTTTATTATCTGAACTGGACCAAAAAGAGATATAATCCTCTTAACAGAGCAATTTATCCAAGCATTAAACCATGACTGAGAAATCTAGAAATTAAATTTTCATTTTTCATCCTCTGAGAAATGTTGCTAACATTTTTTACAGCTTTAAAATTCACAAATATTTATTTATTAATATTTTAGTTTCAAAAAAATTCAAAAGATGTCATGAAAATCGAATAAGTGAAAATTTCAAAGTAACTGATATCTCAAACTTTATGAGATTACTTTGAAAAAATATTGTGGTGGTTTAAAACTTGATTTTTTTAGAAAGTTTATGATTATTTTTGTGTTGTGTGTAATAATTATTAAAAATCAGAACATATATATTTATTTTTTACAGAAATGTTTGATTTTTAAATATAAAAGAATATATTCTTCTGAATATTGTTACCATAAAATTTGCAGTCATGGAAATCATAACTGTCTAGAAATGATTTAGTTCAGCAGATTGTTATAATATTTAGCAATATTATAAAAAATATGCAAAAATTTAAAACTTTAAAGCATGAATATAGATCTAGTAGATATTAAAAATAATTCATTCAGATTTTTGAAACAAACATCAAACAAAAAAGATTTCATTTATTTTGCAAATTGAATTAGCTCTATCTGATATTTGATGACATGATAGCATTTTGTTTTGATTAAAATCTAATTTTTAAAATAATTCTAAAAATCAAATGTGATTTGGTAAAATTTGTTTAATTTCTAAACAAATATATCTATTGAATGAGGTCAAAAGTATTATATTCTGATAAATAATAATGGTTTAATATTTAAATGAACATTGAAGACTTAAATCTTGTGGGTACAAAAAATCGGTCAGAATGTTAGCAGAGTGCAGGAGAGCTAAACTTTAATTACTTATACATAGGCCACACTGCATTTACTTCTCATTCAGACTTTATGTCCTGTGTCTGAAATCATTAAAATTAAGAACTTTTGTAATAAAAAATGATATAGAGTAATGGTGTGCTAATGCTTTATATACTTCTGTTTAACCTTTATGAGTTATTAGAAATGTTCCATATTAATTATTACTATCATACCAGATATATAGCTCATCTTGTACAGGGATGGTAAAACCGTATATCTGCCATTACCATGATCTGTGTTTAAAGTAGGTTGCATGAAACTTGAGCTTTGTCACAGGTTTCAATTTTTTTAGACAGGATACCCATAGTTATTTTAAATAGTTAGGCAGTATTTATCTGTAAATATATATCTACCTATTATTAAAATATTAGTTAAATTACTAGTTTATTTATTGGTTAAGAAAGTGTCATTACAGTAGATTTATAAAAAAACAATATTTCATAGTGTGGTCCACTGGAGAGGGAAATATATTTCTTAGTATCTCAAGCCATGAACACCTATACATTTTGTTAATGAATGTTTGTTAACAAAATGTTTTTTCACATGAAGTGTAACTACAAGTTGTCAATAAATATACCTATACTGTAGATCAATACTTGATTGTTAACCCCTTTAGTGTAGTAGATCAATTATCAAATGTTTTATAGTAGTAACTCAATTATACTTGATATTCAAAAATCTGCCATTTTAAATACTTACTTTATATGCATTACTGAAGTATTGCTAGTTTTTAGTATTTGCTATAAAAATAAAGATTAGTAAATCCTTAAATATTTACAATGATTTGTCTAAATATTTCAAAAGCGGATAATATGGGGTAAGTTAATGTAATCACAAAGATGTTCAGTATAAATTATTTCTAAATGTATAATAATCTATTATTTCCTTCATACCAAAATAAAGTCATTATAAAATCCAGCAACATCTTGATATAATTACAAATAATTTCTATCATACATTATTTTGAGTATTATTTTTAATTGACACACTAAAACATCACATGATTATTACATAAAGCTTTATGCTTACACATACTATGAAAGCAGTGATGTGATGCACTGCGACTTCTCCTTAAATGGAGTCAGGAATCTCTCAGCAACTATGCCCAGAAAAACCTATTAGCCACTTTACTTTTCACTAAGTTTTGCATATTCTGTTCCATCCTATTTCCACAGCATAACCTTAGTCAACTCTATGACATTTATATCTAAATCCCCTTTATCTTTTTCCAAATCCAGCATAAAAACCAATAACTCACTTTTTGTATAATCACTTTTTTCATATTTATTCTTCCATAATTTCATTATTTGTACCCTTTTTTGTTTTCAAGCATTTACATTCAATTAACAGATGTGTAATCTTTTCTATTCCTTCCTTACACAATTTACAGACTAAATCCCCCATATTTTTTTTTTATGTGTATATTCTCTTTTTCCTAAAGTTCCCATTTGAGCATTAAACAATAAACTACTTTCTTTAGTATTATCATACATTAACTCACACCTAATGCTTTGTTTACTTTTATATATATTTAAACTATTTTTACTCTCCATACTAGTTCTTCATCTCTCTAGCACCTTATTCTTTATTAATGAATCTGTTCTTTTATCCCATTCCTTACCACTATAACACTCAACAATCGTCCTAATACAATCAGCCCACCTTTATTACAAATATACTGATATAAATTATCCATATCTTTTGCATACCACATTACCTTTGCCACTCATCTTGTTGCCTGTCCTTTACTTGTGACCCAATTAAATAATATTTTGGCTAAATTGCAATCTACCATACATTTTAATTTTACTTTTTGCATATCTCATATTAAAACTTGACCATCCCATTTCTCCTTGAATTGTCTCCCTTATTGTCCATATATCTGCATCCAATGCATGTCTTCCTATTTCCCTTTGTAATTAATTTAATACCCCTTAACTAACACATAATGCATCATTACCATATGTTAACTCTGCTACTGCAACTCCCATATAATTCTAGCTACATCATATTTATTATATGAAAACACTGTTAATTTTTTTATCAATCCCTTTCTCTTTTTTTTTTTGCTTCATTTATCAATTTTTTCTCACATTCATCCAAACAATTTTTCTAATTACTTAAGATAATTTCCAAATAACTATATCTATTCACCATACTTAACTTTATATCCCCCAATAAAAGTTCTACATCTCATTGCCCAGTATTAATTTATCATTATATTTGATTTTTCTTCACTAAATTTAATTCCCATCTCTTTACCCATGCTTGCACATGTCCTTAGCATAACTTCCATATCTTCTCTCTGCATACAAAAAAATATCCACAAAAAAAAGATTCTGACAAAGTATATACTCTCTTGCAACCTATTAACAATATCTCTATCTCTCTTTCTATTCTTGCTATTGCTTTTTTCACTTCACTCAAATACAACAAAAACAAAATAGGTAACATGGGGCATCCTTGCCTTTAGTTCCATCCCATTTTTAACTTTAACTGATTCTATATTCCCTAATTGATATGTATAGTAATTATTTTCATATAATTTCTTAATAATATTCACTAAAGCTTCATTCATTCCCAAATTTGCTAAACTTACTCTAAACTCTTTCTATTTACTCTATCATATGCCTTTTTATATCTATAAAACTCATATATATCTGTGTACCTGAATTTCTACTCATATCCATAAGTTGTGTAACTACGAATAAACTATCTCCTATATGCCTATCTAATCTAAAACCTCCTTGCATTTCCACCACTACATTATTCCCTTCCATCCATTTTACAACTCTTCTAGCCACAATATATGAAAAAACTTTATATAAAACTGATGTTACTGCTATTGGTCTATAATTATTTAACTTTCTATGATCCTTACTCTTTCCTTTAAATAATAATCTTACTCTTGTATTATTCCAATTTTTCAGAAAAACTCTAATCTGTGCCATCTTATTCAATCAGGATAATAACTTTACTTTTGTCATATATCATAAATTCATTACCATCACTGCTGCCCATCCATCTAAACCTCTTGTCTTTCCACTTTTCAATTTCTTTTCTACCTCATTCATCTTTTCAATATATGTGTGTTAGGTGTATCAGTGTTATGAGATAGTGTGGAGAGTGGTTGGCCATGTGGAAGTCTGTGCTCATATTCTGTCTATTATATGCTTTCATGTTTTCTATCACTCTATCCTGCACATCTAACATCTTTTCTATATTCATTACATATCTATTTAAGATTCTCTCTAAGTCTTTTTACAGCTACACTCTATATTCCCTCATCATCTAGTAATAATATCCCCCCTACATTTCTTTTTTTAATGTAATTCCAAAATTTTTTACTTCCTACTCTTCCATATTTTATTAATATCATCCAACAATTTACTATTTTATTTCATTTTCTCTCTATAATTATCTATTTTAACCAACTTCTTTTCTAAGTACTTTTCTCATTTAGCATTAATAAAATTTTCACTTTCCTTGTTCTTAATAGTACACATATTTTCTGCATGCTTTTTCCTTCTTTTTTAAACTTTTATTAATTCTCATTTTATTACATTTATTCTTCAGAATATTATCACCTAAAACCATATTTGCCACTTTTCTATTTCATTACACCAATTCCTTATACTCACCCCCAACCAACTCTTCCATGATTTATTCAACTTGTATTTTATACTCTTCCAACTTATTCTTATCATTCACTTTCCATCCACGTTTTTCACTATTATTTCTACTTTTATTTCTATTCTCCATCACAATACTAACCATTTTAATTACAATGAAGTTATGATCACTAGTACATATGTTCTCTTCATTATCAAACACCTTAATTTTTCGTACTTTATTTATTCCCTCTTTCTCTACCAATACATAATCTATTGTGTAAAATATATTATTTCTAGACCATGTGTATTGTCCCTCATAAATATTTGATAAATTTCCAGTACTCAAATTCACTTTTAGACACAATTTCTTTAAAATCTGTCCATTTTTATTATTTACATCATCAGTTTCTTCAATATGTCCATTCATATCCCCTAAATCTTGGGCTTGACTGGGTTTGAAGTATATTTTGTGAGTTCCAGCTCATGTTAGATGGATAAATATGTTTTGACTGGCACAATATATATATATATATATTGTGCCCTTGTCTGTAGGTCATAGGTAGGATAGAAAGGTCAATTATGAAAAAAAAATTTTAAATTTTTAAGTAATATTTAGGTGATATAAAAGTAATAATAGTTTTGTAATACAATTTTAAGCTAAAATACCTAATAGATCATAGTGTAATAAAGTATTTTAAAAAGTAAACAGTTAAATAAAGTTTTAATATCATTGCTTATGGTTGTGAAAGCTGGCCATACAAAATAACACAGCTATAGATAGTTAAAATTATTGTAATAATTTTAAAATAATATTTAGAATTAACAGATTAAATAAATGAAATGTAATATTATAATTTTATAATTAGTCAAAATTAATAGGGTATATTTTTTATTAATAAACTTCGGGATGGTGAGAATTATATTTGGTCCTATAAGTTTCAATTTATTTTTCAAAATTTTAGAAAGTACATTAGTTTTGGTAATTTAAACCGAGACATAAATAAAAGATTATTTTGTAAAGTGAATAGACACGTGATCGTATATTATATGCCTTCACGCACACACACACTTGGTAGATAATAATAAAGTTTGTGAATTTAAAACTAGATATAATTGTCATCTATCATTAAAATTAAAGTTAAAAATATTATAGATTGTCTTAATAATTATTTTAAAGATCAAATAATAATTTTATCAAACTATGATTAAATTTAATAATATTAAGTTAAAGTAATATTCCAGACATTACATCATAAATATTTATTTAAAAAGTACAATTTATCATCCAAAATAGAATGACTAATATTGTTCGCGCTAAAAACAATTATTGACCAATCAACGGATTTAAATTGGCAAGAAAAAAATCTAAGATAGACAGAAGCGGGAGACGGAATGTGAAAGTTGAAGAGGACGGTAACCTTTTGAATTGCTTGTAACATCAAAGCTGAAAAAGTAGTTTAAATTTATAAATTAATAATTATTCTAAAGTTAGTCTTTAACAGATAATATAATTTGTATCCAGAAATATGAATTGCTAATTTTTACGTGATCTTACCGGTGGATTTATTCAAATTTGACCATTCATACTACAGTAAAGATGGAAATACCAAAAATAATAATTGAAATAATTATTAAAAGAAAAATGAATGAAAATTGTATAAGTTTTATTTTATTCGTGCTCAACCAGAAACTAAGTCCTATAACTCTAAAGAATACAAAGAAGACGCTGTGTGAAAATATAAGAAAGAAAATATTTACTATTGAGAAAAGCTTATGACGAACATTTGTTTTATAAGTGCTTAAAACTAAGTCATATTTCTCTATGAGAAAAATCATATTATGTGTTCAAATAAATATAAAGAAAATGAGGAAGAAAAATATGTTATATTAAAGAAAAACATTATTTAAAAATATAATTTCCAAAAGTAAAAAGTAGAAGAAAAGCCATAGTCCTGTATAAAGTGCTATATGAATTTACTAAAAGGAAACCTGGATTTTATCTTATCATAGAAAAGAGAAAAAAATATTGAAATGGAAGAAATATTGTTTAAACAGATATAAAAATTAATCACTAAAAGGAGAAAATGGATCCATGGAAATAAAGAAAAATTTATTGAATTTGCTAAAATAAAGTACAAGATGCATCGAGGGAAAACCAAGCGCGGGGGGAAAAAGAAAAACTAGCAGACTATGTAATGGAGATCTCAAGAATAAGTGGGAGAATATGAAGAAAACTAAAGATCATCGTCTAAGAAGAATTAATAAACATAATTAAAATTTTAAAATAGAACATTAAAGGACTGCAGAAAATAAAGTATATTTTTTTTTATTTAGCTTTGCCAGGAACGATTTTCCAAGCGAGTGCAACAAAAGATGTATCGTAAATATAATTTTAATATTTTTTTTTTATTGTATTTAAAGTATAAAATTGAATTAGCTTAGGGAAACATATAAACATAAATTTTATAATAGTTATATTTAAAATATGAGCTAATGGAATGAGAGAAATATTAATAAATAAAAATATGTGTATGGAAAATTGTGAATACCTACCAGAAGTCCTGGAATGGAGAAGTTTACAAATACGATCCAGAGGATAGAGATCGTTGGTAATTTTAATATTATTGGTAATATGTAATGTAATTTTTTTTTTAGGTCATCTATTAATGAATGAGGTATGAACGATGTTAAAAGTTATAAGTACACATTTATCCAACATCAAACATATTTGAAAGAGTAGTAAAACTTTAAAATGTGCATGCAATAAATAATCTAAAAATGATTAATAATAAGTAGCATATTAATTATGTGATTCTTTTGAGTTTTATATTGAAAATATTCAAATAGTTTATAACAGTAGAGATAGAAATATACGAGAAGTATAGTAAAGAATTTTCTTAAGAATAGCTGTATAGTTATATTAAAAATGAATTTTATTATTATTAGCAAAGTAGATAGAGAATTTGTCGATGTAATGTAGAGATGAATCTGAAGAAATCAGTCAGATAGTGACTTGGGAGTACTGATATCAAAGGAAACCAAGAGGATGTTTTATTAAAATATAAGGAATGAAATATGGGGATCATAATAATTTGTGTGACCTCAGTATAGATAACTTTGCCCTATAACTGAGCACACATGTATTCTGGACAGTGTCTTTACATATCTTTGAAACTTTCTGATGTGATGAAGCTGAAGAAATAGCTTTAGCATCCATTCAATATTAGAGGCAGATAGACAGATAAAAGTCACTCCTCTATGGCGTCCTTAAATTCACTGTGCCATGATTGTTGAAGTTTTATAAAGGATAATATCTTGTTTATTTTGATCCAATGCATCTATATCTTCGCTATCTTGATTTCATGAAAATACATCGTCAGGGAGATAATTTTATAGAAATGATACATAAGATAGAAAGGAAGCTAGATAGTAGTTAGGTAAGAATAGTTATTTACTAGAGTAAAGTAGAATTGTATAAGTCCAAAGTGAAAGTATAAGTATTATAAAAGATGGAGAATCATATGATGTAATTTAAAAGAAAAAAAGAACTTAAAGCCTTAGAATTAAGTTTTAAAGCAATAATAAGGTTTTAAAATATTGCACGTGATATTTTAATAAAAGAGATTGTACGTTTGTGTGACGAAATGATTTAAAATGTATAGTAAAAAATGTGTATTTGTATATGGTGTGTGGATGACGATAATTGCTATATAAAGCTTGGGATAGGATCAGTAATTTGACTAATAATTATTATATGATCGATGATAAAACTGAACATCAAACTGTCATAAGGATTAAATTCTGTAGGATTCCATACTAACAAGAATATAATTAGAATTTTGCAATTTTGTATAATTTTACATAAAAGTAAAGATTTTATAGAAATATAAACCTGCAATTATAAGGATATAAATGTTAATAGAAAATTTTAATAGATAGAAGTTTGTGTATTAAACTAAGCTCAAAACATGTATCTGAAGATAATAATATTGTGAAATATATTTTTTTTGTAATTATTAATGGTAAAAGGGTAAAATAAAAATTAGATAATAATAATGTTAAGACATCAACGGGTAGAAATAAAAGAGTTTGTAATAAGTAAATAGGGATATCCGCTGTAAATAATGTACAAATTGTTACTTGTTATGATGTTAATAAATTGTTATAAAATTTTATTAGTAGCTTTGTGTCTTGGTTGTTGTTTTTCCTACACATGAAATGCATGAAATCACAACGCACGTTTATAATTAAACATATTTAAGGTTTTGCACAAAATAAATAAACATTAGAAATTTTAATAATTTATTTTATTTTATTTACATAATGAAATGAAAGAAGTATAATTAGAACAGATATTGGTCATAACTTGATTGCCACAATACTTAAGTAAAATATATGCGAACGTTACCACATAACTTTTGATTATCGGATTGATAAATATTACCACGAAAATATTTAATACATCTAGAAAGAAAAGAGGATTGTATTACTCCATTATTGTCATTGTTATTATTAATTAGTTATTTATTACGTAGTGAACTATGACATAAAATTCCCTTATCATAGTTGACTATGGCAATATAAAATCAGTTTTAATTACAATTTATAAACCTGAGATTTAATTTAATTATTTATTTACTTATTGATTTATCTATTTGATTTGACATGATTAGATCAATTTAATTCTATTTTATTTAATTAATTTATTTTATGTGAGCTAGATTTTTGTTTTAAAAATATTAAGATATGATAAAAGTTTTAAAAGTCGTAAGAATGCTATTAATCAATTATTTATGATAGTGTTCGTATGCCATTGGGATAGTATCTCAATGAAATCTCATCTTGTACCTTTGTCATTGCTCCAGGTCTCATGGGAATAATGAAAGATATTTGTGTTGATTTTATTTCATAAACACGACTAGATTTAATAAAATTCTGAGCTAGTAATTATTTTATTTAAATTATAATGATATGTTTGATAGACTGAGCTAAAGAACCCGGAATTATTATTAATGTTAATTATTATTGACCGGAAATAAATGAGTAACGAAAATCCGGAATAATTAGTATAATCTTGGCATGTTATTGTTATATATTATTATGGAGCAAGGGTGAAGGATACGGGAGAGGTTAGAATATATATATATATATTATAATCCCAAGATTAGAAAATAAAAATTCTTATGCTGCTCTTCCACAAAATAATAATCACAAAATAATAATAGATTCTTTACTATAGCTATATAATCAATAAAAAAAAGGTTTTTTTCAGCACCTACTTTGATACCCTTTTCAAATGTTACGAATCTATTTAATGTTAATGAATTATTTCTTACAAAGAACCATCCAGTGTCCAATAATGGAATTAAAATAAACAATAATAATATAAATAATGTAATCAATTCAAAACTTTCATATATAATTTCAATAATTACAAAATAATTGGCTATATCATAACAATATGTTAAATAAATATTACATGCATTATATATATATATATATATATATATATAGGCATTCGATTCTATACACATTTCTTCAGTGATTAAAGCATTGGATCATCAAGGTATAGATCCAGGATATTGTCATATTTTAAAGAATATTTATAAAAATGCAACAGCAACAATTAGATTACATAATGATACTGGAAAAATCAACATTGAGAAACGTGTAAGACAAGGTGACTCCATATCTCCAAAACTCTTTACAGCAGTGCTGCAAGAAGTATTTTGTGGATTAAAATGGGAAACTAAAGGAATGAAAGTAAATGGAGAGTATTTAAGTCATTTAGATTTTGCAGATGATGTAGTTGTTTTTGCAAATAATGCTTCAGAGCTGCAGGAAATGTTGCAGGAGTTAGCAGATGAAAGTAGAAAAGTAGGACTAAAGATAAATGTTAAAAAGATGAAAGTAATGTTTAATCGATTTGCTCAAAATATGAAAATAAAGATTGATTATGAAGAATTAGAAGAAGTTAACAGATACAAATACCTTGGTCAGATTATTAATACAGATGGAAACATAATAGAGGAAATTAATCATAGAATTAAACTTGGTTGGAGTGCTTTTGATAGAAATAACTTGATACTAAAAGGAAATATGCCTATGTGTTTGAAAAAGATGGTTTTTAACAAATGTGTTTTACCAGTTCTTACTTATGGATCTGAGACTTGGGCACTTAATAGAAGAGCAATACAGAGACTTCAGATCACTCAAAGGAGTATGGAGAGATGTATGTTGGGAGTAACAAGAAGAGATCGAAAACGCAATGTATGGGTAAGACAACAAACAGGTGTTACTGACCTTATTGAAAAAATTAAAAGATTGAAATGGAGTTGGGCTGGACATATTGCTAGAAGAGATGATAATAGATGGACAATTGAAATTTTAAACTGGATTCCAAGAGATTGTAAAAGACCCAGAAAGAGACCACATGTAAGATGGATGGATGAAATAAGAAAATGTGCAGGGGTGTTGTGGAGAAGAGAAGCTAAAGATCAGAGAAGATGGATTAAACTTGGAGAGACCTTCATCCTGCAGTGAATTGATAATGGTTGATGATATATATATATCATCTTATATAATTTTTGAATTGATAATGGTTGATGATATATATATATCATCTTATATAATTTTTCATTCATTTTTAATCAACCAAATTTATAGAAGTCTTGTAAATATTCATACAATTATCTAAATTATTTTTAATGTAGTGTGTTTCATATATTTCTCTTCGTTTTGAATCTTTGATGAAATTTAAATATTTAATACTTTTTATAGCATCTATTCCTTGGCCATATTTTAAGTAATGAATATGTAATTCAGATTTATCATTTCTTCTTTTAACGACATTGTTATGTTCTTTGGCTATCACTTCTAATTGTTTTCCAGTATGCCCAAAGTAAATCATTTTACAAATTTATATACAATTCCTTTTTTGTATGGTAAATCATTCCTTAACCTATAATTACCTATTAATTGATCAAGATTTTTACTATTTGACCAGCCAATATTTATATTCTCATCAATATAGTTTTGGATATACTTTAAAGTATTATAAATCCTAGAATAGTATGAAAGTTTAATTCATTTCTTACTTGATTCATTAGTACTATTATCAATACCATTATTATTCATTTTATTTAATTGTTGTTTAATGCCACTAGGTTTAATAGCTATTTTAATTATATATAATAAAATTTAACAGTCATATATATTAAATTAGCAAACTCTCTTAACACAAAACATACATGTGTATATTTAAAAAAATGTTACATTTTCATTTACATTGTCAAACTTCCTCCACTTACAGCTTTGACGCCATCCATTCCAGATAAATACACTAATGATTATTACTAATCATTTTCGAAACTAGAGATTATCTCTAGCACAGATATAAACTTAAAGATTAATATATTTGATTTTTTTTAATTTACACACGCGGAGTTATTCACCTTTCTCTGTCCCATATGTAATATCTTTATAGATATAATAAACACCTCCATACTTCCCCATTCTTTTTAAATTCATATAAATAAAAATATAATAAAAGACAAATGACCCCCAAGATGCATTTCGTGCTGAACCAACACTCATCAGTTGGCCTGGGTCACTATCTCTCATATATATCTTTATTATATGCAAAGTATTTATCTAGAATAAATTGTTACATTTTCATTTACCATTGTCAAACTTCCTCTACTCACAAAATGTGTATGAAATATAAATTGTAAGTGTGTGTACACACACATTAAAATTATATTTAGAAAATAAAATATGAGTCACAGATTTTGAAATAAAAACTGAGAAAAGAAAACCTTTTATTTAAATTAAAATGCTTATTTAAGAAAGAAAAAAGAATTTGTTAAAAAGATAATCCTTTATTATGAAAATTTTCTTTGCATTGACTTTTTTTTTTAATTCACTATCAGTGTGATGCTTTTCTATATACATAAAAGTAATAATTCAAACCAGTTTTTATCTTGGTAACATTCTCTGATTAAAGAACAATAATAAAAGAGTATAAAAATGAGTAAAATTCGTTATCAGAATAGTTTTAATATTTGTATTCATTTTCTTTTAATTCTGAATTCTTTAATTAAATTACTGGGATTTACTTTTAATCATCATGATTGTTCAATATGGAATGATCATTCTTTTATATGCCAGCTTCAATTTTAAAAAGGCATATTAGACACATGTACAATTGTCCAAGGAGGCAGTAATTAAGATTTCATTGTTATATGAAAGTAACAAGATGTTTGCGTTTACTATTAAAAGAATCACTCATTTTCATTACTTTGTTTGAATCATCAAAATGTAACAAAGAAAAATATTAGAACTGACTTTAAACGTTTCACTAATAATGGTATTGCTGTAATTAAAATACAGCATTATTAATCCACAAAAAGCTTCTGAGATTGTCAGTTTTATATGTCTCTTACAAGCAAAGTAGAATAATATATAGATGCATTATAAGAAATTGATTAGTTTTATAATTTTATTCTTAGAAAGTGTAAATCCTACAAATTTTTATTGCCTCAGTTGTTTACAAATCAAATAATATCGAAGTCAGTTGTAAGAAAAGATATTTATAAATGCATCTAGGGGTCATTTGTCTTTTATTGTATATGAATTTAAAAAGAATGGAAAAGTATGGAGATTGTTTGATATATCTATAAAGATATTACACATGGGAAAGAGAGGGGTGAATAATTCCATGTGTGTGTATGCATAGAATTAAAAAAAAAATCAAATATATTAATCTTTAACTGAGGTTTAAAGTTGATATCTATGCTAGAGATAATCTATAGTTTAGTAAATGATTAGTAATAATCATTATTGAATTTACCTGAGGTGGATGGTGTCAAAGTTGTGAGTGGTGTGAGTTTGACAGTTGTAAATAAAAATGTAACAAAGTGTGACTATAATTTAAATTTAGTAAACTTTTAGCAACTTAATAATTTTTATTGTTCCACCTGGTAAGAGTTTTTGAAAATGCTCAACCTTTCACTTCTGTATAAATTATTTTTTTATACTAAAACTCAATATGAATTGACTTTTTTAAATTTAATTTTATAAAGGGGTAATATTCTAAAAAATCATATTTAACTTTTTAAATATTTAAAAACTGATATGTAAATAAAAACAATGTGCCATAAACATCAGTTAAATTAACATAAGCACACTTTTAGAAAATAAACAAATTATTTTTTATTTCAAGTTTTTTTAACAACTGTGAATAAATAAAAATGAATTTGTGAAAAATCTATCAAATTCTACATTAAATTCTAATATTTACTCTATGATTATCAAATATTTGAAAAAATTCTGAACACCATGTGAATTTTGACAGATTTATGACAACAGCAGTGAGTTTCACATGAAGCAGCATAAAAAAATAATATTTTACAAAAAATCTTTACTTTAGAGAACAATAAAATATGAATAATGGATATTTGCTGACTGCCATAAGAACATTGACTTTTTCAGATATTTTTCAATTAAAATATCAATAAAAGAAATATGGTGAATATACAGTATTAAAAAACTTATATGTTAATATCAGTTACAATAATGATAGAACAATTCTTAATTGATGGAACTACCATAATTTTTCTGTGGGAAAGACCTAATGCCTCTATATAAATATGAGAGTGATTAAATTAAGAGTTAAAAAAATAATTCCCTGGCTTACAATTATATACTTATAAAAATGTTACCAAAGACAACGTTGTTATATCTGGTTTGATGAAGCAGTGGAATAGCAGAATCTGAAGTAAAAGTTCATGCCCAGCTTTGCCACTTCCTGCACTCAAACTTCCCATGAACTCTATAGCAAGAAAGACATTATATTATTACTCTTTAATGTAAATGTTTATAATTTACTTACATTTTATTCAATACAAGTACAACTTAATGCTTTACTCTTCCACACTTTACACTTTTTTTGAAACATGGCCTAATGACAGTCTTACATTTTATTTTGATATTAAATTTTTTTTCTATACTATAAATAAAAAAATTGTACTTGATTTATTAAAAATATAAGTTTACAAATGAAAAACATTCTGAAAAGTCATAGTTGAACTTTGCAAATATAGAAAAATAATAATAAATTAAATAACTTTTTTATTGAACAATTACAGCCAAGCCAATGGAAAATAAAATAATAAAATCTTGATTAATTGAACTTTATTTTTATATTCTGAATGAATTATTGATATTATTATAAAACTGTAAAATTCTGTTCTAAAATTTAAAATTGCACTTACAATTATTAAAACATCACAAAAGTTTTGTACTTAGGTGTTTGGCAAAATGTTACTGATTGTAATTTTATATTTTCATTACCACAACTTTCTTAACATTGTATTTTAAAAAATTAAACATATTCAAATGAAATGAAGTGTAATCATAAAAATTACAAAACAAAATTACAAATATTTTGTAAAAATAATACATTTTAAACAAACTACAGAAAATAACATTTCTATTTTAATGGATCTTGAAATTAACAGTACTGCCAACTCATTTATAGTACTGTCTTTGTAGAATACTAAAATCTTCAGATTTTTTTAAAACTAATAAATCAATACATATTTTAGTTTATATTCTACTATCAAATAAATGCATAATGAGAATAATAGCATTTTTGATAGCCACAAGAGACTAAAAACATCTGAACATGGCTAAAGTTTTTGTGAACTTCATATATATTGCTTATAATAATTTCTTTCATATACACTTTAATGCATTTTTTTTAAATAAAACTTCTTTATTTTCCTGACAGTTTTGACTGTCCAGCAGTCTTCACCAGAGCTTTCTCAAACTTCCTTTGCTTTTTACATAAAAAAAAATGAAAAGCAGAGAAAGTTTGAGAAAGCTCTGATGAAGACTGCTGGACAGTCGAAACTGTCATGAAAATAAAGAGGTTTTATTAAAAAAAATTGCATTAAAGTGTATATGAAAGAAATTATTATAAGAAATATATATGAATATATAAAGAAATACAAAGAAAGGAAAGAGTAAGAATAAGAGTATATACTTCTAATAAAAATTGTGAAGTTAATAGTGATTTGAAATTTAATCAGATATAAATACTCCTATCAAGAAAATATAAAACTATAAAGTTATTAAAAAATTTTAGTTTTCACTTTTAAATATAAAGATATCAAGACAACAATTGCTTTATCACCTATATTATTTATTATATTAGAGATACTGTATTAATTCTCACAGTTTTTAACAATATATATATATATATATATATAAATTGTGTAACAACTGAATACTGAAATTATTATTAGTAGTAATAATAAAATATTTAATATACTTTAACATTATAGCAATGTGATGAAGAATATGTAAAAGTTAAAAAAGACAATCATATATATGTAAAGAAGAGTTTATTTTAATATTTGCAACTAAAGTCAATACTTTTAATGTATGTATGCACACATCTTTTACATGAAATATTTGAGTCAAGTTATTACGGAGTCAATATTTTATGTGTATTATCATTAATATATAAACTTAAAACAAAGAATAGCGTATTCTGGCATTTATAATTAAGTGTATATGCTAATCTAACTTATCAAAAAATTAGAATAATTTCAATCTTATTCTGATCTTTTGTTACGTATACTTTAACAGAATGGGCTGTAACAATAAAGGGTTTAAGTAAAATAATTTGATTATTTCATGTTAGAACTAAACTATATATGTATTGTGCAAATATTAATAAATATTAAATGCTAACTAATAAAATATTTAATAGCATAAATAATAAATGTAACAATTTTAAATATAAGAAAAATTAGTGATAATAAAATAATAGTAAGGAAACCTAATCATCCATCTATCATGTGGCTTAATTTACATGATAGTAAAATATTATAATTAGATTAACAAACAAATAGGAATATTCGCAACTAGGGAGAATTTCATAATTTGAATTCTGCTCACACTTCTCATATTCATGTGTGTATAGTTTTACATTTTATATGATGGTTTGAATTTTGAATAGATCGAGATATTTTAGAATAAATAAATGAGTATTAAATAAATGAGTATTCTGGACTGCTGAAATCTGATAAATCATTCTAATACTAGTAAATTCTTTCTTTTTTTTCATATGTCATAGCATTGGCCGGGACGCGAACCCACAACCGTCTGCAACCAACTACTTGATTGCATGGCGGCTGCGATACCTCTCGGCTAACAACGCAAGACTAGTAAATTCTTTCTTTTTTCTTTGTTGTGACTTCTTATTCAAATAACATTGACAAATTTATTACATCTTTATATGCGCATTTTTTTATTTTTTTCATTAGGACTTTAATATTTAGTTAGTCTTGTCCTAATCGAAACAGTCGGATTCAAAATAACTGAAGACACACTTTGTAAAGTCAGGAAGATGTATTTGTTGCATTGGTGCACAATGGAAATTTAGACTTTCAATTTGGATGTCAAACAGCATATATATATATATATATAACGAAACTTAAATATATTCCAAACAAAATAAAACTAGGTTTCAAATCCAGCGATTTATTATATTTAAAGCAGCAGCAATTCGGGAATATTTTAAATAACTTACAATCTTTGAAAAATTCCAATCGACATTTCGTTTTAATAATCTTTAAACACATCTTCTTCCATTCTTTAAAGAACCATATCTTATTCATATATTTGGTATCTATTAATCACGTAACATTAACACAATAAAACAAAATAAATGACCGCTAATATCAATAATACAATAACGAAACTTAAGTTTCGTTATTGTATTATTGATATTAGCAGACATTTATTTTGTTTTATATATATATATAATGAGCTACTACAATATAGCTTCAGATCAAAGTCCCAAAATTTTGTCTAATGTTTCTATTTTATGAACAGTTTAATTAAACTTTGATTGCTAGATCTTCTTTAACAACAGAGCCTATGGGGATTTTGATATACATCTCTAAAATGCTATGATCTCCAACAATTATAAACCTTTTTAAAATAGTTTCTCATCTTATGACATCAATAAAACCAAATTCCAAAGTCATACTTATCTATTTAAGAGCATCTGTATTAGTCCAATTATTACATCTGTATCAATTTAAAGTGCCTTTTTTTTTATCTTGAAAGAAAAAAAATACTTATAACTCGAAACATTTTTTTTTCTAAATTTATTATATTCCAGAAAGAATTTATTACCAATTTTAATCTGTTCTTAAATAACAATAAAAAATTATGAGTATAGTTTAAATTTTAAAAATCATTTTCTTTCGAACCTTTTTTTCTATTTTACAGATTTAAAACCTTGTTATAAATTTTAATTATTCTATTACTAATACAAACTTTATATTTTTTAAAATAGCTAACAAATTGTTAATAAAATTATCTTTCTTGGCTATGTGGATTGCATGCATTATCAAATTTTCAGACACTCATAATTTCAATAGCTTACCTATAAACAAATGCGCATTTATAATTTATAATTTAAAATTTTATATAAATATATGTGGTAGGCATTATCCATTCTATCGTTTGATTATATCATTCATATGCAATGTGGATACTTGTCAATATGAAGATATCACTTACATGCAGTTCTGACATTTATGATATATTAATGTTGAAGATAATGTAGCAATGTCATATTATGAAAGGCGATCACATGATAATTTAATAAGTGACTAGAGAATAAAAAGAAAACAAAAATTTATTATTGTTTCAATCATTCATTGTGTTCTATTGTTATATGAGAATATACATGAAAATAATAAAATCATGGGCAATTTATGAAGAACATAACTATATATGTAGCCTTAATAGTGTTAATAAATATTTAATATTTATCAGTAGACCCAAAATCATGGTAGTAAATACACATTTCACTTAACAATAGCGATTCTGATATAGATATTTGTGCAAGAAAAAAAATATTATTTATTACAAATAGTTATGTAAATAAGTTTATTTACAAAATATATATTTATATGTAAAATATAATTCTAAACAATATTTATTTACTAGGGAGAAATAATGATATGAACAATGTTTCCTAGGATAAGATGAAGATATTATGCTATATCAGAAATAGTAATAGAACAATTACTCCTCTGAGATGAGGATCAAACCATTTTTCCTCATGCTAGGAATAAATGGTATTTTTCATGCCAAGTAAAGATTGGATCTATCTATTCATTAAGCTTTTGAATTTTAAAAGTTTACCCTTGCTAAACATCAGTATAAATTCAGGATGATATTAATATACTACCCAAATAAAAATATGACATTAATATATTAAATATTAATTAATTAAACTAATCATTGATTATATCAAAATTGTGAGTGCAAAAATGTTAACTCATATAAATGAAAATGTGAAAATTTGTTTGTTTGAGACGTTATGGCACTAATTTTAAAAAACTTTGCATGATTTTCTTTGTGTGTGTGTGTAGAATTTTACTAGCATATAAACTTTGCATAATATGTTTTTTTTTAAAAAAATGTAATTTACTATTCAAAAATGTGTTGAAATTTTATATTGCAAATTTTTTAAATGACGTCATAAAATTCATAAAGAGAGCAGCACTCATTAAAAGATGACAAAGTTGTCAATCTTTTTAAATAAAAAGTATAGTTGTTGATAAAGCAAGATATGACTTGATTTTGTAAATATGGATCAATTTATCATCTTGAATCTATAAGTTTAATTGAAATTGAACTAATTAATATGCCAGTAAATAAGCATTTAATAAATTTTATTATTGAATCACTAAAATTTATAAGTGATAATATTATTGCAACATATAGTGATATGTTTTATAAAATGTGTAAAGTATGGGCAATGGGATTACCTATGGTAGCACAAATTTGTAATTTTACATTGTCAAAATATGAAGATATTATTTTTAATTTTGATAATTTTGAAGATATTAAAATTTATACTAGATATGTTGATGATGTTTTTGTTTGTGGTCCTAATGACATTATTGATGTTCTTTTATATAATCTGAATAATTTAAACAATTTAAAATGGACTTTTGAGAATGAACAAAAAGGAAAAATAAAATTTTTGAATTTACAAATATTTAAAGATGCTACTGACTTAAATTATAAATTAATTTTTAAACCTATTGGAGAAAGATGATATATTCATTTTAAATCACGTGTTCCAATGATACATGAAATGGCAAGTCTGAAATCGTTTTTGCATCACAATGATAAATTATGTAAATATAAGATTGATAACATTTTAAATATTGAACCCTTTGCTTATGTACTTTTAAAGGTTGGTTATGATATAAACCAAATCTTGCAGATAGTAAATTCATTTAATAGTAAGAAGAGGGTTTGCAATGTTATCTTAGATAATAAAAAATGGATATCTATGCTGTTTATAAATAACATACAATCTAAATTAATTAAGAATATATTTAAAGAAAAGTATAATATTTCATTTTGTGTTCCTCCAAACATTAATTGATTGATCAATATTTCTAAGAATATAATTACTAAATTGCAAAAAATAATATAATTTATCAGATTCCATGTGGATGTCAAAAATTATATATCAGTGAATCAAGTTGTTCTGTGAAAAAAAGATTGAAGGAGCATCAATTATTATATAATTGAATTAAAAATAATGTAAACAGTCAATTTGGTACAGCTTCAGTATTCTTTGAACATAAAAAAACTTGTAATTATAGGTTTACATTTAATAGTAATGAAATAAAAATATTAATGGAAGAAAGGAATCATAAAAGGAGGAAAATTAAAGAGGCAATTTTGATCAATAAATATAAGGATGGTGTTATTAATAGGCAAGTTGCAAATACAGCCATACACAGTGTATGGAAATATATGTAACATTAAGTTTAAAAAAATTTGAAATTCCATTAAAGCTGAGGAGGATTACTACATAATTGAAAGTGCTTCAAGAGAATTTAAACTACAATATTGTTTAGACCTTTAATTATTTATGTTTCTATACATATATATTCCTAAAAGCCGGTCATATATAGATTTAAATCACTTATTAATATCTAAATGCATACATATTTACATTAAATAACTCTTTACCTAACGAACTAATAAAACTTGAAATGTAATTGAAATGTTGATGAAGTGATGGCACTGTAATATCCATAACCTGCATGTATTTTAAAATCCAATGTCTGCTGGGTTATCACACATCTGAGGAAGGTTAATAATCCCAACATTGCTTAGAATTCCTTTATAATTTATTTCACCAGTATTTATTGCTTGTATTTTATTAGATGGTTCTCATTGCACAGTGTTCTATCACTTAGATCCCATAGGTTCCTTAGCAACATATACTAGATATTTCTTTTGAGATAATTGTACAATTTATGCTGGTATATATTATTTCTAAAATAATACTAATAATAAGGTCTACCACAATTATTATATGAACCTCAAATATTAAAATGTGCATAAACAATGAACCAGTTTATGAAAGGTTTTTTTTTTACTATGCTCCTAATATATATGTATATCCTTTAGGTATAGTAATAAAGGTATAAAAAATTATGATTTAATTTTCTTCAATACAAAATGAATATATCCAATTTTTATGGCTCATATTATTTTGTTTACCATGATGACATTATCACCATTATCATAGGGCTTTTGTATTCTATATCTGCTGAATGTGAATGTATATATTATTTAAATTTAAGCATGTGTACTCATAGTTTCCATTAAAATCAAATAAATATCTTTCATAGAGTAGGATTAATTGCATTTTGGTTGTCATTGAACTTTAATTCGAACATAGACTTGCCCTTTAAAGTAGATGTTAATTTTCTCTTTAGCTCTTCATGTTAGGTTTTTCTTCACTGTATAAGTTCTTAAATAAGTGCATCTCTTTTTTGTTCTTTATAACAAAAAAATCTTTATTTATACAAAACTTTTTCTTTTGGGAGTAAGCAATATCTATGTCAAGTGTTGTTAGCCAAGAAGTCAGTGCAGCCGCTTTGCAAGCAAGCAGTTGGTTGCAGACGGTTGTTGTGGGTTCGCCTCCCACCGATGCTATGACATATGGAAGAGAAAGAACACCCTTTTTGAAAAAAAATGAAAAATTTTATTTTAATGACTTGCTAATTGTCTTCTTTGTTTTCTAGTGCTGTAAAAGGTTTACTACTGTTATATATATCATTCACTCTACCATAGCCTTGTAAAATTTACAAGCCAATTAGTATTATAATTAAATTCATTTCAATGTTAATTACAAGCATACGATATAAATTCATACAAATCTAAGTGTAATATATTATTTATTTATTAGGTCCTATTGAAATATGTATGTGTAAAAATGTTTTTATGAAACAGATTTGAATCATGGTTTTACTGTTGAAAGTGGAAGGTCATTTCAATCTCTATTGCAGTGAAATTTATTTTCTTTTAAAATTGAACATGATTTAAAAACAAAAATATTCAATAAATAATATATGTTCCTTTAAGAAGTTAAAACATGATACTAAATCATTATTATTTTCTATACTTATAATTACAACTATTAAAAATAATATATTATCATTCTATGGCAGGATGGAAATTAAGGAAGACATTGACTAGACATTTAAATAATCAAGAATCCTATATAAAATTTTTATTATATATATATATATAATTTTTATTATATATATATAATGGGAGGTAGTAGCACATACCTAATGGTACCATATATGTATACATTGTATTAATATGCCTATTATTAAATATGAGTCAATATATATATCTATGTGTGTGTGTTTATATTTTTTAATTATTCTATTTCACACAAAATCATTTACTTGTTGTTTATTCATTTTAGATAAACTAATTAATTACATTATGGGGAAATGTTTATTTTTAAAAAAATATATCATCAGTTATAAAATAAATATTAGAAAAAGAAAAGCTTAACTATAATTTAAAATTTAATCACTAAGTAATCTGTATGATTAGATTAAAATTAGTAAATAAAAATATATATTTAACGACCCGTTGTACTAAATTTCATATAATGTTAAATGATTTATATTTTTATTAATTTCCAAAAAAAGTTATAAAGTATGAACAATAGATGTGCGTATATTTATTCCAAATTTTATATAAAAGGATAAGTAAACACAATAACCTCCCATATTCTAGAATTTTCTATCAATAACTATATTAAAACATAACAAAGATATATGTTAACAAAATAATAGAGAATAAAAGAAATCATTGACTGGTGATTTGAATTAGCTACCATCAACATCATATGTCTGTATAAGAATCTGTATTGGTATTCAAACATAAGAATGCAATGCTGAAAATGTTTAGTAGAAAGAAGTTGAATGCCTATACTTTCTGGTGCCTGCCTACTAGGATCAAATGTCACATACATTTGGAAATTATCATTACCATTCTCTAAGTATCCTGTTTATAAATAGTATTGATAATTTTATTTATCAAATTATTATTCTAATAAAAAAATTAAAAAACTTTCAGGATGAAAGAAGGCTGTTCAATTGGAAATAGACTTTTATATTTTCATTATGCCTTAATTCTGACGATAGAGTTGTTTACATATCTACAAACTGTTTAAGGTAGAATGTTCCAAATGATTGAATTGTCCTGTTTAAAAGATAAAAAAGCAACATTGAGGAAATAACTTCCTAAAGCTAATTCGATCTTCACTCATGATAAGCTTCAGGGATCCTTAAGACTTTAAGACTAAGAACTTGTTTCCATTTATTCTTATAAGAAATTTTCAAAATAAAAAAAAAAATTCAATAAAGACCTATTATTTAATAAATATATGCAAATATTATGCAGGCGTTTTTCTATTTTTAGAATATTGGAGATTTCAATTACTAGCACAGATAACATACAATTTATCTATATATGATATATATTTATGCACATATACATTCTCAATGTATAATTGAGTGAATGAGGAGCTATGTAACAGTTATATTATTAATATTATAGTTTGTGGGACAATACCAAAGAATGAACAGTTTTGAAAATAGTTTTAATTTTGGGAAAATGTAGACAATCCTTTTGTTTGTTTAAGATATTGTAAAATTTGGTTTTTATCTTCAGAATATTAAGATAATCTTTATGCAACATTTATTTGAGGATGATGGGCAATTGTTTTTATAGATGAAACTTTATTAAATAATTTAAGTTGTAAAGTTCATTCATTTAACTTTTTTAAATTTTCTGTTAGGGTGTCAAATAAACACGAATATTTTTTTAATTAATAAACTCATATTTGTATAAATTATCAAGAATTTCACTCACTTTACATATAATCATAGTCACGTTTCATTTGATTTATTGTTATTATTAATTATTTTCATTTGGAGTATATTTCAAAGTCAATAAAATTACCCTTTGATTATAGATATGCGCTAGTACGGGAGTTTTGCGTTTACCATAGTATTTATATACATAAATAAAATTAGATTTAAACAATTAACAAGTTTCATTATTTGGAAAACTTCTAATATAATTTTTTTTTTATTAATTTACTCGATCATCCATATATTTATAATCTACTTATTGTGAGACAATTAAATAAGTTTTTCACCATTGTGTACAGATACAATATATGTAATTATATGGGATTTGAACCACATTTTCATCTTCTTTAAGGGTGTTTGAAAGTCTGGCATCAAATCCTTTCTAATTACATCTAGATTAAAAGTATATATAATACACTTGTATTTAAATATTTCGTACTATATATATATATATATATATATATATATATATATATATAGTAAGAAAAAATAACTTTATATACATATATACACTTCATCAATAGTAAATAAATATTAAATTTTAAAAAAAGTATTTATAATAGCAAATTCTTAATTAAATCTACGAATAATTAATTATTCATTATAAGAATAAATTCTTTCTGCTTTTCTTACTTTACCAACTACTGTAACTTAAATACAAAATCAATAAATTTCAAATATTTTATTCATAAAATAAATAAATAAAAAAGCAATATACATATTTAAAGGAAAGACTTGAAACATATATATATTATTTATTTAATTATATATACATGTACTGGGCTACGAAAGAAATCTAATAAGTTAAAGGAGATGATTTGCAAATTTTTCTTTAAGGCATTAAAACATTGTACAGGCTTAACATTCTGCATTTATATATGAAATATATGCGGGATTCGAACTCAGACTTTCACACGACCCACAATTCTCAGTGCCATCTTATATTGCTGACTCACCGGATCACACACATGTTGAAAAGATAAATAATCACCAATATAAGTATTTTGTGCTAAACTAGCACTCATCAGTTGGTACAGATTACCATTTTCACTCATATATACAATCAGTTCTCAGCTTTATATTAAGATAGACAATCATCATGCTTTAATGGTCAGGTTTCAAATTACTCCAACCCATAACTCTTCAGCCTTCCATTTTATTAAAAATTTGATGATGGAATGTTCAAAGCCTATGTTAATGCCAAGATTGTCATCCTACCCCCATGTTGACATTTAGTCATTCTAACCCCTCCTCTACAGGAGAATAATACATTTATACATCCATATGTGAGGGATGGGCAGACCTGCATAATAGGTATGCCCATCCCTCACATATGTATGTATATATGTATTATTCTCCTGTACATGAGAGGTCAACAAGAAGGAATCAAAGCTGAATTATATGCGTAAGAAAACAAACAGATCTTACTGTTACAATTAAAAGAGTTAAGAGAATGAAGCAAGCTAGTCTGAAAATATTTTCAGATGTTCTGATAGTAGATGGCAGCTAAAATTTGAAACTGGATTCCAAATGATTGTAGAAGGTTTAAAACGACACCACACGTGAGATGGTTGGGTGAAAAACTAGAGATTAGAGAAACTAGATTAAATTTGGAAATGCCTTCATCTGTGATAGTTCAATAATGGTTGAAAATAATGATTATAATTGTAATATATACTGACTTGTATTATGGGTGTATATAAACTACAAATATAGTAAAGCTATCATTATTTACTTACAGCATTTATAAAAATTTTCCAATGTCTTAAAGGCAATATTTGGTGGAAAAATTCAAGCAATCTCTTGCTAGAAACATTCAAAGAAAATATCAGCATCAAATCTGCTGAGTTCTTCCTCAACACCTGCAGTGAAATGT
This sequence comes from Epiperipatus broadwayi, assembly GCA_028023455.1. Taxonomy (NCBI): domain Eukaryota; kingdom Metazoa; phylum Onychophora; class Udeonychophora; order Euonychophora; family Peripatidae; genus Epiperipatus; species Epiperipatus broadwayi. Next base: position 2,760,085 of record JAQFVV010006335.1, read on the forward strand.
CTTTTAAATACTTTTTAATGTTAAACATCATAAACAATGTTAGTGTTATTACATATATTTACTTGATAATGCATTATGAATTAATTATGTATATGTTTGTGCAAATATTAAATATGCAAAACTTAATGTATATGTAAACAAAACAGAAGTAAAATAACTTCTGAGAATTATGATTAAACAGCATCCGATATCAATAAGTGTAAGAAATAGATAGACCACCACTTTTAATTTTAAGTGGTAATGAAATAAAATGTGATATTTGTATATTAGCCTGAACTAAGTTTTTCTGATATTGGAATTGAATATTATAGGTCAAATATAGAGTCTCATTTTAATAACCTCTATTATAATATAAACTCTTATTTTTTATAGTTGTAAATATTAATTATGCATACTTCAGTCTATATTCATACTTAAACTGGAGTAAAATTCAAGAGCTAACTTCTTAATTAATGTAAGCAATATATAGACCATCTATTTCTTAATTCATAGATAGTTATTAAACAATAATTTTATTGACCATATTGAAAATAGAGCAATATATTTATACATTAAGCTGATTTAAAATAAACAGAATATTTTTCTGAAATTAAAATTGAATATTATAGGACAAAGATGGTGTTATATTTTTAACCTATGATATTAAGACAAAGCCAGTTTTTTATAATTGTTAATATTTAATATGGATAGTTTAATATATATGTAGGTTAAATTAAAGTTTTTTTTTTTCTAAAAGCTATGAATAAAAAGCACTCTATGTCAATACATATAAAAATAGATGAAACAACCATTCATTAAGCTTAAGTCGTACCTAAGCAATCACTTACTGATATTGTTGAAATTAGAACATGATATATGGATACTGCCTGATTTTAAATTTTATGTAAGTCTTTGTGAAATATTACTTATTACAAAATAAAGATCCAGTAATAAAGTTATATTAATGCTAAATATTTTATTAAGATTAATTAAAATATTTAAATGGTAAATTGTTAATAAAATCAGAAAGAATGTGCACCCTAATCCAGACAATAATGTTGAATCATTAAAAGAGTTCATTTCATTTTAGTTTTCTTTTTAGAAGGCAATCCATGGATAAAATGTCTATAATAAATCAGTGAATGTCTCTATCAGTAGAATATTATAAGCTTATATTTAATGTTAGTTTGCAAACATTTTTTAATCACAGTTTAGGATTTGAATAATCTTACTGGTAAGGTCATATTAGAGTATCATACACATATTTAAGATAAATGAGCTTGTGGGCATTGGTTTTAAACTATTCTTAGTCTGTCCTAAGGCTAGAATTGAAAGATTCTTGTAGTGACCTCTATGACAAAAGGTGTCTGCAAGAAAAAAATGTTCCATTTCCTCTCTCTGCAAGATTTACTTCAGTATATGAGTAGTAGTAGTCCTCCATATGATTAGTCTGGGGTTAGAACATTTTCTCTATCCTGGACCCAATGGAAACTGCTAGTTAAGGAAAAGACACAAAATCCGTGAAGTTTTTTTGTCCCTTACTTCTGTGCATATTATTATCAAAATGTGTAAGCTGATAATCTTATACATTTACTTTTCTTTCTTTTTGTTACAAAGTACTTCTCTCCACCATCTTTAGTTAGCATTCTGATCATAATCATTTACGTTTATAATTTCCTTTTTTTTAATTGAAATAGTAAGCTACATGCATTTACATTCTTTCTAATTTTAACTTGAATTAAATTAGGTAAATAAATATGAAAAAAAAATCAACTTTTATTCTACATTGTCTAAAAAATAAATTATACTAACTAAAAAAAAAAATTAAATCGCATCCTTTAAAATATCTTTTTTCTTTAGATTTTTTTTTTTTTTTTAAATATTACAAATGCCAAAATACTTAAACTGTGTATATGTAAAATGCTTTCATACATTAGTATGTTGTGGTTCAGAGACATGATGTTTGTTGTGAAGTAGAATTTTTTAAATGATTTTGTTAAACAACTGTAATTATATTCTACCTATTTGAGTTTTGGTACCAAGATGGACTGCTTGTAGTTCAAGGTCAACCCTAGATGCATGACACATTTAACTAGTGCAACATCAATATTTTTATTCAAATAAAAAGTACTTAGGCATGGCTGCCCATCTTGAAAATAAATATTTTTTAACTCATTTGGAATTCATAATTGATACTTTAACTAAAATTTCTCTTCTTTCAAATACATTGCAAGCAAAAAATATTGACATAATAAAGGCTGAAATTGTGATAAGATTTAGTAAAGCATTTCAAATGCTTAAAATGAAATGGATAAAAAAAATCCTTGATAAATTAATTATTTCAGAAAATTCAAAAATATAAAATTTGTATAAAATCATCGACTTGTCAGGATTTTGTCTGGAAAGACTCTTAAAAAACATTGTTAACAAATTTGAAAAAAAGACTAATTTGATAATAAAAATAAATTACAATTTCTCAATTTTTGGAGTCATGTTACTGAAATGATCATTTTCTAATCAGTCTATCCCAAAAGGAATGGATTCCTACTCTAACAGAAAAGTATGGTTTAATTTAAGTGACTGAGTTGATAATGCTTGAATAAAAGCAAAGAAAATCAAGAAGCAATATAATTCCAAAAAATTAAAACTCTTGTCAAAGAAAATGTAATTCAATATAAATAATACTTACAACTTGTATATTAAGGAAAGTTTGTTTAATGCTTTAAAATAGCTATGTTAGATACACCAAAATTAGTATGCTGACCTGCTTTTATCTTGGTGAAAGCATATTAATGTTGAAGTATCTAGCATAGATGTCAAACTTACATTTTTAGATTCTCAAATAATATTAAATTTTAAGGCACTGCTCTAACCAACTGAATTATTCTGTCAATGCAGGATTATTTTAAAATATTAAACAAATTTTCCAATAAGCAATCTGGAAATATCTTAAATAATAGTTTGAATGTTTTATGACAGGTTTTATTCAATATTTTATTCATTAATATTTCAAAACTATTTCTTATAACATAATCTAGTTTTGTGGATTTCTGTTATTGTTCTTATTTAAGTGTTAAATGCATGAAATACTAAACATCATTTTTTTATACTTAATATGATCTTTAACACAATGAAATGGGTATTAATTTATTTGAATTCTACCCCTGGTTTGGATTCAATAAAATTATTTATTTGTTCAGCTATATCAATTATAAATTTTACAATTAACAAATTATTTTATTGGCCGAGTGAGGTAAAAATCTAAATTTTTAATTATTCAACTCACAAACTCAAGCATCAAAATATATTCATCTTTTAATATTATATTCACTTTAGATTTGTTTGTAAAAAATATATTAATCATTTGTCAAGTTATGAAAGTGAATGAAAGTTTTTTCAAAATAAATTTTTATTTATAATTACAAAAATATTTGATAGCGACAAATCTAAAATGAATGTTACTTACCAACCAAAAAGTTTTGCTGATTTCAGTGATTTCTTTCACAATTTTACGTTGTGGAAAAATAAATAATTTTTTCTAAAGTCTTAACTATTTTTCTAAAATAATTTTATTTTTAGCATATTTTATCAAAATAATTTATAATTTATCAAAAAATACTTTTAAAATGGTCTAAAACATTCGTTTATCATTTTCAAAATGAAAGAAAAGAAATTGTAATGCTTTAGTCATTGATAATCCATTTTCTTTGTTGTCAAAAGCTAATAGCCAATCAGAATCAAGAATGGATGGCCCTATTCCTTTGTTAGACTTTCAACATCAGTTTTATTGATTTGTTACTTGTAAAATAATTCAAGAGAGGGCTGCATCTTATAGAACATTTTTAACCTTTAAAAATAACGCAAAATCTTAACAGTAGCATTAAAAATGATGGAATTAGAGGAACTTGAAGTCATCTTGTTTTTAACCGAAACAATCCCTTATAAGGTTTAATAATAAATTTCTAAGAGTTTTCTTATTATATTTAAGTATTTTAAATCCTGAGATAATATTAGACTTGATTTATTTGTATTCAAAACAAAGTGAGAATATGCTAGTCATATAAATATTATTGCATTTGTTTATTCTTCTTTGCTTATTTCACTTATATTAATATTATAATATGACATATTATTAATATACATTTATATTGATTCTAGATAAAGCAGAATATATATTTTGGTTTGATTAAGAGATTTATGATATACAGTTTAATTTGGTGATCCCAGATTTGATTTATTATTTATTTGGTTACTTATTTGATGCTAAAAGTTAAACTGACTCTCTCATGCACACTTTATCTTTTATTATTGTCATTTATAATATATATGTCAATTTCAATTCTTATCATCATTCTGCTCATATATTTTCTGTGACAAAAGATCTTTTGATGAGAGTATATAGTTTCTTTGATAGAGATCATCTTGTTCAAGAAATAGCACTAACTAAAAATATTTTACTCTCTAATGGTTACAGCGGTGGTAAGAGGAGAATGAATGTGACAAAATTGACATTTCAACTAATTATTAAGTTGTTTTACCTTGGTAAAATTAGTAGAATACTATCTAATTTCAATAAAAAAAATACAGTTTTTTATTACAAAAGCTTAGCATTTTCCATAAAACTGATGACTGAGTATATTTAGAATACCAAATCAAGGTGTTTATGAAATTTGATGTTTAATGTGCCCAAAAATCTATGAGGTTGATCAGGACCATTGCATACAGACATGAAGGGCAAGGCAGCAAGATACCAAAATCATTAATAAAATTTATATGTAAATAGAAATGTTTACATTTTTGAAGCATTTCATTGTTAGAAGTACATTCTGAGTATAAATATTTTATTTAAAAAATAAGAAAACTACTTCTTTACTTAAACTTATTTGTGACAATTATCTGAGCCTGGAATTTCTAGGCATGAGCTTGAAATATACTACCTATATACTCTTATCATTATGCTAAACTAAACAGGTTGATGCCATTTTGTTGTGATAATTAATAAAACTTATATGTAAATGTTTGAATCACTTTATTCTGAGAAACATTCTGATTGAAAATATTTATTAAGTAAATATAAGAGGAATATTTTTACTTAAACTTATTGTGACAATTACAATAGCCTCAAAATATATTTCATATATATTCTAACATTGCACAAAACAGAACAGGCCATTGCCATTTTTGTCACTATAATTAATAAAAAAAAATTATGTAAATAAAAATGTTTAGATTTCCCAATCATTATTTAAATATTGTAATTTATATAAAAAGTAATGTATTATTATTAATAATTTATTTTAAAATAAAACTTATTTTAAAATTATTGCCTCATAATTATAGTAATTATGCATATGATGAAATTCTATTTACCAATAATATTTTAAAGACATTTAAATGTGTTGTTCACTTTAGTGTTTTCAATAGAGTGGCTGCCTATAAAGTGTGGGATCTAGGTTTGATGCTGTGTTGCGCAAACATTTTTAATAATGTTATTTATCTCTTACTACTACTTCTGTTGTTGTTGTTAATATTATTATTATTATTATTATTATTATTATTATTATTATTATTATTATTATTATTATTATTATTATTATTATTATTATTATTATTATTATTATTATTATTATTATTATTATTATTATTATTATTATTATTATTATTATTATTATTATTATTATTATTATTATTATTATTATTATTATTGTTGTTGTTGTTGTTGTTGTTGTTGTTGTTGTTGGTGTTATTATTATTATTATGTTTCAAAGTTAGATCTTAATTAATTCTCCAAAAAAGTTACATTACATTTTACATAAGCTGATTGTGATGGGTTACAGGAGCAATCATGCCTATAGTTCATTGACTACAATAATTCTACTTATAAGGAGTTCACTTATTTATTTACAGATGCTTTTGTTGACCATGTTATTCTTGTAGTGATATGATCACTGTAGTCTATTAATTAATATGTATTTACAATATTATGTGATTACGTGGAAAGTATCTGGATAATTGAGCAATATCCATTGTTATGTATGTGAAGATGTGATTGATTGTGGCTTATTTAAGCCAATGTGCTCTGGTTATAGGTTGAAATGTTTTATGAGTGACTATGCTGCAGTTACAATGTCTAGAGGAGTAATTTTGCAATCTCATGACCTTAATTGTTGTAGTTTGTTTGTAAAAGTAACTGGATTATTATTATTATTATTATTATTATTATTATTATTATTATTATTATTATTATTATTATTATTATTATTATTATTATTATTATTATTATTATTATTATTATTATTATTATTATTATTATTATTATATAATAGTAACTTCCAGTTATTATTATTAATCTAACATACTTTTATCTCTAATGAAATTATTTATAAATATATAATCTATTTGATTATTTTAATATGTATATACTGTAGCCTTTTGGTTTATTCCATCTATAAACCAAATGTAATAAAATGAAGTAATTGTGGAATTTTTTTTTTAATATAAGAAAAGTTAAGTTTTATTTGAGAACATAATGGCTATATAGCTCAAATGTAACATATATAGAGACAATTTGTGTTTGTATAAAATATAGATAGCATTATTTAATGCAGGGGGATGATTGATTTTGTTTTTTTTTTAATTATTTATCAATATAATAATTCAGGAATAAATATTTATATGACTAAGATAAAGTCTTGTGAATTTTGATATCTATTACTAAAGAGTTGATGAGAATTAAAATTGAATTGATTGTCAATAGCTTTAGTTAACAGTTTCTTTCTGGAGAATAAGTTTAAAGTTATAGAAGATTATAGTGAATATTTATGTTTATGATTATCAGAAATTTAATTGATTTTATGCTTGTAATTATAAGAAATTATGATGGATATTTTATATTCATATAATCTGAATAATCAGTTTTTTGTTTCATGATCTGCACGTGTATGTGTGTATAATACAGATATATGAGTTTGATTTTTTTCTTTCCTTTATAGAAACTGACATAATTTTCTATATTATTAAAAATGTAAATCTAAATAAGAAATTATTTAGATCAAATGAATGTAACCTTTGTTTGACCAAAAAAGTGTCAGTAAGCTTATTTTTTGGTTAGATCTTCTGTGACTAATTTTTCATAAATTAATCACTGATGTGTTAATCAGAGAAATGTGTTTTAAGATGGAAAAAAGAAAGTTGCCAAGATTAACTCTTAAGAAAGAGTCATTGTTCATTCTGAGTGGAGATTTTTTTAATTAGATTTGGAAAAGGAACCACCCATGGGAGGGGGGGTTAACATGTGTTTTCTTTTCTCTCTTTTACTCTATAAAAGAGATTGAGAAAAGTGAAGAGAAGAACTTTTGCTAATTGAGAACAATGGGCTAACTACTAAAAATTAATATCTCTGAAGGTGTTTCCAAGTTTTTTTTTAAATTTTCTTTCTCAGAATTTAATAATGTATTTAAGTTTTATAGTATACCAAAAATATGAATTTCTAATTCATCTATAAGTGGTGCATATTTCTTTTCCTCACATCAATTATGAAGGAATCAACTTTTGATAAGACATTTTATACTAAATGCTGCAACTTATCCATTCTGCTTATTAAAAATTAAATTGAAGGAGAGAATTGTCAAATTTTTGTATGCAATTAAAAGACTGATTTATACTATAAGAATTATTTGGCTGTTTAAAATTCATTTGAAGAACTGCAGCAAACTTCTGAAAAATGTTCAAAAAGTTAATTCATGTTAGTAATCAGAAACTGCTTGTTGTCTATAATTTGAACCTTTAAATGGAAAGGAAGAAGAAAGGGAGGCAAATGAATTCAAATCCAGAAAGAAACTCATCAAAAAATGGAAGGTAATCAACAGAACTCTTTTAAATGTATTAATTTACCTTGTAGCTACATTTTGATTTAAATAACTATCTACATTTTTTATCTATCTTGATTCAAATGACTGTCTGTGCATTTTTATAAACATTTAATTAAAATAACTGTCTGATGTGCAATTATATAGCTATCTCAAATAAAGTGAACTGAATATATTGATTGATGGACAGTTGATGGAACAGACATTGGAAAGAGACTATTGTAATGTTGATATTTATTCTTTATTTTATTTCATTTACATAATATGTCATTTGTTTATATATATATATATATATATATATATATATATATATATATATATATATATATAAACATGATATATATATATATATATATATCATTTTGTTTATATAATATGTCACACTCTAATCACTAGGTTATCTTAATGTAATAATTTTTTATTTATGTTAGAAATGTTTAAAGGAAAGGAAAATGATTTTGATACCATTTAAGTATGATGCTCACGTAAATTTAAATTTAAAAGTAAAGAGAGAAATGATATAAATATTTAGATTCTTAACAAAATTTTAATTTGTGCTTAATATTAAATCTGAAGAGTGAGGGGATGGTCATAAAATCCATTATTATGCTGTGAGTGTTGATCTGTTATTAATATAAATATTAAGTATGTTGTTGGCTTGACTGTTTAAAATTGAAATAATTCATATATGTTTTGATTCGGGATTTGGTTAGTCTTTGTCATTTATTTAGACTGTAATCAATGTATATGTGGGCATATATAAAGCTATAAATGCTTTTCATTACTAATATAAAGTAATCCTACCACCCAATAGATAGGAAATAGCTGTCTCATGATTTATTTACTATGGCAGTGGAAATGACCGAGTTTCACTCCATTTATTTTGTTAAAATAGGGAATTATTGATAAAGTTACTGTTTAATTGTAGAAAATGTTTTGCATGCCAATATAAAGAGTAGGTGTCTAGGCAGGAGCTCTTTACACAATTCTGGATCTTAGGAAAAGATCTCTCTCTGGCTCAAGCAAATAGTTTAAGTTTGGAGTTGATGTTGATGTTTTTTTAATTTCCCTTACCAAGACACTGCTGTGTGCACGTTATAAATACTGCATGGTGATGTGGGATATGAAGAGAGTTTTCTTATGTGGACAGAATAAAGTGGCCCTTATAGGATAAGGATTCAGTCAGATGTATATGTATGATGAGGAATGACAAAGATTTTAATTAATAAACTAACCAATCTGTGTTGATTTTTTTTGAATGATGGTAAATTGAGGTCGTCAAGCTGAGTAGACATACTGACCTAATTAAGATATATACAGTCAAAAATGTAAAGATCTGACAAGCATGAATGTAAAAGTGTGGGTTTTGAATTTAAACCCATTTACAAGATCTGTAGGGGATTTTTATGCCGTATCATCCTTCTTCATTAGAAATGTAAAAATTATTGCTTGATAAAATGATTTAAAAATTTAAGATTATTTCACATTACTAGTTAAAATAATTGAAACAAATATGTTATTTTGGAATAGTCCAATAGACAATGTTTACAATAAATAAAAAGGGGGGGAAGTAGAAATTTATAGGCTTTCTTCTCTTTCAAAATAAGTTTTTTTTAAAGCTAAAAATATATGGAATTCTGATTCCATGTGTGAGCATTTGTATTTATTATTATTATTAATTATTTATTTAATAAATGAATGGGTCAAAACAATAAATAAGTCATCCAGAAAATTCGTTAATTTAAACATGTATTCGAACCATAGTCTTTAATAGATTGGAAGCATATATTTGTGTAACAATATTATATTTAAGTGTGTTTTGAGTTTGTTTTTAATTTTGATCATTATTGTTAATGTAATAAAAGTTTACTATTGTTATAAGATTATATTGTGTTTTGTGTTTTGATGTTTCAAATATCTCCAGAACCTATACATCCAGCACCTATATTTAAAGTAATATTAGTTCATATTGAAATTTAATTATTTATTTTATAATGATACTTTATTTCCAAGATTGATTTGCAGTAATCATTATTATATTGTTTCCATATTCGATTCACATAGTTAATTTTATATTGATAATGTATTTTCATGATTGATTTACAGTATTAATTTTATCTTGAATATTTCTATATCCGAGTAATATAATTCATTTTATATAAGTCACTTTTATAAACTTCATTTTCATCTAATTATTTTCGTAATTAATTTGCATAATCTGATTTTATGATTTATTTTTACTCTCATAAGTAAATTTTGATTGATTTATCTGATTGAGGTCCATGATTTACTTCCATATTTTACTCTAGCAAAATATGATAGGTTTAAAATTATTAAAGTTATTAATTAAAAATAGATTAGAAATAATAGAATAAAAATAACAGGGAATAGTTGAGTTAAGTTTAACCAATTTAATCCTTTCATTCATTGTAATGCTGTGAATATTGGGAGCAGACATAAAATCCCTTTCCTGCTCTCGGTGTTTAGAGTGATTACCAATAGTAAATTCATATCAAAATTTAACTTAGCACATTTGGAATCATATTCATTACAATGTAATCGCTTATAAGTGCACCTCTTGAAAGATCTAGACCTTGAGAAAGAGCACTTCAATTATTAATCTAAGAGCTAGTTTGGAAGTGAAGTAGCATACTATAATAAAATTATTATACTATTATAAAAATAGGGATCATGAATTGATAGTTGATCGAAAGATATATGTGTGTTAGGGAAATAAGATTAGGGATTCTCAGATTAGAGAACATAACACAGACATTTCGTGTTATATAATTGTAGCTATTGAAAGTGATAGATGCTGAGAATGAAAAATAAAGTAATGGAAATGGGGAGGATTTATTTGTGATAATTTTGTCTAATGTTAAATTAAATAATGATTTTATATTATGAACATAGATCATGAGTTCTCTGCATTAATTACTGAGTTATTTCCAGTCAGATATAAATGAGAACTATATATAGTATTTTCTGTAGTTACCATTCGAGATCAGATATTTATAATAAAGTTGTGGAAGAAAGTTGTCTCATTATTATGACTTTTATAATAAATTTATCATGAAATATTTGCATGACTAATGCTAGGTTTGCAATTAAGACCACATCGATTGAATGGTTTTATCAATATTATTGTTATTAGTATTTTTTGAGAGACAATTTAATCACTTTCTCCAGTATCTTCTATAGTCCTAAATATGGCTAATGATGATCTCTGGTGGGCATTACAATTTATAGCTGCAATTTGGCACCCCCGGCATATTTGATCTTAAAGTTAGTATAAACTCAATTGATTAACTACTTGAAATAAGTGAGAATTATTGAGGTTGAATAAGTGAAAGATTGCACGGAGAAAGTTGAGGTGACAATACATATATACTATTTATATATACTTGTGAACTTTAAATAATACATACTTAATGTTAAGCTTTTGAGTAAATGCCAGATTTGAAGTTGAGAAATAAATAATTTTATATATTTTTTTTATTATTAAATCTTAATGTCTATTAAACAATTAATATTTGAATTAAGCATGAAATTGTAACAAAAACACAAGGAGATTCATTCTTTCTTTAGTTATTGAAGAGAAGAAAAGAAAATCATTTCTTTTTAAATAACTTTTTCTTTTATAAAACGTTTGGAATTAAATATTAACTCTTCCAAATTAAGATAAATCTATGGATTAAAAGATTATAAGGAAAATATTTAAATTTTTTATTAAATCTTAAAAGGAATAGCAATATAAAAGAAAAGAACATCTGTTTAAGTTTTTGGAAACTACGTTATTTTAAAACTTCATTATTCTTCAGATATATATACTGTATATATTTAAAATAATTATATATATAAAGAATATTACATTGTGCAGTGAGTAGAATACTTATTGTATCATAAAGGTTTCGAAACCAACTTACATGCTATTTTGAAATATTAGTTGTAAAAAACCGTCTAATGATAATAGAAAAATTGAGAATAAGAACATCAACATTCAAAGAATATTTACTTTATATTATATCAATCAAATCATTGGATATTAGTAACAGTTTATCAAATGAGGATAAATAAATCATCATTATACCAATGGATTAAAATACTTTGTAAAAGATTTTCATTAGGATTATGAACTACAGACTTAAATATCTATGGTTAACTCTGGAAAATAAGTTTTTCTTTCTTTATTTATATATATTATAATAATACTTATATTATTTTAATATGTGTATTATTATTATTATTATTTTTATTTTAAATTTGGCTTCATTATATTTTAATAGGAATATCTAAATTTAATATTAAATATAATCGATTGAAAGCTTGACATAATTCATCAAATTAGATGAAGGATATTAAAAAAATTGTTATTATTTAACAGATATTTTAAACAGTATTATATTATATTTACTACATAATATAATAAACATTTAATGTATTTTATTTATTATAGATACATATAATACATAAGTTATACAATTGTAAATAGTATATAAATAACAACTGTAAATAAAATAATAAGTTATAGAAATTATTAATTTTTGAATCCAGATGTTGTTTGTTATATATCTGTTAATTTAAATTATATTCTTTACTTTTGAAAGTTTATTATAGTATTGAATTTTATCATAGGGTATTAGATAAAAATATTATTTATTAATATTTTAAAATGGTAAAATTCATTCGTATTTATTTATTAATATTTTATTTATCTTTTACATTATATTTTTATTGTTTATTAAATATTGAATTATTAACTTGATCTCTTTGTCTAATCATTATTATATTATATTATATATATGTTAGTATTATAAATATCATATGAACATCAATTATTAGTTAATGTTTATATAAAGGCATATTAAATAATGACTTATTTTGAAATTATCCCTGAAAAGAGCTAATTGCAAATTCTCCATAAGTTCGAATATTGTGGCATAATGGTGATTGAAAGAGGGATGAAAGATGGATGAACTACTTAGTCTAAAGTATATCAAAACTTATTTAAAAATTATTGAGCTAGCGTAATAAAGATAGATATAATCATGGACTTAGTATTTCATCAATTCATTTCTAGCATTCTACCTGAAGACCCAAAGTCCGATTGTAGTGAAATGCATATCTTCTTTCTAGGGAATTTAATCATCCCATTATATTTAACAAGCCCCACTTAGACTTTAAATATAAACAATTCCATTATTATTATTATTATTATTATTATTATTATTATTATTATTATTATTATTAGTAGTAGTAGTAGTAGTAGTAGTAGTAGTAGTAGTAGTAGTAGTAGTAGTAGTAGTAGTAGTAGTAATAGTAGTAGTAGTATACAATATTATCTTTTTACATACTTTACTAAATTATTTCCTATTTAGTTACATACAATCTGAGTAATTTACTTAGTATTTAAATAGTTTTCCCTAGTTTTTTTTTCATATGTCATAACATTGGATGGGACACGATCCCACAACCGTCCACATTTACTACTTGCTTGCAAGGCGGCTGCAATGACCTGTCGGTTAACAACGCTTGACTGGTTTTTCCTATTTTTAATAATGATATTATCGTTTTTTGTATTATCTTTTTATATATTTTACTAAACAAATTTGCAAGGTATTTTGATTTTAATTGCTTCTAAAATTGACTGAATAAATTATGAAACTTTAAAATTTCCTTCGTTAAAAAAATGTTGCATAATCCCTAATTGTTGAACTATATAGTAAAGTATAATATATATAATAGGAATAAGCATTAAAAGTGAAATATAGTAATATAATTATTGAATAAAAACAAAAAAATGTAAATAAGTTTTTTGTCTGAGAAGTTCTGATATAAAATTAATGAATGGATTTTAAAACAAAAAACTTTCTTTTTAACAAGAAAGTGTTAATGAGATGTAAGAGTTATATCAACAATAAAATGCAAGACCAGTCAAGCATTGTTAGCCGAGAGGTCACGGCAGCCAACTTGCAAGCAAGCAGTTAGTTGCAGACAGTTGTTGCGTGTTCGACTCCCGGCCCAAAAAATAATAAGAGAACTTTTGAAAGAAAAAAATAAAATTTCAAATTAACTAAATAAATATTTTTGTATTAAAGTATTATTTAATTATTGTTTCAGAAATTAATATTTTTAAAAACATTAATTTGTTTTATTTTAACCTGTAATCTCTGGGTTTATTTTATAGAAACATATAAGATATTTCATGAACCCATTAAATAACTAAAGCTATATTTTCAAGTTTTTTGTGTGAAAGCTGTGGGAATAACTGTCTTTTAATTTACAAATTTTATTTCATAGAAGAAAAGAGGGGTTCTAAATTTTGTCTTGCATAAATGTGTTTCTTACCCACATGGTGGTACTGAGGTCAACCAAATAGACATAGTAATGTCAGAGTTACTAAAGCATAAAAATGCTTTTGATAATGTCTTGCATTGGTGGTTGAGAGGTCAGTGTGACTGCCTTGCACTTGCAGACAGTTTCCCAGGTTAAGGGTTTGTGTCCTGGCCAATGCTGTGACACTTAAAAAAATGCTTTTGATGAAAAGTTGATCTTATCAGCCAGTTTTTACATTGCATTTTTTAGAGTTTGTCATACATTTGATTTTGGTAATATTAAAGTATAAGCTAATTTGAAAAAAAGTGATCTAAGGAACTATGAGAGAGTTTATTCAATGTGATGAAATACAGTATATTTCAGCATTGTGGAAAACAATTATTTTATCTTTTTTTAAAAAAATCAACATGGAATAAACAGAAGGAAATATTTTTTTGTTAATCCACAATACATGAATGATCATTCGTAAATTCACACTCAATTTTTTTATTACTTAAGACATAACAATTCTTCAGTAAAACCTTAGATTTGAAAAGGGTGACTGCTATTTTTCAAAATATCTGAAATTAAAACAAAAAATATACATATGGTACAACCCTAATAATATTTTATTTTCACCATATAACTATAAAAGTATTCAAATAATATATCTTATGACTGATCATCAGTCATAAGATTACTTGCTCCACACAGGCAGATTAACTTAGAGTCTCATAGCAATGACCCGGACCTCATGGTTCTAATGTTTATGACATAAAACCTATTAAATAAACACCATCAAGACAGATCTTAACTTACCAAACTCATTAACATCTCTGTTAATATATAATGGTAGAGCAGTTTAGAGAATGAACTATGTTCCTTGTTTAGAAAATGTTGTCAATATGTTTAACTGTGATACTAATTTGTGGAATGAGATAGTGAACAAGAACATCATACAACTCAATATTTTGTATTATACTAGCACCAAAATTTATTTTAATAACTAATAAAAGAAAAAATAGATAGATAAATAAATAAATAACAATAATTATTATAAAATTGCAAATACACAGATTAGCATTTCTTCACATAATCTTCATTTCTTATGAGAGTTTTTCCTGTTTTAATTAGCATTTTTCCTAAGAAATATAGACATGATAATAGCATATCCAAATAACTATCCATGATAAAAAACATATCTGACAATTCAATATATTCACTTATGTCACAATGTCCATTATAATTTATAACAGCCAAAATACATTTTATACAAAATAATATAATAAACAAAAAAAATCATATTAACAATGATTATATAATCTCTAATCTAGATATCTTACTACATATTTTGCAATAATATATAAACTTACTGATATTTTATGGGCCCTCTACAATTCATTAGACTTTTAGAACAATATTTCTCAACCTTTGGGTTATGACCCAATATTGGAGTGCATTAAATTTTTAATGGGTCGCGAATATGCACCAAGAAATAAAAACATAATATCTGATATCAAAAACCTTTTTTAAATTTTAAAAAAATATTAGTATTAATAAAAAATTAGGAAGTAATACTACCAAAGCTTTGTGTAGTTTTCTCAAATTCAATTGTAAATTTGAACTTAAATAATCATAATGTTAAATTTTGCGATTATTTTCAAAATGTAATTGTTCAAAAAAATGCAACTGTGATGTGATGTGATGTACTGTAGCTTTTCCTTAAACGAAGTCAAGAATTCCTCAGCAATTATGCCCAGAGAAACCTGTTAGCTACTTTATTTTACATTCCCCAATCTATGTTTTCCCATATTCTGTTCCATCCCATTTCCATAACATAATCTTTGTCAACTCTATGGCTATTATATTTAAATTCCACTTATCTTTTTCAAACCCAGCATAAAAACCAATAATCCACTTTCAGTATAATCACTTTTTTAATATTTATTCATCCATAACTTCATTATATGTGCCCTTTCTGTTTTCAAACATTTATATTCAATTAACAGATGCCTAATATTTTCTATTCCTTCCTTAGATAATTTACAGACTAAATCATCCATATTTTTCCATTTACATGTATATTCTCTTATTGCTAAAGATCCTCTTTGAACCTTAAACAATAAATTACTTTCCTTACTATTATCATATATTAACTCACACCTAATATTCTGTTTATTTCTATATATATTTAAACTCTTTTTACTCTTCATACTAGTTCTCCATCTCTCTAACTCCCTATTCTTTATTAATAGATCTATTCTTTTATCCCATTTCCTACCACTATAACACTCAACAATTTTCATAACATGATCATTCCATCTTTTGTACAAATATACTGATATAAATTATTTATCCAAATCTTTTGCATACCGCATTACGTTTTTCACCCATCTTGTTTCCTGCCCTTTACTCATAACCAAATTAAATGATATTTGGGCTATTCTTTTATTATCCATAAACTGCAATCTACCAAACACTTTCATTTTACTTTTTGCATCTCTCATATGAAAACTTGACCATCCCATTTTTCCTTGAATTGCCTTCCTTGCTGTCAATACATCTGCATCCAATGCATGTCTTCCTACTTCCCTTTGAACTTTTTCTAAGTAATTTAATACCACTTTACTAACATATACTGTATAATTATCATATGTTAACCCTGCTACTGCAACTCCCATATAATTCTAGCTACATCATATTTATTATATGAAAACACTGTTAATTTCTTTATTAGTCCCTTTCTTTTCTTTGCTTCATTTATCATTTTTTTCTCTCATTCATCCAAATAAGTTTTCTGATTACTTAAAATAATTCCCAAATAACTATATCTATTCACCACACTTAATATCTCTGAATAAAAATTCTACATTTTCTCTTTCCCCAGTATTAACCATCATTATAATAATCTAAATTTTCTTTCTTTGGAGTACTACAATCCCCCACATATGAGATAATGAAAACAGTTCTCTAGTAAATTCAATTTTCTCAATGCATCCTGGCACAATTGTACATATAACTTCATAAATTATGCTGCCTACATTTTGTGGTAAACTGTGCATCAAAAATAAATACGACAGTATAATTTTTAGTTAAAGCTGTTCATTAATTTATATCTTATTAATAAAAAAATTGAAATCAGAAATGACAGCTAGTACTGATACATGGATTTTGTGTTCCAGAGACTACCACATTACTGCAGCCCCAAATCATACTGAGCAACTTACATTCCATTTTCCCATTGCTTTAAAATCCACCACTCAACCTTTGTATCAACTAATGGGGGGCAATTTGTATCTTATTAGCATATCTTTTGCCTTACTCCAGATTCTTTAATTTCTACCACTGCAACAAATTATGCAAAATAATTTATATGCTGCTAGTATATATTTCACCTTGCTCCCAAGAATCCATTATTTTATGACTTACAGTGTTAGTATATTTTTGGTCTTGCTCAAGAATCCACCATTCTACCACTGTATCAAACCATGAAGAGAAATTTGCTTTCTGGTAGTATATTTTGCTTTTCATGGAGCTTTAACAAAATAATACATGTAACCAAAAAATATTCCAAAGCATATCACTAGCAAAAAATTAATTAAATAGAAAATATTCAAATTCAAACAATTTATGCAGCCAAAGCGTCAATCAGCGCCAGTGGTGGAAAATTATTTTTTTGATTTTATTTCATATATTAATAAAACCATTGAAAAGAAAACTTTTTTTGAGGTAATTAACAAAATGTGTTAAGCTTTTAAATTAAAAATAGTTTAACTTTAACTCAACTTGTAACTTACAAATTATTTGTTCATTATAAATATTATCAAATTGAACGGAATATATACATATATGCAGTACTGAGCTTATGTAATATCTTTTATTTTATATTATAATTTATCTAATAACCATTTGAGTCACAGAACTATTTCAGTGAAGTCTGTTGGGTCATGCTGCAAAAGGGTTGAGAAATGCTATTCTAGAATAATCATAATCCAGGTGGCAATATTCCAAAGTTTTGTTGCTTTGATCATTTTCCAGGTTCCTTCATAAGTTAATAGATGGATATTCCATTATCTCAATCAAGTATTGTAATTTTAAATTTAGTTTATTACAGTTTTTTTAAAACAGACTGGTATTTTACAGGTATTAAATTGCCAAACAACATTTTGTGCATGCACGATATCACATGTTAAATCTTTCATCACAATTTTCAAAGTAACATGAACAATAATTAGGCAGCTCATTTAGAATATTTTAGCACATTCTACAAGGAGTAAACATTTCCACTAATGAACTGTCATTCAGTACAGTCAAATTATCTATATCATAAAAAGGAAATACCTTTATACAGCTACACTATGCTCAAGTATTAATATTAATCCTTTTATCAGCTAACACTAAATTCTGATTTTTCAAATTCCTATTTTTAATTTCTCTCCCAGCTGCTCGAATTTTTGATTTATTAATATACCCCTCCTTCCTTTTTATTCAGGCCCCTTCTATGTAAATATAGTCTTTATAACTCCTCTAAAATTTTATTAACTTTGCAAATCAAAATTAGAACTATGACATTTTAAAACATGATAATCTTGTCTAATTAAAGACTACATTATAAACCAAAATTAAAATTGCTATATATGAACAATGTAATAATTCATTCTAATCAATATCTCTGCTAATCAAAATCTGGATTATTTTAAATAAGTTCTTAATTAAACCTTTTTAATTTCAAATTAAAGATTTTTTTCTGTTTTCATTTTAATCAATAATCATTCCCCTCATTTTTTAACCATTGCACAAAAGGAATTTCCTTAACAAATCTCAAAAAACAATATTAAATATAAAAAAAATCATTTTGAAAGAGTATACCGTTTTTGTGGTTAAAGTCTCATTATTGAAATATGCCTCAATGGATAGGCCTTTTTATTATCTCTAAAATGGTGCAATATTAGTCTTTGTAGCTCTTACTACTCATTGGGAATTTGAACTCATTCTTATTTTAAAATGAGTTCAAAAATCAATATTTACAATACACATTTTGTTCTTTTACTCATTAACATATATATATATATATTAAATAAAATTAGATATTAAACTAACCCCAGTAATTTGCCATGACTTTCAAATAATGGTAGAAGCATTCCAAACCTTTTTATTACATTAGCCATTTTTTAGTCAAGCGTTGGTAGCCGAGCGGTCAGCACAGCTGGCTTGCAAGCAGTTGCTTGCAGACAGTTGTTGCGTTTTGCTTCCTGGCCTATACTTTGACATATGCAAAAAAACATACAATTTATAGCAAAGTTAAATATATCCCTTTTACCCTTGTTTTATTTTTTATTTTTTTAGTCAAATATATTTTGTGCCTGATATTACTTATTATTGATATTTTCCTTTCGTCTCATTTAGAATTAAAATATTGCCAACTTTTTGTAGATATAAGTAATTGAATTAATATTGTTTAATATATTACATAGTTATGTGGTGTTTAATTAGTTATTTTCATATTTAAATCTTCATTTGAAAAGGTTATTGTAAAATGTATTGAGTAAAAAGTATGCTTAGTTTATTAACATTAAATCAATATAAGGGAGACATCAGTTAAATTTCTACTAATTTGGACTCAACTATTAATATCAAATCAGTGTTTAATTATAAATTTAGTTACTGGATTTCACAGGACACTAGATTTTTGATGATATTATTAATAATAAAAATATATGTCTAGCAAAGATTCGCTGGTGTTTTCTTAACTCAAATAAGGTTTGTATAAATAATTTAAGTCCAAATAATAATATTTAATGTTGTTCTATACTAATGTAATATTTTATTACATATATCATCATCATTAACCATTACCGATCAACTACAGGATAAAGGTCTCTCCAAATTCAATTCATTTTCTCCGATCTCTAACCTGATACTTTCTTCTTTCATCCATCCATTCACATGTGATGTCTTTTTGGGTCTTTTACAATATTTTGGAATACAGTTTACGATTTTAATTGTCCATCTGTTATCGTCTTTTTTAGAAATACATCCAGCCCAATTCCATTTCAGTTTCCTAATTTTTTCAACAACATCAGTAGCACCTGCTTGTTCTCTTATCCATGTATTGTGTTTTCGATCTTTTCTTTGTTACTCCTAACATGCATTTCACAATATTTCTTGGAGTGGTCTGAAGTCTATGTAGGCTATTCTATTAAAAGTCCAAGTCTTGGATCCATAAGTAAGAACTAGTAAAACATTTATTAAAAACCTTCCTTGTCAAATGCAAGGGCATATATATTTTTTTTATATTTATACCCTACTGCATTTCGCTTTTTCTGACATTTTTGTTATTGCTACCAAAAGCACTCCAAACAAGTTTCATTCTATAAACATCACATGATCATCACTTCTTATGCTTGTGTATAACTGTTTTAAAACAGGCAAATCTCACTATATGTATTGCCACACACAGCAAGCTAGATTAATCAAAGAAGTGGTAGTCATGTGATGTTTATTGGCTTAAAACCAATCCTGCCTAATAGAATAGTGGTGGCTTTGGTTATTAAAAAAACAAAGACACCAAAATATATGGGTACTGAACTGAGTTCAGACCATATGACTATATAAGCTAATGGGCTTGGATTGAAAACATTAAAGTGTTTTCAGTTTAAAACTCATAGTTTTATAGTTAAGTGGAGATAAAAGGTGGCTGCTGGAGGGTTGCATTAGATCCTAATATCTAGGTGCAGTGCTCTCAGATCCAAGGCTCCTCACTGACAAAGTCACACAAGTCAGACACTAGTCTGGGAATATTGGATGAGTAGGCACTAGATGGGGATTTTATGTACAAGTTTTCTGGCATCCATTGATTACTCTAGCTTGCTGTGTGTGGCAATATGTATAGTGAGTTTTGCCTGTTTTAAAACAGGTTTTATAGTTAAGTGGAGATAAAAGGTGGCTTCTGGAGCATTAGCTCCTAAAATCTAGGTGCAGTGCTCTCAGATTCAAGGCTCCTCACTGACGAAGGCCACAAGCCAGAAACTAGTCTGGGGATATTAGATGAGTAGGCACTAGATGGGGATTTTATGCACAAGCCTTCTGGAATCCATTGATTACTCTAGCTTGCTATGTGTGGCAATACCTATAGTGAGTTTTGCCTGTTTTAAGTTTAATTCTATAATTAATTAATTAATATATATATATATATAAAGAAAAAAAGGAAGTGGCCTGACAAAAGTTAGAAATTGTTGATTGTTATATATATATATAAAACACCAAAACTGTCTAACAATCGGTTAATAAATTAAAAAGTATTGATGTTTTTCTTTCAATTTTAAAAAAATTAGAATGTTTTTCTGCAGATAAGATTAAGGTTTTTCATGATTTGCTTTTGCTGTTAGAGGATTCAATGTATTTTATGTCTAATGATGTGTTTTATAAGATTAGAGAAGGTTGGGTTATTGGTTATGTCATTTCTCCATTGATGTGTGCTGTCTATATTGATTATTTGGAGTGTAGTATTATTAATATGTTTTCAGGTTCTATTAAATTATTTGTTAGGTATGTTGATGATTGTTTGTTTGTTATTCAGAAAGAGAAATTAGAAGAGTTTTTATGTGGATTGAATGGTTTTGATTCTAATATTAAGTTTACAATTGAGGGGGGTGGTTTTGATTTTGTAAAATTAAAGTTTTTAGATTTAAATGTTGAGAAGGTTAATGATGTTTTGTTTTGTAGTCATTTTATAAAACCTAAAAATTTGAGAAATATGATTAGGCCTGATAGTTATCAGCCTTTTATACATAAAAAAATGTCTTTGTTGAATTTTTGTTGTCGGAATAGAAGGCTTAATAATTTTAATAATGATGCTGATATTCAAAAAAGTCAATTTGCTGCTGAATATGTAGAATTGGGTTATAGTCATGATTTTATTAAAAAAGTGGTATTTAATAATAATGTTTATAGTCGTGATTTGGATGATAAGAATTTTGTTGGTAAGGATGATGATTATATGTCTTTACCATTTAAAGCATCAATTTATAATTTGGTTTATAGGAATAGTCATTTGTTAGGTGGAAAGAAGGTTGCATGGAGGAAAGGTTCTGATTTGAATTCATTACTTAATGGTTCAAAGCAGTCTATTGATAGTAGGTCTATTCCTGGTATTGTTTATAAAATTCCATGTAGTTGTGGTAAATTTTATGTAGGCCAGAGTAAATTTAGCCTTAAGGAAAGGGTTAAGGTTCATATAAGTAGAGTTAAACATAGGTATCTTAACTCAGCTTTATATATTCATGAATTGAATACAGGTCATAGAATATTGTTTGACAATGCTTCGGTTATTTTTTATGAAAAGAATGAGTTAAAAAGAAGAATAAAGGAGACTTTGATGATAAAACTCCTTGATTCTGAGGCTATCAATCTTATGAAGACTTCTTTTGATATTAAGGGAAGGTGGAGTTTGAAATGAATTATGGGAAGGTTTGTTTGTTTGTATATATATATGTTTTCCTTTAGGTTGATTTTCACTTGAGAAGGTCTATTTGTAGTAGATGAAACCATGGTTGTGTAAGGATTTTGGTAAAAAATTTTGAATTTAATCTAGTACTGTATTGTTTTATGGTTTTGCATTTATATATATATATATATATATATATATATATCAAATAATAAATACAGTGTTTTTAACTATAAACATACGACTAATTAATTTCTAAGTTTACCCACTTATTATAATTGTCTTGTAAATACTAAACAGAACCTTTACGTTTGCTTTCCCAGTTTTTCTAAAGATGATAAAACTGAGAAGTTATATTAATTAAGACAAAATTTTAAAAGAGTACTTACTACAGTATGTATGAATCCGTGAAATGTTATATTGATAGACACTACTTAATTATATGCTATCTAAAAAAAGTAAACAACCCAAAATAAAAACATTAAAATTCATAAATGCAGTTAATGTTATAAGACTGCACATAATATGGCAGTAGCCATTTTTACTCCTGTAATACTCTGATTAAATTTAATATGATTTTGTTTTTAACTACGTCTTCTTCATGCTAAATAAGTTGAAACAAACTTTTTTTTCCAAATATTGATATAATATCGTATTTCATTTCATAAAATGTTTTCTGAATTTAATTGAAGAAAATTTGTAAAATATTTTCTTTAATAAGAGATAAAACTAAATTTAACAATTTCCAGTAAAAGAAAAAAAATCGTGTTTGAAAATGGACCATATATTGAAAAAAATTGTATCATCTATTAAAAAAATAATGAAAGTAGGAAAACATACTTAAGCCACGAATTGTTTGTACTTCTGAGGGAATTACACCATATTAAAAAAATTATTTTTTGGAAAGGCAGTGTATTTAAAGACGACAGAAACTGGTATAGTGTATCTAAAAACATTATTATACTGCATTAGAAAACTTAAAATCTGTATGAAGAGTCTGATATTTGTTAATTTTATTTTAAAAAAGATTCAATAATAGTTTTTATTATTATTTTTCTTAATGAATGTAAAATTTTGGTTTATACTATAATTTAAATATATATGTGTATATTCTGTATGTAAAAAAAACATATTATATATATATATATATATATATATATATATATATTGGGAGGTAGAAATTGAAAAGTACTTAATATGCTTCCCACAGATAGCTTTTTGATACAAAATAGAGGATATACATCCTATTGATGACAAATGTGCTTTGTATAGAAGTGAGGAAGAGACTATTGAACACATTTTTGACAGATGTGTTAAATTGGAAACCTTTAGTACCTTAATTTTTTCAATCTATATAAAGAAAAACACATTGATGAAGACGTTGATTCAATGTATTAAATGAGGTAATTTTGCAGAAATAAAGAGCGTTACATTCTTATCATGTACACTTTTATTTGATTTTAGTTGCATGGATCTCCTAACAATATTAATCAGAAAAATCAAGACAATTAAAGAAACACTTAAACCGCTAATTGGTAAAAATCAAATCTTTTAATTGGCCAACTCACAAACTGAAGACAAAGCCTATTGTTAAAATATATTCGCCTATAATATTAAATTCAACTCAGATACGTTTATAAAAAGTATATTACTAATTTTTCAGGTTATGAAAGAGAATGAAAGTTCTTTCAAAAATAAATTGCTATTTATTTATTTGTAAAATATATTCAATTTCAGCAAATATAAAGCGAATGTCTAAACAAAAAAGTGCTGACGCAAACGCTTTTTTTCAATTTTACGATATGGAAAAGTAAAGATTTCTTTTTGCTAAATCTTAAATATTTTTACTAAAATCATCAATATTTTTCGAAAATAATTTTGTTTTTTTTAGTATATTTTTTAAAAAACTAGTTTAATTTCTCAAATTATATTTTTTTAATACTTAAATTGCATTCTAAATGAAAATCTCAACGTTTTTCTTTTTTTTTTGATCAGGTGGTTTCTTTGTTCTTTCCAGCCAATCAGAATGTCTTTTTTGGCTGAGAGCCGGCTGACAGCCCATCACCGACAAGGTTCTTTTTTTGTTTAGTTTAAAATGCGGTTTTTTTGATTTTTTACTTGTAAAATAATTTGGAAGAGGGCACCATCTTACAGAACTTTTAAAAACCTAATCAATAACTGTCAAATGAATATTCTAGCATTAGAACTAGCAGAGTTAGAGTGATGTCAGATGTCGACAAGAGGCCTCGTAAGAGGCGGGAAAAGGGTTAAAGAAAGTGACAATCGTATCACTTCTCAAATAATGTTCAGGAACACATGGGAATTGACAGACATAGAAATGACCATAATAAGATAACTTAAAAATATTTTCCCCTGATGTGGAATCATCCCTATGTTAATACTAGCAAAATAGTGATTTTATATTGGTGACCCAGTATGAATTTGCCCAACAGAAATTAATATTTAATTTGACCTGTTAATATATATATCCTGATCTTTTTTGAATCATTCTTTGAATATAATTTTTTTTTGAAAAAAAAAAATTGAAAAGTAATGCTATATGTAATATTTTTTTAGAAGGACTAAAACAAAATGTAGTGGATATTGTAACTTCACTACATTTAGGGATGCTGCATTAATTAGTAATTCTAAATTTGATATTTGTGTATTGATTTACAAAAGTTTTAAAATGAATAAAATTTAACTCTAATTTGTGAAGTTATATAATTAGTTATATAGAATAAATCTGACTTTAAATTTAAATATGATTCGCCATAATCCTTATAAAAACTAGGAAGCAAATGTAAAAGATTTCTTTTTTTCACTTTCAAGGCAAGCGTTGCTAGCTGAGAGTCATCGCAAACGCCTTTGCAAGCAAGTAGTTGGTTGCAGACGGTTGTGGGTTTGCGTCCCAGCCGATGCTATGACATATGAAAAAAAAACGGAGAAAAAGGACAGTGCATTAATGTAACAAGCACTTAGATATATATATACGTGTGTGAGAGTATTTATTATATCTGTATGTGTGGGTGATACAATCTTATTTTATTTACTGTTTTGTATAAAATATACTTAAATTATATTACAAAAGTATAACGTATAAATGATTCAATGGATGCATTCTTTTTTACATAATAAAGAACAGTAAAAGGTAAAACAAGAGTTTAAAAAAAACATTACACATTTTATTTACATCATTAAGTGTAATAAAATTAATTAACACTGCTGCTCTAAGGCTATTTTTAACTTTTTATGTTTTTTTTTTTTTGTTACAAGAGTTAATATTTGATATTATTAATTGCTACAGTCATGTGACCAATATGCAAATAAAAATTACTAACCTTGCAATTTACAAAATAAAATATAATTTAATTTGCTTACAATAAGCAAGCAATTAAATAAAGACTAATTAAAACAAAAGAATTTATCAGTAAATAAATACATTGATAGACGAAGATTAATGTACTAACACACATGGAAACATATAGTTCTATCATCATTATTTCCACTTACAATCGATCTCAGCAGTAGTAAGATCTCTTCAAGTTTAATCTGCTTTCTCGGAAGCATAACTTCTCCACATCACCCTCAAAAATTTTCTTATCCACCCATTTCACTCATGTTTTTTAAAACTTTAAATCTTTTGAGATCCAGTTTAAAAATGTAGTTGTCCATTTATCATCATATCTTCTAGAAATAGCTATCAAGTGCAGTTACATTTTAACCTTTTTAATTCTTACATGATATCAATAATAAGTTTTCTCTCTCACTACTTCATTGTGTGGTCTTGTATAGTCTTACGTTTAGCATCCAAATCTAACATCAATATATAAAAGATAGATTTCTTTTTATTTTCATACATAATTACTTTTATACTAATTATTTCCAACAAAACATTTCATTTAAGTTTAATTCTATCATTAAGTTAATGCATGTCATTTCCATCTGTTTTAGCAATCTGACAAAGTTCTCTACTGTTATTAACTTTTCCTAATTCCTTAAATCTTTTTTTTTTTTTTGAAAAACCACTGAACCTCAATAGTCCTTTTTAGCAATTATATTTAGTCCTACTTATTTTTTTCTAATATTACTTACAACAACTTCTAAAGCTATAAAATATTATTTTCAAAAACTGTCACATAATCATCAAAATATAAATAACTTTAAAAAATCTTTGTTTACTCTTATTTTTGATTACTATTGTACCTACCTTTCTTAAAACAGCAACAAATAAACAAAGTGTTGGAGATATGCAATTCTCTTATCGTATTCCGTTACTCTTTTGTTATATTCTCATAAATATTCCAAAATCTTTATCATTATGGAAATACTTACAGTTTCTTACTATACAAACTCAAAGTAAATGCTTTTCCCTAATCTATGTATCCAAAGTATAGTGATAACTTACATTCATTGGTCAATCCTATATTTTTATCTTAATATATCGATTTTATCAACTACAATTTATAAATAAATTATAATGATCTTAGAAAGAATTAACAAAAACTAATGGGTTTTTAATTTTTAAAAAAGTTTTCTTTTGTTTTTGTTTAAATAAATAAAAATAACACTAACTTAAGCATACTTAATCATCTGGCACATTATTAAATAATAAAAATGGACGAACAACAATAATTTGGTAAATAACTTTTCTAGCAGTTACTCTATTTTTTCACTTGCATCCATTTACATATTTTAAACATTTGTCATTCTTATACTCAATCGTCTTCTGTAAATCTAAATTCTTATTCAAATATTTAAATATTGTGTGTTCTTGGATTATATACAAATATATTGCCACCATATATTATATATGTAACATCATATTAACAAACTAAAAATGAGAACACTTACTCCCAAATCCATTGTCCAGCTCTTTTTTATTCAAAAGAATTCAATTAAAATAGCCTGCCATAATGTCCTGATCAATTAATTCCAATATGCCAATACTAATTTATATTCATTTATACTATATCTCAATTAAAACATTTTAATAGTAATTATAGATTATCAACAATCTACTGATTCTCATAATCCTCATATATCAAATGAAACTATAACATAATTATCAATTTCTTAATACAATATTTTTATAAAATCGAAAGTAGATATAATAGCAAAGTATTCTATCTTTTGTTATCATTTACCACCAGGTGAGATGTTTTATGATAATAACATGCTCCAAAATCAATTATCAATGTAGAAAGTACATTCTCATAATACAATTTAATGTTAGGAAATAATTATGACAATGTTGCTATTGAGGAATAAATAAATATTCAACCATTCTTTTCAATATATGTTTTGCCTACATGCGATGTAAATAAAGATTATCCTTCTTTAGTTTTAAATC
Source organism: Epiperipatus broadwayi (assembly GCA_028023455.1). Taxonomy (NCBI): domain Eukaryota; kingdom Metazoa; phylum Onychophora; class Udeonychophora; order Euonychophora; family Peripatidae; genus Epiperipatus; species Epiperipatus broadwayi. Next base: position 2,788,046 of record JAQFVV010006335.1, read on the forward strand.
ATATTTTTTTTTTTAAATTCACTTTATCAATTTGCTGATCATTATAGTATTATAAATATTAGTATTCATCAGAACAAATCTATTGTTTCTATCTTCTTTCATATAAAGCTATAAATCTTTTTCAATATCAATATATTTCTGATATAATGATCCAGGAAAAGAAAATTATAATTGGAGCAACTTATCTAATCACAACCTTTTTTAATCTGAAAATTTATAAGCTGTCTCAATCTTAGCAGTCATCTTCATGTAAGAATGTTTTCAACTGCAGCTGACAAATTTTGATCTACATTGTAACGCTTGTTTAAACACCATTGACAGATACTTATTTGAAATTTTACATAATCATTACGTTTATCCATATTTAGCATTGTAACTTGTTTTCTTAATTTAAAAAATTATTTTATTTTTAAACTTATGATACAAATTGTTCTGTTAAATTTTACAATAATTCACAATTTCATTTGGCAAAACATAAAGCTTTGTTAACTTCCTTCTTCTAGCAGTGTTTAAATATAAACTTCTTGCATTTTTAAGTATAAATGTTACTAATGGCATTTGCGTTAAAATAGTAGTTTCCATTTGCATACATATACATCAAAACTGATTTATTCTGATTAACAAAGTTGTGTATAGTACTAAAATGAATCAGAAAATTGATAAATTGAATTTAGAAAGAATTGATAATTATTATTAAGAAATAATAAATGATAGATTTATTAATATTATTTTATGCTTGTGTAAGCATAACATTTATGGAAAAAAATCATTGAAGAATTCACCATCAGTTGCAATAGTACCAAAATAGATGTCATGATCCATGGATCTGGAATTGCTACATATATTATTCTATTACTGAACTAAATCACTTACAATTGTATTTACATTCATAATAGGTAATAACAAATTATGACCAGTAGTATCTGGGGAGAGTAAATTCATTCACCAAGTCAGTACATAATGATTAAATCCAAAAGATGTTTAAAATAGTCTTAGTCTGGATATAAACTTTCACCCAGTTATAACCTTTTATTTAGCAACCTACAACTTTAGATTGCTTTCAAGTAAAGGAAACATGTATGAATTGGAAAATCAGTTTTTTTTTTAATAATAGTTATGGTGTGTTTAGCTTACATGAAGTTAAAAACAGTTGAAAAGATATTTGATTTGCATAGAAAACTTTACTTTCCTGCAAAGACCAGAAGTAAATATTAGAATTATAAGAAATGAACAAATCATATTGTGGAGATATATGTTATATCACACGAAATACCAATATTAGTTATTAAATTTAACGGAAAATATCAAACATATATCATGTTTAGGCTCTAAGAAATTATTATGTTTATGTAGGAAGTAGAATATTTTTATTTAGATATAAAAACTTTGATTAAACTAAACAATATTTAAAAATTGTCATTGAAGATTTGGATGCTAGAATAAAACATAATAAAAATATAAATGTGCTATAAATAAATTGAGACTTGGATTCACAAATCCGAGATAATGCAGTATTTCCAGCAAAAGAAGAACTCTATAATATGATTATTTTTTATGAAAAAATATTGATATACAAATAAACATGGAAGTATAAGAAATAAAAGTTTATTGACATTGGATTATTTTTGACTAACAAAAAATATGAATTCCAAGATTATTGTAAGCTTTATAGATTCAGCAGGAGACGGGAACATCAGTTAATAAGATAAGATAATATTATTTCAGAGCTAAAGACTAAAATTATGAAAGATGACAATATTTCCATCTTTAAGAATGTGTCCAATAAATTTAAACTAGAACTTTCAAATTATTTTAATATATTAATGGACATGAAATTTAGACCAGTTTTGTAATAAGGTATAATAAAATTATTAAAAAATTGGTATATAAATAGGTAGTACAACAGTAGCAATGTCCAAGGAATACAAAGTATTGTGTGGGAGAAAATAGGAAAATATACGTATATACTTTTAAAATAATCCTCTTAGAAGAATTAATATATTAAAAAAAACTAATTTTAAAATAACAAAATATAACTCTAAAGTTGAAGAAGCTATAGAAGGAAACAAAAACCTTAAAGTATAAAATAAAATTCTGATATAGGAATAAATATTTTCAAACTACAAAAAAGTTGAGGCCATTTCTAAAAGGAGGGACATAGTGTTTTTCCTCACAAGAATTATATAACATGGCTGTTTGAAGCAACAACAAAAATGGCGTACTAAGAAGATCATCCGATGAGCCTTCAAGGCTGGCTCTCCGATGAAAGACAAAGACTCACTGGAATGACAGATGAAGAAAGAATGTTAAGATGACAATGGCTTAAAGATCAAGAATTAGCACCCGAGGAACCGTTACCCATGCCGGAAGATTTATACAAAGAAATTAGAAATCCAATTCGACGTTTTTATATGATACCTTGGAATGCACTTCACGATAGATATCTTTTACCGACTTCGGTGCAACTAGAGCTTTTGAGATCCACTGGTTAGTACCTAAAATGATGTTAGGTATTTGTGCATTTTACTGGATAGCATATCATTGTAAATATTATCAACGTGATTGGACTTCTAGAAGTAGATGGTATATTTACAGAAACAGGCAAATTACTGCCGGACAATCCTGACTATCCTAACTATCCAAAGAAAGAAGATTCAGATTATGGTGATAGAGGCTTCAAAAGCCGTAGAGTATTTTTAGATATTTAAATATTTAGGTGTTATTAGTAAAATAAATGATCACTTATGTTGAAATTTTTAAAGCTTATCTTTTGAAATATATTGCTGTAGAGGGTGAGCCACTGCATCTCGGTTTAGATTGATTGTAATATTATGAAAGAAGAATTATATAACATAAGATATAAAAATACCCTTATATTTTTGACATTTTTTATTTTTTTTAAATAGATCGAATAAACTCCAGTTGATGATACAATTATTATAGATGCGTTACAGAATTAGATGAGGAAATAGAAAAATTGTTGGAAGAACTATATATCAAGTTTTTAAATGTTCAATATATATTAAATAATATAAAGAATGCAGTATTGACATTGCTTTTAAGAAAAATAAAAAGTAAAAACAAAAATCTTAAAAATTACGCGCCTATCAATTTTTTGCCTACTTTATACAAAACCTATATTATGACTACAGAGAACAAAGACGTTACCTCAAACAGCAAAAATAAAAAAAAAATAAAACAAACAAGTTAGATCAAATGTAAATATTATGAGAATTTATAAAAAATGGTCATCAATAAATACAGATTTTTATTTTATTTTGGATTTATAAATTACTAAAACCAAAAAAAAAAAGTATTGATTTTGTAAGATTTATTTAAAATGTTAAAATATCCAGGATTTAGATGCTGAATTTCAAATCTTTAATCATTAAAGAACATTTATCATTATACAATAGACATGATTAGACAACTAGGTGACATTAAGAAGTTTAATATTGATTAGAGTATTAAAAGAGTGATTCTTCTTTTAAAATAATTTGTAACAGTAATCTGAGGATTAAAATGAAAAAGTAAAAATATATTGAGATTACTTCAATGATGTAGATTTTGTAGATAATGTGCTTATTATCAGAATTTCAGGAAATGAAACAATATCTATGAGATGAAAGTAAGACTGCGAATAAACGGTATAAAGTAATATATAATAGCTTTTTACAAAATGAAAAATAGGTTTACAACAGTATATTATAAGAAGTAAGCAGCCATAAATAGCAAGATAGGTTATTCATAATGATAAAATCACAATGAATAAAATTAAGGGATAGTTTTAAGTAAAAGTAACTTAATTAAAATAAAATCTTCTTTTGCGTCTTAAAATAAGTATTTTCATAAATGTGCTCTAAAAGTGCATAACTTAAAAAAATAGTGTCTTCAGACCACTTAGCAAATTATGATGACATGCATGTTTCTTTTAAAACAAGAAGGGTTGAAAACAAAATACTGTACCGGTCAGAATTGTATGTTCATTTAACAAGGTTTAGAATCTAAGCAAAAGTACCCTAAATCCACTCATGCCCGAGATACACAGGTCAGGAGCAATCATGAATTCTGCCCTATTTGCTCTTCTCTAAAACTATAACATTATAAACAACACTTCTGATGATAACATGAAATTTTATTCATTCTGGTCCCAGAGACACAGCAGAGAAACATGAGATCTACAGGGTAATTAGCATAAATAAATAATGTTAAAACTTGACTCAATCAATACCTTATGTGAAGGGACAATTTATAAATTTTAAATGAACTGCACACAGCTAGCATTGCAAAAGAAACATGAATTATAAAACAGTATCCATCCAGAATGAGCAAGAACAGAATAACCCAGAGATAAATATCTATTTGAAGTAATCAGTTATAACTTCTAAATTAATGGAATTCAATGAGTGAGAGTCAGTAAGACACAACGCATGAGTAATTATTAAGACATAATAATTTAATAAATATAAACAATTTAATTTACATTAGAAAATATAGCACAGATTTAATGCAGTTATTACTTTGTATATAAGCAACTGATTTAGTATGCTAATGAGTTATAATATAATAATAAATTAATGTTATCAATGCGGTGATCATTACTTTAAGTAATGATAAGGACATTTACAAATTCATCCCTAAAGAGAGGTTTACTCTTAATATGATAGTCAATAATTTATTGTTTATGAGCATATTTGGGCCTGTACAAATGAGGAATGGGTTAGCCTAAATTAGCTTTACCGTGACAATCCTAAAATATTTGACTAATTACAAAATGGGTGGTTTATAAACATCACTGCGCCACATCTTATAGATAAAATGAGAACTACATATAAAGAACTCACAGTGCTAACTATAATGACAGCGTTTAAAATGGAGAAGATGTCTTTGGACTGGAAGGTTTTATCACATATATGATTCCACTTGTATTTATCACAAGGCGATATTCGAAAATATGAGTGGTAAGGATTCCATGGCACACCCTCCAACGTGTCACATGCATATCCTTAATACTCTAATGTTTATCCTGAGATCGGTTATACCAAACCTCATTCCTATACGAGTTATGTGAAGAAAATCTGGATTTCGGATGAGCAAATATGATAAATCAAAATATAAGTACTTTAAAATGCTATCGTAAGTAAGCAACGCGAATATGGCTTAAGTCTTAAATGACTAATGAAATAATTTAAGCTTAAATAAAGCAATAATATCATGCATAACGCCATGATAAAATAATAACCCACTCAGCATCGTACGTATAACTTTAATAAATTTAGGATGTTGAATATAGAAGAGGGAAAAATATTATTTTTCCTATTTAACAAGCCCAAGTATTCCTAAACGACAATATATTATAATTAATTTAACTCTTAATGGCGTATAAATAATAAATAGTTATTAAAGTATATTAATAATCAAATTTATTAAAAGAAAATAAATTGCATTTAAATATCGATAGTGATATGATTTTTAAACAATCCGCCATTAACCATAATTTCAAAATATTTAACCGAGCGAACAGCGTTCAGTAAAAAAAATTTACGTTTAAACTATTTAAACATTCCAAAATATCGGAATGATGATTGAAATAATATAAGTTCGCTAGATTAAAACATTAGCACACTAAAACTAATTTAATAAGATATATATTTAAAATGAGTTTTGCCGCATGAAATAAAATAATTAGAGTGTGAAATTTAAAAAAAAAAAAACTAATAATAAATTTACAGTACATAATTCTGTGCTTAGCGTTTCAAAAAAAACAAGTTTAAAAATTTAAGAGAAAATCATAAATTTAACGATAATTAAGTTTATAATCAGTTATAAAATAAATCAAGATTACATTCTGATTACAATTAAGATTTAGAAAAGAAATGAAGTGAGGAGAATTAAGAGTTCATTCTTCGGCAAAACGGATTACCTTTAGAAGTTATGGTGGCCACTAAGGTAAAGGTTTACTTTAGTGACCAGGGCATATTCGCCATCTAGTTTTTAAAATTAGAACTAAAATCTTACGTAGCTGCTCTTATATTACAATTACAGTAATATTTATTAATTAAAACGTAAAAGATAATAAAAAAAAATAATTTACCTTTTTAAGCATAATTATACCCTATGCATAGCAGGAAGTTGGAGAAAAGGGCGGCAGTGCTATATCTACTGTGAAAGGCAAATTCTTGGAGGTACGATGAAAATAAAGCCCTGCTGGTACCAGATTGGAATTTCAGCTTATGCTTGGCCCTCATCCACATATTCTCAATATTCTGGGTATGTATGTCTTGGTTTTCGGGATTCACGAAGTTGTCCTGGTGGATGACAACCGAATGCATGTGCACCCCATTGCTAAGTCTGCTGATATTATTGTATGCAGCCCAGCCATCTGAAATTATGCGAGTCCCTGGTAAAATATACTGCTGGATTAGGGCCTCCAATGAGCCAGCCATTCTATCTGCAACTTCTGTCAAGAAGCATGTAGTCCCCCTGTGGTATTTTCTGTGGAAATAATATGTTTCGTCGATTTCGATGACTAATGGCTTCCCATTGTCATCTATTCCGCCAAGAACCATCGAGATAGTTTAAATTCTTAAGTTATAAATGCCGATAGTTTAAATTCTTAAGTTTCAAATAATTTAAACTAATTATTTTAATTAAACTAGTGCAATTATTTCAACTTCTTTAAAATGGTAAATATTTTTTTTTATCTTTTACATTTTAATAAATTTTAATGTAATTGTAATATAGTAGTATATACATAAGATTTTCGAATAATAATTTACTTATAATTTTGAAAACTAGAGCGCGAACATGATTTTTATGCTGTGGTCGCTAAAGTAAACCTTTACCGGCCACTTATAATAACGTATACGAAGTTTAGCAAAGCACAATATTAACCTTTTGAACGATGATTATATAATTGGCCGAATGAGTTAAAAATCAAAACTTGTAATTGGCCAACTCACAACTTTAACAAAATCTATTGTTAAAATAGATCACTTTTAATAATATAAATACGTTAGTTTCGTTTATAAAAAGTATATTACTGAATTTTAAGATTACGAAAGCAAACGAAAATCTTTTCAAAAATAAAATTTGATTTATAATTTAAAAAATATTCAATTGCGGTGAAATAAAAGTAACCGCTATTCAACCAACCAAAAAAGATTGCTGACGCAATCTTTTTTTTTTCACTTTACGTTACGATCAATATGTAGCAATAAATAAATAATTCTTGGTAATATCTTAACTATTTTTCTAAAATAATTTGATTTTTAGTATTATTTTATCAATAATAATTTGTAATTCAATTCAAATATTGTTTAAAATGTTGTAAACATTCGTTTATCATTTTCGTAATAAAAATCAAAACGAACGTAACTTTTTACTTTTTGGCAGCCATTACCCTTTTTGACAGAAGTGGGACAGCCAATAAGATTCAAGAAAAGTTGGTGAGGAGGCGGTGCTTTGGTTTTGTTTGACATATATGGTCATTTTTATTAATTTTTTACTTGTAAAATAACTCTGAAGAGGGCACCATCTTACAGAACTTTTGATTTTCTTTCTAATGACGTATCATATGTATACGTGGGATAAAAAGTAGCCAATTTAGAGTGATGTCAAATCTTCTCATTTTTAGACGAGTCATGCATTATAAGAGTTAATAAAATAATGGTAGGCATCTTCCAATATTCTTTACAATTAAACATAACAGTTCTCAAGCAGCGATGGCATGGCAGAAGGCAGGACAGAGACGATTTAAGATCAGGGAGGCAAATTGTTTTTACTCACAGTCCATTTTATTACCACTCTCTACACAAATACCAGAGAGAAGAGTAATTTGAACTCCTTTTGCGCGTTCCTAGAACTTCTGCTCCTCCTATACTTGAAATTTAGCAATATTGGAAGATGTAAACAATACGTTCCAGAAAGCAGATTATTTAAACGTATTTTTAAAATTGCAAATAATTTTAAAATATGATTTTTGGTTTGACTTGAAATGAGAATGACATTTTTAAATTGTAATAATATTTTTTTAGAATTTCTGGCATTGCTTTAGCTCTACATTAATTGTGTTTATTTTTATATCTGTAATACATATACGCACATACACAATTATCTAAGTGAAGTGAATTTACAAGCTTGAAAATAAAATATACTTAAACTAAAATAATAATTCAACTGGTTACACATAACCTTTTTAAATAAACAGGATGGAAGTGATATGTGTATATGTGTGTCTTAACATTCCTAGATGACCAAATAAACATATAAACAAGTTCAAACCCTACTTTAAAGGTATGTAATGTCATCAGGCAGTGAAGTTAAATATGTACTACAGATTTACCACTTCAATACACAGGTGGAAAACAAACAGTATGGCAAACATCATTAAAAAAATAAAAAGGATGAAATGGAATTTTTAGATATGTTGTTAATAGAGGAGATAATAGATAAATGAAGTTTTAAATTATAGGCTGAGGTTATAAAGACCTAACGCTAGACTATATGCAAAAACTTAGTCTATTGGGTTAATGCAGCAAAAAAAAAAAAACAAATATAGAACAACCTTTAATATATATACATTCCACCTTTATTGCCAAAAAAAGGTTACCTTGACAACAGTTTAAATTTGTTGATTGTTATTAATATTGGGATTATCTAAGTGTTGACTAGCTTTTAATTATATATATATATATATGTGTGTGCGTGTTTGAAAGATTCAGCAAACGTGAAGAATGCTTTCCATCAAATTTATGTAGTTTTTTTTTTTTTATTTCCAAAATCACATTGCCTATATCAGAGGTCAGCAATTCACTGTCACGGGTATCATGATGCCTGAAATGAATTGGTTTTACTGAACTTAAAGTTGAGAAGATTATGAACATCACACACATACAACATAGCCGTTTTCTGCATCGAGCTCACGATTACCTGCCTGAAATAATTATACTATAAGATTCAATCTTTATTCGGCACAACGCCGGTACACTTCCCCATTCCTCGCATTTAAATACAGTTGCTTATCCAATATATTTAATAGTTTCTTAAAAATACATAAGAAAACTTTGTTATATTATAAGAAAGATGTGTAATATTTCTTTTTTTCACGAATAAATAAAAAAATAAAAGTATATATTATTTTAATGACGATTGGAAAGAACAATATTGCTTCATATTAAAGACAACTGTAATTGCTTATTATGCAATAATTGTTGCGATTCCTAAGAAAAATAATACTGAAAGACATTTCAAAACCACCCATACAAATTTTGAATCTATCTATCCTATGAACTTTGAAATAAGAAAAAAAAGATTTCTTTAAAATCTTTTATTATTAAACAACATTTTTTTTTGCAAACCACTTCAACAATCTAAAGCTGTAACGATTGCTTCGCTTAAAATATCGCATTTACTAGCTGAAAAAAAAAAAACCCCACTTATAGATAGAAAAATTTGGCTAAGAGGCCGTGCTAAAAGTTGCTGATTCTTTTTAAGAATTTAAAAATAAAACAGAAATAAGTTTTAACTATAAATATGATAGGGTTGTTAGTAAGAACTGCTAGTAAGAATAACTGGAGTAATTGCCCTTTCTTTTGAAAAATGTATTTTTGCTACAGTTGGATAAATCGACAGTCGTAACGGATATATCACAATTTGCAATTTGCGCAAACTTAATGTTTAATTAATTTTTCATAAAAGAAAAATTTATTTAAATTCTGCAAATACATATTTTCCGTTTTTAAAAATTATATAACGTAGAAACTCATCAATGCTAAAGTTAATAGCAGATAATATCATAAGCAATTATCGATAATAAAATGGATTCTTTTTCATATAAACAAGATTCTTTATTTCTCTAATTTATAACATATTACTGTATTCCACATAAAAAAATGTCGTGCTCGCAAAAACGGTCGGGTATCAATACCAAATAATGTTAATTGTAACAAAAATTTTTAGTTCCATAAGATTTGGAACAATGCAACACAGGTTATTTAAATTACTTTTAGAAATTGGATAAATTCAATTCACCAGCCTTTTTTTACATAATGAAATGTGGTAGTTTAAAAAAGATAAGATACTTGAGCAATTTATCTTCCATTTGCCATAAATAAATGAATTTATTGATCAAGAAGCAATATGACCATTAGAAAACAAAGATTGATAATCGGCATCGGATTTCTGATAGAGATAATGTGAAGTTAAAGGAATTAAATCTAAAATGACAAGTAAGAAATCACTACATACCTGCCATGATTAGTAAAGTGTATTTATTTACATATTAATTAGCATTATTGAATTTCCATTTGATGAAAACATTATCACATTTTCCAAATATAAATCCTTATTGAGATTACGAATATGTACTGAAAATTTTATGGCTATATCGTATTAAAAATTATTGGTATACTATTAGAAGAGTTTCTTTGAGCTTTGGAAGTTTTGTACTATTGTAAGATTTTTCATAAACCAATTTAATGTTACTGAAGAAAGTGTAGCTACTTTAATTCAACATATTTCAAGCTTAATAACATGTAAGGCCTAAAACTAGAGGCCATAATTTTAAAATCACATCATAATGATTAAACATTTTGGAACTTATTCAAATAAAGAAGAAAGTCATTCATCATAAAATGTTAAGATAGTTTAAAAAGCAGAAAATTTAATGTTGTATATTGTTTTTGAATATTGAAAATGAATAGACATATTGAACTATAAAAGAATATAGAGATGAAAACTGACATTTGAATTTGTCAAATAAGACAATATATATTTGGTTATGAATAAATGGCAATAATAAAATCTTTACATTTGAATTATTCATGGAATGAACTATATTATAATTCACTGAGAATAATATGGATGTACAGTTGTAGAAGAAAATGGTTGCTAATATCTGTATTGTGATGATTTATATATATCAAACCCCAAATACTACTCTTCAATTTTACTGCTACATAATTTTTGATCATTTATTTAATGAATTACTCTAAAATGTTATTTGCTTCTCATTTTTGCTTGTCTGCAGCATCAGTTGGCTGCTGTGCACATTTTTACTGTATCATTATATATACTAATGTGAACAACCAGTATAGAATATAGCATAAATTGTATTACATTTAATCAAAGAACAAATATGTCATATAGCAATATTCCATGCTTCTTTATATTTTATTTTTCTATCATTCCTCTCTGTACATAATGTTTTAATATTAGAAAGAAAACCTTTTCATTTTAACTTGAAAAGTACAAGTTTTGTGTGATTAAAATCACTATATTGTTTTGGAAAGTGATTACACATAAAATTTTGCATATATGGCTTTTATACCCATTATTCATCTGGCCAAAGCAAAGCAGTGCCAAGTTATGATTGCCCAAAAACGGATACCAAACCATGATACTTCCATCACCATATTTTAAAAATGTAAAACAAAAATACAGTTATTTGGAATTTATTGATTTGTTTTCTGGATGTTTTTTCCTTCAAAAAGATTCATTCCATATGTCAGTATAAAATACCATTTGTCGATTTACTTGTTTTCAATAAAATGCTCTTAATCAAATTAAGCCTTTTAAATATAAGAAAGGAATTATGTCCTTCACATTTTTTTTTGTAAAAAAATAATTATCGTTTATTAGTGGTGGAATAAATAACATATTTGTTTCCTTGAAAAATATATCCTCTAACAAATAAATGTTTATCTTGAATATCACATGACAGCTTTATGAATATTTAGGTATTTTATATATAAAACTTGATTCCATTTATTTTTTATTTCTGTAAAAGTAAAATTGGCTTTCAAATTGTAATATTTTAAAATCTTAAAATACATTTTAATATATAAAACACTAACAATACAATATGGATTTGTTTGAATAATTAAAATAAAAGAATATAATGTATAGCTGTTCCTTTTAGTTTATATATTTATGTATTACATACATAATATAACACAATTATCAACAGCAGTATCACAATTCATATAACTTTTTATGATCAGTTATATTACTGACCATTGAGCAACTTTTAAGATTTTCACTTTAAATAAATAGTATAAACATAATTTTAATAATTTAAAATACATTTATGAAATCAAATTTTACCTTGTTTCAACAAAATTCTAATTCCTCCATTTTAGTATTATGTACTTCAGTACACAGGTCACAATATTTTACACATTTAAAAAAAAATTCCAATGTTGATGTGATGTGATGAACTGTGACTTCTTCTTATATGGAGTCAGGAGTCTCTGAACAACTATTCGCAGAGAAATCTGTTAGCCTTTTTACCTTCCCCTTTCCATTCCCCACCCTACATTTCCCCATAATCTGCTCCATCCCATTTCCACAACATAATATTTGTTAACTCCATGGCCTTTATATCTAAATCCCCCTTATCTTTTCCCAAACTCAGCACAAAAACCATTAACCCACTTTCTATATAATCACTTTGTTCATATTTATTCTTCCATAACTTCATTATTTATTCCCTTTCTGTTTTCAGTCATTTACATTCAATTAAAAAATGCCTAATATTCTCTATGCCTTCCTTACACAATTTGCAGATTATAATCACCCGTATTTTTCCATTTACATGTATATTCTCTTGTTTCTAAAGATCCTATTTGAGCCTTAAACAATAAACAACTTTTCTTACTATTATCATAAATTAACTCACATTCGATGTTCTGTTTACTTATATATATATATATATATATATATATATATATAAGTAAACAGAACATATATATATATATATATAAACTCTTTATTCTCCATACTAATTCTCCATCTCTCCAATTCCCTATTCTTTTAGCCCATTCCTTATGACTATAACACTCAACAATCCTCCTAACACTATCATCCCACCTTTTGTACAAGTATACTGATATAAATTCTTTATCCAAATCTTTTACATATCTTTCTCACCCAACTTATTGCCTGCTCTTTACTCATAACCAATTAAATACTATTTTAGCTATTCTTTTATTATCCATAAACTGCAACCTATCAAACATTTTCATTTTACTTTTTGCATCTCTAATATAAAAACTTGACCATCACATTTCTCCTTCAATTGCCTCTCTTGCTGTCCACACATCTGCACCCAATTCATGTCTTCCTACTTACCTTTGTACTTTTTCTAAGTAATCTAATACCCCTTTACTAACACATAACACATCAGTACCATATGTTAATCCTGCTGCTGCAATTCCCTTCGATATAATTTTAGCTATATCATATTTATTATATGAAAACACTGTTAATTTCTTTATCAATCCCTTTCTTTTCTTTGCTTCATATATCAATTTTTTCTCCCATTCACCCAAGAAAATTTTCTGATTATTTAAGATGATTCCCAGATAAGTATAGATGTTATGTGATGTGATGTGATGTACTGTAGCTACTCCTTAAACGAAGTCAAGAATCTCTCAGCAATTATACCAAGAAAAACTTGTTAGCTACTTAATTTTACATTCCCCAGTCTAACTTTTCCCATATTCTGTTCCATCCCTTTTCCACAACATAATCTTTGTCAACTCTACAGCCATTATATCTAAATCCCTCTTATCTTTTTCCAAACCCAGCATAAAAACCAATAATCTATTTTATGTAATCTTTCAATCAGTAATTTGTAATGTTGTGATGTGATGTGATGTATTATGGCTTCTCCTTAAACGAAGTCAAGAATATCTCAGCAATTATGCCCAGATAAACCTGTTAGCCACTTTCTTTTACATTCCCCACTCTAAATTTACCCATAATCTGCTCTATCCCATTTCCACAACATAATTTTTGTCAACTCTATAACCTTTATATCTAAACCCCCCTTATCTTTTCCCAAACCCAGCATAAAAACCAATAATTCACTTTCTGTATAATCACTCTTTTCATATTTATTTTTCCACAACTTCATTATATGTACCCTTTCTGTTTTCAAACATTTACATTCAATTAACAAATGCCTAATATTTTCAATTCCTTCCTTACATAATTTACAAAATAAATCACCCATATTTTTCCATTTACATGTATATTCTTTTGTAGCTAAAGATCCCGTTCGAGCCTTAAACAATAAACTGCTTTCCTTACTATTATCATATATTAACTCACACCTAATACTCTGTTTATTTCTATATATATTTTAAACTCTTTTTACTCTCCATACTATTTCTCCATCTCTCTAACTCCCTAGTCTTTATTAATAAATTTATTCTTTTATCCCATTCCTTACTACTATAACACTCAATAATCCTCTTAACCCAATCATCCTATCTTTTGTACAAATATACTGATATAATTTTTTTATCTAAATCTTTTGCATACCGCATTACCTTTCTCACCCATCTTGTTACCTGCCCTTTACTCATAACCCAATTAAATACTATTTTAGCTATTCTTTTATTATCCATAAACTGCAATCTACCAAACATTTTCATTTTACTTTTTGCATCTCTCATATGAAAACTTGACCATCCCATTTCTCCTTGAATTGCCTCCCTTGCTGTCCATACTTCTGCATCCAATGCATGTCTTCCTACTTCCCTTTGAGCTTTTTCTAAATAATCTAATATCTTTTTATTAACATATAATGCATCATTACCATATGTTAACCCTGCTACTGCAACTCCTTTCCATTTAATTCTAGCTACATCATATTTATTATATGAAAATACTGTTAATTTCTTTATCAATCCCTTTCTTTTCTTTGCTTCATTTATCAATTTTTTCTCCCATTCATCCAAATAATTTTTCTGATTACTTAAAATAATTCCCAAATAACTATATCTATTCACCACACTTAACTTAATATCTCCCAATAAAAATTCTACATCTTCTCTTTCCTCAGTATTAACCATCATTATATTTGATTTTTCTTCACTAAATTTAATCCCCATCTCTTTACCCATCCTTGCACATGTCCTCAACATAACTTCCATATCTTCTCTTTTTTCTGCACACAAAAATATATCATCTGCAAAAAAAAGACCTGACAAAATATATACTCCCTTACTACCTATTAACGGTATCTCTATCCCTCTTCCTAATCTTTCTATTGCTCTTTCCATTTCACTCAAATATAACACAAACAAAATAGGTGACATAGGGCATCCTTGCCTTAGTCCCACACCATTTTTAACTTTAATTGATTCTATATTCTCTAATTGATATATATAATAATTACTTTCATATAATTTCTTAATAATATCTATTAAAGCTTCATCCATTCCCAAATTTGCTAAACTTATCCATAATCTATTTCTATTTACTCTATCATATGCCTTCTCTATATCTATAAAACTCATATATAACTGTTTATCTGCATTCCTACTCATATCCATAAGTTGTGTAACTACAAATAAACTATCTCCTATACGCCTATCTAATCTAAAACCTCCTTGCATTTCACCCACTACATTATTTCCTTCCATCCATTTTACAACTTTACTAGCCACCATATACGAGAAAACTTTATATAAAACTGATGTTACCGCTATCGGTCTATAATTATTCAACTTTCTATTATCCTTACCCTTTCCTTTAAATAATAACCTTACTCTTGTATTACTCCAACTACTTGGGAAAACTCTATTCTGTGCCATTTTATTAAAACAGGATAATAACTTTACTTTTGCCCTATATCCTAAATTCATTACCATCTCTGCTGCCCATCCATCTAAACCTCTTGCCTTCCCACTTTTCAATTTCTTCTCTACCTCATTTAGTTCATTTTCTGAAAAACTAATACTCCCATTACTATATTCTTTCATATTTTCTAATATTCTATCATTCACATCTAACATCTTTTCTATATTCATTACATAACTATTTAAGATTCTCTCTAAATATTCTCTAGAACTACACTCAGTTCTCTCATCATCTAGTAATACTAACTCTCTCTCCCCTACATTTCTCCTTTTAATATAATTCCAAAATTTTTTACTTCCATCTCTTCCACTTTTATTAATATCCTCCAACAATTTACTATTCAATTTCATTCTCTCTATATAAATATCTATTTTAGCCAACTTTTTCTTTTCTAAGTACTTTTCTCATTTAGCATTAATATATTTTTCACTTTCCTTATTCTTAATAGCACACTTATATTCTCTACATGCTTCTTTCCTTTCTTTTACACTTTTACTAATTTTAATTTTTTTATTACTTTTATTCTTTTCAATATTCTCACCTAAAACCCTATTTGCAACTTTTTCTACTTCCTTACACCAATCCTTATACTCATCCCCAACCCACTCTTCCATTATTTCTTCAACTTGTATTTTATACTCTTCCAACTTATTCTTATTATTTACTCTCCATCCACATCTTTCACTATTATTTCTACTTTTATTTATATTCTCCATCACATTACTAACCATTTCAATTACAATGAAATTATGATCACTAGTGCATACTTTTTCTTCATTATCAAATACCTTAATTTTCCGTATTTTATTTATTCCCTCTTTCTCTACCAATACATAATCTATTGTGTGAAATATATTATTTCTGGACCATGTGTATTGTCCCTCATAAATATTTAATAAATTTCCAATACTCAAATTCACTTTCTGACAAAAATTCTTCAAAAGCTGTCCATTTTTATTATCTACATCATCAATTTCTTCAATATGTCCATTCATATCCCCTATAACCATTATTCTCTTCCCCTTTTCTTTAAAATTTTGTATATCCTTAACTAAACATTCGTATATGTTACTATTCCACTCCAATATAATTTGACTATCTTTAGTAGCTATATAAACTATAGCTACCATCCATTCTTGTCTACCCAACCTTATTTCAAACCACAAGTGTTCTTGACATTTAACAATATTTAAATATTTTTTTGATATAACACCTATACCACCACCCCTTTTTTCTTTTTCTTTTCTATTTATACCCTGCCATACCAACTGTTCCAAAATAGGTTCTTCTTCTTCTCTTAAATGTGTTTCTCTACTGCTAATACCTCAAGCTTTTCATTTTCAATTGTTTTATTTAATTCCATCCACTTTTCTGGTTTCCTACCACCTTGCATATTCAAAAACCCAATTTTAACAATTTCTTCTTTCCTAACTACTCTTTTATAAATTCTTTTAATTCTTTCTTCTCCATTACATTTATAAATTACTTTCTTACCATTAATTTTACAAACCCATTCCTTCTCCATATCTATATTTATATCAAAATCAAATTCCTTTTGCTTACTTCTTATTCTTTTTAATAATATTACAATTTAAAAACCCACCCCCCTTTATAAGTTTCCCGAAAAAAATTCTTTATAAATCAAACTCCCTAAAACTTCACTTCCTTGTTTTCCTAAATGCAACCCATCTTTATTATATAACTCTCTCTTTCCAATAAAACAATCCCACACATCCACAAACATAACATTATTTCTCTCACACAATTTTTTCAATCTCTCATTTATAGAACATGCCCTATCTAACAAATAACTCTTGTCAAACCTTGGTAATAATCCAACTATTCCTACTATTCCTTTAATCATAATCAAATCTACATACTCATCCATTATTCTCTCTGATGATTCTAATAAATTATTAGTCCCCACCATAACATATACATCTCTACTACCTTGTTTTTTAACTTTATCTGCTACATCCCTAATTCTAGCTCCAGGCAAACATACTCTTACATACCTACTTCTATTTTCCCTTGCAATTATATCCCCACATTCTCTAATTAGTGAATCTCCTATCAATACTGTTTCATAATCTACTTTTTCTACTCTATCCATAACATTTTCTAATACCTTCTGGTCCTCCTTATCTATTTCTTCCTTATCATTCCTACTCAATAATTCCTTTATCTCGTCACATTTTATCTCTAATGATTTTAATTTTACTTCTACATCCTTCAAGTCTTCCTCTATCTTATTTATTCTTTGACTAATCATCTCCATTACACTATTACTTTCTCCACCCACTATTCTGCCCTCTTTTTTCATTTATTTGAAAAAGATTATGATTTTGATATAGTTATTGCAAATTATCAGTTTTTAGAACAATTAAGAGTACTTGTGTATAATTCAACCGATGACGTTTTTGACTTACTGATTTCCCTTCCGGTAGACATTGACGTTTTTTGCATGACAATGTTGTCATGGTAACCAAGTGACTGGTGTGATTAATCCATCAGAGAGTCATTTTTTTTTTTCACCCGCGAGATTTAAAATTCGTAGAGAGGTTTGGGAAATTTTTTGATTTTTCTGTCTATTGCGATTTTGCTATCCACGGCATCACAGTTACTTTTTTGAGCTGTTAATTCAGGTAAAGTGTTTTATTTATCTGTTTATTTTAAATTTACAAAAAATTTTTGTTAATATTTCTACAATTCTCAAACTTACATTGAATTACGTTTAATGTGTAAATAATTACAAAAAGTTTTTGTTAATATTTCTACAATTCTGAAACTTACATTGAATTACGTTTAATGTGTAAATAATTTATTCTCCGGTAAAGTGTTTTTTATTTACCTGTTTATTTTAAATTTACAAAAATTTTTAGTTAATATTTCTACAATTCTGAAACTTACATTGAATTACGTTTAATGTGTAAATAATTTATTCTCCGGTAAAGTGTTTTTTATTTATCTGTTTATTTTAAATTTACAAAAAGTTTTTGTTAATATTTCTACAATTCTGAAACTTACATTGAATTACGTTTAATGTGTAAATAATTTATTCTCCTGTAAAATGTTTTTTATTTACCTGTTTATTTTAAATTTACAAAAATTTTTAGTTAATATTTCTACAATTCTGAAACTTACATTGAATTATGTTTAATGTGTAAATAATTTTCAATAATTTTTTAAAACAAATTTGGAATATACATTACCAAATGCATGTGATAACAAGGATGCCATTAATGCCAGATTCGCATTAATTTGGGTAAAGTGTTTTATTTATTTTAAATTTACAAAAACTTTTTGTTAATATTTCTACATTATGTTTTTAATGTGTAAATAATTTGAAATAATTTTTAAAATCAATTTTGCAATATGCAGTACGTTTTAAAAATTACCAAATGCATGTAAAAGTGCGGCGTTTTCTGGACGCCATTAATACCAGATTTGCATTAGATCGCATCTTTTTTTTTTAGGTGTTTATTTAAAATTTACAAAAAGTTTTTAATATTTCTACAATTCTCAAACTTATTTACAAAAAATATTTGTTAATATTTCTACAATTCTCAAACTTACATTGAATTACGTTTAATGTGTAAATAATTTTCAATATTTTTTTAAAACAAATTTGGAATATACATTACCAAATGCATGTGATAACAAGGATGCCATTAATGCCAGATTCGCATTAATTCAGGTAAAGTGTTTTATTTGTTTATTTTAAATTTACAAAAACTTTTTGTTAATATTTCTACATTACGTTTTTAATGTGTAAATAATTTGAAATAATTTTTTAAATCAATTTTGCAATATGCAGTACGTTTTTAAAATTACCAAATGCATGTAAAAGTGTGGCATCTTTGACACCATTAATACCAGATTTGCATTAGATCGCGTCTTTTTTATTTAGGTGTTTATTTAAAATTTACAAAAAGTTTTTGTTAATATTTCTACAATTCTCAAACTTACATTGAATTATGTTTTAATTTTATTTTTAATTTCTGAATTATATCATACAGCTATAAGAGTAATACAATGTCTGATATACGTGTACACTGAGTCTGCGGCCCGACAAAAACATCCGGAGCCCCCCACCAATTCCAGTGCTACGCGCTGCTGTATTTTAAAATTGAGAATAATATTTTGACGCATGCATGTACATTTTTTTTAGTATTTGCCTGACCTGCATCAAATATTTTTCATTTTTGAATATTTTTTAGCATGTGACCTGGATAATTCAACCGATGACATATTACCCTGAAGGCATATCAGTCTAATCTTGCGATTTTTAATGTACCATGTTCACGTGATCTGCGGACACATTTTAGTGATTACATGTGTCTGCAGATCACTTGGAGATGTTATCTTATTTTTTTAAGTGTTTTTAGGTGTTTTATTTAGGTGTTTATTTAAAATTTACAAAAAGTTTTTGCTAATATTTCTACAATTCTCAAACTTATTTACAAAAAATATTTGTTAATATTTCTACAATTCTCAAACTTATTTACAAAAAATATTTGTTAATATTTCTACAATTCTCAAACTTACATTGAATTACATTTTAATTTTATTTTTAATTTCTGAATTATATCATACAGCTATGAGAGTAATACAATGTCTGATATTTATGTATTCCGAGCCTGTGGCCTGACAAAAACATCGGAGGCCCTCCCCACCAATTCCAGCGCTACGCACTGCTGTATTTTAAAACTGAGAATAATATTTTGACGCATGCATGTACATTTTTTTTTAGTATTTGCCTGACCTGCATCAGATATTTTTCATTTTTGAATATTTTTTAGCATGTGACCTGGATAATTCAACCGATGACATATTACCCTGAAGGCATATCAGTCTAATCTTGCGATTTTTAATGTACCATGTTCACATGATCTGCAGACACATTTTAGCAATTACATGTGTCCGCAGATCACTTGGAGACGTTATCTTAAAAATCGCAAGATTAGACTGATATGCCTTCAGGGTAATACATCATCGGTTGAATTATACACAAGTACCCAATTAAGTATGTACCATAAAGCAAAAATTTATAGTCTATGTAATTTCCCACATAAAGGAAAGAAAATTCTACAAAATACACCAAGATTGATGCAATATATATTGAATTATTAATTAACAAACAAACAAACAAAGAATATCTCACATTTATGTAGTAATAAGGAAGTTTTATTTACTTATCAATGTAAGCATAATTCTTTATATAAATAGGTTATATAAATTTTAGATGAGATTAGCATAGTAAATTAAATAGAAATATTTTTTGTTTAGCTTTTTTTTTTTTTATCTTTTAAGCAATATAGACAATAGCTATTATGAACTCTATGTATGCATCTATAGATTAAATATTAAACAAATATTCTATTACTATCTCCAATAATATAACGAATGTCTGTAATTATTTGTTTTATAGAAAGTGTTAATTTTGGCACTGACAAAAAAGACAGTTTAAGATATTTATAGGCACTTATGATATGAGTGAAGAAAAAGGAAAAGTGTCTCCTGTTATTATATACAATTTTATTATATTTTGATTTACTAAAATGAAAGATAAAGTTGTTTCTTCAACTGTTGTAATAAGTACTTTGTCTAAGATATTTACCAATTTTTTCACTCATCAAAAACATTTCAGCACAATTTAAACTCTTAAATCCAATTTCCATCATTCATCATAAACTCACACACAAAAAATAATAATCTAAAACATTCAGAACCAATCAAATTCTTAAAAATGATCTGCAAGATAATATATACATTACAATAAGGGTAATATATATTACATATGCAAATAATCGTGTGTGTGTGCGTGCGTGAGAATAATTTTATATTAATAATTTTAATAGTTGTTTTTTTTAATTTCTTTAAACTTTTATAGAGGACTCTAAAAGTATTCAATTAAATATTCACTCATTATAATCGCGAATGAATTCTAAAAAAATAAATAGTCACTCAATCAGCTTTACTTTAAAAAAAAAAAACATGATAAAAGGATAGTAAAAAAATGACACAATAATAATGTGAAAGCTTTTCATCTCCAATTTAGTCATAAAAATTAAGCTAATTAAAATGTTTAAAATATATATATATATTTTTAGGAAAAAAATATATAAAGGATTAACATTTTTTTACAAGTTTTTTTTTATAATTGATGCTTCTTTTTTTTTTTTATCATTAAGCATGCTATTTTATTACTGCTCATAAAAAAATAAAATAATGGAAGCAACAAATATCTCAGAAAGATTATAATATTACTGCTAGTTGAATAAAAAGCTCTTTAAATTTTACGACTTTTTTTATAAAATTTATCTTTTATCAGTAACATTATTGGACTTCATAAAAAGTTATACATAATATATATATATAAAAAAAAATGTGACAGGAATTTTTTTTTTTATTTTCAGTATAAATAATAAACATACATTAAAATGAATAAATTATCAAACGGCATTATTACTTATAAATTCTTATACAGTTTAAGTGACGTAAATGCCAGAGCTGGATTCGACCTGAGAATTAACACTATCATGCAGTGCAATGAGGATACATAAAGGTATTTCTTTGCGAAGAAAAAGAAACATAGACATTGTTTCAATGTTGAAAATAAAAAAAAACCATTTACAACCTTATCTTATCCCTGACTAATTTTTTATAATCTGATAAAAATCCATTTGGTCATGAATTATTATTGCCTTATGCTTATTAACAATTATGTGGATAGTTGTATAGGTTTTGGTCATTTATAAATATGCTTTTAAAGCACCAGAGGGCAGCCAAAATGTAAGTGATAAGAAAAATAAATTCTGAAAAAAGTTCTTAATAGCGAGATTAAAGCAAGTTTCAGAGAAAGAGTACTGTGTCTTGTGTCCAAAATAGTCTAAAAAGTAGGTATGATTTAATATATGATTTATTGTTTTATTTTTTCTGTGGCACATCAAACATGTCGGATCTACTTGTATAAAATATTTAACATAGAAAATATTAAATTGTACATACTAAGATTTAATTTGATTAAAAATTCAAGAACTTCAGGTTTTAGATTTTAAATATTATATTAGGGATAACAAATAAATGGAAAACATGGCGAATGATAATTCCAAGTGTCATTTTTTGGATATAGTATTTTTTCTTAACCTTGCAATACGAATCGTTTTTATGTGTGTGTGTGTGTGTGTGTGTGTTTGTAGAGAACATATATATTTAATTAAAATATACACAAATAGCAATATGGCAAAAAGTTAATTGAATTTATATTACTGTGTAACCTGTTTTTTTTTTTTTTGTTATATGCACTGGGTTAAGGCAAGTAACGCAGAACGTATCTTTTTTTTTTAAGTATTCCCTAATTGTTAATTTTTAATCAAAGATAATTAAAAGTGATTTAACCAACAAAAAGAATTAATTCTTAAACAAAAGTATTTTCATTATTAAACGTGGGATAAAATATATATATAAAGTAAAAAAAAAGTTTTCTCTTTGATATTACTAATAAATAAATATATTTTTTAACAACATTAATAGTTTCGTGTATTTAGTATATAAAAAAATTAATGCATTTGTGCACGCATTTTTTCATGCTTAAAAGTATAAAGCACAGACATGCTTATTTAAAGATTGTCACTCTTATACAAATGTTTATTTATTTCCGCTGCACTGATGTTTATATTCTAAATAAGAGTGAAAATAGAAAGTTTGCATATGTATATAATTCCAGATATTTTTTTCCTTTTTAAAGGGTGCAAAATCATTGTTAAAAACGCAATCACATTATATAAATTCATACATTCTAAAATTTATGATTGATAAAATTCATCTAATTTTCATTAAATTTATTTCTACGATCTCCACATGAGTGTGTATCAGTTAAGAATACATTTTTTTATATGTGTTAAATATTACGAGTTAACATTATTTTTCTATAAATGATTATTTAAGCTCAGAATTTTTTAATATTAGGTTCAAACAAAGTGCGCTAATGATGCCACTATAGCAACTTCTGCATAAATAAAACTTAGATTCTAATAGGTCTATCATATCTGCAGAATTTAAAAAAGACAGATGCACGTTTGCATAGATAGATAGATAGATAGATAGATAGATAGATAGATAGATAGATAGATAGATAGATAGATAGATAGATAGATAGATAGATAGATAGATAGATAGATAGATAGATAGATAGATAGATAGATAGATAGATAGATAGATAGATAGATAGATAGATAGATAGATAGATAGATAGATAGATAGATAGATAGATAGATAGATAGATAGATAGATAGATAGATAGATAGATAGATAGATAGATAGATAGATAGATAGATAGATAGATAGATAGATAGATAGATAGATAGATAGATAGATAGATAGATAGATAGATAGATAGATAGATAGATAGATAGATAGATAGATAGATAGATAGATAGATAGATAGATAGATAGATAGATAGATAGATAGATAGATAGATAGATAGATAGATAGATAGATAGATAGATAGATAGATAGATAGATAGATAGATAGATAGATAGATAGATAGATAGATAGATAGATAGATAGATAGATAGATAGATAGATAGATAGATAGATAGATAGATAGATAGATAGATAGATAGATAGATAGATAGATAGATAGATAGATAGAGAGATAGATAGATAGATAGATAGATAGATAGATAGATAGATAGATAGATAGATAGATAGATAGATAGATAGATAGATAGATAGATAGATAGATAGATAGATAGATAGATAGATAGATAGATAGATAGATAGATAGATAGATAGATAGATAGATAGATAGATAGATAGATAGATAGATAGATAGATAGATAGATAGATAGATAGATAGATAGATAGATAGATAGATAGATAGATAGATAGATAGATAGATAGATAGATAGATAGATAGATAGATAGATAGATAGATAGATAGATAGATAGATAGATATGATTCAAATTTAATTTGACATTGTATAGATTAAAATATTAATAAAAATAATAGGATGATTTTGATATAAATAATCAGCAGAATATTAAATTGCATGGCAAATGGTCAATTACATGTATATATAATATAACAAATCTTTATGACTATGTAAATGTTTTTATTTATTTATTACTTTTTTATTTCTCTCAAACTAATGGTTATTTCATATATTTATAATATTTTTTAATGAAAATTAATAATGACATAATGCAGAAGATAGTGTTGTTTTATGCTCAAAGTAATTTTTTTTTCTGAAACATTTTTTGAAAAATATTAATTGTAATTACTATTGTTTATTGGAGAATTTTTTTGTTAAAAAAATTTGTATAGATTTAACACATATTGATGATGCAATGTATTTTTGTTTAATGTTATTGTTTATTGGAACATTATTTCAAAAAATAATCCTCATCAATTCAACACTATTTGATGATTTAACATATTACTTTTTTTATGTTTCTCTTAACTGAAACAATCTTTTTGTTTATGTCTTCTACCCAAAACATTTATACTTATTCAGTATTCACTAAATACTTATCACATAATGTGATTTTCAGGAATACAATATAACATTAGTATAAACTTTTATTTCTTTTTTCTATTTTAACTGCTTATTTGCTGATTATTTTATTGGCTCAGTGAGGTAAAAGTCTAAACTTTTAATTGGTCAATTCACAAACTCAACTGTCAAAATATATTCATCTTTTAATATTATATTCACTTTAATTTTATTTGTAAAAAGTATATTAATAATTTGACAGGTTATGAAAGTAAATGAAAGTTTTTTCAAAAATAAATTTTTATTTATAATTATAAAAATATTTGATAGTGGCAATACTAAAATGAATATTAGTAACCAACTAAAAAGTGTTGCTAATGTCAGTGATTTCTTTCTCAGTTTTACTTTCCCAAAAAATTAATAATTTTTACTAAAATCTTATATATTTTTCTATAATAATTTTATTTTTAGCATATTTTATCACGTTAATTTATAATGTTCAAAAATACTTTTAAAATGATCTAAAACATTTATTTATCACTTTTGAAATGAAAGAAAAGATATCATAATGTTGGAAGTTATTGACAAGTGAATTTTTTTGTCCTCAATAGTTGAGAGCCAATTAATGCTTAGAATGGACTGCCTCCTCCCTTTGTTAGACCTTCAATGTCAGTTTTATTTTTACTTGTAAAATAATTAAGAGAGGGCAGCATCTTACGGATTTTTTATAACCTTTCAAATGATGGTAAAGTTTTTACCATAGTATTAAAAATGACGGATTTTGAGTGATGGGAAGCCCGTCATGTTTTCTGTCATAACTGACAGTTGTTCAGTTAAACACTGGATTTTTTTTCTTTTTGTATATTTAGCCAGATTCAGCATACAATATTTTGCTTTTAAAAGTAAATAAATTAATCTTAATTTATTGCTTAAATGAGTTGGATTATTTTAGGTTCATTGAATTGCTATAATCACTAACACTGTGCATTGGAACTTTTTTAAATTAAATTTTAATTTTTTTCATTGCTTAAAATACCTATTGGCCAAGTGAATTAAAATTCTAAACTTTTGGTTAGTCAATTACAGAATCAGCAGTAAAAATATATTCATTTTTTAATATTATATTCATTTTAGTTTTGTTTGCAGAAAAGGAAATTAATAATTTGTCAGGTTATAAAAATGAATGAAAATGTTTTCAAAAATAAATTTATATTTATAATTATAAAAGTATTCTATATATAATGGAGAATATAAAAAGAACATTTGTAACCTATTAGAAAATGTTGTGTACATTATTGATTTCATTCTCAATTTACATTCATATAAAGTAAAGAATTTTTACTAAAATCTTAATTATTCTTCTAAAATAATTATATTTTCAACATATTTTATTAAACTAATTTATAATATTTAAAAAGAATATTAGAAAATACTTTAAAACATTTATTTTACTTTTGAAAATCAAAACAAAAACTTGGGGCTGTAAAAATTGTTGAGAAGCACTCCCTTTTGTTCAAAATGAAAAACAACCAATCAGTGCCTTGGAAAGTCTGCCTTCTCCTATTGTTAAAACTTTAAATTTAATAATTATTTATTTTTTACTTGTAAATAATTCTAGAGATGGCAGCATCTTACGGTACATTTTAAGCTTTAAAACAACCATAAATTCATTACAATAATGGAAAAGTTGATGGTTTTAGAGTGACTTGAAGCCATGAATGAAAATTTTCAGTAGATGCAATGAAAAGATTAATTTACAACAAAAATAAATTAGGTCAATATATATGCTATGATTAAAATAATGTGACTGAATGCATGTACAAAAATAATCACATGATTAATATTCAAAAATCCATAAAATGTTTGAGCATTGGAAGTTGTGGAACTGGGATGCAATCCATTAATCTCAAGCTCCAGAGTCTGAATTCTATTATTGTACCAAATAATACAAATGTAAAACAAAATATGTGCAAGACAACAAAATGACTGCTGCCATAATGGAAAATAGAGTATGCATTAAATTTACAAATTTCTAGTTTATTATATTAAATATTTTAGTCGAACCAATGCTATGTGTACTCATCACTTTTAATTTTTTATAATTGGATTATTTTAATTTAGATGCCAGTAGATATTTAAAATTTATAATAATTGTTTGTGTTACAGAATTTTTGAACAAAACTATCTATTTTTTTTTCTCTGTCACTAATATATTTTTAAATTAATAAGTTTTATAACTAAATTATTTTTTTATATTTTTTAAAAAAAGTATTATCTTTGGCAAATAATTAAAGTAGTAAATTGATCATTTATAAATTTATTTTAATCATAAATTGTAAATATTTTCAAATCAAAAATGACAATAATATTTTTTCAATAAATATTTATTTTTCCCTTTTGATTATACTCAAGAGGATTACAATTGTTAATATTCTGTGTTAAACAAATGTTATCAAAATCAGAAAATATACAAACAAGACAACTATTATAACAGAATAATTTTTTAAAACATAAACAATATATTTATTGATGTGGTATATAATGAGCATGCCAATAGCTCTTAATAAGCTTTTCAGAATATCTCATATCATCAGACCAGTTTCTAGCCCTGGCTGTCATCAGTGAGGCATTAGGATATTCAAGCATTATATTTAAAATAACAGGTTAAACCCAGCATTATAGATAATGTTCAACTATTAAGTAGAAAATCTGATATTTTCAGACATCCATGTCTTCATATTCATTATATATCTTAAATAGTCATATGGAATAGTTCAGTTACTCCATATATTAATATCTTTAGCAATATGAAGTATCTGAACATAGATAAGTCCCATATGGCTATTTAAATTAGTTATCTGGAATTGAAGACATATGGATGTCTAGAAATTTCAGATTTTCTACTTCATAGTTAAATATTAGATAAAGTGCTCAGCTTGACATGGTATTTTAAATATAATGCTTGAATATTCTAATGTCTCACTGATGACAGCCACTGCTAGAAACTGATATGAGGATAGGGATATTCTAAAAGCTTGTTAAGAGCTATTGGCATATTTATTATATAACATTTGTAATACAAGCTTATTAAATTAAGTCATGTGAAATATGATTTGATTTCCTTGCAATTTATTGACATATATATTTATGTAATAATTGTAAAAAATTGCCACTTACTAGATTTTATCATTTTGGAGCATTGGATCCTTCACAGTGAGTTAATATTCATAATTGTACTCTCTTTGAATGAAACATTTGGAGCTCTTTTACATTTTTGACAAGTTATCATAACATTAATCTTAGACATTGAACTAATTTCAGACAGGAAATTTTACATTTAAAAATCTGCTTATTATTATAACAAATATTTGCAATAGACATTTGTAAGGAATTAATAGCGAGACTTTATCATGCAGGAATTTTCATGAACCCAGGAACATATGTTAGGGTTTCTCAAAAAGTGTTATTTGTTTTATTTGATAAACAATTATTAAAAAATAAAAATCAAATGAAAATCAATAATAATTTTTAATCTAATAAAATATATTCCTTCAAAAATATTTATTTTAATTATAAATATGTGAGTATATGAATAAGTATAGAAGTGCCGATATTGGTTCTATTTATCATTTTTTTTTGTTAATAAGAAAAAAATTTCATTTTCAAAATGTTTTCATTAATTTGACAAAAACATAAATAAAAACCTAAATATTTAAGATTTATTTTTGCTCATATATATAACTTGTTTAAATTAATTACAATAAAACTGTCTATACAAATCACAAATAAGTGTGCAAACTACATATCCATTCATGTTAATGGAAGACAAGCGTCAAAAACTATTTCTATACTATATGTACTTTGTTTCATTATTGATAGCACATTCAGATATTTCTGGAGTTTATATTAGCTCAATTCAATAACTAGATATAATGTCACCACGTTTAAATTAGATAAGTGATTCTATTTAGGAGTGTAAATAAATCAAAATCGCTTGAAATGTCCATGTATGTGTAAATTGTAAATTTATAAATAGTAATTCAGAAACTTTATTCTGTAAACTAATCACACATAATTCAGCTCTATTACTGCCTAAGTATGTGTTACATTACTTATAGATAATAGAGAGAGAGAGAGTCAAGCCAAAAGCGCAGTCTTTTAAAGACTTGAAATACCCACATTATAATAAATTGCTGACATTGTTGTGGACAATTGAAGGGAATAATTATATGATGTTCTTCAAAGTTCTAAATTTATATACATATTTATATAATAAATGTTACATATATTTATTGTTGTTTATAGTGATATTTTATCTATACCTTAAATTATTATTTATTTAGTTCATATTTCTTTTTACTGGCAGTTTTAAATCATTTATGGTTTTGGAATGCAATGTATTTAACAATTTGTAGTTAACTCTTGTATTTCCTTTCAACTTTGTTATATCATGGCTATTTTTGTTTAAGTAAATTGAACTTGATTTGGTAGTAATATGCATTTTCAAATGAAAAGTTTTTTAAAATTCATATTTTAATTTTAAAAATATTGAAAAATGAATTTTAATGACAATAATAGATGTATTCATTATGGAATAGTTGACAGGGTAGAGTGATTCTTACAAAACAAAAAAAAAATATTTTAAGTGGAATTTATATTTTAAAAATGAATGATTATATATTGATCTCTAATAAACCTACCATTTTCTGTCTTAAAATATTAAAATTGTTTTCTAATTTTTAGAATATTTCACATTATCCTAATACCATATCTAAAGTGACATATTAGATATAATTTTTACAGAGTGGGATGATTTGAATGCAATGTTTTTCTTTATTATAGGTTATTACTTTTTATTTCTAAAAGTAAAACATATATTTTTAAAATAATAATGTAATAATATATACTTTGACATTTAATAATTATTACACAATTATTATGTAAAGATAATAATTAATCTTAATCTGTATTGCCTACAAGTGGTATATTATACTGAAATCAGTATTCACATGGTCTAATTTTATAACATTTTTAAAATTGAACATGAGACCATTAACAGTATCTTTCTAAGTATGTATCTATTTATCTAAAATTAAATTGATTTGAATTTATCTCACATACTTTAAATTTTAGATGCATTTTCTGATTTCGTGGTAGCTGACATCACTTGTAGTCTAAATGACTATATATTTTTTTTATTTCTTTTGAATGACAGCTTTTTTTTGCTATTATTTTAAAATAAATATAAAACTCACTGCTACTAATGGCCACAATAATAAAATACAAATTTATTTTATTATAATAACTAATTATAAAAAAGAAATCAATTAAATTCAGTTAAGAAAAACTAATTATTTTGCAATTTTATAGCTATACTTTTTATTTTTTATACAAAATTTAATATATATTGTCAAGCATTGGTGGTCGAGAGGTCAGCAACGGCTGCTTTCCAAGCAGTTGTCCTGGGTTAGTGGGTTTGCTTCCTGGTTGATGCTATGACACATGAAAAAAAATTTAATACATATTGTAAATAATAGTTATAATAAAAAAAGAAGTTTGAATTGATATTTATGTAAAATAATTACTTTTCATAGAAGCATTATTACAAACTATTATTAGAAACTGCTAGTAGTCTGAACATTTCTAAACCCCATTGTATAAACAACAAGTTTTTAGTTATTCCCAAATTTATTGTAATGTAATCTTAAAAATGGGCTTGAAACAGACTACAAAGACATAAAGCAATAATAAAAAAAGAAGGCAGTTCTAAAATCTTTGATTTTGCTGTTATTCAATTATATTGATATCTTTTGATTTATTTTAATTAAAATGTCAATCTTTTAAAATAACTAGAATTTACAAATTAAAATAAAAATAGCAAAATATCTCATTAGATGGATGTACAATTGCAATTGTTTTTTTTTTCTGGATTTTTTTAACCAAAGGCTTCCATGGTGATGTTCTGTATCAATGTTATACTGATATGTTGACTTGATTCATTACAAATCATCTGAACAGTAGAATTCTATCATGAGTATTGCAGAAATATATGAAAGGTAAACAACTATTTATTTTAATTAAAGATAATTCCCATATCATTTAAATTTGTCAGGCATATATATATATGTAATATTTTATCTAATAAAATTTACAAATAAGGTGTAAGGAGAGAGTAATAATATGTAAAAAGCCAAATTTTAATGTAGAATTTTTGGATCACTATTATAAAAGATAGTACTTTGCCAAATGAAATCTTAGCAATAGTTGAAAAAAAAAACATTGTGTAGAATAATGGTACTTTTCTTCAATACGTTTTATGAACTTTTTCCAAAAAAAAGTAGTTTAATCACCAAATTTATTAATTCAGTCTGATAATTGAAGATTTTTTTCAATAACTCTTTTAAATGGTTTTTTAATAACAAGTGTTGAATCCAAAACAAAATATAGTAATTGTTAAAGCCTGTATTATGATATGTCAAAAATGCTTACCCTGTGGTCTATGAATGTTTAGCACTAGTAAATTCATTATCATGTTCAGCCTTTTAGAAATGATGCAATAATTATGATGCCCAACTAAATTACCTTGTGATATATAAATTATTTAATATAATTCTAAGTCCTCAAGAAAAATAGAATTCTTAGGTTTATTTAAAAGTTACCAATTTTTTAAATGATAGTGAATATCATATCAAATTGTTGTGATTTTTTAATATGATCTATTCTATCTATTTTTCTTAAACTCATTTAACAATGATTGATGTTTTTAGCATTAAATCCACATGTTTTAATATGGGCCGAATGGAGATTTTATCAACAGTAAAATCCTGTCCAGATGTGATGCATATTATCAAAAGACATTTAGAAAGACTATTGAAATTTCTAAATGGCCAGATTGCATTAAGAAATATTATATGGTTTCAGTTTTCTATTTGGTAAAGCTTCTGAAACATAATAAACAAATATACCATTAAATTTTAATTCCATTTTATTTTTATTCCATTGAACTACATATTTTATTGATAAAATACTTTTTATTTACATATTTATGTGAAGTATACTGATGAATAATCCAACAAATTCAAATTTAGCTTCAATTTTATAATCATCATACTTACCCCATCTTTTCTCACATTTCGTTATTGGATTTTAATACAAAAAAATAAATCAGTCATATGGATAAAAAATTAAATTCAGATACTTAAGATATCTTTAAATTAAAATAAATAGTTTTAGTTATCTCTGTAACTTCCATAAATGAAATTTACTGCCCATATGTTAGTTGGTGGAATCCAATCAAATTGTTATAAGAGTAGATATAATGAATCCAAAATGTATGCTTGTATAATCAGTTATTTATATAGCACACATAGATATGTAACATCATAAATAAATCCTAGATATGATATAGAATAAAGTATCTTTATATAGTAACAAAATAATATATAACAATATCTGTAATACAATCATATAATCATAGCATAGAAAAGCTCTTTTTGTCAACTTTTAATTTTTGCCCTTTTTAATATGTCTTGCTTAACTACAAAAGTAAACTACATTGCATACATAGTGACATCTACTGGCTCTATATAAAAAATTAACACAAGCCTATAATTATGCTTTACTATCTTTATAATAATATACATTATATAACCCTCCATTCATTTTTCATTATCAAATTATTAGTTAAATTAATTAGCATTTTATAAATGTCCATACAACTATTTCTGTTGTAATTAATGTAATTAGTTTCATATATCTTCATTCTATTAATTTTTTAAATATAATTTAATGGGTTTATATTTGTAACACACAATCTATCTATGTCCATATTTTAAATAGTGAACATATAATGCAGATCTTCATCTCTCTGATTAATAGCATCATTATGTTCTTTAGCCCTTTCTTCTAATTGTTTTGCTGTATGTCCATAATAAACCATACTGCATATCCCACAAGTAATTTTATATACTATATATTTTTTTATATTTTATGCCATCTTTTATTTTATAATTTTCTACTAATATATAAAGATTTTTACTATTTGACCATCATATTTTAATATTTTTATCTAATAATTTTTATTTTAGGTACATATGAAAGTTTTACCCATTTTATATTGTCTGATTCACTATTATTACCTAAATTATATTGTTTATAATTAATTAATATATTTCTAATATTTTTATGCTTATATCCATAACTAGTATACAATTTTATAAATTGCTTTTTTTGTAAAGTAACTATCTTTCTATTCTATATTTGTCATTTTTATTTTAAAAAATTTTAATAACTGCCCATTTTTGTATCCATGCCTGTTGGTAATCCATAGAAACAATTTTTCTTAATTTATCTTCTTTAATAAAATGTTTTCATATAATTATGTTATTATCATCTACTGCTATCTCTACATCTAAATACTTTATTTTAACATCAATTTATATGATTATTAATTTTATATTATCCTTATTATTATTAAGTTCATTATAGGTCTTCTTTATAACTCTTTTATTACCAATTATTAATGTATCATCAACATACCTAAAGTAATGAATTATATCACGATTTTCTATTCTATTATTCATAATTTTCAGTTCCATTTCATTGATAAATATTGAGGACATTAATTCACTAATTGCACACCCCTTATGTATACTCCAATATTTACTATTATATTTAAATTATAAATTATTATGTATTAAAATTAAACCTTCTTCTATTAGTTGAATACTATATTAATTAATTATCTTACCCATTTTAACTAACTATACATCTATCTACCCATAATATTTCTATTTAAAAACCTTGTTATTTATTTATTCAACTATAGGTTTATTTATCTATCTGCTAATATTCTATTTTTTACCTACTCATCTATTGTTTTATATATCTATCTGTTAATATTTTATTTGTTCATCTATAAACTCATGTACATTAAAATTTTCTACATGAAAAAAAAAAAAAAAACCTTTTACATCTTTATCCAAAATAACTGTTCGACTATTCAGCAATTAGGACTACCTCTTCTGCTCTCTCTCTCTCTCTCTCTCTCTCTCTCTCTCTCTCTATATATATATATATATATATATATATATATATATATTATTTGATTGGATAAATAATCTTATTGCATATGTTATTTATAGAATAGTATAATGTTTATAGCGCAATATTTCTTATTTAGATGATGCAAATGTACTCCAGCAAAATGTCAGTGCATTATTAATAATAATTACACATGTATAAATTTTCAAAGTATATATTTATGTATACTTGAGAGGGGGAGATAGAAAGGGAACGGCAAAATTAAGTTTTGTTTTATTTTTTTAGATTTATTTGATTTTAATTAATATAAACATCTTACTAAATATACCCTTTTAGGCAGTCTCTTTAATAAAAGTCAATTTAACAAAAACTTTTAACTGGTCAAGCAAAAAATTTTTGATTAAAGTATGTTTAGATGTAATAATACAGACATCCTTTTAGAACTAATTAAGTAGAATAGGTCAATCATTTGAATAAACTTAAGATGGAACGCATACATTGCTTCTCATGTATTTTCTTAAAATAAAACCTATTATCTTGGAAGATATTAAAGCGTAAAAATTGTAGGTCACAACATGTTGATTGCTTTTATTTAAAATCTTGTTTTGAAATAGTAGTTTATATATAACAGTTGTTTTCATGATGATTTGCGCGGTTTGGCGCGGAGGATCGGGAGGTCCCATGATCGATTCTGGCGTTGTAACTTCTTATAAACTCACAAAAAATAAAGTCATTAACATTTTTTTTAT
Source organism: Epiperipatus broadwayi (assembly GCA_028023455.1). Lineage (NCBI taxonomy): Eukaryota > Metazoa > Onychophora > Udeonychophora > Euonychophora > Peripatidae > Epiperipatus > Epiperipatus broadwayi. Next base: position 2,822,990 of record JAQFVV010006335.1, read on the forward strand.
TATTATTGCTTTTGTAATATAAACAACTTTAAATGGAAACTGCTTTACTTATGTAAATTTTTGCGATATATAATGATATATATTAAAGTAAAAATCTGTGTATTGGAAATTCACTTTTCTGCCATTCTTATAACCTGGATGTGAATCTATGCTATATAGAACATATTCATAAGATATAACATTATATGTAAGTATGGATAAATGCATATTAGGAGTAACAAAAAGAGATCGAAAACATATGGGTAATAGAACAAGCAGGTGTTACTGACCTCATTGAAAAAATTAAAAAACTGAAGTGAAGTTAGCTGGACATATTGCTAGAAAAGATGATAATAGATGGACAATTGAAATCTTAAACTATATTCCAAGAGATTGTAAAAGATCCAGAAAGAGACCACATGTGAGACGGATGGATGAAATAAGAAAGTGTGTAGGGGTGATGTGGAGAAGAGAAGCTAAAGATCGGAGAAGGTGGATTAAACTTGGAGAGACCTTCATTCTGCAGTGGATTGATAATGGTTGACGATGATGTTGGACATTATATGTAAAATAATAAAGCAGGTCTTAAATCTATAGTATATTTCATTTCCAATTATTACTTATATCAAGTAACGATTAAGTACTTATAGTAATAGACAGTTCATTCACATAGCATTAAAGATTATGTTACAGTCTCTCAAAAACAAATTTTTTTGAGAAGTTATTTTAAAGGTGATGAGGTTGTCAACAGTTAGAAGTTTTTCAATTGATTTCTGAGTCAAAAAAAATACTATTTTAACAAAGACATTCTTTGCGATGATAAAAGACATTAGTCAATGATAGTGTTAAAAATAAAAGATTATTGTTTTCCACTAAAACTCTAAACTTTGTAATTTATGATTTTTTTTTTTTTTGTTCTTATCATTCATGAAAGCGTTCATACAAAACAAAATGCCATCTTTCGAAAAGAAATAGGATTATTGATTTTTTAATTTAATTTTCATTGTTACAAAAAAAAAGAATGTAAAAAAAGATTATTTAACAAATTGTTTTATTAATTATTCAAAGCAGAGACAACGAATATCGGTTTTGGTAGGCAAATATAAATATTAAATGTATATAATCGAATGGTTTATTGTTCGGAAGTTCAAGCGGAGTTCAACTATCAGAAGTGTATTGCTTTTGTTAAATTTCTTATTATTTTTTAACTTGACCTAGTAAAGGTTTTTTATATTAATATGTGTTTTTCACTAAAAATAATCAAAAAATTAAAGCAGTAAAAGTTTATTTTTTAAAAAAAAGAGTAAATCAGATCAGAAAACTTTCTTTTAGATTAGAATAACAAACCGTTAGTGAGATTTAAATGAAAATTCTAAGATTATAATAATGTTGTAATTACAACTAACTTTTTCATTTATTAAAAAAAATCGCAAGAAAATCTAATTAAGAGTAATATTAATAAAGAATAAAAGAAACCGAAATTTAATAGGTTTGGTATAATTCTCTAGTCACATATTCCATGCTTGCGAGTCATTTGCAAGTCTAGGATCGACACATTTAAAAGCTATGGCTATTGTTTTAAATTACGCTTACAATTTTAATTAATAACACCAAATATTAATTTGTCATTGACTCATTTACATAAAGTCATAATTTTATTAATACGAAAGAGAGAATACATAAATTATAATTTGCTTATTTTTTTTGAAAGCTTACTATATAAAAAAATAAAACTTAAAATTCAATTTATTGTGAAAAAATGCAATTTACTTTGTAAATTCATAACGTTTAAACAGGCCCAAAATAACATTAAAATGTAATTAAAACAGTTTGCTTAAAAACAATTCAAATATACAATAATTATTTTAACATATTTTTTTCCAAAAATCTTTATGGGTTAACTTATTGAATGGATATTAGATGATAAAAACACATTCTTGAAAAATTGTTGTATGTAAAAACTGATGTCAATATATATTGTAATACAGAGAATATTTACGTTATATAAAATTTACAGGTGATGTAGTAATTTTTATAAATAATGGCACAGAGATTTAAAACATGTTATAAGAGATATTAGATAAAATCAAAAATGTAGTGCAAAACTAAATGTTAAAGAAACTGAAATCATATTTCATAGTATTTCAAAAAAGTATTTAAAAATTGATAGTAATGAGTAAGAAAAAGTTAATAAATATTTTGATAATATATAATTAAAATATAACAAACTATAATAAATAAAATTATTCATAGATTTAAACGGGAAAAGAGTGCATTTGATAAAAATAATACTATTAGAATAAAATATGATTTTGTTTTTGAAAAAAAAAGAAAAGAAAACAAGATTGATTAAGAATGGATCTAAAAATTGATACTTATTAAAAGAATAATAAAGAATTACACAACAAAATAAAAAAACCTTATATTAGGATTAATAAGAAAAAAAAATGACTTTTTTGGTGAGAGAACAGATAATAATCTCTGACATAAATAAAATATATTTAAAGAACTGGGCTCATAACGTTTTAAACTGTCTTCACAAAATTGTAAAAAAATCTGGATAATTTTTTTTTTTTTTTTAAAGATGGTAGATGAGATGAGGAAGTCTGCTTCAATGATAGAGAGAAAAGAAATCATGGATTGGAGAAATGGATTTAAATGTAGAAATATTTTTTTACTGTAGTTGACTGATAATGATTAAAAACAATACTTTTATATTTGAAGCTTCAAATATAACAAAAGTATTGTTTTCCTGATATAATTTTAAAGAAATTTCATATTAGAATAAATATTGAATTTAGTTAAATATATTGTCCTGTTTTGGATCTCAAAGATTTTTAATGACATATTTGTCATTGCAATAATATTTACTATTATTGTTTTTTGTGATTGTTAGTTGCTGCATTTCAATTTACAAGTGCTGCCAGGCATTGGTGGCTGAGTGGTCAGCACTGCTGCCTTACAAGCAGTTGTTCCGGGTTTTCTGGTTGATGCTTTGACACATGAAAAAGTGCTGAACTTACTACACCCACAAATTTGACAGCAACTACTCCAGATAAATACAGTAATTATTGTCTCTAGCCCAGATATAAACTTTAAACATCAGATAAAGTTTACTATATCTGATTTTTAAATTAAAAATATGCACAAGGAGTTAATCACAATTGTAAACATGAACGTTTCAAAGCATTATAGTAATTTTCAGTGAAATGTGTCTTTTTAGAATGTTCTAAGTAAAATAACTATTGTTTGTGTATTTATGTTTTAAATAATATGATCAAAACAATTTCTGTACTTTTTTAAAAATAATAATATTTTTTAAAGGTTTTACTAAGAAGTGAATTTAAACCATCAACATCTTTTATAATTAATATCAGCATTAATCTTTATTTTAAATTGCTATAGATTTTTTAATTATGTAAACTTATGATTTGTGTCCATAAAAATACACTTTCAGTTTAAAAAGTTTCTTCTTCTTGTCATGATGATTTATTAAGACTATTGTGTATTTTTTCTATTGAATTTTTATTCTTAATTTTTTTTATCGAAACTGCCCTGCAGTTTGACATAGTTAGAAGAGCATTCGACTTGAAATTGGGAGACCCACAGAAGCGATTCTGGCACTCACAGCTCTGACATTTGAAATTCTTATGAACTTTGGAGAAATAAAGCCGTATGTGATGTTTATTTTATCTAAACTAAATTTTAATACTATCTGAAATCTTTTTGTATATCAACTTCAATAGTTTCTATTTTTTATTTTCTTTTACTGATATAGATGTGACATGTTAAAAATTGTTGATATTTATTTTATCAATTATTGATTAAATGATCTTATTAAAAAGATATTAAAACAATAGTTATAAAAATTTTAATTAGATATAGCTTACTAATTAGAAGATTGTTTTAAAGTCAGTATCCATTAATGTAAAGGTGTGTGATTCAATTTCTATGTTATTACTGTTTCTGATCAAATCATTAATGTATGAAGAAGAGAGGAGAATAATATAACTTGAAATCTATCTATCTATCTATCTATCTATCTATCTATCTATCTATCTATCTATCTATCTATCTATCTATCTATCTATCTATCTATCTATCTACCTACCTACCTACCTACCTACCTACCTACCTACCTACCTACCTATCTATCTATCTATCTATCTATCTATCTATCTATCTATCTATCTATCTATCTATCTATCTATCTATCTATCTATCTATCTATCTATCTATCTATCTATCTATTTATCTATCTATAATGGAATTGAAGATGAACTTTCAAAATTGAAAGTTCGAGTTTCTTATAATTACATTAAATTTAGTAAAGGCAATGTACATATATATATATATATATTAGATGAATTCAGGTATAGTGGATGGTTGAGATGAGTGGTGTGTCAAAATCATAAATAAATTGTAAATATATAATGTGTAATGCATTAATTAATGGACAAATTATATTGAACCAATCATATATCAAATTTTTATATATAGTTTACTATCAACATCATCATCATCATCATCATTTTTGACTATTATAATCTACTGTTGAATGAAGATCTTCAAGTTTAATCCATTTTCTCTAATCCCTTTTTTCCACAACACAACAGTAAACTTTTTTTATTCATATGTCAAATGCGTTGACCGGAAAGCGAAACTGGGCCAGCTGCTTGGAAGGCAGCTATGCTAACCACTAGACCATCAATGCTTGACACAGTAAACTTTTTTACTTTTATCCAATCATTTTTCTTGCAATTTATTTTTAGGCTGTTCAAGATCTCTGAGACATCATTTAAAACTTGATGCCCATCTGGTATTATTTCTTCTAGAAATATATCCATCCCAATTCCATTTCCATCTCTTAACGCATTTAGAAATGTCAGTGATACCAGTTTGTTCTCTCACCAATGTATTTTATTTTCAATGTTTTTTTATTATTCCTAACATATATCTTTACAAACTTTATTAAGTGGTTTAAAATCACTGTATTGCTCTTCTGTTAAATGTCCAAGTCTCAGATCCATAAGTATGAGCAAACTTTGTTTTCAAACACACAGCCATATTACCTTTTAATATTAAGTTATTTCTATCAAAACAGTCTAACCAAGTTTAATTACATGATTAATTTTATCTATTATGTTTTCATATGTATTGATAATCTGACCAATATATTTGTGACTGTTAATAACTTCTAATTGATAATTATCAATTCTTCTCAAAAAGTTTGTTAAGCATTGCTTTAGTCATTTTATCATTTACTTTTAATTCTACTTTCTTATTTTTATCTAACTTCTTTTTCAATATTTCATGAAGTTTTTAAGACTTTCTTGCTAAAGCAACTATATCATCTGCAAAAACAGTGTGACAAAATTAATATTTATTTATTTTCATTGTCTTAGCTTCCTAGTTTTAAGCCAGAAAATACTTTTTATAAAACTGCTGTAAAAAGATTTTGAGATATATAATCACAACATAATTAAATATTTACATGAATTTTTATAATCAATCAATTAATTATAACGTATATTACTTATAATACAATATCTTTTAGATTGTAAAGTATTTTAAACTCGATAGAAATTGTTTTCATCTTATGAAAAACTAATATAATGAAGGATGTGTTGGAAACTGTTCTTTGCTTGACTTCTTAATACAGCAATATGTTGTGATATCATAGAAATATAAAATTAACACACATGATTTCCACTTTAGAAGAAAAATAGTTTTATGCTATTTGAATTCTGATATAGAATAATTGTTTAATACTAAAATCAAAAGTTGAATGCTTACAAATAATCTCACTAATGAGAACAATTAAATATGTGGCCATGCTGGAGGGTCAACTGTAAAGTATATGTTGATATGTATGTGCAATTTAAATAGATTTATTTGATTTGAAATTAATTAAATGAGATTTATTCTAAATGAATTGTTATTTATGTCTATAGATACTTTAATTAGTGTCGTGATGTAGCCCATTTCTCCCATTAAATTGTTTTGTATTTTATTTTTTGTTATCAAGTAATTTTACATTTTAATTAATTAATTTGTGAGGTAACTAAATGAAGACAATTTCAACTTGTTTGTGTTTGAAGTAAAAGCAGAATTTTAATATGATCAAGTGTGCATATATAAATGTCCATCATTATAATCATTTTCAATCATTATCAATCAACTACAGAATGGTTTCTCTAAATTCACTATATCTTATCCAATCTCTAGCATCTCTTCTCTACATCACCCAGCATCCTTTCTAATTAATTCATTCATATATGTGTTATTTAATATAGTCACAACATTAATCATGCCTATAATGCAAAAGTATTATTATTGTTTTATTTCTATTTTCATTCCTTTTTATTTTTAATGTTTACAAAGATTCATAGAAAATATATTAGCTTGAATAATGCTTATATTTACTTTAAAATATCTGATTTTGTAATTTAGAGACATTTTCAATACTGTTTGTTGCAGTTGTGCAATAAATATTTCAACATTTTGATTCATTGTTATTGACTTAATGGTTTGGGAATTCTGAAACTGTCAACGTATGTAAATGATCATTATTTTTAGATTCAGATAATGTCCATGATATCAAAACTATTTCATACATCATTAACTGTAATTATGTTTTTACTGCTTTTTTTAGTTTTTTTAATAGATGTTTACATATCTTTCTTATTCTCAGCTAACATTTACAATATCTAATATTAATGATATTTCTTTAGTCTGATTTAAATCATTTGTTTGATACAATGTAAATTTCCATGTTATTTTAGCATTTTGAATGTGACAACATATTTAATTACTTTTCTGATTATAAAATAAATGTATTTCATTGTGACATTTTATATTTGTAGCTATGTAGAGATTTTTTGTAACAACAATGAGATATTCTAGATTTTTCAATTACACAGACAGTTCTAATAATATTCTATAATTTAGCATAATAAACTGGAACAAAGATCTCATTACAATAAATAAAATATAATTTTCTGTTTTAAAGTAGTCATTATACATTACCAATAGTGCATGTATCTAATTCACAATCAAACAAAATAAGTTTTACTTTGATGAAACTCTGTATATACATTGAAACAATGTTTTTTTCCAAGGAAACTGCAATAGAGAGAAATAGCAACAGGGTATTAAAATATACTTACTATTGTCAAAATTTTTACTAAGATAATTACAACTCATCTACAGAAAACACTGGATTTCCACCAACCAAAAGAACAAGCTGGATTTAAAAGTGGTTTTAGTACAGTAGATCATATCCAGGTATTGAGAGAAGTTATAGAAATGACAAATGAATATGAGTTGCCATTATGCTTTGGATTTGTAGATTATGAAAAGGAATTTGATTCTATAAATATTTCTTCAGTGATTAAAGCATTGGATCATCAAGATGTAGATCCGGGATATTATCATATTTTAAAGAATATTTATAAAAATGCAATAGCAACAATTACATTACATAATGATAGTAGGAAAATAAACATTGAAAAGGGTGTAAGACAGGTTGACTCTATATCTCCAAAACTTTTTACAGCAATGCTGAAAGAAGTATTTTGTGGATTAAAATGGGAAGTTAAAGGCGTGAAAGTAAATGGAGATTATTTAAGTCATTTAGATTTTGCAGATGATGTAATTGTTTTTTTGCAAATAATGCTTTGGAGTTACAGGAAATGTTGCAGGAGTTATCAAATGAAAGTAGGAAAGTAGGACTAAAGATAAATGTTAAAAAGACTAAAGTAATGTTTAATAGATTTTCTCAAAATATGAAAATAAAGATTGATTATGATGAGTTAGAAGAAGTTAGCAGTTACAAATACCTTGGTCAGATTATTAATACAGATGGAAACATAATGGATGAAATTAATCATATAATTAAACTTGGTTGGAGTGCTTTTGGTAGAAATAACTTGATACTAAAAGGAAATATGCCTATGTGTTTGAAAAGGAAGGTTTTTAATAAATGTGTTTTGCCCATTCTTACTTATGGATCTGAGACTTGGACACTTAATATAAAAGCAATACAGAGACTTCAGACCACTCAAAGAAGTATGGAGAGGTACATGTTGGAAGTAACAAGAAGAGATCGAAAATGCAATGTATGGGTAAGAGAACAAACAGGTGTTACTGACCTCATTGAAAAATTAAAAGACTGAAGTGGAATTGGGCTGGACATATTTCTAGACGAGATGATAATAGATGGACATTTCAAATTTTAAACTGGATTCCAAGAGATTGTAAAAGACCCAGAAAGAGACCACGTGTGAGATAGATGGATGAAATAAAAAAGTGTGCAGGGGTGATGTAGAGAAGAGAAGCTAAAGACAGAAAAAGATGGATTGAACTTGGAGAGACCTTCATCCTGCAGTGCATTGATAATGGTTTATGATGTTGGTGATGATTATTGTCAATTTGGAATTGAAGCACATTTAAATTGGTGAATACGTTAGTCATTTATTTAAGAAAATATATTCATTATAGAGTTGTGTGTGTGTGTGTGCATAAAAATAATTTGTACAGACAGTGTTTCTAAAAAAAATAGAAAGGTAAAATACATTTTATTATATTCTCTCAATATAATATATATATGTTAGTAAATATTTATATATAATAAAGTATTTTTTTTTACATTTTCTTTCATTTTTCAGTGATTAAAAGTGTTTTAAATTGATTAAAATATTAATTCATTATAATTAAATGTATTTTATGCAGAATAATTTTTTTAATGATTTATTTTATACTACCTTATTATTAAAAGAGGGAGAAAACAAATTGTTTAGATAAAAAAAAAAAATAGAGATTAATAAACTACAGGTTATTCCAGAAAGGAATGAGAATGTTTTATTTAAAGATTAATGTTATAATTATACAAGATTAAATAAAAATAATTCATTTGTCATTTCAGTTTTTATTTGTTTTTATGATGTAGTTATACTAATTAGTAAAAATGTAAATTAATCCTCGTAGATAATAAAGATCTTAGAAAAACGTACATAAAAAAAGAACCGTTTGTCTTGCATTGGTGGACGAGAAGTCAGCGCGACAGCCTTACAAACAGTTGCCCGGGTTGCGGGTTCGCGTCCCGGCCGGTGTTATGATACCTGAAAAAAAAAAAAGAACCTGATAAAAATATAAATAAGATTTGTCATAAATTGTTTTTAGCCAATCAATTTTGTCAAATAACTTTTAATAGAGAAGGAAAAAATATATAAACTAACGACTATACTTGGAAGTTTATGAGAAGCTGGAGCACCAGAAATAACGTAATTGGGGGAACGGACCAAATGCGTATGAGTTCCTTAGTCTGCCACTCGACCAATGTTTCATACCAGACAAAACAATTTTTAATTTCGAACGATATCGAATCTTTTTTTAAAAGCTATTTAATTACAAAAGGGGTAGAGGTGTAAAGTAACACCTTATTCACCTCATATTTTTTTTGATTAACTTTATTGAAGTAAAATTATTATGGATTTTTTAAAAATATTTTAAAGACAAAATTACAGTTATATTAATTACTTTTTATTAAATTAAGTTTATATATATTTTTTACTTTAAAAATTGTATTGAACTACTCAACTTAATTAATCGATAAATTCAGACAAATTAATCTCTGTTTATTTTAGGAGTTTTTATTAGAAGCTATAATATGTCTTCATAATGGAAAAAAATATAGTACGGTTGTGAAAAATGCATTAAGAAAAACATTTACTCAATTTTTTTTCTTCTGTTTAGCAATAAACTTAATTTTCCAAAAAAATAAATAAATAAATTTTATTTAATGAAAATAAAAAATAAAACACTCAATTGTTATTTATAAATCACTGCAACACTTTTTACAGAAAATTAGATCTAGTATGATGAATATCAACTGAGCACATCTGTGGAAATCTTTTTATGTCAATGTATCAGAGTTTTTGTAAAGTCTTGAAACAATCTATGTTTTATACAAACAATAAAAGAATCTTTCTAATGATCATTTGCACATGCTTCCTCCTAAGCTTAATTTAATATTGTTTTTTAATAATATATATATATATATATGTGTGTGTGTGTGTTATAATTCACAGAAACGTTTACAAACACCCATGTATAATATTAAAATATGTAATTATGATCTTTCAATAAAATTAGATTTGTCTCACACTGAGTAAAGATATTACTGTTAAAACATAGAAAGTTGTAAAAAATTAATATAGATTTATAAAAAAAGGAAATTACATAAAATTATAAACAAAATAGAACAAGTCAATATATAACTAAACTATTTTCAATGGAAAACGTTATGATAATTACAGAAATTTTGATACGTATATACATTAATATTTAGAATAGTTATTTCCAAAGTTTCCATGAAATGTATCTTTTTCTCAAAAGAACCTTCACTTCAATATTTTTCCTATCAACAAATACCCAGAGGCACCAATTCTATTGATCATAGAATAAACTACTAGTCTGATCTTGCTTTAAAATTATTAATGAGACTCTTATAGTACTGTCATACATTAGCTTAGCTTAGTTGGGGGCTACAGAGATCTATAAGGTGTAAAATGTATACTAGATATGGGAGAAAACATTATGATTAATAGGAAAAAACAACTATTAAGTTTTAAAATAAGTAAGTAATTAGAATTGGTAAAATTCTACCATTTAAATTGACAAGCTATAGTCTATATCTCATCCCCTCCCATCATCCACATGCATTGAACAACCTCTACTGTGTGATAAAATTAAATTAATAAAAATAAAGATGTAATGCTGATCAACAATACTGTATAGTAAGTTAGAATTAAATGCAAGGTAAAATATAACACTATTTAACTTTTAATTATACAGTAATTTAAAATAAGCAACTGAATTAATGTTTAATCTAAAATAATAAGGGAATATCTCAGGGAATTAATTTATTGCATGGCTTAATTTTAAATCTATACTTTCCAACGACTACTAATTACTATCATAAAAGTAATGACATAAATTAATCATTATACTAATATAATGGTAGTAGTTGCATAATAAAACAAATAGGGTGCATTTTAATTTCAATTCATCATCTAAATAATAACTGAATAATACAATTTTCAAAGAATCATTAAATAATCAAACATCTCATATAATGTTTGAATCAAGAAAAGCAACATTGTCAGATCTGGACATTTTCATCATTAAATTATGGAATAGAGCAACCATATCATATTGGATATGTAGATGCGTGTACATGTGTCGAAATATAGAACACAAATGCATGACAAAAAAGAATTATGAACACAGCTTTAAATAAATAAAACATTTATTACAAAATAATTAAATAAACATTTGTTTTTTTAGTTTAAGCATATACCTGTTTTAGGATAATTCCAACATCAATGATTAAATAGTCAACATAAAAATAAGCTTTCTGTACTTTATTTTAACATATGCCAGCTATCAATCCATTTTGATAAATGAAACATTATAATACCAGCAATAAAATAATAAAATGTGAAACCCAAACTTTGTGGTATTTTACTTATAAAATATACTCAAGCTATCTGTCAATTCAGATAATCCTATGAGACAGAAACATTATAATACTATACTAAGGTAACTAAGCATGAAATTAACTTCTTGATATTTTATTTCAAATATATACCTTACCAATCAATTCTGATATGCTTATGAAAAAGTAAACTCTATTAAACACTGGCACTAAAATTATAAACTGTGAAACTAAAATTCTTGGCATTTTTACTTCAAATGCATATCAAAATAATATGTGAGGGATTTAAATCTAAGACTAAGAGGTCAAACTATCCTTCAGAATCTCAAATGAATAATTCTATTAAATGGTTATATTACCAAAATCACACTTTTCTTTATGTTTGCCGTAATATCATATAAATACAATTTATCCAAACTTCAAACACTTTTTAGCAAAACTTTATTTGTACATACACCTATGTTTCGACTGACCTGCAGTCTTCTTCAGAGCTATGATATAATGAACAAAAAAACATAACTATATAATAACACCATAATGTTTTTTAAACAATAAAAAACTAAAAACAACATAATATATATATATATATATTAAAAAATTGAAATAAATAAACCCAAATAAAACAATTAATATAAAATAAAATGTACTACATAAATAAAAAATACATATAAATTATACATGTGTATTCTTAACTTTATACATATATACATTCAAGGACAACTATTAATTTAAATATTATCTATTTTATTATTATTAACAATCTACTAATTATCTGTATTCTTCATAAACATAAACTTTATGATTAGTAACTAAAATTCTTTTAATTTTAAATCATATTTAGTATTTTCTTACTCATTCTTCTTTTAAAATTAATATTTTATATTTATTATTGCTGAATATTTAAAACCTATAAACTTTATAATCTTACACTTACTGAGGTTATTCTGATCTTCTAAATAAAAAAATGAAAAATCATTTTTTTCAAAAAATTATCTTACACCCTAGCTCCCTCTATTACATATTATTTAAACTAAATATATATCCTCTACAACTCTTTATTTATATATTTTTTTATTTTATTTTTTACACTTTAACTTTTATTATTATATAATACTCATAAATTTATAATATACTTCTTTATATGTTTATATATATATATTCCCTACAACTTTATTTACATATATATTTTTTTATTTTATATACTTTAACTTTTATCATTATTTTTATATAATTCTTATAATTTTTTTTATACTGTTTTATATGTAAATATTATGCTAAGTTTATTAATTTATTATTATTTTTTATTATTTAATATCTATAAATATACCCAAATTTATACTCCTATTTCACCTAACCATTTTTTATCATCCCCAACTTACTTATAAACAATTATCTCTTTACATATTTACCTCTATATATCTTACTTAATAACTATAACTATACCAATCTCATCCTAATCCCAGAATCTCTATTAAATTCTGGTTTTATCTTTCTTATTAATATAGCTTCTTTTATTTTCCTCTCTTTAATACTTTTAGTATATAACTTCATTTTTATTGAACTTTGTGTAAATTTGTGTCCTGTTTCTTTTGTATATATATATATCGATGATTTATTATCTGCCATATGTTGTTTTAATCTTGTTTTTATAGAATTTTTTGTTTCTCCCACATATTTGTTATCAATCCCACTGTCTAGACATTGTTTGCATTTTATCACATATACTCCATTAATTATTTCTTTATTATCTTTATTATATCCTATGTATTTGTTATCTATCAAATTTAATATGTTTTCTCTTTTTTTATTAACGATTTTTGTATTAATTATTCTTTTGTATCTTTTATTAGTCTTCTTTATAATTTTGTTAAACTTATTCACTATGATATTATTATTTGTTTTTATTCCTATATATCTATTTTCACCTTTCTTTTTTCCTTCACTCTTTTCATTTTTATTTATCTTATACTCTATTTTTCCAATACTTCTTTAATTATATATACAGGGAAACCATTCATTTTTAATTCATTGATTATTGAATCTTTTTGTATATTATAATCTTCTTTCCTTGAACAATACATTGCAGCTCTGTATATTCTTGAATATATACAACTAATTTTATATTTCCTATCAATGTTGGAAAACCAATTTGTTAGTTTGTTACCAATATTATTCTTTTTATAAACACTTGTCTCAATACACCATTTTTTATCTATCAATTTCTTTTGAAACGTTATATCCAGATATGCAATTTTATTATTCTCTTCCTTCTCAACTGTAAATTTTATATTCTCTTCTATTTTATTAATATTATTAATAAACCAGCTTATTTTTCTTTGGCTTTTATTAAAAATCATTAAATAATCGTCTACATATCTGTTAAAAAACAAAGAAGCATTTTTATTTTCTGTTATATTTTTATCAAACTCATTCATATAAATATTACTTAAAATTGCACTAAGAGCTCCTTCCATTAACAATCCTTCTTTTTGCTTATAGAATTCTGTATTATATTCAAAAACTACATCCTTGCAACATAATTCCATTAAATCTACCAAAATATGAACAGGTATTTTTATTGTATATTTTTATCCTTAATATATTTCTCTATAGCTAAATTTATCGCTTTACCTACATTTAAATTAGTATACATAGAAATAATGTCCATCTTTAAAAACGTTAAGTTTCTGTATTCCTATTTTTTAAATATGTCATTAACCTCATGTATTAAAATTTTATTATTTTTAATATTGGAATTTTCATACTCATTAGCATATTTTTTAAAAATTTCACTGGATAACCATTTTGAAACTTTGTCTAAATAAGATCCTTTACAATCAATAATTGGCCTTAGTGGGATATTTTCCTTGTTAATTTTTGGAGCCCCATATATTCTTGCTGTTTTACATTCTTTACTTCCTATTTTCTCAAATGTTAACCTGTCTATTAATCCCTCTTTATAAATATGTTTAATTAATGTATATATCTTTCTATTTTTTAAGTCACTGTCATTCTTCTTAACTTTTTCAAACACCTTATCACTCAGCATAACCTTCATTTTTTCTAAATAATCTTTTTTATCTAATATAACCAATTGATTCCCTTTATCTGATTTTAAGAAAACTACTTTTTCATACTTAGACTTAATCTTTCTGACTTCTTCCTTCCCTATTAATTCTTTGTTTTTCTTTACATTTTCTTTACTTCTATTTTCAATTTTATTATTATTTTCTGTTTTATATATCAAATTATTTATTTCTTTTTAAATTCATCAAACCATATTTTCTCTTCATTATTTAACAATTTTGTAATAAATTTTGTAATAAATTTTGTAATAAATTTTGTAATAAATTTAGAGAATTATGTGAGATAAGAAGAAATATGATAAATGAAAAAACAAATAAGAGACATGTTAAAAAATTTAAAATATTAATGAAAGAACAAAAAATAAAACAAGGGATTATAACAAATGACGAAATGAATAATATATACAATCTTTCAAAGATAGATTTTACAGAAGAAGAAAAAAATATATTGAACAAAGGAATTAAATATATGCCAATTAGAAATGATGTTAAGAAGGATGTGATAGAGATAGAAGCAACAATGGAAAAAATAGCACAAGATTTTATAGAGGAAAAATATGGAGTACACTATTACGATGACAAAGATATTACAAAATTGTTAAATAATGAAGAGAAAATATGGTTTGATGAATTTAAAAAGAAATAAATAATTTGATATATAAAACAGAAAATAATAATAAAATTGAAAATAGAAGTAAAGAAAATGTAAAGAAAAACAAAGAATTAATAGGGAAGGAAGAAGTCAGAAAGATTAAGTCTAAGTATGAAAAAGTAGTTTTCTTAAAATCAGATAAAGGGAATCAATTGGTTATATTAGATAAAAAAGATTATTTAGAAAAAATGAAGGTTATGCTGAGTGATAAGGTGTTTGAAAAAGTTAAGAAGAATGACAGTGACTTAAAAAATAGAAAGATATATACATTAATTAAACATATTTATAAAGAGGGATTAATAGACAGGTTAACATTTGAGAAAATAGGAAGTAAAGAATGTAAAACAGCAAGAATATATGGGGCTCCAAAAATTAACAAGGAAAATATCCCACTAAGGCCAATTATTGATTGTAAAGGATCTTATTTAGACAAAGTTTCAAAATGGTTATCCAGTGAAATTTTTAAAATATGCTAATAAGTATGAAAAATCCAATATTAAAAATAATAAAATTTTAATACATGAGGTTAATGACATATTTAAAAAATAGGAATACAGAAACTTAACGTTTTTAAAGATGGACATTATTTCTATGTATACTAATTTAAATGTAGGTAAAGTGATAAATTTAGCTATAGAGAAATATATTAAGGATAAAAATAAAACAATAAAAATACCTGTTCATATTTTGGTATATTTAATGGAATTATGTTGCAAGGATATAGTTTTTGAATATAATACAGAATTCTATAAGCAAAAAAAAAGGATTGTTAATGGGAGGAGCTCTTAGTGCAATTTTAAGTAATATTTATATGAATGAGTTTGATAAAAATATAACAGAAAATAAAAATGCTCCTTTGTTTTTTAACAGACATGTAGACGATTATTTAATGATTTTTAATAAAATCCAAAGACAAATAAGCTGGTTTATTAATGATATTAATAAAATAGAAGACAATATAAAATTTACAGTTGAGAAGGAAGAGAATAATAAAATTGCATATCTGGATATAATGTTTCAAAAAAAATTGATAGATAAAAAATGGTGTATTGAGACAAGTGTTTATAAAAAGAATAATATTGGTAACAAAATAACAAATTGGTTTTCCAACATTGATAGGAAATATAAAATTAGTTGTATATATTCAAGAATATACAGAGCTGCAATGTATTATTCAAGGAAAGAAGATTATAATATACAAAAAAATTCAATAATCAATGAATTAAAAATGAATGGTTTCCCTGTATATATAATTAAAAGAAGTATTGGAAAAATAGAGTATAAGATAAATAAAAATGAAAAGAGTGAAGGAAAAAAGAAAGGTGAAAATAGATATATAGGAATAAAAACAAATAATAATATCATAGTGAATAAGTTTAACAAAATTATAAAGAAGATTAATAAAAGATACAAAAGAATAATTAATACAAAAATAGTTAATAAAAAAGAAAAAAATATTAAATTTGATAGATAACAAATACATAGGATATAATAAAGATAATAAAGAAATAATTAATGGAGTATATGTGATAAAATTCAAACAATGTCTAGGCAGTGGGATTGATAACAAATATGTGGGAGAAACAAAAAATTCTATAAAAACAAGATTAAAACAACATATGGCAGATAATAAATCATCGATATATATATATATATACAAAAGAAACAGGACACAAATTTACACAAAGTTCAATAAAAATGAAGTTATATATGAAAAGTATTAAAGAAAGGAAAATAAAAGAAGCTATATTAATAAGAAAGATAAAACCAGAATTTAATAGAGATTCTGGGATTAGGATGAGATTGGTACAGTTATAGTTATTAAGTAAGATATATAGAGGTAAATATGTAAAGAGATAATTGTTTATAAGTAAGTTGGGGATGATAAAAAATGGTTAGGTGAAATAGGAGTATAAATTTGGGTATATTTATAGATATTAAATAATAAAAAATAATAATAAATTAATAAACTTAGCATAATATTTACATATAAAACAGTATAAAAAAATTATAAGAATTATATAAAAATAATGATAAAAGTTAAAGTATATAAAATAAAAAAATATATATGTAAATAAAGTTTTAGGGAATATATATATATATATAAACATATAAAGAAGTATAATATAAATTTATGAGTATTATATAATAATAATAAAAATTAAAGTGTAAAAAATAAAATAAACAAATATATAAATAAAGAGTTGTAGAGGATATATATTTAGTTTAAATAATATGTAATAGAGGGAGCTAGGGTATAAGATAATTTTTTGAAAAAAATGATTTTTCATTTTTTTTATTTAGAAGATCAGAATAACCTTAGTAAGTGTAAGATTATAAAGTTTATAGGTTTTAAATATTCAGCAATAATAAATATAAAATATTAATTTTAAAAGAAGAATGAGTAAGAAAATAATAAATATGATTTAAGATTAAAAGAATTTTAGTTACTAATCATAAAGTTTAAGTTTATGAAGAATACAGATAATTAGTAGATTGTTAAAATAATAAAATAGATAATATTTAGATTAATAGTTGTCCTTGAATGTATATATGTATAAAGTTAAGAATACACATGTATAATTTATATTTATTTTTTATTTATGTAGTACATTTTATTTTATATTAATTGTTTTATTTGGGTTTATTTATTTCAACTTTTTAATATATATATATATTATGTGGTTTTTAATTTTTTATTGTTTAAGAAAAATGGTGTTATTATATAGTTTGTTTTTTTTTGTTCATTATATCATAGTTCTGAAGAAGACTGCAGGTCAGTCGAAACATAGGTGTATGTACAAATAAAGTTTTGCTAAAAAGTGTTTGAAGTTTGGATAAATTGTATTTAAATGGTTATACTTTCTTTTATTTGGCTTGCTCACTCAAAATGTAGATGAAACATTCTAAGAGTTGATGGTATAAAATCTAAATAATTAATATGATATGATTTGAAACAGTGACTAAGAAGTTACACATTAATGATGAATTGTCTCCATATCTTCCAAATTAATAGTATTTTATGCATGCATCTGAATTATGCTACCTGCTATAAAATAATTAATATAACTAAATCCACTTATAAAATTGGGATGAATGTCATAATATGGATGATGACAATGGTCAACCAAGTTTTAGCACTAATTCTCACTTCAGCTCTTCAGGGAGAAAAATCAATTCTACCTTTTTTTTATTTTTTTATCAGCAAACTACCTTACACTTGGCTATGAATAAATGATGAGAAAGCATTCCACAAAAATACATGAGATGTGAAATGACTTTCTTTACTTTAATCCTTTAAATAACCAAAACACAGTGACTCCTTAATCTAATTTTGATGCTTAAATTCTCTCATCACTGAAAAAATAAGGGAAATACACTACTTGACTTCACATAATATAATTATCATAAAATACAACTACTTAATCTGGAAACATAATCCACCCATGACAAATATTTTAATAAACTAAGGGGGAGTTATCTCAATCCCTGACAATACAATATATAACATAAACAATTTCATTCTGCATAGCCACTAAATAGATTTCAATCTAAGCATAATAAAGAAATAAATTCACTCTTAAATAAATTCCTAAACTTTCCACTTCTTCTGGCACATTTCATCATCTGAAACTGATGGGAATTAAGTTATTCCTACTTTCAATTCAAACGTTAAATGACTGGATTAAATAACAGATTGGTATATAAGCATAATAATGTATAAACAATTTCAATTCACATTTGATAATAAAAACTGTAACAACATTACTTAATAAGGGATAAAATAAATAATGAATAAGTCTCTCATTTCTGACAAGTATAATATTTTAACTTGGAAATATAATTATTATTAAATTAGTGTATTTGGCATTATCCCACAAATTGAAACAAAAGTCTTATTTGGGATAGACAATAAACCTTCAAATTTGGAGTAAAATAATTATTAAGAAATAAACTTTATAACTTCTTGATAATGCAAAGATAAACAAATTTATGTTACTACCCCTTCTCAGAAATGAGCTGTTAACTACTAAATAATGAATGGATATATCTATTGCTAGCACACATGTATAGAAATATAAGTACATAATAAAATTATAATAAAATAATCACTAATTACTGAATATAATATATTTCCATATTATACGTTTGTGAGACATTCTTGAAGAAAAAAATAATCAAATAATAAAAAAAAAAAAAAATCATAAGACAATTTTTTAATCTACTTATCTATCCAATGCTTATAAAAATAATAATGATCATTAAAGCTTCTTTTTCTTGGCTGTATTAAAAAGTTTATTTACAGTCTATAGATGACATATTTTAGTCATGTACTAAATAATGATGATCATTGGTATAATCATAAATATGGATAAACATATAACAATTTCCTGCAGGGAGATAAATAATACTAATTGGGTTCAATTTAACAGCATTTCAAAGTTTTTAGCTATAGTTAATGAAACCACTGGCAATATGACATATGAGAATTCTTCATTATGACAATAAATATGTAATACTGCATAAGTTGAACAATAACTTATTGTTTAATTTATTAGACTTGTTTAAGTATTTGTTTCTCAATTTTTAAAAAGTCATTCACAAGGCAAATAACTACTCCATTTATAAAACCATTTAACTTCACAGTAAGTTTATTAGTAATATACTTTAATAATAAAATCAAATGCAAACATGGAGAACAATAAAATAAAAGAAATTCACATCCAATTTCATGCTCTTTGACTCATTCATTTATCAGCACATTTAGAGATAAGTTAATAATTCATTAAATCATATGTCATACATTTGTTTTTTTATTTACAGATACAAATGGTTAGGTATATATTTTGTTAATAATAATAATACAGCAATTTATAAAAATTTATCTGCACACATCCTTCCATTTAAACTTTATTACTTTATGGTTAGCAAAAAATATCAATAAAGAGTCCCTGAGTGTTTAATGAAAAAATTCAGCATACATTTTCCAGCATAACAATAAAATTCATACATTCTGATTATTTTTTTAGTGTTAGAGATTAAATTTAGGTAAATCAAACTTATAAATTGGACATACATTTCAATTACTTTTTTAATATTAGAAATAAAATTTAGGCAAAATAGATTCCAAACATAAATACACATTTCACTAATTTTTTTAATATTACAAATTGAAGTTAGACATAGCACATGTATAGTATAGGCACACATATGCATCTCAAATGATTATTTTAGAATTTAAATTGGTCAGTTAAAAGCACGTAGATATACCTTATTTTTGAAGTGATTTACATTTGCATATTTCCTCTTTTATTTTCCCCAGTAGAACTTCTGATCTGTTTCCATCCAAAAAATTAATAAAAGTTCACTTTCAAGCTTGGACCAAGGAAGAACTAACTTGTAGAAACAAAATTGTAGTGAAATAAACTTTTTATGGAGAGACAATTGTTGAAATCAGAAAAGCAAAGTCAACTTTTTGTAAACGGATTCTCTTTTTATACAAGATTATTACCCAAGCAACTGTTCTCTTATCAATCCAAGGTCACTCAAAAGTTCAACTCTAGGAAAAATGGTTGCTCCACCCATTGCCCTGAGCTAATTAGTTCCAAAATATGCAAGAATCTAAAATCAGTTTGTCTTTAAAAAAATATTAAATTGAACCAAGAATAAAATATTCTGTATTTCTAAAGTAACAAAAATAAAAATTAATGTTAATTATTTTAGCAAATAAAATATTTGAGAATATATTTTCTGTTTGATAATCCACTGGTCCAGTGTTCCATTAATTCATTTAAATTGTGTTCAAGCTGGTTATCCAAGTTATTGGTGATGAAATCAAATATTTTGCTATGAGACATGATATTTAGTAGAGTAATGAAGTAAATGAATGAAAATGAAGTTGAAAGATGGCACAAGCATACATGCAGATCCATAAATCATGTACTACAGTTACTAAACTAAACTGACTAAAATGAAAGTTTCTATGATGATGTGTCAAACATATTGCACTATTTACACTATGGATTGAAATATTAAAAGCAAATGAACCAGGGAATTACCGAAACAACTATCAATACTGTTCTGCTGACAAATAAAGCAACCTTGGATCAATTTAAACTAAACTGACAACTTCTGTAACAAGCCACCCCCTTTCTATCTTTAAATACTCACTGAGAAAAAATATTAAATATCCCAAAACTTTCAAATTATATCTATAAATGCTTTTAAACATAGTTTTATGTTATTAATAAAAAAATTGAATTTCAGGTTATTTCATTTTTTTTAGTAAGATGAAACTGTGCTATATAATTACAATCAATATATTTCTGAAGCCTATCCAGAAGGTTACACTATATATATATATATATATATATATATAGTGTAACCTTCTGGATAGGCTTCTAAGTGATATATATATATATATATATATATATATATATATATCACTTAGAAATAAATCAACAGACATTCCAAATATAGTGTACTAGGTTTGATCTGTTGATGATCCTAATTCCTCTTTCAGCTTGGTTTAGCTGTTTAAACCCAGTTTGTAATAAATTAGTAATCTCATAAATATGACGTGAATGAACCAGCATGTTCGAGCAGAGTGGAGATTACTATTGATAGCAGAGCTGTCAATAATCTCCACATACAGATCAAGCTATGAAATGCATAACACAATCATATTTCCAGATTGTGGCCCACCTTGGCTGCTATATTCAAACCCCTACTATCCAAACACTTTATTTATTTTGGAGTAAACACCGGACACCCGCTAGTCTAAAGCTAACATATTTGGACAGTAGAACCATAATCCAGTACCAAAAAAATATCTTTACTAGCTCAGCTACTTGTAATCAATAACAAATTAATGTTTTAATTAATGGCAAAATAATTGACCGATAAAATAAAGCTTTAAGTTTAAAAGACAGTTTATTTTAATTAAACACTAATTATTAAAGTTTAAACTACTTTAGATATTTTTTAATTAACATAAACATTTAAAGTACTTATACATGACCACATTTGCACATTTTAAATACACATGAAAATATAATCTAACAACATTAAATGACAAAGTATTAAATAGTATGATAAATATTAAATATATGGCATTCAAACCAACATGCACATCAATAGTTCTTTATGCCTCAATAGAATTCCTTTACTACTGACTCTGGAGGCTTTATGGATGGCAATGACTACTTTGAATTTATAAATGAAAATAAGAAAGTTATTAAATACCTAAGTTTTTGGAGCGTGGAGAATTTGGTTGTTTGTTTTTCGTGTTTCCAGTGTGTTTCTGAATTGTTTTATTATCAGCTGGCTGGGGATTCCTGTTGATTGATGATTCTGGTTACTTCTTTTATTAAGGTTGAGTATGTTTATTTATTTTGTGGCACTATTATTATTCAAACAGTAGATACTCAGGTGGCTCTCACTTATTGGGTGGCTGTTACTTCATCTCAGGCAGAGTACTGGTATTTGGACAAAGTTTGAAGTTCATCATATGTTCAGATGAAGCTATTAACACTGTATGACTGATTGATGAATTGATCAAAACTAAAAACTGTTTTCTCAGTCGTTCACTCTATACTATTTTCTAAAACTCAGCTGAACTGAACTGTCCAATAAAAATTGACTATTTATACCTAAGATGTGTTGTCATTTTGATATCCTCCAGCTATATATGTTGTCGAAGTTCTTTCTTTGTTTTAATTACATTATTTTGAGATAAGCTTTTAACCCTGTTGTTGGAGATATCCATTAGCAGCCACCATGACCTTGTTGTTTTTACATTTTTGATTACATTTTCCTTATTTAATTTTAACATGCACGTATTTATGCAATATTTATAATCGCACATATATATTTTATTAACAAGCATTCATCATTTATGCACATGTATACTTTAATCTAAACTCAATACTAGTTTTAAATTTACCATTTTTTTCTTTACTTAAATAAAAGACATTTATATGTTTAAACTTTAAGTTGTATTTCA
This sequence comes from Epiperipatus broadwayi, assembly GCA_028023455.1. Taxonomy (NCBI): domain Eukaryota; kingdom Metazoa; phylum Onychophora; class Udeonychophora; order Euonychophora; family Peripatidae; genus Epiperipatus; species Epiperipatus broadwayi. The sequence continues at coordinate 2,846,212 of JAQFVV010006335.1, forward strand.
ACTGATAATAATACTAAAAAAACTTTACTTCTTTTATAAAACTTTTAACTTGATGCTTCTAAAGAAAACCTTCCTCCCCTCTTTTAATTAATTATAACTTTTATTTCAAAAACCTTTGACTTTTAAATTTACTATTCTCTTTTAATGAAAGACTTTTTTGTTTTAATAATTTTTAGATAAAATTATGTGACAACACAATGTTGGTACATTACACCACCCTCTGTTTGAGAGTAAAATGCATAATTTTTGACCATTTTATCTCTGACAACTTTACTTCTCTATTAATTGTGCCAGGCATTATCAAATGGCCTTACACAAAGTCTGCTGTAAAGAAAATTACAGCAGATAAACATGTAAATTTGTATATATAAATTTGCATATATTAAGCACAATGAATATATAAATGTGCTATATTAATAAGGGAAGTTTGGTCTGAGCATTAGAATACTCACACACACCAATCTAAAGCAAACATTTAATGGACACAGAAATATTGTAAATAAACAAACATATAATAAACTCATGTATTTTTTTTGTTATTTATTTATTTTATTTTTATTTTTTATTTTTTTTATATTTTCAGGATATGTCATTTTATGTATTTTGCTTTTCTCTGAAAAATTCAAATAGAGAAAAGCAAACTTTATTAAACAAATGAATCACATGTTGGAACATATTAGTAAAATAAATAATTAAAGTAATTGTTCCAACATACTTGTTTATATTTTTCATTTTTTTAATTACTTTTCTAAAAACTAATTTTATTCTGTAATCAAAAAAATGGTAAGTGCTTTGGTAAAAACTTAATCAAAGAGCAAAATATTTGATAATCAATGCTATAATTAAATTAACTTTTTTTGTATATAAAATAAAAATTCTTTTGAATTGATTTTGTAATCAAGTGGTCTGGGTATTCAAGATGGAAACCAAACATATCAAACCCTGCTATGTAGAACTTAATCAGAAAAATATAAAGGAATGTTGATAATATAAATTAAAAGGGTTGGCTTATCCATACTTTTCAGAGGGGATACCTGAATTGGTTGTGTATGAGTGGGTTGATAAGTTTTAGTCAGTGCTGTGGGATTCATTTTTTCTTAGGCTTTCAAGTAGCTCACTACTTTGGCTCCAGAATTATTCAATCATCTAGCCACTTAGAGATTAATTTATGGGCTAGACCAGTGGTCTTTAACCACTGGACTGTGGCTCAGCACCAGGCCGCAAAAGTTTTCTGTCGGTCCACAGCTAGACTGGCAAGAAAGTTTGTAATAACAAAATAATAAGATTTTAAACTTTTAATTAATATGAACAATTTTTATTTATTTTTCATCGCATTTATTAAGAAAAAAGAAACAGAACAAAAACAAAATCTAATCAATCATACATAAATTAATTTGTTTTTCTATTTATCACAGATGTTTATGGGGGGGGGGAGATAGAAAAAGTTTTTTATTACACAAACTTCGGTTGTCTTTTGATAACCAATCACAGCTGCTTGTCAGTGTTGTTAATGCAATAAAATGTAATGTGAGTTTTTTTGATCTCTTAAATTTTTTCTACTTTCTCTTTTAATATTTCATTTTTAGTGTTTTTTTTTTTTTGGCTATAAGGTGATTCTTTTTTTTGGCTTTAACTTTTTATTTTGGAAATCAATTTTTATTACCTTTTTTTAAAAATAAAAACCAAAAAATAAGTTCTGTCTTTAACTTTTACAAAGTATTTCTCAATACACCACCACCACCCCAAAATAAAGTAAGATCAAAACTTTTGACTTTTTCAAGTTTCATTTTCTTTTTTTTTTGTTTAAAAATACACTCACTTTTTTTGGCCTATAAGGCAATATTTTTTTTGGCTTTATTTGTATACCACTAAAATACTAAAACTTTTATTTTTAAAACCAATTTCTGTTACCTTTTTTAAAAATAAAAACAAACAAAAATAACTTTGGTGTCTATTTTTTGTCTCAGTAGTGACAACATATTTCTCAAACCCCCCCACCCCACCCCCAAAATAAGATAAGATCAAAACTTTTGACTTTTTCAACATTCAGGTGAATAACATTTTATTCTTGCATGTTGCAAGCACATTAATGAGAATGATTGTTATTGTATATTTTCTGTAGCAGTATGACTGAGCAACTCATGAAAGAGTGTTCAACATGTGAAGGTAAGCAACACCATTACAATACACAATAACTAGTGTGCTGTTTTGGTCAGTTATAACAATTATGATAATCTAAGGCTAAGCAGGTTACATCTTTAAGAAACTTTATCTGTAAACTTCTGCTGGTCCATGAAATCTTATCCTTACTTTTACTGGTGCACAGGTGTGAAAAGGTTGAAGACCACTGGACTAGACTACTGCTGATATTTTCTAAGAAAAAAATCCATTATACAGTTCTTTTAAGAACTCTTGATTTATTAAGGATTTAATGACCCATTCAAGATAGCAAATGAACATTTAATAATAATTATTGTGTTATAGCAGTTAGAAAATATGCAGAAATCTATCAGATCTTCCTCTAAAATGACTGTGGGGTAGAAAACTATTTGGTCCACACCTCTTTCTCTGTCTAAATTGCCAAGATGTGATCATTCCAGTTCCAGCCAGCCATAATGATGACAAAAACCACCTTGCCTTGCCCAAATGAGATAAAATCCTTACTGCAAAGCTAGTTAAATTGAAGCCTGCTCAAAACCCAGTCCAGAGAAGATGAAGATGCCTACATAAGTTTCTTTTAAAAATGCTTTATTATTGAATTAATTCATTCTGATCTTTCCAATAATTAGAAATATGTATTTATTATTATTATTATTATTATTATTATTATTATTATTATTATTATTATTATTATTATTATTATTATTATTATTATTATTATTATTATTATTATTATTATTATTATTATTATTATTATTATTATTATTATTATTATTATTATTATTATTATTATTATTATTATTATTATTATTATTATTATTATTATTATTATTATTATTATTATTATAATAATAATTATTACTTCCGGTTTTCTAGTGTAAAGACGTGTTTACTTGTTCTCTTGATTTTTTAAATTTTTAATGATGGATTCATGTTCTATTTGTAAAGAACTTTTACCAAAAAATGGTAATTTCGTATCCTGCTTTGGTTGTACATCCGGTATGCACTTTGCATGTGCATCGTTGAGTGATACTACTTACCGAAGAATGTCTATAAAAAAGAAGCAAGAATGGAGGTGTGCTGCTTGTAGAGTTAGTTTTTCTAAGGCTAGTGATGTTTTGGATTCATCTATGACTGCTAAAAATTCACATGATTTAATTTTGGAGGAAATTTTGGATAAATTAAAATTATTGCCGGTGATTCACAACACAATTTCAGAGTTATCTCAAGCAGTTGCTAATTTGCGGACAGAAGTTATTTCTTTGCGTGAAAATGTGGATCGGAATAATCAAGAAATAATTCGTCTTTCTAATTCTTGTACTTCAAATGAGAATGAGATTTTGTTATTGAAAGATAAATTACATTCTATGGAACGATTTAATCTGGATCATGAAATTGAAATACAGGGTTTGCCTTGTCAAGAAAATGAAAATTTGCCGTTAATTTTAACTAACGTGGCGGACAAGCTCGGTGTTACAGATGTCGCTGTAGATTTGGAAAACGTTTTTCGTACAAAAAATAAATCAGGAGCTCCAGGTTTTGTTGTAGCTCGTTTTAAATCACGAAATTCTGCCATACAGTTTTTAATAAATAAAAAATCTGTTTTAACAGTTTCTCAAATTTTGCCTGGGGTTAATAATAACAAACGTATTTATATTAATCAACGTTTGACTCCATTCAATAGAAGGCTTTTATGGTTGGCGAAACAGAAGTTACGTTCTGGTCAAGGTTTTGCTTTCATTCATAATGGATCAGTGTATGTGAGAAAAGATTATAATTCTCCTCGTGTTTTAATTAGAAATGAAAGTGATTTGGAGTCATTCTGAAATTTATTTATTATGATAAATTCTGATTTGATTTCTCAGGAAAAAGATTTTGCTTCACTTAAATTATTTCATTTAAACATACGTAGCATTAGATGTCATTTTGATGAACTTGTAGTTTATTTAAATAATTTTCCTTTATTTCATTTTGATATAATTATTTTAACGGAAACTTGGATTTCTTTACAAGAACAAAATTTATATAGTTTGAATGGCTATACGAGTATACTTTCTCCTCGTATGCATTTACGATCTGGTGGTGTTATGGTTTTTATAAAAACCGGTTTAGACTTTTCTTTCAATATTCCAACATTTAATACTGCAGAATGTATTTTATTAACTTTGAGACTCTCCTAAATGTGTGCTTTCTATTTTGGCTATATATAGATCATGTACAAGTAAAGTTTTGGATTTTGTTACTGAACTTGATTCTTTGTTATTAGATTTGGGTTCAGAATCTGCTGTTTTAATGGGTGATCTAAATATTGATTTGTTAAATAATGCTTGTAAGTCTACTATAGATTATTTAAATTTACTTTATAGCTATGGTTTTACGATCTCAAACGCTTTTTTCACCTACGCGTATTACTCCTATATCTCAATCTCTTTTAGATCATATTTTTGTTAGATTAAGCCGCAGTTTATTTTCTGATTCGTCTCTTTCTAAATTATTTCTTACAGATCATTTTGCTACTGAATTAAAAATATTGAATTGTATGGATAATATTAATGTTTGTGCATATGTTGAGAAATTATCTTTTTCTAAATTGAATTATTTATTATCTGTTCAGAATTGGGATGAGATTTTTATGATAGATAATGTAAATGATGCATTTTTGGGGTTCCAAGCTATTTGTTTAGATTTAATTGCTAAAGCAAAGTTTCATTTAAAATTGACAAGTAAGAATAGAAGAAGATCTCTTTGGGTGACAGATGCGCTGGTATGTAAAATTAATCAGAGAAATGTATTAAAATCTTTGGATGGCTCATCAGATGTTTTAAAAAAACTTAATGTTGAAATTAAGTCTGATATTAGAAAGTTGAAGTTTAGATATTATCAAGAATTTCTTAGTGATAAAAATGTTTCTTTGAAATGGAGAACAATAAATTCTTTGATTAAAAAATCTTCTCCTGATCGTATTAAATGTATTAAATATAATGAAAGTTTAATTGAGTTACAGAATAATGAAAAATATTTAGCTGATCGGTTTAATGAGTATTTTGTAAATTTATCGACGCGTGATGTGCCTGAGCAGATTTTGTCTTCTTATTCAAGTTTGAATTCTTTTTTATATTTTGATGTTTCTGAATCTCAGTTGTCTGTAGCAATTGATAGTTTAAAAAATGTCACTTCTTTTGGACTAGATGGTATAACACCTAAGATGCTTAAAGAAAATAAGGTTGCATTTTTGCCTATTTTAGTTCATTTATTTAATTTATCTTTGCAGTCTGGATCATTTCCAGAATGTCTGAAAGTTAATGTTATTACTCCTGTTTATAAAAAGGGTGATTCTACTCTTATGGTCAATTATAGGCCAATTGCTATTATTTCTGTTTTTTCTAAATTATTGGAAATGATTGTTAGGGATCAAATGTTGTCATTTCTGTTTAAAAATAAAATTTTATCTGACTATCAATATGGTTTTCTTCCTGGCAGAAGTACATTGGATGCTTTAAAACATCATGTTCAGTATTTAACATCTTCATTGGATCAGGAACTTAAAACATTGGCTATTTATCTTGATTTATCTAAAGCATTTGATTCTGTTAATCATAATATTTTGATTGCTGTTACTACTTGTATGGTTTTCGTGGATCTATTGGTAGTTGGTTGGAGAGTTATTTAAATGATAGGAAACAGTTTACTAATATTTATGGTACTATCAGTGATGTTGTCTTGATTAATTCTGGAGTTCCTAAGGTTCAGTACTTGGTCCTCTATTGTTTTTAATTTATATTAATGATTTATTTTCATTGAAGTTACATTCTAAGATTTTTGGTTTTGCTGATGATATTGCTTTATCTTGCAATGCTGTTTCTTATAATCTTCTTGAAAAATTTAGTGAATGAGGATTTGGACTCAATTGGTAAATGGTTGGCATATAATTCATTGTTGGTCAATTTAGATAAAACAAAAGCTATTCTTTTTTCTTACAAGCGTACTTTTTTTTCTCTTAAGATTAAAATTTGCTGTAAGTATATTTTGCATTATAATAGTATATGTACTTGTGAGAATATTCCTTTGGTAGATAATTATTGTTATTTGGGAATATATATTGACTCCAGATTGTCCTGGACAAATCACATTACCTATCTTTGTCAACGGTTACGTAATTTAAACTATATGTTTTATTATTTAGTTAAATTTCTTCCTAGGTCTGCTCTCATTTTATTTACATTGCCTGTTATCAGAGTATTTTATCTTACAATATCATTATTTGGGGTAATGCTTCTCCACATATTTTATCTTCTTTGCGTGTTTTGCAAAATTATACTTTGCGCATTATTTTTGGTAGATCTCGTTCCTCTTCTGTTCGAGATATTTATATTGCATTTGGTTTATTTGATGTAAATCACTTATATCAATATAGAGTTATTTTTGATATTTTTTGTGCTAAACCTTTTCTGAATTCTAGAGTTTATGTTCTAAATACTCGTCTTTCTAATAAATTTCAATTACCTTTACCAAAATTTTTTAAGGAATCTAGTAGAAGACAATATGTTTATTCTGGGTCAAAGTTGTTTAATAAATTTGTATATGAATGTTCAATTGATCTGAATAATATTTCTTATATATCATTCAAAAAATATTTGTGTCAATGGTTGTGTAGTATGTATTAATTTTGGCATTTATTTTATTTATTTAATTAATTTTATTTATTTCCTAAACTGTTCTTTTGAGTTTTTGATTGTATTTTTATTTAATTTATTTTTACATGTAAATTCCACACACAAGATTTTTCTTGTTTGGAGTTTTTAAATATTTGTGATGTACTTTGTTTTATTTCATAGAATAAATTGAAAAAAAAAAATTGAAAAAAAAAAAAAAAAAAAATTATTATCATTAATCATTTAAAAAGAAAGAGAGGGAGAGAAATTCTAATATTTTCAACAAAGTTTGCAATTAGATTCTTTTTTGTTATTTGTTTTTCCTCTTGTTGTTACTCCTGAAATTTGTCATACATAAATATACATGTGTATATACATGCACTTACACTTGCAGTATTCAGTAAATATTATACTTCTTGTTGAGTATCTAAAAATGTATTTATCCATATATCCTTTTTGAGTTATTTTTTGTCACTGCTGCACCTTATGATGAGTAAAAAGGGGTTTATTCATTGTAAATTCCCCATAATTAAGTCCACTAATAACTTTATATTTAGAATAGTAGTCAGTATATAATTGTGCTGCACATATATACATGTATAAGAATTTATTGTAAAAGGCAAATAAATACTGTATCTCACATTGAGTACTATATAGTATCTGAGCTAATGCAACCTTTTTGACATTTTGAAAAATATGAAATTAGTGAAATATTTCATAGTCCAAATATACATATGCATATTTTTTTATTATATATGCTATCAATAAAAAAACGTTTAAAGTCTTGAGTAAAAGTGTATGTCTGTATAACTGAAAATATCTTATCTGAAAATATCTGTATATCAAATCACACAAAGTATAACTTATTTCTACAGGGTAAAAAGCTCAGACCACATCCATTCTTTATGAAACATTGTATTGTAAATAGCTTTAGGGGTTTATCTATTTTTGTATTCATTTAAATTGTATTTATATATTTATCTATTTCAAAGCATCAAATATATATCTGGGTTGTAATAATAATTCATTTATTTATTTTTATATCATTTTAAGTATAAAACGGTGGTGGATATTTGGGATTAAATAAATATTTAATTATAATATTAAACTTGTTTTGTTTTTGCATTATTATTTATTTGATAAAATGTACTCTTTCCTTATCAATCATGTACCAATAATAACCATTTAACTTACCCACTGAAGACCTAGATGTAGAGTACTGAGCTAGCCACATGGGATATCACACTACCAGGGTGTTAAATCTTATTCTTATGCTCCTCTAAACTTATGGTATTGCACATCCTTCTAGGAGGGGGTGGAAATTCATTTTTGATTTTTTTCTAGAAGTGGCGCACAAAAGCTATTTTGTAAATAGACTTTTCAAAGGTGTGTACTTAGCATAGGTTCTAAATATCCAGGCATTCGAGTAAGATATTGACTAAAGAGTGTTTTTAATTGGCAGAGACCTGTCAATTCACTCTTTCTGTCAGTTTAGCTGGAAGTACCAATATATATGAGTACAGACAATCGTCTAAATTGGTATCCATTTTTTCCCTGTTAAATCTTGATCACTTCATGCTCGGTGCAGGATTAGGAATAGAAATCCAAAGGGAAATATGGTACAGTACAATAGATAACAATCAACAATCTCATACTGTTGTCAATGCAAACTCCTTTTAACAATAAAGTGGAATCTAACCATTATACATGGTGTCATACATTTATATAGACACTAAAGTTTGCAACTTGGCTACAAAGATTGAAATTATTGATAGAAAGAGGTTTAATATAAATGCCAAAGATTGCAACTTGACCAATATAAATAAAATGCCCATTAAATAAAAACTAATGTAATAACAATAAAAGTAATAGATATAATAGTAATTAATTATTATATCCAGTTCTTCAATCTGCAGTACTTCTGGTTAATTCTTTAACTCTCCTCAATTGCTGTTAAATTAAAACAAGAAAAAAATAATGGAAGCAAATGTTATCAACTCAAATCCTATGAATCCCCAATTTTAACTTTAGCAGCTTGTCTATTAATCATATTCATTTTGTTTCTATTTATTAAAATTGCCTCCTTAATTTTTTTTTATTATGGTTTCTCTTTTCATGAAGAATCTTAATACTTTCAAGATCAAACTTAAAATTTATATTTACATGTCATTTCATGATCAAAGAAAACTGAAGCACTTATTTGAGGATGGCTCTGTGGATTGAGAGACTGTAGTATATAATAAATTACCATTGTGTGTGTATATATATATATATATATATATATATACATGCATGTATGATATATATATATATATATATATATATATATATATATGTTGTTTCAAACATGCATAGATATATTTTAAACAGGAAACTTTTTTAAATAAAAATAATAACAGTAATAATAATAAAGATGATGATATGATGATGAAGATAAGTATTTAGTGGCTATAATGACATTTATAAAATCTAATTATTATTTTCACCTTTTGTTTACAATTAATACTTTTGTTTTAATATAAATCTTATAATGAAGATTTTATGGAAATTGCATTAGATTTAAAATAATTCAGTCTAGGCTACTTGTATTTGTTTGTGGTTAAAAATTGAATTGTAATAGGTTTTGATTGATTTTCTTTTTAACTAAAAACAATTCAAAGCCAATGGGTGCACACTTTTTTATTATAGAAAGTTTGTGCATTGTCACCTTTTCTTTAAATTATAAAAGTAGAAAACAAAACTTTATACATAACTTATTTATTTTTATACAATTAAATTAAATATTTGTTTTTTAGTATGTAAATGATGTTTTATATTCCATTTTTCTTTGAATATATTTGTATTTTAACAGAAACTTAGCCAAATATTACAAAAAATACTCATCACCAAAAATATTACAATTATTTTTTTTGTAAATGTATGAATTTTAATATTTCAAGAAACATATTCATTTCTTGAATGTATCTTTACCAAAATTTATCTTACTTATACATATTTGATAAATAATATGATTCTTAATATAATAATTTTTAGCTTGAAGATTAAACTGAATTTTTTTATTGTATGTATTTTTGATATGGCTTTTAATAAATTTGTCAAACAGGAAGTTATTTTATGCAGAATAAGTTTTTTTTGTTAAAAATAGAAACATACAAATTAGTTGTGAATTTAACAATAAGAGGCTGTTCAAAAACATCATAAAAGAGATTAACATTTTTTATGTCTTTATTGATTGATAACTTTTCTTTGTAGTTCCATTTTCATTATAAATATAACAAATGTGAAAATTGATGTATATATGTTTACATGCATTAACAATAAAAATAATAAATATAATGGTAATTAACTATTATATGTATTATTTTTATTGTTATTACAATAGTTTTTTTTAAATAATGGGACATTTTATTAATATTATGTTTATGTATATATATATATTTAATTTTATTACATTCATTTAATTATTAATTATATTTTTAAAAAAATATTAATAATGTTTTATATTTTTAATTTTATAAATAAAATAAAAAATTATAAAATTTACTCAAAATTATCATTTCATGATAAGTTACCAAAAAAAACATAAATATATGGAGTTTATAGATTCTCTTATTTAGTCAATGAGTATTAGATACATTTTTCAGACACTTAGATATTGATGTTTTAAAAGTTTATTTACTTATTTTAAATGTTCTTAAACATATTAATAATTTCATATTTATAAAAGTAGAAAAAATACAAGTTTATTTTATATATTTGTTTTACATAGCTGAAATTATCTAAAATAGTAAATGATAAAATATTTATTAATATTAATTAAGAAGGAAAATTAAGTTTTAAAAGTTATTTTTATTAAAGTATTTTATTTATACAATGTATTTTAATTTTAAGCACAAGATGAATATATACATAATCATGAAAAACTTGTCAAGTAATAATTTGAGAAATAAAACATATTTATCAAAAGCTTATTTTTTATATATATAGTAAATAATATTTACTAAAGCTGTAACCTCAGCAATGTGCATGTAAAAATGCGATAGTAGTGACCTCTATAGGTCTTAACCACAAGCTTATGCCTTGGAAGAAAATAATTTTGTCTTATCATTTGCAAGTTGTTATATTTGTCAACATGGGAGATATAACATTATTATTCTATAGTTAACTATCTGCAAAGATATCACTACAATAATTTCACTAGAGACTAAGTTTCTTTGAGAAAAAAGATTTTATGAAGTTTAATGGGGTGATAGCAAATCATCATCACTCCCATGACCAATATATATCCATCTACTTCTGTTTCAAGTAATAACAAAAATTTCATATATTTTCTTAATTGATTACTGTAGGGTCAATTTCTTCAGGGTGCAGTTCATAGTATATCTTTTGTTGTATAAAATTTAGAGTTAGGGAAATAGATAAATATTTAATCACCATTTTAAAATAAAATCTTCTAAATCGATATATTTGATAAATAGCTTTAATTGTATAAATGTCAAATGAATGTGGGTTTGAAGTTTATGTTCATGAATATGTCCAATGTGAGTAAATTTTTTAATTAAGATATTTCAATAAGCTATAATATGTATTCATATGGTTTAAATTGTTTGGCTTTATAGATTTGTTTTCTTTGATGATTTGCTCATTTTTTTCTTTGAGGATTTGCTCTCATCATAATTAATTAATTTAGAGCAATGCATAATATTATTGACCATTTCATAAAAAACACATGCATATAATATTATAAAGTTTAAATTAGTGTCATGATTGTTACATATCAAAGTATGTCTCTGCACATAAATATTTCTAAATATTCAAGTTTAAATCTGTTATAATTTGTTTTAGCCATTTTTAAGAATAGTAATAATAATGAAAAATCAGCACTGGAAATCTAGGTTCTTTCCATCTTTCTCTAGTGGAAATGGAGATAGCCTACTTACCAGTATAGGATACCATCAAGATCATCCCACTGCAAAGTTAAGCCCTAGTGTTTTAGCTGACACTAGTAATAATATTGAACTAGCTTTTTCTAATGAAGCATTCAGGTTTGCCATTGTTACCAGTCCCAAGCACATTGTTCTGCAGGATGATTTTGAAGCTTCTTCCATGCTCAATGACAATGACTTTTAGCCTGATCCAGAAGTGGATGATCCTTTCCACTTAAAATTGAATCCTGATCTTGAAGGAATTTGTCTGGAGGAGGATAGACCTCCTGATTGTGGTGAAAAAAATGATGACTGTAATGTTTAATGTCATTTCAATGAATGTCCAGGACCTAAACTCTTGTGACAGAGCCTAAATTTTGTCACATTAGTTTAATCATCAAGCCCCAATATCCTTTGTCTGTGTAAAATAAAACTTCATCTCTGGTCTGACTCTCACATTATAAACCTTACCCAAAATTTGGGTTATTTTCAATATTCATACTCATCCTCTGCTATGGGTGGAGTCGCTGTTACCATTAGTAAAAAGTTATTAATCTCTTTGCTTAAAATATTACACATTGATTCCAAGTGCTTAATTGCCATTGTGCAATTTAATGGTTAGTCTATGAATCTGGTTAATGTTTACTTATCAAGATTATTCTGAATTAGTACTTAGTGTTATACACATAATTAACTTTGTCCTAAAGGTCAGTTTGTTCCTGACTCTGATTGTCAACAATTTCAACCATACCTATAAACAATTTCAAAGCAAGTTCACACAGTATCTTAATAAACCTGCTGTAAGCAGAAGAAAGCTTTTTCCTCAGTCTGCTTTCTCATATTACACAAAAAAAACATATTGTTGATTGACCTCATCTACTTTTCCCTCATACTGGACCTGATTATTGAGGCTCATTTTTGCCTAATAATTTTTTCTGATTATTATGCCTTAGAGATGAGGATCAATCCTAAAATTGTCATTCAAATGGTAGAAGAAATGCTACATACCACCCCGATGTTTACCAAATATAATATCATTACCCAATTAACTTCTGGAGCTTACAGTGTTTTCAATAAAATCCAGACATTATTCCTCTCTCCACAATTTGCTTGAGGGATGCTTATTGAATCTGTCAGAGACATGATTTTCAGATGTACTGGTGAATCTAAGGGTTCATGTTTGCATGCTCCAGGAACTGTACTTGATTGCCCTTGAACTTAAAGACCTACCATTTGAGGTGCAGAAAACCACACATATCCTTGCTTTAAAAGTGAAATACAAATTCACACAAAAGACTGTAGCTGATTACATCTCCATCAAAAGAGCCTGGAAACACTTTCATCATCAACATTGCGGGAATAGGGGCTATCTTAGATAAGCCCATGGTTCTGGCAAAAGATCAAAGGCCCCAGATTGATTGAGTTGCAATGTAACTGTTACTCTGGACCCTTATTGCTGGCCAGGATTAATGACCACTATTTCAAAAAAATTCAACCATACACTGTTATTAATTCACAGAGAAAAACACATTGTTGAGGACTCTGATCCACAATGTATTATAAATTCAGAATATTATGAAAGTTGGAATCTTTCCCTGACCATGTTCAACCTGGGATGCATGGAATTCCCAAGTTTCTGCTTCTGCAATTTCATGCATTTACTTTCCCAATCATCAAGGATATTGTGGATCTTCTTGCTGATGACTATCATGCAATTTATGGGATTTTTCCAAACACCATGGTTCCTCTTATCAAAAAGTGGGAGGTTCCCCATGAGTTGGAAAAATCTTCATGTGATACCAATGGTGTCTTTTCTTATTAAGATGATTGAAGACAATTAAAGTGGTGATTCAATACAACATCATACATCAATTATCTTTTTATCAATTTACCAAGAGAGGGAGCTCCACTGCTGATGCATTCACCTTCTTATCAAATCATGTTCATAGGAAAAGAATGTCCTGGTCAGTTGCAGTCCAACTTGGTTTTTGCCAGAGACTTTTATTGCATCAGGATCAATATGCTACTCAGTGTACTGAGGAATCTAAGTGCCTTCTGAATACCTCTGAATGATTAAGAACTTTTTTCAAAACCATGAGGTGTTTTCCCCTTGGATTGTTGAGTTGCCCCAGGATTTCAGCACTGTATTTCCATCCCACATGGCTCATCACTGAGTGAACTTCTCTTCATGGCCTATATTAACCCATTGCTGTTGTGCATTGAGGTTATCTTTTTGGAAATAATCATCCCTATGCTGAAAAAGAACATACATCATATCTCCTACATGGATGTTGTGGTTGTATTTTATTCATCCCAGAATGAATTAACTAGGCTTGAAGAACTCTTGGACTAATTTGCTCATCATTTTGGTCTCAGAGTCAATAGAAGAAAGTCAGTCATATTGTCCATTTTAACAGACAAACAGATCCCAGGTGGTTTTGGGGCTCTTCTCAAAAATGTATTGTTTTCCATCTGGCTCCCTCCCCCATATATCATGAAGAGGGAATCGCAAAATTTCCTCGATTACCAAGATTAACTGCATTGTTACATCCCTGTCTAAAATTTACCTCTCTCTCTCTTGGGGAAAGTCACCCTATAGAATGCCATGGTACTGCCAAAAATACTATATTACCTGGATGGCTTTTCCCCAAGAAATTTATTTATTAGCAAGATAGAAACAATATACCAGAAATTGTGCTGGTGGAGGTGAGGCCCTGGTCATCAGCCTGAATATATTATAGAAACCTAGGCTTCTTAATGGCCTTTCTCTTCATTCACTTAGAATCTTTTATTTGCAATGGACTCACAATTTTCTATATAAAATATTTAAAGATAACTCCAACGTGGAATGTCCAGTACCTATGAAGAAGGTTGATACCACTGATTGGCCTCAACCTATGTGGCAAAAAATGTGACTACAACATCTAAGTTATGGAGATTATCCAAAACATTAAAACTTCCAGTTTCCTTTTCTATAACAATTTGTCATACTGAAAGGTCTACCATCTTATTTTTACTGATATAACAAATACTATTAACTTGCTTCCTATTGGAATACTCTTGTTCACAAAATTTGACTAAATTTCTCAAGCTTAGTCCCAAGTTTGTAGACTTTCTGCTGAAAGTCAACCTTGGGGCTCTTCCTATTGCGTCCTTACTTTGCTATCAAAGGGTTATAATATTTACCCTATTTGTCCACTATGCCTTAAGCAGGAGGAGGTCATTACCTACATTTTGGATCAATGTGAATCATGAATTTACTTCTGAAACATAGCTTTATGATGGATTAATAACATGGATCCTGCCAACATTTTTCTCAAGACTGCAATCCAAAAGGGATGCTTTCTGCCAATTAGGTTTAGTACCTTTATAAACTTTTTTCATTTGCTCAATCAGATGCAAGTTTATTTTTGATAAGAGGAGTGGCTGTTTGATTGACAAACTCTTTTTTAAGACCCTACCCAACATCAGTGAAAATGACAAACAGGTTTGCCAACCCAACCCTGGTTGGCCAACCCAACCCTGGTTGGCCAACCCAACCCTGGTTGGCCAAACAGACCTGGTGCAAGATCAGGTTGCAATTTAATCCTGGGAACCCTATTGCCTTGTCTTTCAGCTCCATATGTAATCTTTGAAATCTATTTAACTCTCTATATATACATATGTAAACTCTATGTTTGATTTAGCTCTGTACACTTATTGATCCTATTGTCTTGTTTTTTGGTGACTTATATAATCTTTGAAATTTATTTTATTGGCTTATCTGTATCATACATAATTGCGATACTTGATTTAATTCTGTATACTTACTGCCTTTTTTTTGCATTTTACCTGTATGTGAAGAAAATTTGGTTTTGAAATTAATTTTAAAAAGTTTTAAATTATATTTATCTTTATAGAAAAAAATTGCTATATATATATATATATATATATATATATATATATATATATATATATATATATATATATATATATATATATATATATATATATATATATATATATATATATATATATATATATAACTTTTAAAGGTTTATTTTTAAGAATTAAAGTTTGTAAATAAATAATATATATCTTTTAATATTGATGAATTACCAAAGGAAATAAAATGTATTTTAACTAATATATTACTTTAATTTTATTGCTTTGTTATTAAGTGTTAATTAAGTTTCATTTTATTGTTTTAAGTGATGTTTATTTCATTTAATTGATCAAGTCTCTATTCATTTATTCAACTAGTGAGATGGGAGAAAATAATTTTTTAAAACAAATAAAATAATTGATAATAATAAATATAGGTAACAAAACTATTTCTAATAAATTATGCTTTATTATATGAAGAAAAGAGTCATTTATTATTTTAAGATATTAGTTGTAAATATTATATATTATAACTGAACATAAAGCTAGGAGTATATATAAGCCCTTTAATATTTAAATAACCATTAAAATATTTAAAAATTGCTTTGCCAAACACATTTTCAAGAACTGGATTAATTCCAAACCATACACCAATCATTATACTTGTTCTATATCTAGGAGGTTATGAAAGTGCATATAGAAAATATATTAAATTGTATTTTGGAAGAAATTATTGCAATTTCCATTTATGAATGGATGAAGCTTTAGTAAATATTATTAAAAAAGTATATGAAAATAATTGTTATACTTATCAATTAGGGGATATAGAATCAGTTAAAGTTAAAAATGGGGTGGGAGTAAGACAAGGATGCCCTATATCACCTTTTTTTTGTTATATTTGATTGAAATGGAGAAAGCAATAGAAAGACTAGAAAGAGGGATAGAGATACGGTTAATAGGTAACTAGGGAGTATATTTTTGTCAGGTTTTTTTTGCAGGTAATATTCTTTTATGTGCAGATAAAAGAAAAGATATGGAAGCTATGCTGAGAATATGTGCAAGGGTGGGTAAAGAGATGGGGATTTAGTTAGTGAAAAAAATCAAATATAATGATGGTTAATACTGATGAAAGAGAAGATGTAGAATTTTTATTGGGGATATAAAGTTAAGTGTGGTTGATAAAGTTAGTTGGGAATGATTTTAAGTAATGAAAAAATTGCTTGGATGAATGAGAGAAAAAATTGGTAAATGAAGCAAAGAAAAGAAATAGTTTGGTAAAGAAATTAGCAGTGTTTTCATATAATAATATGAAGTAGCTAGAACTGTATGGAAGATAGTTTCAATATCAGGGTTAATATATGGTAATGGTGTGTAGTGTGTTACTAAAGTGGTATTAAATTTCTTAGAAAAAGTACAAAGGGAAGTAGGAAGAAATGCATTAGATGCAGAGGTGTGGACAGCAAAGGAGGCATTTCAAGGAGAAATGGGATGGTCAAGTTTTTATATGAGAGATGCAAAAAGTGAAATGAAAATGTTTGGTAGGTTGCAGTTTATGGAAAATAAAAGAATAGCCAAAATATTATTTAATTGGGTTATGAGTAAAGGGCAGGCAACACGATGGGTGAGAAAGGTAATGTGGTCTGCAAAAGATTTGCATAAAGAATTTATATCAGTATACTTGTACAAAAGGTGGGATTATTGTGTTACGAGAATTGTTGAGTGTTATAGTGATAAGGAATGGAATAAAAGAATAGATGCATTAATAAAGAATATGGAGTTGGATAGATGGATAACTAGTATGAAGAATAAAAAGAGTTTGGATAGCACTCCATACAAAATTGTGTTTACAATCATTAAAAATAAAAATTTTCATAAACAACATAAAGATATTAAAATTAAAATTCTAATAAATATAATCACTGCAAAATAATTTTTGTAAAAGAAAAAGGTTTTAATGAATAAATAATGCGTAAGCCAGTATAAGTTGAAAGAGTTGTTGTCTATAAAAGTTTAAAGAGTTTTTTTGCATAAGCACAGATTGCCAAAAAGCAAACATCATTCATTTATATAAGTTTTGATAGTTTGAAAAATAATAGTAAAAAAAAATCAGAAAGTTTAAGAGTAATTTGGGAAAGAGAATTTGGCTTAAAAAAGTTAAAACTATAGGGATCTAGAAATAAAATTTTACATGAAGTTAATAATATTCTCTTTTCATTTAATTTTAAAAAATATTGTAAAAACTAAAAAAAAAATCTCGTCCCATTTTTTTAAATTTAAAATAATAAAATGTGTGTGTGTGTTAAAAACAAATAAATAATAAAAATGAAAGTTAAATATTAAAAATAAATGAAAGCATATAATTAAAATTTCCCTCAAAGATTTGCATTCACTCATAAGCTATATAAAAACAGAATTTGCAATGGCTACTAATTAAAATCCATAAAGAACAGGATTAATAAACACATTTAAATAATTTAATCAAAACTAAAAAAAATTCTCTTTCCATTTTTTTTAATATAAAATAATATAATGTGTGCATGTTAAAAAAAAAAATAACAAAAATGAAAGTTAAATATTAAAAATAAATGAAAGCATATAATTAAAATCTCCCTCAAAGATTTGCATATACTCATAAGCTATGTAAAACCAGAATTAGCAATGGCTACTAATTAATATCCATAAACATCAAGATTAATTAAACACATTTAAAGAATTTAATCAAAAGCAGTGGACAATTTTTCAACAATGAAAATAGCTGGTGGTTTTAAAAATTAATGAAAGAACTGACAGCAATGTCATCATATAAGTAGGGCTGAAAATTTCACCAGTCAGTCATACATATATCTAGAGTCATTCACATATATAGATTCAATCAACTGTTATATGTAGTTTAAAGACAATGCAGTGTTAAGCCAAAAGTTAGAACATGTGGCCAGGTCTAGACTCAGTCCAACAGAATATCAGCAGTCTGCCTGATCAAAGCAATGCCCATCTAACAATGTGAAGCCATCAGGAATGTCTAACTGCCTGAAATAAAAATAGCACAGAATAGCAATCATTAGAACATCAACATAAGCCTAAAATATAATTGGTTGGTAAAAACACACATGAACCAGCAAACAGCAAGAAGCCACAACATCCAAAATCCTATAGGTAATAAATAACATGTTCTATTCCAATTTTTGATATCAATTAATGTAGCCATTGCAATCTTGAAGCCTCCCAGAGTCAGTCAATAAATGAACCCTATAGCATGCATAAAATAAACTATTGATATGCATGTTTGAATGCCTGTAATTATTATAATGTTTTATGTTAAATTACATCACTATTGCATGTCTTATTATAATATGTGTGTGCCTGAGATATTATAAATCATTGTTTATATTTAATTATATATATATATATATATATATATATATATATATATATATATATATAATTAATAGGTTAATATATATATATATATATATATATATATAAATTAACCTACTAATTCTATTAAACAATTTATTTAAAATAAATTATTTTATAAAGTAGTATTTGTCGGTCAATTCTTTAATCATACCATTAATTAAAACATCAATTTTTATATTGTTCCTTTTGATTGAACAAGTTGGGATTTCTTAGGCACCGAATTAGTTTTCCAACATTCGGGGCACATTAGTTGCTTTTCTGATTCACTGGTGCCTAGGGTACTCTGAAACAAAAAAGTGATTTGAATGATAGGTGTTGAATTTTGCAGATGAGAAGATCTGGGGCCTTGAAACATAGATGTAGTTATGTATCCTAGATATAGATCCAGCTTAATCACAGGTACCCTCTGGGTATTATGCTTCTCTGTCTAAGGGGACAAATGTGGAGTAATACTTAAATAGCAGTGTCATAGATTAAATGTATAAATAATTGTATCAGTTTCTATTTTTTTAAAGAGTAAAAAATTCATTCCAGATTGTGTTTTTCTAATTGATCTACTACCCCACCTTGTTCAATATATAGAAGTAAATGGAACATTGGGTGTGGATTAATTTAAAATAATAAAAGGAAAGTAGTTTATTGTTTAAGGCTTGAACAGGATCTTTAGCAACAAGAAAATATACATGTAACTGAAAAAATATGGGTGATTTAGTCTGCAAATTGTGTAAGGAAGACGTAGAAAATATTAGGCATTTGTTGATTTAATGTAAATACTCGAAAGAAGAAGGGTACAAATAATGAAGTTATGGAAGAATAAATCTGAAAAAAGTGATTATATAGAAAGTGGGTTATTGGTTTTTATGCTGGGTTTGGGAAAATATAAGGGGGATTTAGATATAAAGGCCATAGAGTTGACAAAGTTTATGTTGTGGAAATGGGATGGAGCAGATTATGGGAAAACTTAGGGTGGAGAATGGAAGGGGGTAAAGTGGCTAACAGGTTTCTTTGGGCATAGTTATTGAGAGATTACTGACTTCATTTAAGGAGTAGTCACTGTATATCACACCACATCACATAATTATTCAAGCACACATTTCTCAGAAGAGTGGTGTGAATTAGTTTACTCTAATAAATATGATGAGAAGATATTAATTTTGTAAGAGTCACCTTTGATATATTATTATCTTTGTTTCAAAGTTTTAAAAAAATTCAATGGGTATATATTTTAAACATTGTTTACCTTTGGTAAAAACAAAAAAAAATTAAAAAGTGGTTTAATTGTACTAAACATCAATCATCACATGATCACCATTCTATTTGCATACACAAGCTGCTTTTTGTATAATCATATAGAATGGTGATGATATAATTTTGATGGTTTTGTACCTATCCTACCCAATAGGATTATGGTGACTGTCATTATTGAAAAACCAAAGACATCAAAAAGTATGGATGCTAAGTTCAGATCTATAAAACTATACAGGCTAATGATCTTAGCTTGACTACATTATTGGGTTTCCATTTTGGACTCAAAGCTTTATAATTTTCTAAAAAAAGTAAAAGGTGACTGCTTGAGGGTTGCATTAGATCTTAAGATCTAGGTGCAGTGTGTTCAGAACCATGACTTCCCAAAAGCCACAAGCTAGAAAATGGTATGGAGATATTAGATGAGTAAGCATCAGATGGGGATTTTATGCACAAACCTTCCTGCATCCATTGATTACTCTGGCTTGCATTGAAGTAGTAGTACTGTATGGAGAGGTTTGCCTCTGTGATTTAATTGTAATTATAGACTCAAATATTTACTACCAGACAACTTTTTTCAATATTTTTCAAAAGTTATTGCAAATGATTCAAAAATATTAAGTTATTTAAAATATTGAGAAAACAAATCTATTGTCTATACACCTAGGTCTTATTTTATGCAGTAGATAGGTTCCTCAGAAAACACGCACAAAAGAAATTGCACAAAAATAGACTTAACTTACCTTGAAAAATGGGGGATATCTTCCAGTAATTTTCAAAAATCATATAAAAGCAAAGCAACAAGGAAAAATTACTTTAAAATTTGCATTAAAAAAATAAAGAAATAAAGTATGACTAATAAAAAATTTCAAATATTTGAAAAAAATTAATAAAAGACAAACTTTGTTTATTAACTACAGTATTTAATTTTACATTTCTTCATACATATTTTAATCATTACCATTATTTGACAATATGCATTTGTTTGTGAACTGATAAGAAATCAGATTCATGATGTGATGTACAACTAGCGCCACTTTCAGTCTTCTGATGTGTTAATGATTTTCTGTTTTTATATTAAAAAAATGAGATTGCAATCAAAGCAAAAAGATTATACATTATCATTAAAAAGATTATTTTCAATTTAAAAAATCAATAAAATCATTGTTATTTATTTTAACAATCTAAAAAATTATTTCTGTTATATCTAACAAAATACATTTTAAAAGTTTAAAATTTTTGAATATTTATTGTGATATTTTTATATGTAAGTATAATCTATTATTATTATTTAATCACTAGTATAAGTAGGTTATTTACATAGAAGCTAAGATTCTAAATACAGCTGCTAATATAATGTTATATTTTTGGAAAAAAAAATATTTCAAGTCAAAATAAGTTATTAATAATTTAAATTACTTGATATCTAATAAATGTAGTGAAATATGAAAGATATTAAGAAGAAATATGAATTACATAACTTCAAAATTGCATTAAAATAATCCACATAAAATGAGACCCAGGTGTATTTTATAAACCTGATTTATCCAGAAAATTTATTTGATTCGTCCATCTTGTATTTTGGCAATGAGAAACCAGCACTTGCTTTACATTTAAATTAGACTATTGCAAAATTATGTTTCATGTATTGCATTCATAATGTAGTGGCAGAATTAGCTATCCCAGTAAATCAATATTGAAGTATATTATAGTTTGTAAGAAATAACAATAACAGTAAAGTGCACTAGAAATTTCACTATAAAATTATTGAAAAAACATAAAACAGTATATCTGAATACACAAAATAATTATTTATTGCAGTACTTTTTTTTATTCTAAGCTTGTGTTTAAATCTCATAAAACTTTTATCAAAACAGAAAAAAAGTTATTCTTTCAACAATATGATGTTTACAAAAGTGCAATGAAAAATATCCTATTGTCAACACTGGTATGTGTGATTCAGGTGAATGATATTTTTAGATTACTTAATGAGTAAATATCATTTACAAAATAAATGCATGGTAAGAGTGAATTATCTAAGTTTATGTGCTGGTAGTTGTTCATGGCATATAGAGATGAGATAAGAAATGCATTTCTAAAAGTCAAAAAATTTGAGAACTCTTTGTTGGAACAACAAAGTAGTTGTAATTCTAGTAAGAGCTGAGCTCAGTAAGCTCTTTGAAATGAGTGTTTGGTGATATTATATTTGTGTAGTTAGTAGAAAAATATTGTCAGAGATTAACAGGCTTTACTGAAACACTTAACTCGCTCATTTTTATAAATAATAAAAATTCTTCAAGAATACCTATCAAATGATTTTATGAAAAATTAGTTTATATAAAAAATGATTTGTCTTACTTTACTACTAATTTCTATTAGCAAAAAAATATTATTTTTATAATGATATTTTTCAATTAGTAAGCCATTCCAAGTATTCTCCAATCTCTAAAATAATCTCATTTAAAAATTAAATTTAATACTTTCACATATTATAAATGACCTTGATTTTTGAACTTTTATCTAATAGTTGCTTGTCTATAATAAATCATATTTTATATCCAATTGATTCCAAGGATGCCATTTATAAATGTGGTAATTAAATTTAAATAATTTATTATGGCAATAAATAATACTTCATGAAAATAAAAGTGTTCTTAAGAATATTTAAAATTATTTAAATTACAAATATTATCAATACTGGTAACAAATTATAGAGTGTTAACATACAATTTAATATTCAGTGACGTTGTTGAAGAGTTATTCGTATTTACAATAAGTAAATAATTTAAT
This sequence comes from Epiperipatus broadwayi, assembly GCA_028023455.1. NCBI lineage: Eukaryota > Metazoa > Onychophora > Udeonychophora > Euonychophora > Peripatidae > Epiperipatus > Epiperipatus broadwayi. Next base: position 2,869,265 of record JAQFVV010006335.1, read on the forward strand.
GTCTTGTGTTTGTACCAAGTAGATATTTGTACGTGGTACAGATAACTTAGTAACCAAAAGTATGCATTAATTTTGAAAATAATATCTGCCATTTATTATTCCACAAAACTACCTGTTTGAATGTGTATTGCTATATCATACTCAAATAAAAAATTAGGAAGTATATATCAATTTATAAAATTTGTTAACATTTTGATAAAATAAAAAGTACTCCCAATTTAGTATGATTTGAAGTTATGATCATAAATTATATATTTATTTTCTGGAAAGATATTATTCAGTATTAAGATTTTCTTCATTCAATTTGGATATTTTTTGTTATTATTTGTAGAATGATTTATTTTATTTCTCAATATAATAATTAACAAAATTGTAGGTGATCTTTAAAGAATACAGCTCTAAATAGAAATTTTGTATATAAAAGAAAGAAACCAGTTAATCGATAGGGTAAACAGTGAGTGCAGTGAAAGAGTGAGTGATGAAATAAAGAATCTAGCCATTAGCTAGATAATATTGAAAATTAATATATTGCAGTAAACAGCATCTTATTTAAAAGTTAGATAAAATTAGCCTTTGAATATCACAGTTTAAAACCTAAGAGAATTTTATGAGAATTTTAGATTTTCTGTTCTATTTGCAAAATCTGAGAAAATATTCAATATCAAGGTAACAATTATATATTTTACCCATTTAAATTATCAAAGTCAAGGCTAAATATGTTTTGATTCATATTCTCCCAATGCCAATTACCAACTTTTTTTTTGCATATGTCAAAGCGTTGACCGATAGACGAACCCGGGCCAGCTGTTTGAAAGGCAGCTATGCTAACCGCTAGGCCACCAACGCTTGACAAAAAAAATTAGTACAACTTTGTCTATAATGTTGACAAGTACGTCAAAACTTCATTTAAAACATTTATTATCTTGGTCCAGTATAAAAGATATTCAAAAAAGAGGGGGGAGGGGATCTTTATTTTACTTGCATATTATTTTTTTTTTTTCATTTCAAACTTATAAAAAAAAGAAAAATAGAGCTTTAGTTTTATCTTTTTATAAATATTACTCCAATGTAATTATAATTAATGTTATGTAAAATAATTATCATAATTTCATTACTGTGATATTTTTATGTTAGTATTTAATTTTATTACTGTATAAAATCTCTTCTAGTTAATTGCATATATATGACTTGTATATATGTTAAGAGTATAATAAATGAATCTGTGTGCGTATATATGAATGTCTTTAACGTTTGTTTGTGCATATAAGATAATGATCGATATCTGTAAATTTTATTTTGTAGGTTGTCTGAAAAAATATCATTGAACAAAAAGGCATGTACTTATAAAATATTATATGAGAAATTCATAGATGTCAATAGTTTTCCGTTAACATGAATAAATTGAAGTAATGGTTGTTAAAATTGGTATTATAAGTATATTTTGATATTGCTATTAAAATGATGGTTGCTTAAGATGTTAGTGCGAAATTGTTTAGCATTTATGAAAATTAATATATTATTTCACTTAAGAACTGGAAAATATGTGAATTGTGATGATGATGATCGAGCTAATTTAGCATCTCAATGATGTCATCTCTAAGATGAAATAAAATAATTTCAGAGGAGTTTATTAAAAATTATTGTTTAATAATATTTCTTCCTCATGAATTGCATAGTTGGAGTCTTGATTCCTTTTAAGATGAATATTCAGTCAAGAATCATTGGCTTTTATTGGAGCATTTTAAAAGTTATATATTTTCAAATTTTTGTTGGTATGTGTGATAAAGAAATAAATTATTTCCACAATTCTATGCATCCTGAGGATTATAATTTCATCATAATTGTATTATAATGGTATAGAATGTAGGGACTAGAGGGAAGATGGTGACAATCATCATCTACAATAAATAAATAAATAAAAGGAATATCAAAAATAATGAATTGACAAATACTCAGTGAACAAATATAGAATGGATGAAATATAAACAGAATAAAAATACAAGGAGCATGAAAATCAGCCTTGGAATAACAATATTAGAAGTTATAACAATAATAAATTATAATAAGCTGAATTACCAGCATTAGATATAAATAATCAACAATCACCCTTTGTTATTGGATTTTAAAAAAAAAATCGGTAATCAATGCCAAACTTAGTGCATGATATATAACAATCATCTGAGGGCACATACTATAGAATCTACCATAAAAATGTTGAGATCTTGATAATGCTGATCCTCATCAATGCTCTAGCCATAGAGTGTACATGCAACTGTGAACCAAATTTTCTCTATCAATAAAAATAAAATGCAGTGAATAGTCTTTATAAGTATACTTGATCTTTGTGCCATCCAGAAAATTATCTGGATGTTAAAACACAAACATAAACCCCCATACATAAATAATTGTTATTGTTCTAGAGGTAGTTCAAGATCACAATGAACCTTGGGGCTGTTACTGTAAGAAAAAGAAAGTATAAATATATAAGCTAATTCTACTTTGATTTGAATAGTTTCACTGGCATAATTTACAAATCCTAAAACACTATGCTATAATGAAATTCCATCACACACTGACAAACAATAAAATAGTTAAATTTCATTTGAGATCTACTTGTTAATCGATGAAACCACGGTTGTGTAAGAATTTTAGAAAATTATGTTGTTTTGGCTAATATTGTAGTGTTATATGAATTTGCATTCTATTTTGCATATATATATATATATATATATATGTGTGTGTGTGTGTGTGCGGTACATTTTTCTCAATAAGCAATTAATTGTGGCAATAAATTTAAATTCATCATCAAAGATTTTCAATGATCTTTCTTTTGATAAATGCCCTATCATTTATTTAAAGATTATAGAAATGCAATGTAAAAAAAGATAGAGAAAAACACTATCTGTTGTTATTCCTTTTTCATAGTTAAGTTGTAAATTATTTTAATATATTATGGATTCCTCATTAGAATTGAAATTTCTAAGTGATATCAAAAACAAGTATATTTGTAAATAAATTTATTTATTCAGTTTAAATTATTTCTTATTTAAAATAAATTTGACTAATATTAACAAAAACTTTTAAAAATATTTTTTTAAAAGAAATAATAATAAAGATCTTTTTTTGCATCAGCAACAAACAGATTTTCTAATAATATATATATATATATATAACAAGCTGCAACATTTATATTGTTGTTTCATTGCATTTAAAAACAGTATATGTTTGCATTAATATATATATTTATAAATTACGTTAATCAAAAATATTAAAACTATTTTGAATTAGCAAAGAATATAATAATACTGAAGTTGTTTCAAGTTTTTTTCAATAAAGCTAGTTTTCTATCCCCTTTTTCTTTTAACGTTGCATATATATTTACATTTTGCACTAAAATGTAAAATAATAAATTGTACAAGTTTATTAGTTTATCTATTATGTAATATATAAGAGATTCAAACTCAGACATTCACACGACTTTCAATTCGCCAAGCCATCTCATATTGCTGACCCACCTGATCACACACATGTTACATAAATAATCACCAATATGCATATTTCATGCTAAATTTAGCAATCATCATTTGGTCCATATTACTACTTCCACACATGTACAATCAATGCTCAACATTACATTAAGAAAGCCAACTTTGGCACTAAATGTGGGCTTTGAACGTCTGTCTATTAAAGTATAAAGATTGGCTATCTTAATATAAAACTGAGCATTGATTGTATATATGTGTGGAGATAGTAATCTGGATCAACTGATGATTGCTGGTTTAGCATGAAATACATATATTTGTGATTATTTATCCTTTCAACATATGTGTGATCAAGTGGGTTAGCAATATGAGATGGTCTGGAGAGTTGAGGGTCATGTGAAAGTCTGAGTTTGAATCCCTTATATATTACATTGTATATGTGCAGGTATGTGTAAACCTGTACAGTATATTAAATTATCTATTATGATAAATTCTCATCCAGTGTCTGTCAATGATTCTTAAATGAAGTCTATATGGTTATTTTTCTAATGATATTTTATCAGAATCAACATAAGGCAATCCTCATGGATGGTGGGTGATGGAAAAGATATGGAAGTGGAAAGTTGGCAGAATTCCAGAAATAATTATACAAAAAATTGCTGCAAAAAATCAGCAATCCATAAGTTTTAATTTAGCTGGTTTTATCAACTTATATAATGTTTGTCTAATTATTGTGTTGGTCTATTACATAAAAATATAAGAACTACTATTCATCAATTTCATTTCTAGTCTGTTTCTATTCATAATATATTAATTTAAAATACACAGAATTGTTTCAATTCAGGTTCTAAAAATTGAATAATTTTTGATTCAAATTGGTTAAATGTAATGAAAAATTAAAAACAATGTTAATAACTGAAGAAAATGTAAGAAAAACATTTGAAAAATCACCAGCAGTAAAACAAAAGATTATATTTCAACCAATCATTATGTGAATGAATGCGGTGTTTTTATTTCTATTCTACTAAATTGCAATGTCTGATTATTCAGTTCTTTTTATTTTCTTGGTCTAAAATTAAATATTTTAAATAAAAATCTAAAGCTAGAATCATTACTAGTTAATATCTGTAAAAAGTAAATATAAAATCCATAAAAATTTATGAAATATAATTGCATTTTGTTCTTATCAATGAATGTCTTTGATATGCAATTACGGTCAGTAGTGGTCAATGTTATTCACTTATCTTGAAGAGCATTCACTTTCCCACACTTATTTTTCTTGTAAAATTTTTCAAATCAACCTTTATATTGCAATAAAATAATGTAAAATCTTAATTATTATGAATATAAGAAAATACAATAAATATATTTATTTACATTTAAAATCAATAATGAACATGTAAAATATTTTGTTTTGATTTCTGACATGGACATTTGGAAACAACTAGAAAACAATGGCCAGGGTTGACAGCCATTCAACCAAAGAAAAGAGATTGTGCTATATATTAATACACTGCAATAAAACTTGATTTTTTTTTTCAAAATATATCACCAAATGTGGATTTTGTTTATAACAAAAATTTTAAATTTCGAATTTACTATAAAATAAGCATAAAATGGAAAAAAAAAAGTGACCAAAATAGGCCAAGAGATGGTGTAATAATGTTTCGTAAACATAATAATCTTGAATGGGATTTTAAAACAGGATGCCTTCTAAATGCAAATGACAGGTGAGAAAGTTAATATTAATATTTATTAACAGGATTTTTTAAATAAAACAATTAGTCCATTTTATGTCTTTAAAATTGAAATAAGTAATTGTCATAAAAGGTATAAAATTATCAAAATAAACTTTTTTAAAATATATGTTTTTAGAAGGAGGATACAAAGTCTTCAACATGAAAGGGATTCAAAGGTGAAAACCAAATCAAAGTAAAACAAATTCAGACTTTTATTAATTTTAAATTAATTTTAATTTTTAAAAATATAAATTCAAGTCAAATGATATTAGCAATTACATTTATAAATAAGAGCGATTTAAGTTATCTGATATAAGTAAATTACCATTTTATTTATTTTATTATGAATTAAATTTATAAATGGTTTGTGGAATATAAAAAAAAATAAGTGAATTCATTAAAACATTATTTTATTTTGTATTTTATAAAAATAATATATAATTTGCAAATGTGGTTGAATATTTTATTTTAATTTCAATCTGATTTTTTTAAAAAAAAAAACGTAATTTCAAAAATAAAACATTAAAACATTGTTAGTGAGTTGTACCACTCTGTTAAAATATGAAGTTTAGTGCAGTGATTAGATGGCAGACACTAAAATTTAAAATTGGTTGTTTGTGGCTTTGTCAAATTATTATTAATTATTGATTTCCTGTGCATTTTTAGTGCAGTGGTAGACAGGTGACTCTGGAGCTTCAAATCCATAAATCATAGCTTCAGTTTTATCAAAACATTGTTAATATTCATGTTGCTCTTATGATTTAGTACAGTACTAGATAGGCAGTCTCTAATTCTCAAGTCAAATGTCATAATTCCAACTCTGTCAAAACATTGTTGTTGGCAAGGGTTGCCCATGTTTAACACCAGTGATAAAATAATGACTCTGAAGCTCAAGATTTATAAATTGCATCAAAATATTATTAGTGACTAAGTTGTCCTCTCTGATTTAATGCAATGCTAGAATTGTGAAATCTAAAGCTGAAGACTTATAGATCACTCCAGATATGCCATGGATCGAAGGGCCCTGGTTTAATTTTCATGCTATATATCAATTGTCAGGCCCACAAAATCTTTAAGTTAAGTGATACAAATAATCCAATACTAACTACAAATAGACATTGATAGTTGAATTCAATGTCATTACTAGTATATATTATATTTTTTCAATAATTATGTTTAGGAAAAATAAATTTGAAAAGAAACATCACTTTTCAAAGAGGATGTTTTCTCAATTCACAAAAAAAAATAATTTCATTGCATTTATTTTTATAATATTATGGACAAGAAGAAATCAATGAGTAAGTTAAATTAAATTTCAATCATCAAATTCTGCCATATGAAACAATGGTTGTTAGAGATTTTAAAGTATGCTTATTAATTACATAAAGTAATTAACCATCATTCTGTATATATATATATATATATATATATATATATATATATATATATATATATATATATATATATGATATATATATATAGAAAATTTTAAAAAAAGCTTTCTTCCTTGAATCCAAAAAATTTGTTTTATATAATACAACCAATGATAAAATTGCGTCCAGGGTTAATTAAAAACTATTGTTGTTAAAAATTCTAAATATGATGGTAATTAACTATTTTATGGTCTTTCAATCAGCAAAAGTATTTTCAGTTAATGCCATAATCCTCTTCAAGTGTCATTAAATTTAAAAATATAATGGAAGCAAATGTCATGAACTCAAATCCCATGAATCCTCAATTTTAACATTAGCAGCTTGCCTATTAATTATATTCATTTTATTTATATTTATTAAAATAATAATAAACAAATTGCTAACATTAAAATTTGGGATTTATGGAATTAGAGTTGATGACATTTGTGTCCGTTATGTTTTTGAATTTAATGGTAGTTGAGGAGGGTTAAGAAATTAATCAAAAGTACTTCTGCAGATTGAAAGACTGTATATAATAGTTAATTACCATTATATTTATTATTTTTATTGTTATATATATATTCATAAAAATTTGTTTAGTCTACATGAGGGTTTTCCAATATTTTTTTTCTATTTCATATTATTTAGAAATTTATTTCATAGATTGTACTTTTCACAATACCAAAGGGCTTATAATTAATATATTTGCTGTTATTTCAAATTTATTAATTGTAACTGTGAAACCACAGTTCTAAAAAAAAGCAAAGCAAATCATAATAAAATAAATAGGCAATACATATATTGAAGCAGTCAGATCAGAGTTTGATCCTAGCTTCATGACATCTAGCCATAAGCCGACTTCAAACCCTAGTACTAACCTTAAATTTCCAATGCAATGGGGCTTTATACATTCGATCCACGCTAATTTTCATAAAGAATAAATTATTTCATAAATGCGTATTAAAATTAATTAGTTTCAGATTTAAATTGATCAATTCTATTAAAATTCATGATAGAATTATTCATGAATTTATATATTATAACTGCATGGATTGTGCGTATATATTTGTAAATTTTAAATATATATAATTGTTTGAAAGTTTCATTGTGTTTGGAATGTTTGATTTTATTTTTAAATAATTTGCTAAAGTTTTATTGATTAAAAGCTACATTCTTTCGATAAGCTTTCAGATTTTCCCTTTCCAAAAACAACAGTTAAAGTTTTATTAATTAGAAAAAAGATAAGGATTTCCTAATTAAAATCATTTTCTGATTTTAAGAAGTCATTTTCTAATTAGAAAATGAATTCAAGTTAATGAGTTTGAAAGCCTTATCGAAGGAATGTATCTAAAAACAAACAGTAAATCTAAAAACATTGATAATGAAAGAAGTGCTAGCCTGAAGGCATCAGAGGACAGATATATAGCTCTGAAAAGTTTGGAGGAAAAAAGAAACCATCTTTGTTGTAGAGAAGTGCAGTGAATTCTGTGTGTTTCAAAATCATAAATTTAAATAGTGCTTTGATCATGGTGAAGGGCTAAAACATCAGCAATCTGGTGGCGATTCCTGAATCCCTTGAAAATCTTCAATGGAGCCGCTAAATGTTTTCTGGACCAATCATGCTGCTAAAATTATGAAAATCCACTAAAATGCTGCTCCAGTAATTGACTAAATGCATGCCTATGTTTTCCTCACCTGGATGTGTAAAATAAGGGAACCAGCCCCGGAAGAAATGGGTAATATATTTCCATAATGAACCTTAAGCTTTATGGCCAGTTTCCAAACTTTACTTTACACTTCCTTTAAGAGCTCTTCTCATTTTTAATGTAATAATCTTTATAAAACCCTTTATTTATGCTATTGTAAATTATATCGTAATTCTCTCAACTTCTAGTCTTTAAATTTCCTTTCTTACGATGGCGGTTCATTTACTATACTATATATATATATATTTTGGGTGATTTATTAATGTCATTTATTTTTAATTATATGCCAATAATCTTCCGACTCGATGAGCTCCTTTATCCTTTTTGCTTTGTGCAAATAATATAATGTTAATTCTGATAGTAATTCTCACCCATCAGAACTAGGTTTATACAGTTCTATTAATCATCGAGTCGAAAGAAATGATCAAATGTTTGTTATTTTTATAATTGGCTAATAATAAATTATTAGCTCCATTTCTAATCTATGCCCCAGCTATTTTCTCATATTCAACAATGGGTATTTGTTTTCTCTCATATTAACCAATATTTATTTATTTATGTATAATCTAAAATGTTTTTGCAAAAAGAGTCGATAAAAGAATCAACTAAATACATTCTAATTCAGATTGTTTTCACTGTCTATTAATATTCAGGAAGGGCACGATGATTGGGGCATAACTAATATAATTTGATAAATGCTTTGAAATAATGTTAGTTAAAAGCTCGTTTGACTTTAATTCATTTGATCAAGTTATCACGTAGAGCATTCTATATGGGTTTTAATATTCAAACAATGACTATCAAGTCATCACCTTCAACGTTGCTGATGTAGGGCAATCTTCTGCTCCGTTATGCTTGTCGGTAGTAATGTTTCCGTTATTTCTAATAATCAAGGAAGAAAGCACTTCCTCCCCTGTTCATGTTATAATTGGAACAACAAGGGTTCATAGTTATGACTCAGCCTGGTTTCTCTCATGTTCCACATTTCAAAAGGGCAGTGACACTTGTGAAAGATAAGCTGCCATGAGACTTAAACTACCGACCAGCGATTATCTTTCATTTTATAGCTCATAATTCGTCAGCACCATTACCTCTTGGTTCCAGTAAAGCCCGCTCTGATGCTCATAATTCATGATGAAGTGATTTAAATTAAAGTCCAACAAATTCTCAGTAAATAAGTTTTCCAACAAAGATTAAAGTTATGCCCTAAAATATGTATCTTGCTCTTCATGAATGGATTTGCGAATGTGAAAATAAATATCACATTCTTTCGTATAAAATTAGAGTAAAAATTTCCTTTACTAATGAATACCTTTATCTGCCTTTTATTCCTTGTTGGGAGCATAGACATAGACTTTCAAATATTGCGTAATATTCATTGGCATATAATAAGGACCGCCACTCTTATTATTATTATAAATTATGTTAAAGGTTAGAGGTGATTAATATAATCATTATTCAAACAATTATTATTATTAAATATTTTCTAAACACACTTGGTTTCTTAAGTCTTTTTATTCATAATTATTTTAATGTTAATGCTTGCTGTCTGTATTGGCAACCCAAACATATACATATGATTCAATTTAAAATTATTTTAGTCAGTTTATTATCAGATATTAATGTCAGTTCAGGGGTCTCTGATCCTCATTAACCATTGAGCTAGTTTCTTGGTGCATAGCACTGTGCTGTTGATTTAGATTTCTACTAATCTGAGCTGTTGAGTTGGGTTTGAATTCAGTTTGGTTGAGCTGAGTTTGGATCCGACTTGCGTTCAGGTAGGGGGGTTTTTCGACTGGTACATGGTTATGTTTTTGGCTGCCCAACTGTTGTGGCTCTGATTTAATAAACCTCACACCCTGTAGACAGTAATTATGATCTTAGTTACTCAGTCAATTGAGATCTCGATAAATTAAATGTTTCTGTAGAGAGGGATATTTTTGTAGAATGTTATATATATATTGAAAAAAAGTTTTGCGATTTATAACGCATAACTGAAATGATTTTAATAAATCAAAATGTCATTTTGTAATTTTCTTTCTTATAAAAATGTTTTCAAGATTATTTTTTAAATGTTCATTCAGTAAAAGATTCGTTAGTCAGAATAATTATTCAAAGAAAAGTAATGATAGAATATTATAAATTAATTATACGTGTACTATGTCAGTATATATATTATACGTTTGTTCGAGGGAAGAAAATTTAGAAAAGTAGTAAGAGTATCAAAGCAAGGGGTAAAATTAGATGAAATGTTTTTCTGTGTCAAAATTAATTATGTATCTCAGTTTTATAATTAAAAATATCCAATATGATATCATGTTAAAAGTTTTAAATTTCAAAGTATTGCTTGCTAGCACATATATTTAATGTTCACTCCATATTCTTAGTAGCCTCAAAGCAGGCGAAGACCTTCAAACTGGGAATTATATGTCAAGCGGTCTGATGCAGTGTGACATTACACTTTAATGACAATAATTTCTAGGGTAACCTCAAAGCAGGTGAAGACCATTTGTGTACACCAAGCAGCCAGATGCAGTTGGAAAAATGTTTAAATGGTTTACACGCTTTTATGCTAGCAAGATTAAAAATGATATCAACAAATAAAAGTTCTTGTGTAATATTAATTTTGACATTTTTTTCTTTGTGTGTGAAAGCCTCATGCTTAGTGAAAATAATATTTGAATTCCTATATATAAACTCAGGTCAGGAATGCATCAGTTGTTATTAAATAACATCAATAAAATTGTTCTATCAAAAATTAAGTCAGTCATATGTAGTTTGGGGGTCAATGGGTTATTTCACAGGCCCTATTGATCTCATTTTGCTCTCTGGCACCCATATAAATAAATTTGTCAGCAAATTTGATTGTCAGCACAGTAGTGGGTCAGTTGTCTAAATAATGAAAACCAAATGTGTCCAATACAAGTACGTGTAATACCTGTAATACCTATATATATATATATATATATATATATATATATATGAATGTTTGTATATCACTAATTATTTGTATAGTTTCTTTTTTCAGACATGGGAGAACAGTTGAACAGAGGGAAAGTGAGTAATGTTTGTTTCTTATCTTTAATAGTATTTTCTAAATAAAATACATGTCTCATTCAAAAAAATTAATAGAAAGAGCTAACCAAGAAAACGTAGGCAAACTAAAACTAAACTAAAAAAGGCAGATTACATAGATTGGGGAAATAATATGCAGCAGCTAGTGAAGATAGGGACAATGGGACCAGTAGTCAGAGACCTAATTAAATGTACTGAAAAAAAATTATTATTTAAGTATACAGAGAGTGCCATAAGTTTGATTCACATTGTTTATTATATTATTTATTCACTTTCAAAGATGGAAGAACAATTAGATAAAGGATTGACTGACGATAGTGATGCATCTTCAACCACGTCCAGTGAACCTAAAATCACTTTTAAAAATCAGATCAATAGGAAAAAGTGCAACCACCAAAGCAGAAAGATGGCTAAAGACAATCATGATGATCGAGAAACTTTTCATACGATCCTCAGAGAAATGAAAGAAGACAGGAAGCTAATAATGATGATGATGGAGAGAAATTTTAAAGCTTGAGGAAACACGAGAGACCCAAACCAATCCAGAGATTGTAAAGCATCATACAGCAATAGACACTTATAAGGCTCCAAGAAGTGATGAAGATGATCAGACCACACCAAAAGAAATTGTGGATAGTAAAGAAGACGACAGTGGAGAATATGAGTCAAACCAAGAAATGGTTGCAGAAACTGATTTAAATACAGACCGGGAAAAAGATGTTCAGACCATTAGTAAAATAAAACAAAAAATAGAAATGGAACGGACGATAAACCCCGAAATGAGTCTAAGGAATTTGCAGAGACCATCCCTTATATCTTCTGTAGAAATTCAAATTTTTAGGGATAACCTAGGAGAAAGACTCATCAATCATCTAGACAGCATTAAAGAATTTTTCTGTCTGCACTCAGTAGCAGAAAAGGGAAAGGTTATCCTAGCCAGCCACTACTTAAGAGAAGCTGCCAAGGCATGGTGGAAGCTATTAAAAAAAACACCTACCATGATCCAAGGATATGAAAATGCCATTTTAAAAAAATATTGGAGTGAAGAAAGGCAGGAGGGCATTTTGCATAGACTGAACACTCAGAAGTATCAAGAAAACTACAGACAGAGATATGCAGCCTACTTCATCCAGCAAGTAACCACATTCAAATGCCTAACCTCCTTCAAATATGAGGACCAACACATCATCCAGACGATCAGACATCATTTACCCCCATGGATCCAAAGAATCATGCTTGGGATGTGCCCCATGTCAATAGGAAATACCATAAACTTTTTGACTGCAATAGACTATGGGAACTTGACACCAACTAGAAAAGACCAAGACTATGACCATTATCAAAAGTAAAAACCATATGTGCCACCTGATCCAGGGAAACAATAAGACAAACATTAAATGACAGATATATATACAGATGACTGACTGACATGACCATAGGGATAATGAGACTTGATTATCAGACTGATTTATTATAAGCTTATTATAAGCTAGATAATATTAAAAAAAATGATCATAGTGAGACATGTATAATTTTGTAGTTTGTACAGATGATATTATTCACACTCATGCTGTTCTCTCAGAGTCTAACAACTAGTCGAGTACACTTATGCGAATGTATCATGCATAGGTAAAGAGATTTTTTTTCATCGTTTTATTTTTTGAAGTGAAATGAAATAAAGCAGTCGGATCAGAATTCAATCCTAGCTTTATGACATCTAGCCATAAGCCCACTTCAAACCCTAGTACTAACTTTAAATTTCTGATGCAATGGGGCTTTATACATTCAATCCACGCTAATTTCAATAAAGAATAATTTATTTCATAAATGCGTATTAAAATTAATTAGTTTCAGATTTAAATTGATTAATTCTATTAAAATTCATGATAGAATTATTCATGAATTTATATATTATAACTGCATGAATTGTGCATATACATTTGTAAATTTTAAATATATATAATTGTTCGAAAGTTTCATTGCATCGGGAATGTTTGATTTTATTTTTAAATAATTTGCTAAAGTTTTATTGATTAAAAGCTACATTCTTTTGATAAGCTTTCAGATTTTCCCTTTCCAAAAACAACAGTTAAAGTTTTATTAATTAGAAAAAAGATAAGGATTTCCTAATTAAAATCATTTTCTGATTTTAAGAATTCATTTTCTAATTAGAAAATGAATTCAAGTTAATGAGTTTGAAAGCCTTATCAAAGGAATGTATCTAAAAACAAGCAGTAAATCTAAAAACATTGACAATGAAAGAAGCACTAACCTGAAGGCATCAGAGGACAGATATATAGCTCTGAAAAGTTTGGAAAAAAAAAGCCATCTTTGTTGTAGAGAAGTGCAGTGAATTCTGTGCATTTCAAAATCATAAATTTAAATAGTGCTTCGATCATGGTGAAGAACTAAAATGTCAGGAATCTGGCTGCAGTTCCTGAAGTCCCCTGAAAATTTTCTATGGAGCTGCTAAATCTTTTCCCGACCAATCATGCTGCTAAAATTATGAAAAGCCACTAAAATGCTGTTCCAGTAATCGACTAAATGCATGCCTACATTTTCCTCACCCGGACATGTAAAATAAGGGAACTAGCCTCGGAAGAAATGGGTAATATATTTCCATAATGAACCTTAAGCTTTCTGGCCAGTTTCCGAACTTTACTTTACACTCCCTTTAAGAGCTCTTCTCATTTATAATGTAATAATCTTTATAAAACCCTTTATTTATGCTATTGTAAATTATATCGTAATTCTCTCAACTTCTAGTCTTTAACTTTCCTTTCTTATTATGGCGGTTCATTTACTATATTATATATATATTGTGTGATTTATTAATGTCATTTATTTTTAATTATATGCCAATAATTTTCTGACTCGATGAGCTCCTTTATCCTTTTTGCTTTGTGCAAATAATATAATGTTAATTCTGATAGTAATTCTCACCCATCAGAACTAGGTTTATACAGTTCTATTAATCATCAAGTTGAAAGATATAATCAAACATTTGTTATTTTTATAATTGGCTAATAATAAATTATTAGCTCCATTTCTAATCTATGCCCCAGCTATTTTCTCATATTCAACAATGGGTATTTATTCATATATAATCTAAAAATGTTTTCTCTCATATTAACCAATATTTATTTATTCATGTATAATCTAAAATTTTTTGCAAAAAAAGTCGATAAAAGAATCAACTAAATACATTCTAATTCAGATTGTTTTCACTGTCTATTAATATTCAAGAAGGGTACGATGATTGGGGCATAACTAATATAATTTGATAAATGCTTTGAAATAATGTTAGTTAAAAGCTCATTTGACTTTAATTCGTTTGATCAAGTCATCACCTAGAGCATTCTATATGGGTTTTAGTATTCAAACAATGACTATCAAGTCATCACCTTCAATGTTGCTGACATAGGGCAATCTTCTGCTCCGTTATGCTTGTCGGTAGTAATATTTCTGTTATTTCAAATAATCAAGGAAGAAAGCACTTCCTCCCCTGTTCATGTTATAATTGGAACACCAAGGGTTCGTAGTTATGACTCGGCCTGTTTTCCCTCATGTTCCACATCTCAAAAAGGCAGTAAGATTTGTGAAAGACCAGCTGCCATGAGACTTAAGCTACCGACCAGCAATTATCTTTCATTTTATAGCTCATAATTCGTCAGCACCATTACCTCTCGGTTCCAGTAAAGCCTGCTCTGATGCTCGTAATTCATGATGTGATTTAAATTAAAGTCCAACAAATTCTCAGTAAATAATTTTTCCAACAAAGATTAAAGTTATGCCCTAAAATATGTATCTTGCTCTTCATGAGTGGATTTGCGAATGTGAAAATAAATATCACATTCTTTCATATAAAATTAGAGTAAAAATTTCCTTTACTAATGAATACTTTTATCTGCCTTTTATTCCTTGTTGGGGGCATGGACATAGACTTTCAAATATTGCATAATATTCATTGGCATATAATAAGGACCACCACTCTTATTATTACTATAAATTCTGTTAAAGGTTAGAGGTGATTAATATAATCATTATTCAAACAAAACAAATTATTATTATTGAATATTTTCTAAACACACTTGGTTTCTTAAGTTTTTTTATTCATAATTATTTTAATGTTAATGATTCGATTTAAAATTATTTTAGTCAGTTTATTATCAGATATTAATGTCAGTTCAGAAGTCTCTGATCCTCACCAACCATTGAGCTAGTTTCTTGGCGCATAGCACTGTGCCGTCGATTTAGATTTCTACTAATCTGAGCTGTTGAGTTGGGTTTGAATTTGATTTGGTTCAGCTGAGTTTGGATCCAACTTGCGTTCAGGTAGGGGGGTTTTTTGACTGGTACTGGTACAATATGTTCTCATTGAAAACTCAAAACATGAATTAAATTGAAGTAAATACATCACAGCTTATATTAAACAAACTACTTCAATTAATTGATGTGTGTCTTTTATCAACATCATTGTTATTTTTTATAACCACTAAATGCATCTAAGTGTATACATATCTTAATTTGAAAATCACTACTCTAAACTAGTTGTTTTCTGTTTTATTTTACCTTTCTTTGGTGCCTTAGTGTTTGTGTGGATCCTGCCACAATAAAAATAAAATTATAATTTATAGTTATTTTATTGTTATCGAATTTACAGTCATTGTTTCATTTAATACACTGTACAGGTTTATACACACCTGCACATATCATGTAATATATAAGGAAATCAGACTCAGGCTTTCACGTGACCCTCAACTCTCCATGCTATCTCATATTGCTGACCCACCTGATCACACACATGTTGAAAAAATAAATAATCACCAATATACATATTTCATGCTAAACCACCAATAATCAGTTGGACCAGATTACTATATCCACACATATGTACAATCAGTGCTCAGATTTATATTAAGATAGCCAATCTTCATACTCTAATGGACAGGCTTCAAATTACTCCAACCCACAACACTTCAGCCATTCATTTCATTGAAAATTTGATGATGGAACATTCAAAGCCCATGTTAGTGTCAAGGTTGTCATCCTATCCATGTTGACATTGGTTGTTCTGAACCCCACATGTACAAGAGATTAATCCATTAACACATGGCATGGAGAATTGAGGGTTGTGTGATAGTCTGAGTTTGAAACCTTATACATTACATGATATGTGCATGTGTGTGTAAGTCTGTACAGTGTATTAAATTACATATTGAATCATAGTGCATTAAAGGTCTGCCCAGCCCTCACATATGTATGCAAATACATTATTCTCCTGTACATGAGGGGTTCAGAATGACTAACATCAACAAGGGTAGGATGATAACCTTGGCACTAGCATGGGCTTTTAATGTTCCATCATCAGATTTTCAATGAAATGGATGACTGAAGAGTTATGGGTTGGAGTAGTTTGAAGCCTGACCATTAAAGTATGAAGATTCATTACCTTAATATAAAGCTTAGCACTAACTGTATATATGTGTGTGAAGATAGTAATCTGGACCAACTGATGATTGCTGGTTTAGCATGAAATACATATATTGGTGATTATTTATCTTTTCACCATGTGTGTGATCTGGTGGGGCAGCAATATGAGATGCCATGTACAGTTGAGGGTTGTGAGAAAGTCTGTGTTTGAATCCCTTATATAATGATTATTTCAATATATTTTCTAAACAAACATATATAGTATATAACATTAGAAAGGGCTAAAGGAAGCTAATTTTTAAAAATATTTTTACACAAATACAATTTAAAATCATATGTAAATTTAGAATAAATAAAACACAGATATTTTTATAAGAATAAACATGTATGTTAGATTTTCAATGTAGAGTTTCTAATTGATGACATATAGTAAGGTCTTTAGTTCTGGGTTCAAATGATCCTAACAGTAATCTGAGTTGCCTTTGTTCACACTATCCAAATGATTTCTCTGTCTGATTAAAAGTAAAATTATTAATTGAAACTATATTCAACCAAATATGATTGGTGCATATAGTACAACAACTAATTGAGATTGTTAATAAAGTTTTGGGTATTGGATTGCAATTTTGGAACTGATCTTAAATCTATCCTTGTTATTTTTAAAAATAATCTAGGAGAATTTTTATTTTGTAACTTGATAACATCTTTGTGCATAATATCCACATTATGTGCATTCATTCCAAATGGTTCTTATTGCACAATCTGGAATATTCATTTCCAAAAGATCTTTTTTTTTTCATATATTTTTTAAAGATTTCCTAAATCTGTAATTTTTGATTATCGCCATTTTACTGTGTATTTTTTTTCTTTCTGATGAAAACCAGTCCTCTGGTTGAAATATTATATTATTTATTGGATTTATAAGTCTTTATTTTTTTGTTTATATATATATATATATATATATATATATATATATATATATATATATATATATATATATATATATATATATATATATATATATATATATATAATTAAGGACATCATCTGTTTTCCTAACATTTCATATTCAAGCAACCAAAAGTGAAATAACTCATGGATGTGCAATGTACTTCAAAAAAAATTGAGCTCATGTGGAAAACTTGAGTGTTTCTTTTGCCTGTTGCTGCTTACTGAGAGTGTTTAATTTCTTGAAAATATTTGACAAGTATAATTTATCATTTTTGAAATTTATAATTTGACTTTGGAAATTCTCATTTTTAATAAATGGAGTTATATTATTCCAAAGAATAGCAAAACATCTAAGACAATTCTCAGTAACAATCTTATTTCTGTATGTAGAAGTAAATGATTAAAGTCATTATTCTCTTTCAAAATTTTTTGAAGTAAATAGCCTTTAGAAGCATTTGATTTAATTTTATTAATAGCTTTTTTGACAATGAACAATGCATAATGCGGTCTGCCTTCCAGTTTTTTTGCAATCAAATGTTCTCTGTAAATTATGCAATGAATGTAAAAAGTATAGACAATATTTGTTTTTTTTTTAATATGTGTCAAATGATTTATATTTATCTGTTAGTGCATTAGCATCATCTGCAGCATAATTATATTTTCTAATATAATATTTTTCTCTTTGAATTATTTATTTACTTCTTGAAAAGTAGATTCTTCTGTAGTGTTTTTTTTTTTAAACGAAATTCATTTTTTCTATGAGGTTAATAAATCAAGTGACCCAAGAGAAGTATCTCATTGCTCTCTCAAAATTGATTTATCTATTTGTAAAGCAAACTTCTTCACTTTCAACTCAGCAAATAATTGATTTTCCACATTAGTAACCATTTCATTAATGTGCTTTAATACTGACAAATTATTTAAAAGGATGCATTTAGTTATTTTCTGTGTAATGGTGTGAGGTTTTCCTGTTTTGGCAATTAATTTTGATCTCTCCTATGAATCCAATAAATCTTTATCCAATTCAGCAGATTTTTTTAGCAAACTATTGCTTTATTGTCGGAGACATTTGTAATTCACTATGAAGTTTTGACATAATCTAGTAATTTATTCTTGTTATCAATATGTTTTACTATCAAGTGATTTTTCAACATTGTGACCACAAAGTATTTTTACATATTAAATATAATCCGATATATGGATTTTTGTGGTGATGGAATAAAACTATAAGCAAGATACTGTTGGACATTTTTCTTTTGTAATGAAGATTGTATTAACCAAAAATTAAATTATAGATTTAATAAATTACAAAATGTATATTTATAGTTTTAAAATAACTAAAATATTCAAAAATTCAGTAATTGATTATGATTACAATCATGGATTTTTTTGAGTCCTAAAAAAATGTTTAGAAAAAAAATCCACTAATAGATATGATGATGTAGTACAATTCTGTAATAAAGAAGAAAGAGATAATAATTTTAAAAAAGATAAATCACCAAATATATTATTTGACAACACAATGTTTATTTAATATAAAATTTGAAATCTTAATTTTAAAAGAGAGTTTGAAATTGGAAAACTTTAAATATAAAAATACATTAAATACGATTGTCTAAAATGAAAATAAAAATAATTAGTATTAAAACTTTTCTCACTAGTTCTATTTAAAATAACATTAAAAAAGATTTATATCAAATTTAAAATTACATAAAATCCATACCTTCATTACATTAAAGTTTTTATAATTACAATAATATATTTTTTAAAGTATTGATAGAAATAATATATGCATAAGAAGACAAATGAAAAATATTTGAAGTTATTATTTTTATTTTAGATAATACAAATTAATTTATATTGATAAATTTGCGAAAATTCAAACCACATCTTTTTTTAATAATTTATGCGGGATTCGAATTCAGACGTTCACACAACCCACAACTCTCAGTGCCATATTATATTGCTGACCATCTGATCACACATGTTGAAAAGTTAAATTATCACCAATATATGTATTTTGTGCTAAAATAGTTCGTAATAGGTTTAACCATTACTCACATATGTATGTATAAATTGATTATTCTCCTGTACATGAGATGTCAGAATGACTAAACGTCCACATGGATAGCATAACAACCTTGGAACTAACATGGGCTTTGAACCTTCCATCATCAGATTTTCAATGAAATGGAAGACTGAAGAGTTATAGTTTGGAGTAGTTTGAAGCCTGTTCATTAAAGTATGAAAATTGGTTACCTTAATATAAAGCTGAGTATATATTGTATATATGTGTGGAGATGGTAATTGGGACCAACCGATGAGTGCTGGTTTAGCACATAATATGTATATTGGTGATTATTTATTTTTTCAACATGTGTGATCAGGTGGGTCAGCAAGATAAGATTGCACTGAGAGTTGTGGGTTGGGTTATATCTTGTCTCATTTTTGTGGCCAAATTGGCAATGTGATTAATACTGCAAACTCCCATAGTAAAATAGCATCTACTTCAATTGTAACAATTGCCTTGTATTCTACTTTTTATAAAATGTTATGTCATCATCTTCAATTATTTTTAAAGATAAAACCATCAATACATCACATGATTACTACTGTATGGAGAGTTTTGTACTCTTATTCTTAATGATGTGATCGTTTGAGGTTACGTTGGGTCATGTGCTGCTGAATGCTTTTTCTTACAAAATATTATTTCTTATTACTGAATTTGGTAATGTATAAATTTAAAAGATGTCATCTTCTCTTTATACACAGTGTTTTATATGCAGCAAGCAATAACATAGCATGTGCATGATCACCAATTGCAAATCATTTAAGATTGTAAACATGATAATGTTATATTCTAGTTGAATGCAGGCAAAACTCTCTATGCGTATTGCCACTCAGTGCAAGCCAGAATAATCAATGGATGCCAGAAGGCTTGTGCATAAAATCCCCATCTAGTTCCTACTCATCCAATATCCCCAGACTAGTTTCTGGCTTGAGGCCTTCATCAGTGAGGAGCTTTGTATCTGAGAGCACTGTACCTAGATCTTAGGATCTGGCTTGCAATGAATGGCAATACATGTAGAGAATTTTGCCTGTTTTAATAACAGTTAAGAGCAAGCATAAGAAATAGTGATCATGTGATGTTTATTGGCTTAAATATTCTGGTTGTTCTAATAGTTATCAGTGACATACAATAAACATGGAAGCAATGAAACAAAGTGATGTATATGTTGCAGTCATACTTTTAAGCTTTAGTTTCGTTCCAAATCACAATCAGATCAGAATGGAATTGATTAGAAGTTGCTTATTTTATGTATATGAATATTTCATTTTTTAATATTATTTTAAGATTCCCTTAAAAATTATTTGGCCACTATGTTGATTTTGATTTCCCATGCCCCCCTTAATAAAGGCTACGACTTCCATTGAAGAATACTGCTCTAAGCTATATGTAATAATATTTTCACAAAAATATATTGTTTCTCTCACGGTTTTATTTTACATGAATTGGCAAAAACAAACCAAAACATCTTTCTTATAATGCTAATAGTTTGATGAATTAACAACTTTCTAATAAATATTATCGAATTTAATCCAGTTTATAAAAAGATTAAATAGCTATGGTAAAAATAACTTATCTAAAAACTATTCTGGACTAATGTTTTTTATATAAAAATAATTGGGCTAATACTATTATTAACTAATGTCATGTTAGTCTATTATTAACTGATGTCATGTTACGTAATACATAGCTACATATAAATAATGTTGTCAAGGTTCATCACTTTTATTATTATTCATAATATATATTTTTATACTCTTTTTGGGGGGAATGTTAATTAAAGCATACACATTTAGCAAGCCATTCAAAACATGAAATTAATCGTCTTTGTTTTTGTCTGATAATGTTGGTGGATTATCTTATTATTGTGTTCGTAACGTCGCATTAATCAAAGAGACTTTTTTTTTCATTATGGATAACATCCACATTTAACCGCTGTCTTTATTCTGACAATTAACTATAAAAAATTTCTTACTCGAAATGACTTTAATGTTTTTTTAAAATATTCTACTTCGTTAAACAAACAAACCAAAGCTATTCTTTTTTTTTTTTTGTAAATGCCAACAAAAAATAAAAATCAGGACATCAGTTTAAGTTAATTAAAAAACAAAAGCAAAACAGTTTCAATTATTTATATATATAATAAATGTATTGTCAATCTTTTTATCCTGAATATATATTGTCAAACAAAGATTATGACTTCCTTTATAGCACATATGTTGAAAAGATAAATAATCACCAATATACGTATTTCATGCTAACCCAGCAATCAACAGTTGATCCAGATTATCATTCCTACACATATATAGTATAAGTGCTCAGATATATATTAAGATAGGCAATCCTCATACTTTAATGGACAGGCTTCAATCTACTCCACACTCCAACTCTTCAACCGTCCATCCAATTGAAAATCTGATAATGGAATGCTCAAAAGCCACCCTGAGGCTGAGATTCTTGTCACACTCATGTTGATATATATATATAGATACAGGTATATAACAAGCCTGTGTTTTAGTTATTACATTGTAGGGATATCTGCCCATCCTTGCATATGTATTAAATGGATTATGTCTTGTACATGTGGGGTTCAGACTGACCTTAGGTCAACATGGGTGTGACAAGAATCTCGGTCTCAGGGTGGCCTTTGAGCATTCCATCATCAGATTTTCAATGAGATGGACTGTTGAAGAGTTGGACTGTGGAGTAAATTGAAGCCTGTCCATTAAATTATGAGGATTGTTTATCTTAATATATATATATATATATATATATATATGAGTAGATATAGTATATATGTGTAATATCCCGCAAATAGTAATAATAATATGACATATATATATATATATATCTGAGTACTTATAGTATATATGTGTAGGGATGATAATCTGGACCAACTGATGATTGCTGGTTTAGCATGAAATACATATATTGGTGATTATTTATCTCTTCATCATATATGTGTTTGGATGTATCAGTGTTATTAGATAGAGTGGAGAGTAATGGATTGTGTGAACGTATGTGCTCATATACCTTTACATTACATATGTATATAGACACAGGTATATAACAAGCCTGTGTTTCAGTTATTACATTGTAGAGATGTCTGCCCATTCTTGCATATGTATTAAATGGATTATGTCCTGTACATGTGGGGTTCAGATTAATGTTAGGTCAACATGGGTGTGACAAAAATCTCGGCCTCAGGGTGGCCTTTGAGCCTTCCATCATCAGATTTTCAATTGGATGGACGGTTGAAGAGTTGGAGTGTGGAGTAGATTGAAGCCTGTCCATTAAAGTATGAAGATTGTCTATCTTAATATATATAGACCCAGGTATCTAACAAGCCTGTGTTTCAGTTATTATATATATAGTGTGTATAATTGTAATAAAAATTATGAATTATAATGGTGATAATATATTTATAAACCTAAATTGTATTTTGGTATTATTCCTGCTATCGCATATTAGTCTGGTGACGTTTTTTTTTTGGTAATAACTATTCAAAGTTTTCATTTATGATGTCGTGGCATTCTGGAATCTTGGTATGACTAATCCACATCAAATAAATACACGTTACCAACGTTTCGTATATATACATGTGACCAAGTTGTAAAACATCGTGACCTGTGTGATTTTTTACTTTTAATGATTTTGTGTTATCAAAATGGAGAGATATATTCATTATGGAAAAATGAAAAAACTCATTAGTATTCTAAATAAAAACAGGTAGGAGTGAGTTTTTATTGTAAGTTTTAAATATGGTACTTTCTGTGAGTTTTTATTTTGGCACTTCATGTCATCAAAAACATTCTTCTCCCAGCATAATATGGCACTTTATAGTGTCATCTAAAACACTCAGCACGTGTAATGCCAAATTTACCCCCCCCCACCTAAAAAAAACACAAAGTTTTATTTCTCACATCATATTTAAAAATACATTTATAGCTAAAACATTACATATTTGTAAATTTTTTACTTGCTAAAACTTTATATATGTTTTTTTTTTTTTTAAATTAGAATAAAGGTTAAACTTATAGTTCACTATTTTTAACTAAAGTTAAACTTTATTTCACAATTGCTATTTTTTTAGGTTTAAAAAAAACAACAACTTAAAGCTGAAACTTTGTTACAATTTGCATTTAAAAAATAGGGGTTCATTTATTTATTTTTTATTTTTCCATAATAAATATATATCTGTCATTAGAAAAATGTTTTTGTTTTAATTTGAAGTTTGGTATTACATGTACTGGGTATTTATAATGAAGCAACGTGTCATATCATGCCAGAAGTTGCATGATTAATCTTTGGTACTCCAATAGTATACTGGTTTCTGTTATGTTTAGCACTCTACTGCTTGTTCTGGTTTATTCCCTTTAAAAAATGTTTTTTTAATTTTTGATTCTCTGAAGTATTAAATCTTTACTGGATTAATGTTTAGAAGTTTATAAAATGCTAATAATTAAATTCAGGTTTTTATATGAAAAAATTAACTCTTATAATATCTGATTTTTTACAGTTGTTTTAAATAATACATTTCTGTATAGATTATCATTTAATATTTAATATGAAATCTCTTTTATGGATAAGTGATATTTTTTTATGCCGATGATCTCTTATTATTAGTGCCTAATAATTATGCTGACAACCTTTCTTTATTGATAGGCTACTTTTCTACTAATTATGTTGAATTAATGTTGTTAAGTATCAATATTTTGGCTGGGGTTGCAGTACAAAGTTTTAAAAAAAATTAGTGTGATACCATTTATCAAGTGGCAGATCTTCAAAATTATTGTCAACTATGTAGGCATAAAACTTTTATATTCTCTAGGATGTCTTTTATTGACACTTTCTAGCTAATAAAATACTGCAAAATGCAATATTTAGTTGAATCCTTAGGAGAAAACGATTTTGTGTTGGGTGGTATGCACAAAGTTTACTATTCACTTATATATATATTTTTCTTATAATTAAAAATCTTAGATTGGAGATTATATGTGGCCATTTTGTATCATCTATTGTGTTATTCTAATGCACTTGTACACTTTCCCTAAGTCATAGTATCTGCGGGACCAATCTGTCTCAACTAGCAGAAATTATTAACGATATCCAGATAAAAATATATATTCTGAAAACAGTAATCATGTCTTGATTACATTCCCTTATCTGGTTTATATAACATATAGGTTCAAAGATGTAGGTGTGAATTTTATGAGAAATATTGTTTAATATGGCAGATTGAAAGAGGTTGTAGAATAGAATTAAGAAGATGAAAATTTCTCTATTTTTTCAAAAAAGATGAAATTAGCAATTCTTGGCTTAAAAAGGCCACATTTAAAAGTGATTTGATATAAAAGGTATGAAAATACAAGAAACCCTGCTGCAATTCTTAGAAAACACAAAAGGAATGCTAATGGTTAGGCCTAAAAAATATATCAAGTGAGAATTTTTACAATATTATATTTCTTTTAATATTTTTGATATATAGCAAAGCCTTTTGCTATTCCAGTGATCTATAATTTTTTTTTATTACCAGTCATTTAAATATTATAATCACCTGTGTTCTATATTCTTTTTTTTCTTTTGTAGAAACTATGACTTATATGAACTGTTATCTCCACTGACTCATTTTGTGTGTATGATTTCTCAACTTTTATTCATTCTTTATGCTGGCATATTTTTTTAAATAAATATTATAACTGATTTTCCAACTTGTTTCTGTCTTGATTTTTTTTGGGAGGGAGGTAAGAGTTTTTAATCTGTTGCTTTCTGATTTTCCCCCTTTTACTGTTCTGGTAATGTCACAATTACTTTTTAAATTATTTCAAATTTGGCTTCTATTTTTTTTTTTATATCAAAAATTGCCTTCTATCTCTTGTGTAAACATTAGTCTTGATAGATTATAGTTAATGATTCTTTTGTCCCATTTTTTTTTCATATTTATATTTTGTTACCAACTGCATATTTTTGATGTCATTCTTTAATTCAAACTATATTCTATTGGCATTAATTAAAATATGTCAAGCATCTATCTAATAATAATTCTTCACAAAATTCTCAAAGTGAAAATGATGGAATTGTATGTTATGACAACAGTATTTCTGTACCATCCCAGTATGAGTACCCATCTTTTTTACACTAGCCTCATTTAGTTCTGGCTGATATGGCAAAAATAGTTGGTTTTAATATACTCTTTCAAAAACGTTGCTGTCAAATTTGCAATAGTTTCAGTTGAACTGATAGTTTTTTATTATTTTATAATCCATTCAATTAATACAGATCTATTACTATAATAAATGACATTCATACACCTGATTGATAAGATTTGAAATACAGGCATTCTTATACCTGGAACTTAATTGTAAATATAGGGGATTTGAATTCACACTTTCAAGAAACCTTCAACTATCCACTCTATCTCATATTAGTGATACACATGACCACATGCATATAGAAAAGATAAATAATCACCAATATACATATTTTGCACTAAACCAGGACTCATCAGTTGGTCCAGATTATCATCTCCCACACATATATATAATCAATGCTCAGTTTATATTAAGATAGCAAATCTTTATTCTTTAATGTAGTAACCCAACCTCAAACTCTTTAGTTATCCATACCATTGAAGATCTTATGATAGAATGCTCAAATCTTATGCTGATGCCAATATTGTTGTTATGCCCATGTTGACTTCAAGTCACTCTGACCCCTCATGTGTATGACAGTATCCATTTAAATACATAGAAGAGGGATGAGCAGAATGCAGGATTAATTTGTAAGATTTGAAATATAGGCATTGTTATACCTGGAACTTAGTTATAAATATAGGGGATTTGAACTCAGACTTTCAAGAAATCTTCAACTATCCACACTATCTCATACTACTGATACATACGAATACACACATATAGAAAATATAAATATTCACCAATATACATATTTTGTGCTGAACCAGCACCCATCATTTGATCCAGGTTGTCATTTCCCACACACACACACAAATATATATATATATATATATATATAATCAAATATATATATATATATATATATATATATATATAATCAATGCTCAGTTTATATTAAGATAGCAAATCTTTATATTTTCATGGACAAGCTTTAATCTACTTCAACTATTCACATATCCACACTATTGAAAATCTGATGATAAAATGCTCAAATCCCATTCTGATACCAATATTGTTATTATGTCCATGTTGACTTAAAGTCACTCTGACTCCTCATATATAGAACAGTATCCATTTAAATGCATAGAAGAGAGATGGGAGGAATGCAGGCTTAATGTGTAAGATTAAACCAGATTGATCTAAATGTATTTTTGCCTAGTTCTAAAATTTTATATGCATATATAGGCCTGCCCTCTCTCTATAACTATTAATCAAAACTTTATCTCTTAATATACATGACCAACTTTGATATGTCGAATTTAAAATTCTATGTTTTATCGTTACTGGTAATATAATATATTACTATGCATGCTTTAGGTAGATTTTCTCTCTGATGACAGGAGATGTATATGTTCTTTTGATATTTTTAGGACAATACTTTCTGATCCATGTCTATACTTGTTCATACCCTGCATTTTGTTTTGTTCAACTATTCAATATTTTGCTATTGATTAGCCATAATTTTCATATATTTATATATAATTTACCTGTTTTTTATAACAGTTTTATAAAATATCTGGCATTTACATACAAATAGTCTACACATGATGTATTATTTTTCTTTTCATTATTTAGTTTATATTTTCATCAAAATATAATATTCTGCAAAGCATTAGTATAAACCAATGTATTGTAAAATAGACTTTGTATTTTCAGCTTTATTTTATAAAAGTGTATATCCTAGTAATGCCTTACAAGCTTGTCTATAATTATCCTGATGGAATTTTCAATTCCAAGAACTAATGCTAAAACTTACGTTTGTCTTCCATTAATATTGTTAAAGAATAGGAAATTGATACTTCACACTCACATGTAGTATACATCAGTATTGTTCTATTCTATTTGTCAAAGGTTTGTAATCAATAAAATGTTGCAATTACAATTTTAATGCAAAAAATACTTTTTGAATTCAACATAACTTTAGTTATTTGAAAAACTAACTTTGCTTTGTAATATTAAATTTGTGTTCCTTTGCAAGATAGGAATTTTCTTGGAAAAACTATTGAAAAAATTAACCCATAGAAAAATGAACCTTTGATTGTATTATTGCTATTCTATTATCATAAAATAATCTATCATACTAAATCTTGACTTGACATTATTATAGCTTGTCATATATTATTTACATGTTGTCATGGTATTATTTTAAATCCAAAAGTTATATAGTTGAATGAGTAGATGGTCAGATAGATAGGTATTTGTAGATCTATAGCTCTCTCAATCAATTAGTTAGAAAAAAAAATAGCTTAACAGATAACTATTTAGTAAATAGTGAGAAAAAGACACTCATATAAATAGATTTTTGTAATAAGTATACATACAACCGCCATGATTTTTATTTCCCATAGGAATTTGGGAGAAAGGTAAAAATTTGATAAATAGCTGAGGATTTTAAAAGAAAGCTTTGGATATTTTTCAGGTAATTGGCTAAATCCAATTAAGCAAATCATTCACTTATTATTTAGAAATAAGTATTTTAGATGTTTTAAAGCTATTAGTAAATGAGAAATGTTTATAAATATGTATATATTATTTTATTATTCCTGTGTGGAAAGTTATGCACACAGAAGTAATATTTAAACTAGTTATTATCAATTAAAGTATGTCCAACAAGTTTAGAGTGTCTTCCTTAACTTTATTTTTTGTTTACTTTAGTGTAAATGAAAGTATAAATGAAAGCATTTGATGTATTCCAAAGTATATTTATTATTCATATAGGGATTGATTTGCTTTCAACAAAAAGCTTTTAATTCATGTTTTATTTTTAATACATATATTGTGTATATATTATTAATATTATATTTCATAATTTTATTAAATTAAGGTTTAAAAAACAGTATATAAAATATAAAACGTATATATATATATATATGTGTGTGTGTATATTTAGCTTTTAATAAATTTTCAAAAAAGATAAAGCATGTTTTCTAAATGCAACTTTTATTTAATTGCATTCACTTTTTTTTAGTTCTTTTTTATTCTAATTTTTAAAATTATCACTGTATGAAAATATATATGTTAATAATTAAATTATATTTTAATATAATTTAAAACATATCTTCACAAAATGTTAACGCCTATATCATAAATAACATTTAGGAAACAAAATTTCCTGACATGTGTAATAATAATGTTCGACATTTTAATCATTATATAATTTAATTACTTTCTAGAGAGCCTTTTTTTTTTTTTTTTAAAAAAAAAAAAAAAAGAAGATAAAATTGTAAAATTACAGGAAAAAAATATCAATAAAATTATTAATTTTTCTAAATTCTTTATCATTGTTATAGCACACAATTCGTAATAATGCTAATTTCTGCTGCAATAAAAATTTTATCTTACTGAAACTTAACATGGTGATTCTACATCTAATATCAAATTTTTAAGCTACAAATAAATAACCATCTCTCATTTTTATCAGACATATTAATATATACTAAAATAATATATTGTATTTATCATTGCTATTTTCATCATCATCATCAATCATTATCAATCTACTGCAGAATGAAGGTCTCTCCAAGTTCAATCCATTTTCTCTGATCTTTAGCTGCTTTTGTCCACATCATCCCTGCACCCTTTCTTATTTCATCCATCCATCTCACATGTGGTCTCATTCTGTGTTATACAATCTCTTGGAATCCAGTTTAAGATATCAATTGTCCATCTATTATTATCTCTTCTAGCAATATGTCCATCCCAACTCTATTTCAGTCTTTTAATTTTTTGAATGAGGTCAGTAACACCTGTTTGTTCTCTTCAAAAACGTTTTTCAAATATGAGGAAGTTTACATGTGTCATCATATTTGTTGATAAAATTTGGTCTTTGTAGTATTTCAATAGTTCCTCTGATCTTACATTAGTGTAGGTTGCCACATCTGGATAAATTCTTTGTTTTAGAAAAATCAATATTATGACTTTGATCCATATCATAGATTGAGAGTGATGATGATGATGAATGTTGCTTTACTGCATTATCCTGTTTTTCTGAATGTTTGTGATAATGGTATTTTAGTTTTATTTATATTTTGGACTATTTCCATCATCTAGTATAAGTATTGAATGTCTTTAGGAAAATTTAACTTTATTTAAATATTCCAAATACATTCAACTATTAGTAATAGCACACAGGTTCTATAGAAACCATTAATCAACTTTTTGATCTTAGAAAAAAGTGGAGAAATTAGCAGGAACTTCATGGATAAGTATATGAAATTTCTACTGACTGTTTCCTTTGTCAGGATGTCCCAGTTGGTTAGAATGTTACCTTAAAATTCAATATTCTTAAGAATCTAAGTGTCCAGATTTGATTCCCATCTTAGGCCAGCAACACCTGAAGAAGAGGGGGGTATAATACACCTCAAAATGTTGGATATATAATAACATGTGTTCTATTACTAGCAGTTGAATGTATTTGGAATATTTAAATAAAGTTATTTTTTTCTAAATACTTTCAATGTCCATATTAGATGATGAAAATAGTCCAAAATATAAATACAACTGTATTAGCATGTTTATCTCTTCTAGTACTGATGCAAAAATTGCTTATACCAACATAAGAAATTTACAAATGCTTCATAAAATCTTATAAAATACTTCATCAAGAGGGATAGAATCTTTAAGCTTGGGGTTAAAAAATTACTAAGATTTTGATAAGGAGCCTAAGCTATCTTTATGTTATAGCATTTTAGATTATGTCTGATACTATCTGTGGTTCTTTTTATATAAGGAATACAAACCCTTATAGTTGTTTTTTTCTTCTTGTTTTTAATTTTTGCTACTTTTGCTTTGAAATAAGACTCAATTTATAACCTTTTCATTATAACCATTTGCCCACAATGCATTACTTATATAATGTAGTTCTTCTTCTAAACACAATATATCTGAAAGGTTACTTGCACTGATAAATAGTGTTTTGGCTACAGAAAAAAATCTCAACTGGATGATGATGAGAAGAAAATTGGAGGTACCTGTCAGTATGCATAGTTTTTCTGACAACTAAGAATGATAAAAAAATATTTTGTTTCTTGATGACAAAAACATCAAGAAAGGGAAGTTTCCCATGACATTATATATCCATTGTAAATGTAATACTTATATGGATATTATTTATATCTGATGAAAATCTTCCAATTTATCTTTGTAATGCTGCAAGATTACAAATGTGTCATCTATATATCTCAGCTAAACAGCAGGTTTTAAAGGTACTGATTCTAGAGCACAATTTTTATATGTTACATAAACAAATCAGCTATTACTCCTGAAATAGCAGAACCCATAGGAGTACTAAAAGTTTTTTTACAGTGTTGTCCATCATATATGAAATCTGTGTTTGAATGATATTTATCCAAGGCAAAAAATATAGTCATGCAAAATTTTTTGAAAAGCAAATTATTCTGACGATTCTGAATTTTTTATTTGTGGTTCATTTATTTTTTTATTTTTTTTTCAATATGTTCAAATATATACACCTGTTTTTTTCTAGTTATAAAACTTTAATAATAACTGTGAACACAGTGTTTACAGTGTTCCTACAACTATATTTATAGACACTATTTACAGTGCCTTTCCAATTATATAATATTTATTTTACAATTAAGAACTTGTGTGATCAAACCAAAACATTGTAATATCTAATTAAAATCTTATACAGACAAACCCACAAAATATGTATTTTATATATTGTACCAGTCGAAACCCACCACCACCGCAAGTCAAATCGGATTCAAACTCAGCTGAACCAAAACTGAATTCAAACCCAACTCAACAGCTCAGATAGCAGAAATTGACGGCACAGTGCTATGCGCCAAGAACTAGCTCAACGGTTGGTGAGGACTAGAGACTCCTGAGTAACACTAATATCTAAGAATTTATATACTTTGAATAATTTTATAAATTGAATCATATGTATGTTCAGGTTGCCAGCACAGACAGCGAGTATTAACATTTAACTAATTATAAAAGAATGATGAACTGAGAAAACAAAGTATGTTAGAAAATATTTAATAAAAATAATTTGTTTTGTTTCATAAAATAAAGAATGCATTAATTACCTCTAGTCTTTAAGATATCTTACAAATATAATAAGAGTGGCGGTCCTTATCATATGCCAACAAGTATCACACAGCATGGAATTCTATGTCTATGCCCCCAACGAGAAATATAAAGGCAGATAAAGGTACTCATTTAGAACGGAAATGATTGCTCTAATTTTATTACGGTGGAATGTGAGATTTATATTTCACATTCGGGAATCTATTCATGAAGAGCAAAACGTAATTTTAGGGCATAACCTTAAAATTGATTTGAAACTTATTTAATTAATAATATATTTGAGAATTTGTTCGACTTTAATTTAAATCACTTCATCACGAATTACGAGCATGGAGCAGGTTTTACCGGAACAAAGAGGCAACGGTACTGGCGGCTTACGAGGCAGAGAGTAAAATTGAAATACGATCGCTAGTCGATGATCGAAGTCCTATGGCGGCTTGCATCTAACAAGTCTTACGCCCTTTGACTAATGAATACGAAAGGAAGTACTTTCTTCCTTGAGAAATTTAAATAAGAGAATATGATCACCGACCAGCCTAACGGAGCGGAAGATTGCCCTGCATCAGCAATGTTCGATGATGATGACTTGATGGTCATCGTTGAAAAATAAAACCCATGTAGAATGCTCTACGTGATGACTTGACCAATTAATTAAAGTCAAACGAGCTTTTATCGAACTATTTTAAAACATTTATAAACTATATTAATTATGCCCTAATTATCGTGCTCTTCCTGAATATTAATACAAACTAACAAAAGTTGAATTAAAATATATTTAACCCTTTATCGACCCGGTTTGCAATAAAAACATTTAAAGATTATATTAGAATAAATACATATTGGTGAATACAAAAAATAGCTGGGGCATAGATTAAAATGGAGCTAATAATTTATTATTAGCTAATGTAAAAATAGTAAACATGTAATATTTTCTTTTGACTCGATGATTGATAGAACTTATAAATCTAGTTCTAATGGGCAAGAATTACTATTTAAAATTAATGTTATATTATTTGCATGAGGCAAATGGAACCAAGGAGCTCATCGAGTCGAAAGATTATTGGCATATAATTTTAAATACGACATTAAAGCACACAAATATATATATTAAATGAACCGCCAAGTAAGACAAGAAAAAGTTTAAAGACTAGAGATTTAAGGAATTACGAGATAGATTTACAGTAGCATGAATAAAAGGTTTTATAAAAATTGTTACATTAAAGAATAAAGAGCTCTTAAAAAGGAGGAGTGTAAAATAAAGTTCGAACTGGCCAGAAAGTTTAACGTTCATTATAGAAATATATTACCCCTTCCGCTGGTCCTTAGGTTGCACCTCCAAGTTGTTGAAAAC
The DNA here is from genome assembly GCA_028023455.1 of Epiperipatus broadwayi. NCBI lineage: Eukaryota > Metazoa > Onychophora > Udeonychophora > Euonychophora > Peripatidae > Epiperipatus > Epiperipatus broadwayi. The sequence goes on from JAQFVV010006335.1 coordinate 2,902,730, forward strand.
ATAGGCATCATTGGTTGACTACTGGAACAGTATTTTAGTAGCTTTCATAATTTTAGCAGAATGATCGGTCCGGAAAAAGGTTCAGCAGCTCCATTGAAGATTTCTCGGGACTTTAGGAACCATAGCCAGATTCCTGATGTTCTAGCCCTCTATCATGATGAAATACAATCTTTATGCGCACAGAGTTCACTGTACTACTCTACAACAAAGCTAGTCCTTTTTTCTCCTGATTTCAGGGCTATATATACTGTCCCGATGCCTTCCGGCTAGCGCTCATTTTATTATCAATGTGTTTTTTATAATTAGTTGTTTTCAAATACATTCCTTCGATAAGGCTTTCAAACTAATTAACTTGAATTCCTTCTCTAATTGAAAATGAATTCTTAAAATCTGAAAATGATTTAATTAGAAAAATGAATCTTTATCTTTTTCCAATTCATAAAACTTTACTATTGTTTTTAAGAATTTTAAAGCTTATCGAAGGAATGTAGCTTTTAATTAACGAAACTTTACAAATTATTTAAAGGTGAAAAAAACAAGTATTCCCGACGCAATGAAACTTTCGAACAATTATATATATTTAATATTTACAAATATATATATGCACAATCCACGCAATTTAATATATATAAATTCATGAATATTTTATCATGAATTTATTTAGAGAATTGATCAATTTTAAACTAAACTAATTAATTTTACTACGCATTTGAAATAAGTTATTCATTATGGAAATTAGTGTGGATTGAACGTATAAAGCCCCATTGCATCGGAAATTTAAGGTTAGTATTAGGGTTTGAAATGAATTTACGACTAAATAACATGAAGCTAGGATCGAACTCAGATCCGACTGCTTCATTTCTTTTCACTTCAAAAAAAAAACAATGAAAAAAAAATGACTTTACTTACGCAGGATATAGTTGCATAAGTGTATAGACTCTGGGAGAACAGCATGAGCATGAGTAATATAACCTGCCCAACTACAACAATTATACATGTCTCACTACGATCAATTTTTTTGAATATTCAGCTTATAATAAGTTTAAAAACTCGGTCCGTTTATCAAGTCTCATTTTCCTATGGTCATGTCAGTTGGTCTTCTGTATATATATATATCTGTTTCTACAGTTTATCTTACTGTTTCCCTGGATCAGGTGGTACATATTGTTTTAACTGTCTGGCATTGTAATGGTCATAGTCCCGGTCTTCCCTGGTTGTCGTCAAGTTCCCATAGTCTATTGCTGTCATTAATTCTATGGCCTTTTCTGCGACCGAATGCACAAAAAACAATTCTTTAATATTATCTCGATGAGCGATGGGGTTCTCTCCTGGGTCATCTTTGAAAATTTGAATCTGTATCAAGGATCCAGGCATTGGCGTCTGTAACTTCTTCATACTAAGTTGAGGACTCATCATCTGTCCCATTTCCACTTTTAGTTTCATTGGACTAGTGGTCTGAACATCTTTTTCTTTTTCTGTATCTATATCAGCTTCCTCCACTGTTTCGTAACTGGACTCATCCTCACCACTGTCATTTTCCTTGCTATCCACAACTTCCTTTGGTGTGGCCTGATCATCTTCATCATCTATTTTTGGGGCTTCAGAGGGATTTATGTCTTGCTGAAGCTTTACATTCTCTGGGTTTGAGTTGGCTTGGATGCCTTGTGCTTCCTCGAGCCTTACCAGCCTTTCCATCATTATCATCAGTACCTTTTGATCTTCTCTCATTTCTCTAAGGATCGTTTGTAAAGTGTCTTTTCCCATTTTTGAAAATAAGAAAATAATGTAATAAACAATCAATATAATGAACAACGTGAATTCACTTAGAGTACTCTCTGTATGCTTAAAATATTTTTTCTCTTCAGTAATTTTAACTAGGTATCTGACTACAGGTCCATTGTCCCAATCTTCACCAGCTGCTGCATATTATTTCCCCAATCTATGTAATCTGCCTTTTTTTTGGTTTACCTACGTTTTCTTAGTTAGCTCTTTATATTAACTCTTTGAGTGAGACATGTATTTTATTCTAAAATATTAAATATAAGAAAAAACATTATTCACTTTCCCTTTGTTCAACTGTTCTGTTCTCCCATGTCTGAAAAAAAAAACTATACAGTGATATACAAATATTATGTATTAGCAGGTAGAACAAATAATTCTGTATTGAACACACTTGGTTTTTATTATGGCGATTGACCCACTACTGTGCTGACAATCAAATTTGCTGACAAATTTATTTATATGGGTGCCAGTGAGCAAAATGAAATCAATAGGGCATGTGATATAACCCATTGACCCCCAAACCACATATGATTGACTTAATTTTTGATAAAACAATTGAATTGATGATGAATATTTATTAATGAATAACAGATAACGCGTTCCTGACCTGAGTTTAAATATAGGAGTTTAAATATTACTAAGCATGAGGCTTCACACACACAAAGAAATGTCAAAATTAATATTACAAGAACTTTTATTGGTGATATTATTCTAAATCTTGCTAGCATGAAAGCGTGCAAACCATTTAAGCATTTTGCCAACTGCATCTGGCTGCTTGGTGTACACAAAGGATCTTCACCTGCTTTGAGGTAGCTCTAGAAATTATTGTCATTAAAGCGTAATGTCACACTGCATTGGACCGCTTGACAGATAATTCCCAGTTTGAAGATCTTCGCCTACTTTGAGACTACTAAAAATACGGAGCGAACATTTAATATATATGCTAGCAAGCAATACTTTGAAATTAAGACTTTTATGATATCATATTGGATATTTTTAATTATAACAACTGAGATAAACATAATTAATTTTGACACAGAAACACATTTCATTTATTTTTACCCCAATGCTTTGATCTATGGACTCTTACTACTTTGCTAACGATATTTTTCCTATTGTCACGAACGCGTATAACACAAACGTATAATATATATACTGATATAGTACACGTATAATTAATATACATACATATGAATAATTATTTTAACTAACGAATCTTTTACTGAACGAACATTTAAAAAATAATCTTGAAAACATTTTTATAAGAAAGAATTAGAAAATATTATAATTTATTAAATCATTTCAGTATATGGATAACTTTTTTTTAAAAAAATATCACTCTACAGAAACATTTACTTTATTGGGATTTCAATTAACTGAGTAACTAAAATCACAATTCTAATCTCCAGGGCATGTGTGGGGTTTATTAAGTCGAGCCACAATGATTGGGCAGCCAAAAACATAACCATGTACCGGTCGAAACCCACCACCACCGCAAGTCAAATCGGATTCAAACTCAGCTGAACCAAAACTGAATTCAAACCCAACTCAACAGCTCAGATAGCAGAAATCGATGGCACAGTGCTATGCACCAAGAACTAGCTCAACGGTTGGTGAGGACTAGAGACTCCTGAGTAACACTAATATCTAAGAATTTATATACTTTGAATAATTTTATAAATTGAATCATATGTATGTTCGGGTTGCCAGCACAGATAGCGAGTATTAACATTTAACTAATTATAAAAGAATGATGATCTGAGAAAACCAAGTATGTTAGAAAATATTTAATAAAAATAATTTGTTTTGTTTCATAAAATAAAGAATGCATTAATTACCTCTAGTCTTTAAGATATCTTACAAATATAATAAGAGTGGTGGTCCTTATCATATGCCAACAAGTATCACACAGCATGGAATTCTATGTCTATGCCCCCAATGAGAAATATAAAGGCAGATAAAGGTACTCATTTAGAACGGAAATGATTGCTCTAATTTTATTACGGTGGAATGTGAGATTTATATTTGACATTCGGGAATCTATTCATGAAGAGCAAAATGTAATTTTAGGGCATAAGCTTAAAATTGATTTGAAACTTATTTAATTAATAATATATTTGAGAATTTGTTCGACTTTAATTTAAATCACTTCATCACGAATTACGAGCATGGAGCAGGTTTTACCGGAACAAAGAGGCAACGGTACTGGCGGCTTACGAGGCAGAGAGTAAAATTGAAATACGATCGCTAGTCGATGATCGAAGTCCTATGGCGGCTTGCATCTAACAAGTCTTACGCCCTTTTACTAATGAATACGAAAGAAAGTACTTTCTTCCTTGAGAAATTTAAATAAGAGAATATGATCACCGACCAGCCTAATGGAGCGGAAGATTGCCCTGCGTCAGCAACGTTCGATGATGATGACTTGATGGTCATCGTTGAAAAATAAAACCCATGTAGAATGCCCTACGTGATGACTTGACCAATTAATTAAAGTCAAACGAGCTTTTATCGAACTATTTTAAAACATTTATAAACTATATTAATTATGCCCTAATTATCGTGCTCTTCCTGAATATTAATACAAACTAACAAAAGTTGAATTAAAATATATTTAACCCTTTATTGACCCGGTTTGCAATAAAAACATTTAAAGATTATATTAGATTTATAAACAAATTAAGCGTATGTCACGCTTGAATGTGAAGCTATAATAATATACAGGAATTAATATACGCTAAGCGCTTTCGAGGTGCTTTACCTCATATTCATAGCGATGCTGTGAGCTGCAAAATGTAAAAATGGAGCGGGAGAAGTGGTATGCAAAGCATATGCAAATGGGCTAAATAGTCCAGCGTTTAGAGATGTCGAAGCAGGTGTCGCGTCTATTGATAGAGTTGTTATTGTTATTGATGTAGTACGCTTCTCTGATCTTCCGCTTAATGTCGTTTTTCTCGATACAGACTATTTTAGGGTGGGAAGGTTCAAATAAATGTCCAGTCTTCTTGGAGTGTTCCAAAAATGTTGATGAGTTATCGTTGTTTTTCATAGCTCTATTGTATGTGTATCTGTGTTGTGCAGTCCGAGTGATTGTGCCTGCCTTGGTTTCTCCAAAATAAATGGCGCGGCAACCGGGTTGTGGGCAAGTTATGCTGTAAACGACATGGGGGGTCTGAGAAGGTTCTATTTTGTCCTTGGAATTATTGATGAGACGATTAGTGCAAGGGGGTGTATGAAAGCTGATTTTAAATTTATTGTCTAAAACTTTGATTAGTTGGTGGGAGATTTTAGGTATGTGGGGAAGAGTGATATATGGAAGTTTATTATTGTTTTTATTAAGGGTGATTTTTGTATGAAACTGTTTGATTTTGTTGTTGATAGTGTGAAGTTTATAGCCTGCTTGTAGTAGATCTTTGGTGTAGAGATGTATGTTGTTCTTTCGATCTGCCTCAAACTTGCACAGCTGCATATTTCTGTGTAGGAATGCTTGTAGTCCTGCTAATTTGTGAGAGTTAGGAACGTTAGAATAAATACATATTGGTGAATACAAAAAATAGCTGGGGCATAGATTAAAACAGAGCTAATAATTTATTATTAGCTAATGTAAAAATAGTAAACATGTAATATTTTCTTTTGACTCGATGATTGATAGAACTTATAAATCTAGTTCTAATGGCTGAGAATTACTATTTAAAATTAATGTTATATTATTTGCATGAGGCAAATGGAACCAAGGAGCTCATCGAGTCGAAAGATTATTGGCATATAATTTTAAATACGACATTAAAGCACACAAATATATATATATTAAATGAACCGCCAAGTAAGAAAAGAAAAAGTTTAAAGACTAGAGATTTAAAGAATTACGAGATAGATTTACAGTAGCATGAATAAAAGGTTTTATAAAAATTGTTACATTAAAGAATAAAGAGCTCTTAAAAAGGAGGAGTGTAAAATAAAGTTCGAACTGGCCAGAAAGTTTAACGTTCATTATAGAAATATATTACCCCTTCCGCTGGTCCTTAGGTTGCACCTCCAAGTTGTTGAAAACGTAGGCATCATTGGTTGACTACTGGAACAGTATTTTAGTAGCTTTCATAATTTTAGCAGAATGATCGGTCCGGAAAAAGGTTCAGCAGCTCCATTGAAGATTTCTCGGGACTTTAGGAACCATAGCCAGATTCCTGATGTTCTAGCCCTCTATCATAATGAAATACAATCTTTATGCGCACAGAGTTCACTGTACTACTCTACAACAAAGCTAGTCCTTTTTTCTCCTGATTTCAGGGCTATATATACTGTCCTGATGCCTTCTGGCTAGCGCTCATTTTATTATCAATGTGTTTTTTATAATTAGTTGTTTTCAAATACATTCCTTCGATAAGGCTTTCAAACTAATTAACTTGAATTCCTTCTCTAATTGAAAATGAATTCTTAAAATCTGAAAATGATTTAATTAGAAAAATGAATCTTTATCTTTTTCCAATTCATAAAACTTTACTATTGTTTTTAAGAATTTTAAAGCTTATCGAAGGAATGTAGCTTTTAATTAACGAAACTTTATAAATTATTTAAAGGTGAAAAAAACAAGTATTCCCGACGCAATGAAACTTTCGAACAATTATATATATTTAATATTTATAAATATATATACGCACAATCCACGCAATTTAATATATATAAATTCATGAATATTTTATCATGAATTTATTTAGAGAATTGATCAATTTTAAACTAAACTAATTAATTTTACTACGCATTTGAAATAAGTTATTCATTATGAAAATTAGTGTGGATTGAACGTATAAAGCCCCTTTGCATCGGAAATTTAAGGTTAGTATTAGGGTTTGAAATGAATTTATGACTAAATAACATGAAGCTAGGATCGAACTCAGATCCGACTGCTTCACTATATAAGCATTAAGTGTGTCTGAGTTAAAATGTAATTTTTTTAGCTTTTATATTATTCACTAAAGAAAATATATCATTAATTTTAATAGCATGTGGAAGCAAAGTACTTTACCACTTGTTTCTTAATATTTCTTAGATACTGTTATCACTTTTTCTAGGGTTTTTCCATCTCTTGCAAAATACTTTACCACTTGTTTCTTAATATTTCTTAGATGCTGTTGTCACTTTTTCTAGGGTTAATTGTCATCATTCCTTGTTAGTAGTTTTATGTAATCATCTTTTTGTAAAACATTTTAAACTACTATAACTAGGGTAATAACGATGAGAGCTTTCAATGAAATAGTTATTGTACAATCTAATATTTCTAAAAACTCAAAGTTAGTATCATTCCTTTTTCCTTAAGCAACTTTATGTCATTTACTGTAAACATAAAAAACTAGTAGATGTCAGATTGCAGTATTTAATAAATCCATATCCTGTGCCTGTCCTATCCATTATCTCCAAACTAGTTTCTGTATTATGACATTCATTAATTAGCAGTGTTGGTTCTTGAAACAATGCACCTGAACCTTTATCATCCAATGCATATTCTGCAATCATCTAGCATGCATAGTGGTGGCATAGGCATGCTGAAAGCAAAAATTATATGAGAGTCTTGTGATATTTATTGGTTTTATATTCAAGGTGAGCAAACATATTTGAAAATAAAAAAGCATTTAACAGTTCATTGTGCAATAAAACAAAAAAATTCAAGGGTTTTGCTTAATGATTTGGGGTAGGGGCGAGATATTAAAATGTGTTTCTAAAAAATGTTTGTGTTTACTCTAAAATTAATTTTTTATGAGTTTCTAAAAATTATTAAGTTTATTAACAAAAAACATATCAGTGACAAATTTTATTATGACAATAACAAAAATACAAAAAAAAAAAATAGATTATAACAATTTTTTACTATAGTGAGAATTTTGATAATAATAGCTTAATTAGCATGAGTTTAAGTACTTTTAATACTGATGTGTCATTATAAAAAGTCTACGATTTTGAAAGTAGTTAGATTAGATAACAACACAATTAGACAATAAATGTGTATTTAAATATTTCTAATCACAGGGTAAAAGAAACACATAAAAGCATTCGAATACTTAGGCAACTCCGCAAACATCAAGCTTATTAAATAATGAATTCTTTACTATTTAGAATGAATTTTTACACTATAATAATCTATTTTTAAAATATTTTATATCATCAATATTAAATTAATGTTAAACCTTTTTAATAAATTATTGATGAAAGAAAATGTGAAATATATTAAAACAATATTTTTATTTAGTTTTAAAAATAATTTAATCTTTATTGAAAATTTAAAAATCTTTTTGATCAAAAATCTTTTAAATAATATGCAGGATAAAAACAAAAACGCTAAATTTTTATTTTATTGAATAATTAATAAATATGATATAAAAAATCATTCAGTATATATATATTATTTAATCAAAAATGTATAACTATTTCTTTTATAGATATAATAAACACCTCCATACTTCCCCATTCTTTTTAAATTCATATAAATAAAGATACAATAAAAGACAAATGACCCTTAAGATGCATTTCGTGCTGAACCAGCACTCATCAATTGGCCCAGATCACTATCTCTCATATATATCTCTACTATATGAAGAGTATTTATCTAGAGTAAATTGTTACATTTTTATTTACCATTGTCAAACTCCCTCCACTCACAACTTTGAGGTCATCCATTTCAGATAAATACAATAATGATTATTACTAATTATTTTCGAAACTAGAGATTATCTCTAGTACAGATATAAACTTTAAAACTCGGTTAAAGATTAATATATCTGTTTGTTTGTTTTTTTAAATTTACACACACACACCGAGTTGTTCACCTTTCTCTTTCCCATGTGTAATATCATTATAGATATAATAAACACCTTCATACTTCCCCATTTTTTTTAAATTCATATAAATAAAGATACAAAAAAAAAAGGCAAATGATCCCCAAGATGCATTTCGTGCTGAACCAGCACTCATCAATTGGCTTAGATCAATCTCTCTCATATATATCTCTATTATATGAAGAGTATTTATCTAGAGTAAATTGTTACATTTTCATTTACTATTGTCAAACTCCCTCCATTCACAACTTTGAGGCCATTCATTTCAGATAAATACGATAATGAGTATTACTAATCATTTTCGAAACTAGAGCTTATCTCTAGTACAGATATAAACTGTAATTATTTCTTTTAAACAAAAAATATTATTATTATTATTATTATTATTATTATTATCATCATCATCATCATCATCATCATCATCTTTCAAGAGGACTTTGTTGCATATAACAAGAAAAAGGTTACATTTATAATTATTTTACCACATGCAGATGAATTGAAGTTAATATAAATAAATTAAAAGTTGTAATTTGGGTGGGGACAACAAAAACAAAGGATGTGCATGTGGTTTACAAATTTGAGCTTACTTTATATATATACACATCCAATCAGTTTTGTGCATTCAATGCTCTTAGTTCTGTTTTTTATTAATTTTTTTATCTATAATTTTGAGCATTATTGCAATATGGACCAAGTGGCTGTGTACATCTTTTGGGGTACAATTTTTTCATCCCTTAAGTGGAGTAGTTCCATTTTGTTCCAGAATGTATTTGAATGTCTTCTTGGATTATTGTTGTACATAAAGGAGCATCTTGTACACCATAGTGAAAGTAAGGTAAAAGTACTTGCTCTAATATGTGGGTAGCTACCTTTATCAAATGGTTGTAAAAGTATTTGGATGGGTGACTGAATATTATCAAATGCAGGGCAAGTAAAAAAAAATGTTCTTGTGATTCAGTTTTTCTATGTCATAACCAGAATATGTCTTCTGTATTTATGTAATGCCTTCTGTATCTATAAAAGTGTAATGTTGGTAGTGCTTTAAGATTTAATTTGAGCAGAAAATCATAATATTTGAGTTCTAATGACCAGAATTTAAATTTTTGGGTTAATTGTCTATTGTTAATATTTAGAATTGGTCTTTTATCATTTAAAGGAGAGAAAATTTTCTGGTATGCATCCCAATATTTAAATTTATCATAAAGTGGTGAATAAGTAAACTTTGGAATGTTGAGAATTAGTGTAAGCAAGCAAGGTTTTCCAGTATCCATTGACTGGTGGGGTTTTGTCTGTTGGGGTAATCTTGAAAAAACACTTTCATGTATGGAAATGAGCACATGCAGAAATAAGATTTAATGTTTTTTGAATGTTAAAAATACTTATTGAATGTAGTCCCAAATCATTTTGTATTAGAGGAGCTTGAATACGTTTTAGTAAAATTGAAACAATCTTTTTCCCCACAGCAACTTTCTACATAATGAGTTTATTTTACTAGTAAAAGATTTAGTGTATAGTATTATTGGAGAATAGTATATGTGATTCGAGTCAGAATTAATAGATTAAACATGGATACTTTTGAGTACAATGATAGGTAAGTTTTTGAAAATGATTCAATTATGTTTTCAATTTTATTTTTAATTTTGTCTTGTATTTGTTGACGCATTCTAGATTGCTTAAATAAAAAGAGAATTCCACAAAAAAGCTAGATTTTCCTTTAAAATGTTGTGTGTTAAATTGTCCTGCTTATATTGCCCATATAGAAGATTTATCCATGTTAAACTCCAGCTTGTATTTGTTAGAGTATGAATTAAGAATTTTAAATAGAGTTGGGATCTGTTTTTTAGAGGTTAAAAAAATTGAGACATCATCCATGTAGGCAATATAGGAGGTGTTTGCTTTCAGACCAGGTATGTATATGCCCAATATTTCTTTTTCTATCATATTCAGTAAGATGTTGATGTAGAAAGTAAAAAAGAGCACTTAGTGGTGAACCTTGTGGATTTGAATAGTAAAATACAAAAGAGGGTAAATTCTTACCATTAAGTGTAATATGTATTTCTTGACTTAATAGAAGATTGGTGATTAAATATATTAAGGATTTTGGTATTGCTGTTGCTACTAATGCTTCAACAAGGAGTTCAATCGAAATCATATCAAGTGCTGATTTTATATCTAGTTGGATCACAACTGGACAATATTTTTTATTATTTCTGACAGAATCAATAACTGTTTTGAATAGAAAGGTGGCTTGTATTGTAGATGAGCCTTTTTTAGCAAACTGCATTTTAGCTAGCATAGGTATAATATAGGGTTCTATTTTTTTTTTAATGATTGACTCCAACAATTTTATGCCTAGTGGGCTCATTGATATGGACCTTAGATTGTTTAGTGTGATTATTTTTTCAAGGGTTTTAGTAAATGGTACTAATAAAATAGAGTATAATCCATGTAAATAATAGTCTTTTTTTGTTAGAAAGTTTGCTAGATTACATAGGTACTGTGCAGTAAATTTTTCTAAATGCTTGAATACAAAACAAGGTATACCATGAATTCCTGAGTAACAGGAGTTTGGTATTGATGCTAATTTTTGAATAAAGTTCTTGGGACTAAATACTGTATCATCTTCTGGATCACTGAGATAAAATGATGCAGGATTAAATTTTTTCTTCTCTTAAAGTTTGGATTTGAAATGTCTGTAGAGAGGTAGCAACATGTTGTAATCAGAGATTATGCCTTCTTTTATTTTATTTGCTGTTGGTATGAAAGTTAATGGCTTTTTGCCAGTGCCCAATGAGGATAGTGTCTGGGCCAAGTGTGTGTCTGTCCCAAAAAGATTTTTCTTTTCTTTATTGCCAGGTATTCTCTAAGTTCTTCAGAGACTGCTTGATAATGTTTCTTCAAAACAATTACATTTGAACAGTCTTGTTTATTTGTTGTACTGTTTGTGATTCTCTTGTGTGTTTCATCTACAAGAGTTAGAAGTCTTGATGGGAGCTGGTGTGGCCTTTGTTATGGCATCAATTATATATGAAATAATGTTAACAAAGGCAATTTATGTTTCCACTGGATCCATTTCAATGTCTAGAAGTTTATATATATATATAAGACTAAATATTGTGGGGTTTGTCATGGAAGGAGCACACTAATTATGTTTCCAATAGATGTTATTGATTTGTGTATAAAATCATTTTTCAGTGAAACATTAATTGCAGGATGATCTGATGATTATGAGTTTTTTATTGTTAGGCTGATCATGTGATGTAACACTGGTGAGTAAAAAACCAGGTCAATTAATGATGAAAATCTATCATTATTAAATGTGACTGAATTCTGTGGGAGATAGCCTTCCGCACTCATGAGTGATATAGCTAGTAAGGGCAACTATTTTGTGATAAACCCATTATATGACATGGTGAAATCACCAAGAAAAATTAATGAATATGATAGTTTGAATAATTTTATTAATTGCTGTATGATTTGAAGGTAAATAGACAAATGCTACATTCATTTTAACTGTTTTATTATATAAGGTTATAATTAATATGTGTGCATCTATATATATTATTTTGAATGAATAGAGGGAGCAGGATTTCATTACTACTACTCCTTTTCCTGCTGCAGGTGAGAATGATGCTTGGGAGAAGGCTGAGTATCCTTAATTATTAAGATAGTTAGATGGATTAATCTAAGATTTATTATAAATTTTTGTTTCAAGTAACCCTAGCAAATAGCCTGTACAATTTTAAGCCATTTTACGAATTGATGAGGTTTTTTTCCGGTGAGTTTAATCCCCGGATATTTAATTATACTATTTTTATTTTCATTACAGTATCATTCAAAAAACAAAATACATCTATTTCAGCAACTAGATTTTGATTTTATATAGTTTAAATAACTTGCACAAACTACGACAAAGAATTTTGAAGTCTCAAAGTTCTACCCCCTCCCTCCTTTGATATTTTTCGCACATTTGCTTTTTTTATTAGTGCTAAGATCTTCATCTGAAGTGCATTCAGCATAATATCTTTTGACATCCTTGGTTTATCATAAACCACAGACACCCTCACTTTATATGCAGAAATGATATAAAACCAAATCATCACATAATGATCACTTCTTATGCTTCTACAAGCTTGCGTAAGCATAGAGAATGGTGATCATGCATTTGGTGAATCTAAAGATTAGCACTTCAAATCCTGTTTATAGACTGTCATTGGTTAGTCAAAGAAAGAAAAAAGTGGTTCTATAAATCTTCACAAAAAATATAATGTTGGTAATCATAAAAAAAGATAAAAATCAAATTATACTGTTGACAAAACAAATGAGTATAATTGACATCATTGAAAAAGTAAGAGAATAATATAGAATTGGGACGTTCGTATTATTGCAAAAGATGATAATAGACAAATAAATAAAGTCTCATAGTGAATAAATTTATTATGATTGTAGAAGACTTAGAGACAATGTGTGAAATGAATGGAGAAGATAATAATATTTGCTGCAATAATAATGAGAAGAAAAAATGTGTGTTGAGAAGACTGAATTAAACTTGAAGAGTTCTTCATCTTGTGTTAGGTCGACAATCTATGTATCTAACATAAATATCAGAACATTAATTTTCCATGGAGGTGTGCCTCTCTAATTATGTCAAACAATTAAAATCATATTTCTTTGTAATTGATTTTGCTTTTATATTTTTTTTTCTGTTTTATTGAGTATTATTTTAAATGTTCAATTTCGTATTTTATAATTTTCAAATCCTCATTTTCTTATTTTTTTTACCAATGTTTCAAATAAGTGTAAATTTTATTTAGAGTTTCATTTGTTAACAATTTAAACAAGTAAAATTAAACCCTGAAGAAAGCTTTCACTTTATTAAAATTTGATGCTAAAATGCACAACTGAAGCATTGATTACTGGTGAACACATTGAATTCAATCTAGACAAGCAGAATTGAAATATTATAAATAGGAGTCATTGTTAAAATCTTACTACAATAGGCCTACTTTAGGGTTACAGGAACCAATTGTTAAAATATGATTTTGCCATCAATCTCTGTATTCTAGAAAACAATAGGAAAGAATCTTATAACGCTAATCACACTTTTCAGAGTTGGAATAACCTAGTGGATTCCTACAATGCTAATCATACTCTTCATAATTGGAACAAGTAAGTTAAGATTTATAGGCTTCATTGTAAATCATGGAGACTGTGCAGTTGAGTGAAATAAATAGTTATATTGACCTTTGATGGACATCTGCAGTTGATAATAATATATTGGATTTAATGGATGAGTAAGATGAACAATCAACTGTTTTACTGAAATCACTCAATGAATAACTTTTAATAAGGATTAAGAAATTTAAGGAATAAAAGAAAACAATTCTTTTATCAAGAACATAACCACAGACAAATTTAATTGATGCACTGGATGCTAGACATTCCAGCTACAGATAGCATCTTTGTAACATTAATGGTTTTTTGGTGTAATATTTGTGGGCATAGATTTGCGCTCCTCATTGCTTCCTCAGGGGTCAATGGTGGCAATCATTGGGGGTCTGGTTATGGGTGTGGGCTGTTGATGATTTTTGCCACTACCCGGAAAACCTGCTGGGAGGGTTCAGGGTCAAAGTTTTCAATGCTTATTCCACTCTCATGGGCTGCTGTGCCCCTTGATGGATTGTATTTGAGCGGTGCAGATCTGTGCTTGTCACTCGTTAAGCCATTTTATGGATATAATTGTTAGCGAGCTTATGTCCTTTTTAAACAAATGATTTATATCATATAGTGGGTGATCAGTCACCTGCATTTTTTTTTCCTTAATAAAAAAAATGAAATTCTTGTTACATAATAGGTAATCATTTTGATAGCAGATAGATTATTAATATAGAGTATGGATATATAATCAATGCATCCATCAAATAACTACATTCGGTTTGAAAATAAAAAATAAGTATAATTAATGTCTTTCTCTTTTCAATCTTCATCTCTTTCTCATTTCTTGCTCTCTTTTTCCTCCATTCTTTTTCTCCTTCTCCTTCTTTATTTTTCAACTTTTCAATTTTCTTTTCTCTTTCAAAAACACAAGTTAATGTTATATCCTCTTATATTTTATCTTTGTATATATATATTTAGATGTTTTTTTTCAAATGCATTTTTTAATGTTAAAATATTAATTAATTGCCATTGAGTGTACATTGCATAATACAGCCACATAAATGCTTGCCATACTTTGTAGATGCTGCTTATGTTTCAATAAATTCAGAATAAATATTTAATGTGTTATAAAACTGTAACAAACCATTTTATTTCGGATTAATTCATCTTCGGCTTAACAAACCAGCCTGAAATCTCTGAACCAACTGCTCGGGAATTATGATTATTTTATTAATATAAATTCAGCTCTAAAGAGAAGTCACTATAGCTTTTCAGCTTATCATCATTTATTTCAATCTCTAAGCCAGATTATTCTGAGCTTTTTTATTAGTTTATAGTCCACGTAAAAAATTTACTATAAATATCATTGGATTTATGTGATTGCATGTACATAAATAAATGTTATATTATTAAGTGATTTAATATTTTTAAAGATTACAATTATGTTTTAATTTTTTTTAGTCTGTCTCTGTGTCAGTTTCTGTTTTGACACTCACCTGCATTTCTGTTGATCGTTGGTTTGCTATATGTCATCCTTTGAAGTTTGCAAGTACTGGTAAACGTGCCCGTGCCGCCATCGCATTAATCTGGATTTGCTCCCTTATTTTAGTAGTGCCTGAATTGATTGTTTTGGATACCGTTAAAGCACCATTACTTGTTGATACCCACTATTTTACACAATGTAAAGATACCTGGAGTAAAAAAAGCCAACAGGTTTATCAAATTATTACCGTAATTCTTTTGTATCTTGCACCTTTTGCTTTAATGTCTGTTACATATTATCAAATTGCTAAATGCCTATGGAGAAATGAAATACCAGGAGCGTCGGAAAATACATCATATAGTAAGTAATTTATTTATTATAATGTTAAAGTTAGTTGAATGTGAGAGTCATTACGATAGAGAAAAATTATAATACATGTTTCATTTATGGAAAATAGATTTAACTTAACAGTTAATGAAATACAATAAAAAAAATTAATTAATAAAACTTTAAATATTCTAAAACTTAATTGGAAAATTTATTTTAAAAATTGTAAAGATTTTTTTATTGTATTTATCGAAAATGTTTACTTAATAGAATGTAAATCTGTAATATAAATGTTTGTCTTTATTTATTTATTTATTTATTTATTAAATAGTGTTAATTGAATTAATATATGTTTTTTTTTAAGGTCGTGGAATATCTTCAACTTTCATTGAGTGTTTAGAATAATTTATTTACACTTTTAATATATGATTTGAATATTATTTTGCAGACAGTATGTTTTCTAAGTGTTACCAATTGTTATTTTAAATATAACAATTTATCTCTTTTGATATATCTTATTTACTTTCATATTTGGTAGTTTTTTAATATATATATATATATGTGTGTGTGTGTGTTATTGAAATAATATTAGGGCGGAGAAATTTGATATAAGTTTGTTATAAAAAATACATAATTTATTAAAAGAATGCTAGCCAGGCTTTCAGTACGAGTATCTTTGTCAACACTTCAGAAATAAAATTAGCAAAGATGTTGGTATTTCCACTTTCATATGAATATAAAATAAACTCGTCTCTGATTTTTAATAAATTTGCATATTTTCATGTAAGAATATTTGAGTAAAAATCAGTCGGCGATTAAAAATAATTAGTATTTGCTATAGGGAATGTTATTGCTTCTAAAGTTGATTATGTGTCTCAGGCCTCTTTAATTTTTCGATTTTTGTTGTGGCTTTCAAGACAGATAACCTTAGCGTTTTAAAGAGTGGCCAGTATTTTTCACATGATCAATGAATACCCAACTGTAAGGCTATTGAATTTGGCTCTGTTATATAAATTAACTAGATTCGAACTCAGACTTTCACACGACACCCAACTCACAGTGCCATCTTATATTGCTGACTCACCTGATCACACACATGTTGAAAAGATAAACAATTATCAATATATGTATTTCATGCTAAACCAGCACTTATCAGTTAGTCCAGATTATCATCTCCACACATATATACAATCAGTTTTCCGCTTTGAGTGCTGGTTTAGCACAAAATATTATATTGGTGATTATTTATCTTTTCAACATGTGTGTGATCAGGTGGATCAGCAATATAAGATGGCACTATGAGTGGTGTATCATGTAAAAGTCTGAGTTCGAATCATGATATATTACATATATAAATGCATGTTTAAGCCCATACAATGTATTAACAAATGAACTAGGTAACTCTTGATTTTAAGTTTGCATGTGTTTTACCATAATATCTGCCATTACAAAATTGGCAAGATCTTCATTAACGATTTTATCCTTGGAATTATTAATAAGTATGTTAAGTGACAAGAGGATCTAAAACCAATGTTGAGATCTTTGTTTATAATAGTCCTTAATTTAGAATGAATTTTAGGGATACAAGGCATGCCATTCCAAGGTTTATGATTGGGTAGTTTATCAAATTTGTGTCTATAGTTAAATCTCTTTGCTAATTTTATTTCAATAGTGCTTTGAAAAATATACTTGTCAAAAGTCTGGCTTAGCATTTAATAAATTATGTATTTTTATATCAAGCTTATCTCCATTCTCTCTGCAGTAATATTATTTCATTACCTAATTACATGATCATCAATAGTGTATGTTCATTATCATTTTATATGTGTTATTGCTAATTTTATATATAGTTTTTTATTTATTAAATTACTTCCAAATAAAATCTATAACTATCATAATATATCATATGTAAATATTTATTGCTTTATGTAATCAATATTTTTGTATTACAAATCTATCTTTACAGGTTAGTAATTACACAACGTTTCGAGTAGTATTATTCTCCACTCTTCTTCAGGTGTTGCCGGCCTATATGCACAGTGACAATATTCGCTTAGAAGTTGAACTCGCACCTTTAGATTCTTGTATATTGAATTTAAGGCAAACGCCCTACCAACTGAGCTATTCTGTCAAAGGCCTTTGACAGAATAGCTCAGTTGGTAGGGCGTTTGCCTTAAATTCAATATACAAGAATCTAAAGGTGCGAGTTCAACTTCTAAGCGAATATTGTCACTGTGCATATAGGCCGGCAACACCTGAAGAAGAGTGGAGAATAATACTACTCGAAACGTTGTGTAATTACTAACCTGTAAATCTATCTTTACTTTTTGTCGTAACAGTAATATGTGATGTTTGTGTTTAATATAATTTTCATATTTATTATATTTATATTACTATAATATTCTTTTTATATTTTCTAATCAACTTGCATGATAGAAAATTGATTAGTTATCTTTAATAATTTGTTTGTTTATTTGTTTTTCTCTTCGAACCTGTTTGGAAAATAAAATAAAAAATATTCTCATTATTTATTTTATTTTATTTTTAATTAAAAAAAGGCTATTTTGTTTATGCTTAGCAACTTTTATTATATCTTTTTAACTTTTTTTAGTATTAATTTCTTATATATTAGTTGTTTTTGTGATATTTTATATAAGTTATAAAACTTTTTAGAGTTTCATTGGGCAGAGCTCAGTTATTTTATAATAAGTTTCTACATCACGAAAACAACTTTAGTTAATAATTTATTTAGAAATGGTTATTTTTGTATATACTTCCTGCTTTTGTAAATAATCAAAAAATTTTAATAGCTCAGTATCCAAATGTAATTATAAAAAGGTAATCAACTCTTCACATATGTACTGCTGCCTAAAGGTAATCAACTCTTCACATATGTTCCGCTGCCTACTATAATTCAATTAGCAATTATCGATGCTTAATACTTAAATAAAAGTAAATACTTGATCCAAGTCACAAGATGAAGGCTTTGAAATGACAAAAATGGACATCTCATCTCTATACCTAAATTCAATTATATAGGTAAATCTTAAGCTTAGAATGAGTGTGTGGATATATTAAATTGTTCACTTTACTTACATTTCTTTTATTATATCCTATATATACAAAATATTGACATTTATTATGTCAATATTAGAAAATGTTATACTTAATGTAAATAATCGAGAAATTTTACTAGTGCAGTATCAAACTGTAATTTTAAGAAGAATGTAGTTAAACACCACACATGTGTACCACTGTACTATTTTTTTTTAGAATTATGGCTTGACACCTTGCTAGTAAAATTTCACAAATGTTAATAGGATATTAAAAAATGTAAGAAAAGTGAATAATTTAATATATTGAAGCTCTCATTCCAAGATGCTTGAGATTTACATTTATAATTGCATTTAGCTGTGAAGATACTATGACCTTTTCTATCTGGTCAAAGTCTTTATCTTTTAACTTGGATCTATAGTTTATTCAATTTAACATCACTAATTGAATATTATAGTGCAGGCCCCCATGTGTGAAAGATTGATTATCTTCTCCTTAGAACTATTTTTTGCTTTCTTTATCATTTTAAAATTGAATATTCGACATGTGATTACATTTATTTACTTCCGTTTAAGTTCTCACCAATAAATAGCTTTTTTTAAAAAAAGGTTCCTCTAAATATTATGGTTAATCTTACATATTAAATAAATATACAACGTTATCTTAAATGTTTTTTTTTTTAGATTTCCAACTAGTTTAAGATTTTGTTTAAATACAGTCTGAATATATTCAAGACAACTACCATTATAAATTTAATCAATTAATGGGCTACTAATTATTATGATACAAAGTAGAGATCAAAAATAATTAAATGCTTTGTGCATATGACAATTGATAATGCGCTTCTGTTTTATTATGCTGTATTCGATAGCTAATTCTTATCTCATTACTGAAATTATCTTATCATAATCTTTTATTTTCTTCAACTCATCTTAATCAACATTATAAGCATTATTTTGATTTAAAGTATTTAATTCTAAATTAATGATATCCTCATTAAATAAATAATACTTCTGTATATAATATAAAAATAATATAAAATAACAATTCGTGTCAATTGTTAATCCAGAGTTTAATATAAATAAATAAAATAATAACAAATAATATTAACAATTGACACGAATTGTTATTTTATATTATTTTGATATCATTGTAAATTCTTTTTATTTGAATAATGATAAATATTTTTACAAGCGTTTTTATTCCTGGTAAAATATTATACATAATTATTTTTTCTAATCTTACAATTATTAAAGCAATTTTTTTTTCTTGTTATATATGGTATATTTTTTTACTTTAATTTTTTTTTGTATCAATTAATAAGAGAAATGGTTTTTTGTGCTTCGACTTTTAAGTCATCTCAGCATTTTTTTTATTTATACTTATTTTAATTTTCATATCGCAATTATTTATGATTCTAAAACCTCACAATACCTGGATATAGCTAGGATCTTGATACCTCTAAATCAAATGACTAATAAAAATTGTTCACAATACTCAGTTAGCTTTTTTTTTTTTTTTTGTAATTGTGATATGAAGAAGAAGTTTGTATGGGTGCTACTGATATATATTTAAAAAAATTAAAAAGATAGATACTTTAATTTTAGCTAAACTAATATTAAATTTTGTTACACTCATACACAATATGATTAAGTTAGATTTATTCTAAATACTACTCCCAACTTTACTTTTATCATTCTAATAAAAACATCATAAAACAGACTGTTTTCAACCTTTTTTTTTTTTCCTCAAAATTTTAATCTATAATAGTAAGCTATCTGTCATACTTATGAATTAAGATTCAAGTTTGGAGCAAATAATCTCACTTCTCTCTTTTCAGGTTTTCTCAGTTAGACTAAGTCGCCCACTCTCTTAAGTATGCATAATCTATTACTAAGCATTTATTCATACCAGTTATATTTTTTATGACAATATTCTTTAATAAATAATTAAGTAATTATTCCACCATATCAACTTAAAAATTAGTATATTTCTTTATTACTTTAAAATAATGATTTTACTTTTTTATAAAAATCAAATATATTTTATTATGCTTGTTAAAAGATAAGATTTTTTTTTAATCATTCAATATATTTTTTGATTTTTATCAATGTCTACCACCTTATATTTCAAATTTTTTTTTTTTTTTATATTTACCTATATAACTTTTTGTAAAATCTGGAAATAATATATTAACAATTCCTAATATGAATGAATGGTTGTTTCAGAATTGGCAATTATTAAACAAATCGGCATAATATTTTAATGCAATTTGTTAAAATATATTGAATAACTTTGCCTACCTGAGAAAATTTGATGGATCATAATGTATATTGCAAACCATTAATATATTATTTCAATAGCTACAACAGGTGAGTTTTCAAATATAAAAAGAGATAATTTATATTTCTAAAAATATGAGTCGTGAAGGAAGATAAATTGTTAAGAAATAACTTTCTTGTCTGCTATAAAATGTATTTGATCTTTAATAAAAGTTACATTGTACATCAAATATTAATAACTAACAGAAAATAGCTAACACATGAAGGATGCATAACCACTCCATCACAGAGCGGTTGGGTGGTTTATCTTATCTAAGTTATTCTGGCTAATTGAAAAGTATCTTGGAAATCATTAATATATATTTTGTAACGCTTATAACATTGTGCTTAGAAATGAAAAAATAAACATTTGTGTTTTTGAAAATATATTTTGGCATAATTGAAAAAAAGAAAAAAAACACATGAATAAATAAATACTTAGAGAAAACTACTACGTTTGTACATAAAATTTATAAATATAGATGTTTTTTTTTTTAAAAAAAAATAAAACTTAAAGTTTATAATGGAGTTTAGAAAATGTGATAATTTTTCACATAGTAAAAAAAATGATCAATATTCATTGAAGATTGTTGCTATGAATAAACACTAGAAAAAGTACTGTATATTATTAAAATAAGTTTATAGTATATATAAGCGCTTTAACACGCTGAAGAAGAAACTTTCAGTAGTAACAAAAACAATTAAATTAAATTAATCTAGGCCTAGTACTTTAGAATTTTTCCCCTCATATTCATGGCCAAAATAAATTACAAACCATTGCTGTAATATTATTAAATAATAATATATGCAAATGCATATGTAAATTAATTTGTCCATTTTCTTGAAACAGCAAAACACGTGTCGCATCTATTGAACGCGTTGTTATCATTGATAATAAAATCCGCCTCCTTGAACTTTCTCTTACAATCGTTGGCTTCAGAGCACACTATTTTGGGGTTGTAGGGTTTGAACACGTATGTAATTTACATAAATAAATAAACAGGGTTTAAATGAACAAGAGAAATTGTTTTTGCTTTTTAAATATATAACTAATGTTTACACGTAATATGTGTAATAGAAATCAAATACCGAGTGTTTCACAGCGGGATTTAAAATATTAATGTTTTTAGTACTCTTTACTTACTGTAGTTAAAATTTGATTAATTATTTTTATATTTAATGACCTTCATGTTTTTATATCATATTCATAGCACAGTATTGGATGTTTCATTATATATTCAGAATGATATATATTATTTGTATATATATATATTTCATTTTACATTTTGAAACATATATTAATGTGCTAGAATATAGTGTGAAATCTAAAAATGCATGAGTTAAGAAAATGATTAAATGAAATTCAAAACATAATGAATGAGTTATGCTGTGAAATCCTCTTTGTTTAAACTTATGTTACACACATGCACATGTGAGGCGCGGTACAACACATACCCACGTATTGCATATATTACATTTTAATTTACAAATATTAAATTTTCTGCTCTAACAACTTTGATATCAATCACTTTATATAAACACATTAATGATTATCACTAATTATTTATTAGGCTAAAAATTATCATAGCATCTCTAATTCAGTTATAAATTTAAATCTAAATGCCAAGCGTTGTTAGCCGAGAGGTCAGCGCAGCCGCCTTGCAAGCAAGCAGTTGGTTGCAGACGGTTGTTGCGGGTTCACTTCCCAGCCGATGCTATGACATAAGAAAAAAAAATTAATTACAGATTTATATATTTTTTTTAAATTATGCATAATAAACACATAAAATAATTCAATTTCATCTCTCTTTTTTGATGTATAATAATTTTTTATGATATACTTCAAACTTTTACTTCATGCATTTATATTTTTCATGTATATGTACAAACATATATAGCGGTGTATACAAACATTACAATGACTAAAAAATAAAATTAACTTAAATAAATAAAGCTTTTCACACAACCCTCAACTCTTCATGCCATCTTATATTGTTGCTGCCCCTCCTGATTACACACATGTTGAAAAGATAACTAATCGCCAATATATGTATTTCATGCTAAACCAGCAATCATCAGTTGGTCCAGATTACTATCTTTACACATATATACAATCAGTGCTCAGCTTTATATTAAGATAGCCAATCTTCATACTTTAATTGACAGGCTTCAAATTACTCCAACTCACAACTCTTTAGCCATCCATTTTATTGAAAATCTGATGATGGAATGTTCAAAGCCCACCTTAGTGCTGGTTTAGCATGAAATACATGTATTGGTGATTATTTATCTTTTCAACATGTGTATGATCAGGTGGATCAGCAATATGAGATGGCATGGAGGGTTGTGCAAAAGTCTGAGTTTGAATTCCTTATATTTCATGACATATATGCAGGTGTGTGCAAGCCTGTACAGTGTATTAATTTATATATTTAAAAACAAAGTGTATTAATGGTCTTCCCATCCCTTGCATATATATGTAAATGGATTATTCTCCAGTACAACATGAGGGGTCAGAATGACTAAATGGTCAACGTGGGTAGAATGACAACCTTGGCATTAATGTGACTTTGAACATTCCATCATCAGATTTTCAATAAAATGGATGGCTAAAGAGTTGTGAGTTGGAGAATTTGAAGATTTAAGTTTAATCCTTATTTACATTATATATGCAGGTGTGTGCAAGCCTGTACAGTGTATTAATTTAAATAAATAAAGCAAACTTTAGATGGTCAAACATTATGATTTGCATTAACAATTTATTTGACTTTAAAAATAAATGTTTACTATTTTTATAATCGTTTAGTTGTGACCTTTTCTGTAGTCAACCTTTACAACAAAAACTATTAATTTTTTTCTCTATTTTCTGGTGTATTTTGGCTCACAAATCTCTTGAATTCTGCATACTTTGCTAGGATGATTCAAGGAGGCATAAATTGTTAAGAAGTTTTATGTCTTCATTATTAATCTTCAAATCAATTATTATTTTTGTCCAGGTAATCTTTTCCTTAACTTTAGGTTTTTTTCTATTTTAGCTTATCAGAATGTAAAGACATTGTTTTTGTAATTAATAGTCAAAAAACTCTAATTGCATATCAGCAAGAAATAGTAGTAAAATCTGCAGCAAAATTTGTTTTGAATTATTATCGATTTGAGAAATTAAGCCAATTTTAATTATAAATATCTTAGTATCTTTTACAATATGCTAATAAACTTAGAAGTTATAATACAGCATAGACCTCATTGAGATTTTGTTGTGTTTAGCAAATTAAAATATGAGTATTTCATTGCTGTGATATAAGTACTACAAAAAAAATTATCTGTCTATAAATATAACTTTTTATCAATATAATATAAAGACATTACAAAAATTTCACTAAGAGATAGATACTTAGTAAAACTTTAATCTTTGAGTAAAATCATTAATATATTTTTCAGATTTTTGGATGTGACATTGCAGAATCTATTATTCTAAAATCATAATCATTAAATTTGATTGAATATGTTAAATGAATGAAGCATACAGAATATTCTCAAACAGTATTTTTTAAGGATCTTATGCATGGTTTTTCTTGAAGAGTCAGACCCCATCTATGTTATAAAAATTATCTCAGTCACTCATTGTTTGTTATTAGAGAAGTATATGATTAAATTTATAATACAATGCAGAGCTACAGTTTGACAAGATGTTTAAATTATGCAGAAAAAAATTGTTGCAAAAATTAAGATAGCTTTAAAAAATATCACAATAATGAAATTTTATATATGTGAAAATATTTGTGGTTCATAGATTAGTTTATATAATATCACAAAATTTAGCTCTAGTATATTATGAGATAATCATTGTGTTGCTATTGATTAATGCTTGTCACTGATAATCTATCAGCATATCTAAAATAATCAAAGTATTTCCATCTATGCAAAACATTTCTTTTGATAATATATTCCATTATTACATTTTTAGTGTGAAAATTAATATGGATACTAGATTGTACAGCTCTTTTAACTTCCTTATTGGCAAAAATACATTCAGTTTATCAAACCATAATTAAATTGTAGATTTGTTTTATTTAGAGAATTTTTGAAATTGTGAGGAATGTAATATATCTATGTTATTCTAAATAATTAAAACCAGGCACTTATAATTTATCATGTTATATCAAAAACATATTTTAATCAATAAAACGTGCAATTTTGTATGATATTTTTTAGCATTTTCAATTTTTATTTATATATTGCCAATGATATGAATTTATTCTTAATCTTTTCTAAATCTATCTGGCAGTTTTTAATGTCAGATTTTAATAAGGCTAAATAATTTTACTTGCATGTAACATAAAAAATATCACATAATCTATTAAGGTTTTTTTTCTTTGGTATAAATATATAAATTGATTGCCATTATACTATAAACAATAAATTTTTTTTAATATTGGATAATGAAAATTAATTACTACATTTTACAATTATTTGGTTTTTTTAAAACTTGAAGCAACTTTATTAATTCCAACATTCTACTAGTAAATAATCTCAACATAATTCTGATTCCATGAGACATTAGTAATAGTTCTCATATATAGTTATGATCCATCAAAATTTCTCTATTTGAAGAATATAGATTTCATTCATTCTTTTTAATATTTAACATTTATTTTTATGATCATAATTTGACTGTTGATTTTCAAGATTGAAACTTCCTGACAAAGATGCAAACTTATTTTCTTTTTAATGGCATTGCAAATGACTTTTTAAAATATGTTTTCTTGTCTTTTCTATTATCATTTTAAAACTCAATGTTATGGATTCTGCAAAAAAAAATTTCTTTTTTTTTCACTTACCACTACATTTCCTAACATCCATCATGTTTTTTAAACTGTTTTTATTGTTTATTTATATTTACATTTTTGCATTTATCTACAGTGTATTTGGTGTACTACATATTATTTTCAAAACATTATATTAATTCCTGATATTACTCTTTTTATGTATATTTTTATGAGAAGTTCTTTTAATTACATGCCAAGTGTTGGATAAGGCTGCAGATCTTTTGGTAGCTTTACTAAAGTTTATGCAACTGTAATTTGGGTTTTAATGTTCATGGTTTACTATTAAAACTGATATCTTATATTCCTGGTTGTCAAAAATGCAATATACTTTATTTTTGTAATTAATATCTGATGGAAATCTTTATTATGACATGCAATGAAATTAGAGAGAGAAAGATTAATACAGTTTTTATTGTAAATCAAAATATAAACCCAAACAAATTTGCAAATCATTTTATATGATTTTATGTTTCTAATTAGTTTTAAACAAATTATTTAAATCTGCAAAATTAGGACTTCCATAAATTTTATTTTCATTATAAAAAGTGTCATATGTGGTTTTTACAATCTCTTAACCAAGGTACTGTATTGTAATCATCATCACCATCATCAACCATTATCAATCTACTGCAGAATGGTCTCTCCAAGTTCAATCCATCTTCTCTGATCTTTAGATTCTTTTCTCCACATCATCCCTGAAGACTTTTTTATTTCATCCATCCATCTCACATGTGGTCTTTTTATGGGTCTTTTACAATCTCTTGGAATCCAGTTTAAAATTTCAATGGGCCATCTATTATCATCTCTTCTAGCAATGTGTCCAGCCCAACTCTACTTCAGTCTTTTAATTTTTTCAGTGAGGTCAGTAACACCTGTTTGTTCTCTTACCAATATATTGTGTTTTTGTTTTCTTCTTGTTACTTCCAACATGCATCTCTCCATACTTCTTTGAGTGGTCTGAAGTCTCTGTATTGCTCTTCTATTATGTGTCCAAATCTCAGATCCATAAGTAAGATTTATTAAAAATCTTTCTTTTCTAACACATAAGTATATTTCCTTTTAGAATCAAGTTATTTTTATCAAAAGCACTCCAACCTAGTTTAATTCTATGATTAATTTTATCCATTATGTTTTCATCTGTATCAACAATCTGACCAAGGTATTTGTAACTGTTAACTTCTTCAAACTCATCATAATCAATCTTTATATTCATATTTTGAGAATATTTATTAAGCTAGTATTAAATTTCTCAATACAACATTTAATTTTATATTTTATCATTGCTTATTTTGATCTTCCTGCCTTTATTTATGTGCCTTTTATCAGTAAAATTTAAAAATCCTAATAATCTTTGTCAATAAAATTTTATGCAATATTTATAATTAGATGTTTTTCATTTTGTTATTACCATGTTCCTAAAAATATGAATATTATTAAAAATATATACATTTGCAATAATCAGATTTCAAGATTAATCTTATGATAACTTTAACAAATATATTTGTAATTAAAGCTGAATAACAATAGCAAGTTTATTGTATAAAACGATTTTTTCGCATGCGTTAGTGAAACTGTAATTATACTATAATGTTTAATATGCCTGCTTAGCGCTTTCGAGATTTAGTATTCTAATCTCATACAATTTATTGTATAAAACTAAATTATTCAGGAAAGGTGAAAAGTTTATGTTATTACAAATACTGAACTATTGTTACCACTAACATATAATTATATCAAATGTTTCTATGAAGGAATAGAAAAAAAGCAGTCTTTTATTAATATCATTCCACTGTAGCAAACATTTGCATAACTTTTTAATTTTTTTTAAAGATTTGGTTCAAGTTCTTGCTTCCATGAACAAAGATTTGACAGTATGCAAAAATATTATTAAAGCAAAGTTTTCTGGGAATAGCCATTACTTAACATTAAATGACTAATTACAGCAAATAAATGATTGCTTTTTTTTTTCTTTTTTTCTAAAATAAAAAGAAGAAAAAAAACTTACAAAATATTATAAATATAAAAATGTTGCATAAAAAAGATGTTTTTGCTGAATAAAATCAATTCGATGTTTGTGCATATAAATTGTACACCAAGAAATGTTTGTAGCATTTATTTGCTTACAAACTTTATTGACTACAGAAATAACAATTTTTCAATATTCTATAAAAAGAATTTCTGATTCTGCTAATTTTCAATTTTGTCATTCTATTTAGAAATCACTAGAAGTATATATTGCTTGAATATTTTCTTCAATTTCATACTAAATCTGATCCAAAATATTTTCTTCTTCAGTTTCTTTAATTAATTGAGATTGAATTGTAATATAGTAATGATATATAGTGATATAAAATTAATATTATTATATCATTTATAGTATTGTATTCTATGATATTCCATGAAATATGTTTTCTGTGACGATTATCACATTTTTTTCTTCAGAAGCAATGATTTGATTCATACATAATATGTTGTATTATCATAAAATCTTCCAGTCGAATTTATTTCACTCATAAACTAATAAATCTCAGTGCATGAATGACAATCTTTTGCACAACAATTTTTTACATAATTTATTGTTCCAAGGTAATCCTTTTAACAGCTTCTAATATTTTTTTCTAAGACATTAGTGACTAGATGTGAAATGTCTTTTATTATTTGTATCATATTTTTCAGCAGTACTTCAAAAATACCTTCTAACATAAGGACTCTTCTTTTTTTTTTTTTTCCATATGTCATAGCATCGGCCGGGACGCGAACCCACAACCGTCTGCAACCAACTACTTGCTTGCATGGCAGCTGCGATACCTCTCGGCTAACAACGCAAGACATAAGGACTCTTCTTTTAGAACTATAATTGTCATTCTGTGTCTCTTCTTATTTATAAAGTTTTCGATATAATATACCTAAATTTTTCATGATTGATTTTTTCTAGGCAATTTAAAATGTTTTGTTATTGATGTGATTGTGTACCATTATCATCCAATAATCATACTGTCCAATGAAATTATTTTTAATCATACATTGAGATTATATGAACAAAACTAATAGAAAATATCAATGTCAGATAAATGTAAACCTATAAAACAAAAAAAAAAAACTTTCCTTTTATAAATAGATAGAAAAGGAAAAGCAAATCTTAGTATATTATTTTCAGTAAAATATGAGAAATAAAAATAAAGTTTTAAAAACTTGTATATTTATATAACTAAAGAATATTAAACTCATAACCAGAAGTTGATTATGTTTCTTGAAATTATGATTCAAACCAAAATGAAGTATTTATATTTTACTCATATTATATTTTAGGGAATTCTAAAAAGGATATTATTTTACCTTTTGCAATATCAGTTTTCTAATTTATTTCACAGAAAAATTTTAAGCCTCTATAATTTGCTCCAATAATATCCATAAAGGAAGTTTTATGTTTGTATATAGACATTATGCATCACTATCTAATTAATTCCTAATGTATTCCAGTCGTAATGGGCATTCTTATAATTTTGTTATAAAAGCGCTCCTTTTTTATTATTAAACAATAATAATAGTCAAATATTCATAAAAATAACTTCATGTTTTTTCAGCACTTAATTAAAATAAACAGTAGTTAAATTAGTGTTATTTGTCTAAGAAAATAATGTATGCCTAATTATTAAACTCAATTCTTTTACGATTTCTTTCCTTTTTTTTTTTTATAATTTTTTTTTTTTTTGCAGAGAAGCCATAACTGTAATAAAAATCTTAATCATATTAATACAATTTTATTTCGAAATTTGTAACATAAGAATGTGAAATATTTTATAGGTACTAAGTCAATATTAATTTTAATCATATATTCACACCCATTGAAATCATATATATATATATATTGTAAAAAGGAGATTGCCTTGACAACCGGTTGAGGTTGTTTATTGTATGATATTGGGGTTGTCTAAATGTCTAGTGATTTTAATGATATCTATACATAATTTTTATTCATTGAAACATAAAAGCTGACAAAATACAACCAGCTTTTTATAAAATATTCGTATGATATAAATATTTTTTGTTCCCTCTTGAAACCTATAAAAAGTTTTTCTCCGTCGTAATTAATTCACGAATTTATAGCTTCTCTTCCTTATAATCATTTTTGTAATTAAACTCTATAACTAAACTTACTATTAAATTTTACCTTTCCGATACACTACCTATTTTTTTAGTCTTTCTCTAAATATGCCCATTTATTCAGTCAAAACTTATATGTGTCTGGTGTTAAAAACAAGCTACATCTTGTTAAGTTAATAAAAATTTATTTCGTTGCAATATACTTTTTTATAATCATGACATAATTTTCCATGATGTTAAATAATTTACTGCCAGTTGAAAGCTTCTTATCCCCTGAAAGAATAGGAATTAGTTATTAGATTAGTGGAATCCTAGTTCATGAAAAATTTTAGTTTCCCTATTTTATTCTATCCTCTAAAAATAATTAAATTTTAATTCACTGACTAATATTTAATGGGTAAGATGGATCGATGTGTATAAGCTTACTACCAGAAAAAAAATTTGTTTACTTTAGAGGAAAGAGTAACATGAATAATTTTAGCTTGTTCTGGAATTGAACAGTAGCTTACACCCAATGGTAGTAAGTGTGCTAATCGATATATATATATTATCACCCAGTAGATGACTATATATATATATAATCACCCAGTAGATGACTTTTGTGATCAAGTCGAAACGTATTCAAATATTTAATTTTTTAACACAGATGAACCCCAAAATATGTCTTTTATATATATAATTAGAATATCACTAAACATCACATGATTATCGTTCTTCATACTTACACTAGCTGTTTACACAGATCCTAAGATCTAGGTGAAGTGCTCTCGGATGCAAGGCTCCTCACTGATGAAAACCACAAGCTAGGAATTAATCTGGAGATATTATATGAGTAGGCACTAGGTAGGGAGTTTATTCACAAGCCCTTCCTGCATCCATTGATTACTCTGGCTGACACTGAGTGGCGCTACTATATGAAGAGTTTTACCTCTGTTTAATTAGAATACATGTAAATTTATCCTAAATTTACACTACGTTATTTTTAAACTATATATAGTTTTATTATCTAAAAAAAGGCAACAAAGTACTTTTTCTAAGACTTCATTTTAAAATTAGAAAATCTAAAATTATTGAAAACTGATTTAAGTTTTCAATGTAGCAGATTCATAAAACGTATTGATTTATAAAGTACAGTAGTAAAAAACTGTCACTTTTTATGCCTCAGCAGATAATTTTATATTTTCTTTTTCTTTTAAAATTGCTTTTCAGAGTGTGGAATTTAAACACAACCACTGTTATTAAGCATTTGAAAAATTCTCGGTATTATTCGGCGCAGGGTTGATTTTCTGGAGCATAGACTAAGCTGTATGAAGAAAGCAATTGATTCAATTCAATGAAAAAGGCTGTGATGTGTAGAAAAATGGCAAAAAAGTGACAAAAAATAAAACTACTGGTGGTTTAATCTAAAGTTATATTTGGCTATGAAATCTTAATAATCTTTAAAGAAGAAAAAAACGTACAAAGCGGGCTTTACAAAATCTTAAATATTTTTTTATTACAATTTTAAAAAATTACAATATATATATATATATAGTTGAATAAAGTAAATGATAATAATAAATCAAATAAAAAGACATCTCTGCGAATATCATGAATAAACTGCTGAGTAAATATCAACTCACTATAAATTTAAATTTGTTTCATTCGTTGGCTAATTTTTAATTCTATTTTAAATATTTTACAATTTATTAATCAAAATAATTTAAATGGAGTCGAGCGTTGGTGGCCTAGTGGTTAGTATAGCTGTCTTCCAAGCAGCTGGCCAGGGATTCGCTTCCCGGCCAACGCATTTGACGTATGAATAATAATAATAATAATAATAATAATAATAATTTAAATGGATAGTTCATTTGCAATCTAAATCTGTCCTTTACTAATATTTTTAACTGTTTTCTCTAGCCCAAGAAATTCATCTCCCAAGTGAGACGTTGAGTTAATAAATTGATTCTTAAAATTAAAAAATTAACCTACGCAAAATATTTTGTAACTTTTACTATATGATTTTTGTTAGAAAAAGTTGAAATTCTGCAAATAAATTGTTTTTAATCTTATTGCTAAATGGATAATAGTTTTGCAGTCGAAATTTTTTCCTTTATTTAAAAATTAATGAACTTTTTTTCTAACACAAAAAAATTGCTTTTTAATATATATATATATAATATAAAGAAATTACAACAGAGATTAAATATCTTAAATGAAATTAAGTTAACCGAATATACTTTTGACCCGTGTACATCTTAATCGCTACTGTTTTACTTAATTTCATTTAACATATTCAATTTCCGATGTAATATCTGCATATTATTATTATTAATGACTGCGAACTAAGATGTTGCATATGTATATTACAATACATTTAAACCATAAACCATCTTCGTTAAGAGGTTGGATAGCATTTCTAAGCAATTTTACATATTAACACCTCAATATTCGTTATCTGCATATCTTTATGAAAATTATATATAAATATGTGTGTGTGCATTGAAAGGAATAATGTATTATTCATTTTAATGTCAGCCATGTGGTTTCCACATGGATAAGATATTAAAAAAAAAAAAAAATCAAGCAATTAAAGTATTATGCAAATTTATCAATGTAAATTTTTTTAAAAAC
Source organism: Epiperipatus broadwayi (assembly GCA_028023455.1). NCBI lineage: Eukaryota > Metazoa > Onychophora > Udeonychophora > Euonychophora > Peripatidae > Epiperipatus > Epiperipatus broadwayi. Next base: position 2,935,224 of record JAQFVV010006335.1, read on the forward strand.
TGGAACAAGTTGTTTAAAACAAAAAAAAAAAAAAACATATAAAATCAATTTTTCTTATTACATTCATTCATCGGGAGTAACCTGTATTCTTCATGAGCGAGCCAGAGTTTTCAAATAGGGACCGTATGTAGTAATAGTCATCATTACCCTATTAAATAAAAGAAGTGGACTATTCCAGATTCCTTGTCTGATTGGCTAGCACCCAGTTGCTATCCAATGGAATTAAAACCTTCACTGGGGTTCGCACACTGACTCTGCATGTTTCCAGTAAGTTAGGGGGTCTGCCTTTAAATAGTTAGCCTTTTGGAGGCAAGGCAGAGAGCAATTACTTCTGTACTGAACGGCAGAACGTGCTCTCCATTAAACCTTCTACCATCAGCAAAGGTATTTATCTAGTCATTATTCAGACGTCCATGCAGTGAGGCAAGTCCACCTATGGACTGGAAACTGCTACATCTGAGCCAACTCGAGGCAAGCTAACTACATAGCTGGAAGAGTCTTGTCAGAACTCACGAAGCAGGCTAATCATTAGCTGGAAGCGAGTTCCATACTCTGCACGACTATCTCAGCAGTGAAGTCTATCAACTGTATTTGTACATTTGTTTAACTAACGTTTGTATATATTTTGTACTAATAAATTGTACATATTAAATGCTGAATTTTTATTTTTTAATTTTTTGGGGAATTATAGTAACATCAACATTAAGGTTAAATAATTAACAATTACAAACAGCTATTTTTAAACTTATTTTTTATTAATAATTTATTATATTTTTATGTGCTGCGTTAAGGTCAATGAAACATTTTCACAGATGATAGATAGTAAAATAACTTTCATGTAACCTGTAAGTATTGTTTGATCAAGAGTATTACATGTTTTCTTCTTGATTGTGATATTATCTCAATAAATGTTGAATACAATTTTCGATTACAAATAATATTTATTTCTTCACTACAATTTATATTTTACTAAATTTAGGCTCTCACAATTATATGAAGTTTGGTTATTATGAACCAGTTATGTATGTTCTGAGATATCTCTCTTCATCAGTTATCACCAAGGGATTATCTTTATGATAAACATATTTTCATCATTTAATTATTCTCGGTAATTTCGATTTCAATCTTTTTTCTTATAATACATATGAAAATATATCCAAAGTTTTAGCATTAAACAATAATAAAAAACAGGATTAACAGAAAGGAAGGCTATAGATATCATTTCGAAATAAATAAATAATATCCAAGTGAATCATGATTAGAACAAATTAGTTTTATAAAATAAAATTAGCTAGAATAGAAAAATAAAAATACTTTTATTTATTATCGTATGTTGTAGGAATCTAGTTATTTTATGTTTGTATAATAAAACTACATATCAAATCTTGTTTAAGTGCGTAAAAAATATTTGTTTTTTATTTACTTTAACGACTACTTTGAATTTATCACGTTTTGATTGATTTGTTATTTTATAAAAAATTAATATGAATGATATTTTCAAAACCATTATTTGTTAAAATTAAGTTTGATTTATATAAATTATTTTAACCACAATTATTACTTTAATACCGAAATTAACTGTAAATATCATAACCATTAGCACTTATTTCCAAAATGCTTTAAATTTTGAAATGTTTTGAACTTTTATCTATATTTTAAATTAATTTTTCTGCTATCTTTGTACTTTTCCTTTTTTTTTAGAGTAGTGTACAACATGGTTTGTTATTATTTACACTAAAAAAATTAATCCATCTAAAAGCTAAGTAACTTTTTTATATTCAGTGTTGCATAAAACTGTACAAATCTTGGAGTTAAGTATTATGAATTTTAAGCATTATCTGTAGTATAATATCAATTTTATTTTTTATATAATGTGTTTATTATATATGTCACTTTGTTATTTGTTTTAAACTAATATAAATTACCTATTATTTGAAATATAACTCATCCCCAAATTTAAGAAGCAGTAGGATTTTAAGCTGGAAAATTGGGGGGAAATTTTTTTAATGATTTTAATAAAAAATAAGAAACATTTTTATCTACTTAAATATGAGCTAACATAAATACAAAAATCGTATCTAATTTATTGCAAATCATCTTCAGATATATTTTTACATTCTATATCTTCTCTTTCAAAACATGAATTTTTGTTTTCACTATTCCATCAGGGTTTATCATCTTCAGGCCATTTAAATCATTAATAATGCAATATATTAAGAAAGTTTTTTTTTTTCATAATTTCTTCAGGTATATCTTTCCAAGACTGCAAAATATACAAAATTATACATACATGTATTGAATGCATTACATAGTCTTTTTTTTTTAATGTAAATATCATAACATTATTTTTTTTTTCAAAAAAAAAAAAGATTTTAAAATATGGTTTTGACATTTAATGACATTTAATGTTACTGGTAAATCTTTTTTTAATAAAAAAACCTATTCTAAACTTCTCTTTATAATTTGCAAAAATACTTTATAGTTGTTAACATAAATGTATTTTGACATCCAATTACAAATTGCAGGAATATGTCAGTGATTTTTTTCTCAATTTGCTTTCATGTAAAAGTAATTTTTTTAAATTAAAATTGGAATCATTCTTCTGAAATAATTAATATTTTTACAGATATTTTCTGAAAAAAAATTATAAATGTGTAAAAAGATTATAAGATATGTTTTTATTTTGAAAATCAATAATATTGAAAGTATTAAAATTATTGGAAGACATTCTCTTATGTAGAGAATAAGAAACAACCAATCAGAGTGAAGGCAGATACTTATCTCATTATTGTATTGTTTTATTAATTGTAAAAAAAATTTCTACAGATTATTCGGTATGATTTTCTCAGTAAAATAATAGTAAAATCAGAAAAATAATGTTAAATGTAATAGTTATCTAAAAAATATTGGCATTTAATGTTAACTATTTTTTTTATTAAAAAGATTTAATACACCATTTTATACAGTTCAGCAATCATAATACTATGCACATACATAGCATAAAGCAAAGATCCTTAGAAAAATAATGTTAAATATTTTTGTTCCCAGTTTAAGACATACCACTCTTTAATAGATCCCAAATTTGAAAAAAAATTACATCTTATGAAATGATCCCACAATTAAATTTTTTAATGCTTATCACATTAACATATTTAAAAGTTATTAATACATTTCTCTTCTCTCTATTATAATGTCATTTGTTTTAGTTTGAGTTATCAGTAATACTAAGATGGCACTACAGTACAGAAATAAAAAAAAAATTGTAAAAGTAAGATTAATATGTTGTATTGTAATTATAATTGCAGCTTTATAATTTTCATTATATATATATATCATATATCATATATAATATATATATATATATATATATATATATATATATAAAATATTGTGAAATGAAACTAGTCTTTACAGCTTTGTCATTAAACATTTTAAAAAAATGTGCAGATCAATTCTATAGTGCATCTGTGAAAATTAGTTTTCTTCCACACAATTACAATTATAACAATGTTATATTATTAGTTAAAACAGGCATAACTCTCTATATGGATTGCCACTCAGTACAAGCCAGAGTAACCAATGGATGCCAGAAGGCTTGTGCATAAAATCCCTATCTAGTGCTTACTCATCCAATATCCCCAGTCTAGTTTCTAGCTTGTGGGCTTCATCAGTGAGGAGTTTGGATCTTAGAGCACAGCACCTAGATCTTAGGATCTAATGCAACCCTCCAGCAGCCACCTTTTATCTCTACTTAGCTACAAAACTAAAGGGTTACATTATATCCTAAGATCTAGGTGAAGTGCTCTCAGATCAAAGGCTCCTCACTGATGAAGGCCACAAGCCAGAAACTAGTCTGGGGATATTGGATAAGTAGAAACTAGATGGAGATTTTATTCACAAGCCTTTTTACATCCATTGGATTCTCTGGCTTGCACTGAGTGGCAATTCATATAGAGAGTTTTGCCTGTTTTAATAACAGTTATGAGCAAGCATAATAAATGGTGATCATGTGATATATATATATATATATATATATATATATATATATATATATATATATATATATATATATATATATATATTAACCGGATACTTTATCTGATTCAAAAGTTCTATCACTTAAATTAAAACCAAGTTTTATATATGCAATAGCACACATACTTATTTATGTTGAAATCTTATATTTTTAATTCTCAATTGATTTTAGTATAAAATATTTTTATGACGTTTGTTTTCTTTTAAATCAAATAAAAGCAAGCAAAGTTTAATTAATCTTTTTATAAAATTATTTTATTTAAAAAAAAGTTGATTTATTTTTAAAGCTGAGATTTAGTTTGGCGTGTTTTTTTTTTAAAAAAAAAATAATAGAATTTTGTAAGATAAAGCGCTGTCAGATGTTGTTTTTGTAATTAAGAGTGAGCAGGAGATAGAGATTTATCCTGGTAAATAGTTGCAATTTAGATTGTGCGAGAGATAACGATGGACATAAATATCTCTAGGTTTTTTTATTCATTCATTCAAATTATTCGGAGACTATTCTAGTCACTCAGCTTATTTATTCTGTTTGCTCAGCTTATTCAGCTCTTGTTATTAAGGATTCATCCATATTTTTCTGTTATTTAACTGCTATCTCATGGAAGTGATTCTAATTTATTTGATAGTTATTCCATGGGAATCACCAAGTTGAATTTCCATTAATCAACAATAATTCTACTATTTGCTGTGATAGTAGCAGCCATTCAGACACCATACCTATAATATACACCATGAAAAATCTCCACAACATGATGGGATAAGCCTTTCCAAAGATGAATCTCTGGAGATCCAAAATTGGGACTTCCATCATGACCTAAGTGTCAAGTCCAGAACTGATCCCAATAGTGCTTCAATTCTTCTGAATCTAGTAGATTAATGCTGTCTATAAACTCAATTTTACCTGAATGGCAGAAATTAATATTGCCTAAAAGTAACTTTCCATATTAAAATCAGGACTAAATATCTAATTAAGTCTCTAGAAAATCTCAGCTTAATCTTTAAAAAATTACATATTTCTGATGTGTAACTATTAATTGAAATATTAATGTTTTTTAGATATATTAAAATTGTAGTGGCAAGATTTTTCATTTTAAAATATTACTTAGTTGAGAGTGCATGGTGAGTTATATTTTATGTGCCTAATATTTTCTTTGTTATATGACTAACCTCTGATAAATACTCAAGTTGATCTTAGTAGTTTTCTTTTAATCACCTGTCCTTTTTATTTGTTTGTCATTAAACTTAATCAAACGTGGTTTGAGTTTTTTGCAGACTACTGATCTTTTGGCTGGTCGTTTATCAAGTATATTGTTTTTTTTTTTTTGGTAGAAATTTTATTTTCTATAGTTCTGATTATGTAATCCATAACCTTCCTTTTTCTAGTATAAGACTTAATCTTGGCATGTTTAAATGTATGTGATCATGGGCATTTTGCAGATTAGGACATTCTAGTTCTGATGTTTTTTGCCAGGCTAAGAAAAGCGTGTCTGCACCATTCCATTAGTTCTCCATAAACACCCATCTTTCTAAATCTCTACAGAAAAAAAAGGAGAAATTGGTTTCGATGAACCACTAGCAGAGAGATATAAGCCATTCTTATATTATAGGTGAGAAATAAACTTGTCTGTCTGGGTATTTAATGTATTAATGCTCTCATACACTCAATAAAGATCAAACTTCTATATTTTATAATGTGTTCAATAAATGTAAAAGTTCTTGTAATTATTTTGGCGGACATTTGTCTCAGTGTTTTCTCAATTGTCTGAACAATATTCATAAACTCTTGCTCTCTCTGGGGTTAGTCTAGCACATTCATGTTTGTATATCCTGCTCACCCTTCATATAACTTCTTCTTAAATGGAGTCAAGAATCTCTCAACAATTATGTTCAGAGAAACCTGATAGCCACTTTATTTTCCATTCCCCATTCAAAGTTTTCCCATATTCTGCTCCATCCCATTTCCACAACATAATCTTTGTGAACTCTATGATCTCTATATCTAAATCCACCTTATCTTTTTTCAAACCCAGCATAAAAACCAATAATCCACTTTCTGTATAATCACTTTTTTCATATTTATTCTTTCATAACTTCGTTATATGTGCTCTTTCAGTTTTCATGCATTTACATTCAATTAACAGATGCCTAATATTTTCTATTCCTTCCTTACATAATTTACAGACCAAATCACTTATATTTAGGTCTGCACATATGAAAGTCAAAACACCAAAGAAAGAGAGTTCAAATCAAGAGACCCTTTTATAATCTTATATAATAGACATCACCCTGTGTTCCACATTTAAAAAACAATAATCAATGAAAGAAAAAAGTAGTTCATTGTCATTGCATGTAGCATAACAAACTCATTGGACATTAAATATCTATCTATATTGTTTATAATGTATTTTTTATGAATACAATAACCAAAAACACATATTAAAAATAACAATTTTATTAAAAGGCATAAATTTATTAATTATATATACATTTTGAATGAATACAATTAATTTATAATATGTTGTAATAGTGATAACACATTTCCAGCCTTATATATATATGTGTGTGTGTGTGTGTGTGTGTGTGTGTGTGTGTGTGTGTGTGGCTGCAGAATGGAGTTTGCTATTAGCTGAAAGAATACCCTTTGATTTCTCTTGGAGGCCTTAAAACAACCAAGTGGGGCAAATTCCTAATGTCCACTCCATACGTTCTTGTTGTTGCAGCTGTTATAAGTATGTGATTATTCATGTAGTATACGAACATGGATGGGCTGCTCACCAACACACATTGTGCAGCATGGTGAGTCTATTGTCTTTTTATCTCCGAGTTTAAGATCAAAAAACACCATGCTTCTCAGTTGCCTGATAAGGCAGAATGAATGTATGTGTAAATGATGAATATTTTTCAATAATTATATAATTATAACAGACAAAAATAAATTGTGGCCCTTATTCCCAGTAGGCTGTTAACTCACCAACCAAGGCAGTGGTGGGTGACCGAAGGCAGAGGGTGCTAAGAACATCCTGATTGTGAACCCAGACTGCTATTTGTTGACAACATTTTATTTAGGTACATACAACTGCATATCACTTTCAAGTGAAAGAAGATTGCAAGAATTAGAAGAAGAACTGTCTTATATTAAATGGGATATTATTGGACTTTGTGAAGTTAGAAAAAAATGTGAAGAGAACATTGATTTAAAAAGTGGACATGTACTCTATTATAAAGATAAAAATATTGGAAATACAAGTGGAGTAGGATTTATTATAAACAAAAAATGGAAGAACAACATTGTTGAGATTGATTGTGTATCAGACAGAGTGGCAATATTAGTTACATAACTTAATAGAAGATACCAAATGCAGATAATTCAGGTTTATGCTCCAACAAATTTTCATAGTGATTAAATAATAGAAGATTTTTATATGGATGTACAATAGGCTTTTTATCAGAGTAAACAAAATTTTAAAATTGTTATGGGAGACTTCAATGCTAGAATTGGTAAACAAATGAAAGCTGAAAGTGTGTAGGTAATTTTGGTTATGGTAAAAGAAATGAGAAAAGACATGGAGTTTGCAGAAAAAGAAAAACTTTATATTATGAATACTTTTTTTGAGAAAAATGTTAAAAGGAAATGGACATGGAAGCATCCAAATGAAGGTACAGCAGGATTGGATTATATTTTGACTAACAGAAAATACATATTTCAAGATTGTAATCTTCTTAATAAATTTAACACAGGAAGTGATCATCTATTAGTAAGATGTAAGATACGTTTTAAAGCAAAGCTAGAGAGACAAAAATTATTACGAAAAACCATATTTACAGTTGATATTCCTAATCTTCAGAAACATTCTAATTAATTTAAATTAGAACTTATAAATCTGTTTCAAGCATTAGTAGATTTTGAATATGATTCAGATTTAAATGAAATTAATATGAAAATAACTGATACACTTTTAAAAACTGCAACAAAGATACCTGGTAGAAAAAAGCCACAATTGACGAATAAAATTTCTACTGAGACTAGAGAATTTATGAAAAAAGGAGGAATATAAAGATATATAAAAAATGATGCATTAAAAACTATTTAATATCTCGAATTTTGTAAAATGGTGCGGAAAAGAGTTGAAAATGATATAAGAAAGTATAATTGTGAAATAGCAAGGAAAGCTGTAGAAGAGAATAAAAATCTCAAGAGTGTAAAACAACATTTTGGTATTGGTAGGAAATTTATATCTGCAATAAGAAAAAAGATGGAATTATTACTAAAAAGAGAGATGACATCATGAAATGGGTAGAAGTCTTTTATCAATAATTATATAGTAATAAAGAACAAATACCTCCTATATCTATTACACCTTCTGAATTGCCCAAAATTTTAAATGAAGAAGTGAGACATGCAATTAAATGTATGAAGAAAGAAAAGGCACCAAGTAATGATGGAATTATAATTGATATATTAAAAAAAGCAGGTAAAGAAATAGAAAAAATTTTTGCAAAGTTATATACCAAATGTCTAAATGATAAAGATGTACCAGATGATTGGAAGAATGCAGTATCAATATTAAGATTTAAAAAAGGTGATAAAGAAGATATTAGAAATTATAGACCCATCAGCCTTTTATCTGTTTTAAACAAAATTTTTACCAAGATAATTACAACTTGTCTACAGAGAACATTGGATTTCCATCAACCAAGAGAACAAGCTCAATTTCATAGTGGTTTTAGTACAGTAGATCATATTCAGGTATTGAGAGAAGTTATAGAAAGAACAAATGAATATGAGTTGCCATTATGCTTTGGATTTGTAGATTATGAAAAGGCATTTGATTCTATAAACTTTTCTTCAGTGATTAAAGCATTTGATCATCAAGGTATTGATCCAGGATATTGTCATATTTTAAAGAATATTTATAAAAATGCAACAGCAACAATTAGTTTACATAATGCTACCGGGAAAGTCAACATTGAGAAGGGTTTAAGACAGGCTAACTCTATTTCTCCAAAACTTTTTACAGCAGCGCTGCAAGAAGTACTTTGTGGATTAAAATGGGAGCTAAATGATTGAAACTAAATGGAGATTATTTAAGCCATTTAGATTTTGCAGACGATGTAGTTGTTTTTGAAAATAATGCTTTAGAGCTGCCAGAAATGTTGCAGGAGTTATCAGATAAAAGTAGAAAAGTAGGACTAAAGATAAATAATAAAAAAGACTAAAGTAGTGTTTAATGGATTTTCTCAAAGTGTGAAAATAAAGATTGATTATGGTGAATTAGAAGAAGTTAACAGTTACATATATCTTGGTTAAATTATTAATACAGATGGAAACATAATGGATGAAATTAATCATAGAAGTAAACTTAGTTGGAGTGCTTTTGGTAGAAATAACTTAATACTAAAAGAAAATATGTCTATGTGTTTGAAAAGGAAAGTTTTTAATAAATGTGTTTTACCAGTTCTTACTTATGGATCTGAGACTTGGACACTTAGTAAAAGAACAATACAGAGACTTCAGACCACTTAAATAATTATGGCCAGATGCATGTTGAGAGTAACAAGAAGGGATCGAAAATGCAATATATGGTTAAGAGAACAAACAGGTGTTACTGACCTCATTGAAAAAATTAAAAGACTGGAGTTGGGATGGACATATTGCTAGAAAAGATGATAATAGATGGACAACTGAAATCTTAAACTGGATTCCAAGAGAGTGTAAAAGATCCAGAAAGAGACCACATGTGGGATGGATGGATGAAATAAGAAAGTAAGAAACTGTGTAGGGGTAATGTGGAGAAAAGAAGCTAAAGATTGGAGGAGATGGATTGAACTTGGAGAGACCTTCATCCTGCAGTGGATTAATAATGTTTGATGATATATATATATATGAGCTGCACCTAATAAATTTTGATTTTATTAAAAAGAATTAATAATAAATAATCATATAAAAATATTAAAAGCTAAATTTTATAAGTTTTTAGGTGCACATCTCAACCATATACATAAAATAGATATACATGAATATAGAAGCAGGATAAAACATAAGGTTTAAATCTGGATTAGTAATTTGATATGTATGAAGGACTGGAAGCTCAATCATTAATTAGGATTGACTGCTTCAGTATGGTTGTAGGTTAGAGTAAATTATCAGAAGATTAAATATGGAGTTTTAGAGATTGAATCTCATGAAATCATGTTTTAATTTTAATATTGTACCAGACAATCCACATATTATTATCACCAAGGGCACCAATAGGCCACTGTTGACCTAGAAAACTTGTTTTACAGTGATCAAAAAGTTAATGATGATGAAAATAAATGCTGTTAGCTAGACCCAGGGAAAGACAGAAATTTTAAACATTGTTCAGACAATTGAGAGACAGAACACAGAAACAAATCTCAGCCAAAAACAAATATTATTAATGATTATGAAGTTTTATTAAATTTTAAAAAATCTTTATAAATATACATTTTAGTTTTGATTTCACAATGGTTGCTTTTGAAGTGGATAAAGTATTTGGTTCAATATCAATATTGTCAGGTTTTTTTCTTTTTTAATAGTAATATCATTTTGTTAATATGGTTATTATTTTTTAATGTTTTACTAATCTGCTTTTATTGGATTTGTACTGTAGTGGAATTTGTTATTTAGCTAAAATTCATAATTAATCCATAAAATTACCCAAATACTTTATGTTAAAATCCAAGGAAAGCAGAATAATTAAAAACATTTTTTTAAAAAAGATGTTATTCTATGTATTTTATTAACATGGCATTATTATTTAATGTCACTATAATGATTGTAGCATTTATACAATTTCACTTCTATTGCTCGATTGAGAAATTACCTACAATTTTTTTTTATCTTTTCTAATGGAAGAAACCAATTATTTGTATTTTTTTACCTATTAGAAATATCATTAAAAAAAAGAAAGTTGCAAGGCATAGTATAAAGGCCTTTAAAACTTATTTTATAAATAATGAAAGTGGAAAAATTTCTTCTCTGAAGTAAATATAAGATAAATCCTTAAAATTCCTAGATACTTGACTACATAGCATGGCTACATTGTTAAACTGAAATAACAAGCACACAAAAAATTATTCTATTACTGAGGTTTCAAATGACACAAAGTAAAACTAAAAGTTATTTTGAACTAATTAATAACTTATGTTAGTTGGAATTGACCTAATTAAAACTGATTGTTATTGTATCACACTGAGGCTACCAATGTCAGGAGAGATAATATGTAAATAAAAATTAATGTATAAATAATTTCACTTCCAAAGAAATGATTAACTTATTTAAATTTTAAATAATAAATGGATAAAAAATACTTTGAAAAAAATAATGACTTATTTATTTCCTTTCAATAATAATGTCAGCCATTGAATTTGAGTATTATGAATATGATGATATTATTTTCTCTCAATAATAGTGTCAGTTACTGAATTTGAGTGCTAGAAATATTATTTTTAGGTTAAAATCAATGCACAGCCATTTACTATTTAAAGTTTAAATAAGTTAATTTTCTCTTTGGATGTGGAGAAATGCTTATCATAGAATTACACAGTAAAAGAAAAAAGTAAAAATTATTATAGAATTGCAAAGTAAATAATAATAATTTTTTAATATTCTATTTATTTTTTATTAAAAAAATTATATAGAATCCATTTTAATTAACTTTTTTTTTCACGTGAAAGGGTGCTTTTTTACATAATAAAAAAAAATCATATTTTTTAAAAAATAAATTATCTTACTTGCAAATATAAATATATGAAATATTACACAAATTGGTACTTATAATGTAAAAATAATTATCTATATATTATATATATGATTTTGAATCAATATTTAAGAAACAAAATAAAATATATATAGAACAAAAATATATATTTTATTTTCTTCAATGTTTTATTGTGATTCTCTTAACATCAATCTAATTTTATTTCTTGCGAATTCTGATCCAATACATAAAAATCTTTATGAAAAACTGACTTCACATTAACATGACCAGAAAGAATATTGCAAAACATTTAGATAAAGAATTATAAATTTATTTAACACACATTGATTATGTAAGTAATATTTACTAAGGCAATAAACATTAAGCATGTGCGGTTGAAAATGCAAAGGTAGGGACCTCTACAGGTCTTAACCGCAAGCTTTTTTTCAAATGTGTAAGCTCCTGGTTAAGACCAGTAGAGGTTCCTACCTTCGCATTTTCAACCACACATGTTTTAGGTTTATTGTCTTGGTAAATATTACTTAGATAAAGAATGTAACTGAAAAATCTGCATTATCACATAATTAGTGTTTCTACAATCTTTATTACTTAGCATGTGATATTCAGTGTAGAGCTTACAAATTACAGAGTTTTGGCAAAAAAATATGTTATATTTAATAAATGATAAAATATTTTTTTGATTTTTAAAAGTCATAGAGCATGCCGACCTGGTACGTTGATAAATGTGAAGTATTATGTCATTATATTGCACTCAGGCCAGCTCTTCTCATGATGCTAAAAGTTCTAAAATGTAGTTTGCACAAAGATACCTCTTATGTGCAGTTTGACCCTGTCTTTATCACTATTACTATCAACATTAATTAACTATCTTAATGTAAAAACTCTTTATTACTTCTAGGCTAATTCTCATTTAATTTTTATTACCTCATTATAATTATTTTTTGTTAGAATTAAAGCATTTATCTTTATTAGAAATTAAGTTTAATCTTATTTTCACATACCATGATTAAAACGTTAACAATAAACTTTCCAATCTTAATGTTATCTTGTCAAAACAATACTATTTTACTAATTTTTTTTAAAAAATTGAAGCCAGGAAATATATATCTATCTTACATTTCTACTGACATCCATCTTTTTTATAAAAATGCTATGTAATCTTACAAAAATCTTTTAATTTACAACAAAATTGCCAATATGTATCTCTTCCAATCTACATCTTTTTTTTTAAATATCAAAGAAAATACTTCAATATTCTTTATCAAATATCTTTACAAAATCAGTGAAGTAAGCATTGATTTTTTTTTTTATATCACACTACAAAAATAAAAGCCTCATTTCTTCATTTGCTTATTAAATGCATCTATATTTTTCCTAAATTTAAATAGCTCTCGATATTGTTAATTTAATTTAATTAAATATGCTTATACAATATTTGAAACAATATTTTACTTACATATGAAATTAAAAGGGTATTTCAAATACATTTTTCGCTTTTTTTTTTGGCTTGCTTTTTTTTTTCTTTTAAATTTTATCAATAAAAAAAAGTTTTTTTTTTTTTTTTATGTATTAAATATAATTCTTTATATTTATGGATAAAAAAAAGTCTATTTAAAAAACGTTTTCAAAGCTTCTTATCTATAAAAAAAAATTTTCGTTTTTGTTTTTTTATAAATACAATATAAATACATTAACAGATTGATAATTTTAAAAGTATTGAAGATAATAACATATTATTTACAAATTTAATGTCATTTACGTTTTAATGTAATTTTGTAAAATATTTTTATCTTACATCTATTTTGGTTAATCGTTAAAAAGTTAAAATGAGGAATAAGCATATTAGATCATAATTTCAAAATTCCCATCCCTACAGTTTGAAATTTATATTTTATTCAATAATTTCTTAGTTATAGAATTCTCTTTACATTAAAAAACAATCCTTTCAGCATATATAATATTTTGAATTTATATAGATGTTTTATACAATATTTTACAACCATCAGTTTAAATAGTGTTTTTCTGAAGGTTTGCTGTGATATTACTAACAGTTGATGCATATACTTTGCTGTGATATTACTAACAGTCGGTACTTATACTAACCTGTTTGCTGTGATATTACTAACAGTTGGTGCATATACTAACATTTTGCTGTGATATTACTAACAGGTGGTACATATACTAACCTGTTTGTTGTGATATTACTAACAGTTGAATGCATTTGGAATATTTAATTAAATTCAAACTTTTCTAAAGACATTCAACACTCATATTAGATGATGGAAATAGTCCAATATAAAAATACAATCAGTTTAAATAATTTTTTTTAAACATGTGAATACAGATTAATGCAATGGTAGAGAAGCAGCTTATGCTACTCAAGATTCATCTCTGATGGTCAGAGTTCTTATGAACTACTGAGCAATAAACCATTAAATTATTTAAATCTTTCAAATCATAAAATTTTTAATCATCAAAAAAACTAATTGCAGTTTATTATCAAACTTTAAATGTTGAAATATTAATGTAAATTATGTTAGAGACTCTATTTACAATGTTCAATTATTATTTTTGGAAAATAACATCATACTTCATGTGAATACATTAGCACTAAGACAGAACTCTTAACATATATACATGCCTTAAAATGAACTATGGAGATTTTAGATAGATGCACATAAAAATGAAGATAAAACTTAAATAATCTGTTAATATAAAATATTAACATATAATTTAAGCTTTTCCCATCTTTCAACTATGATCTAATGCACTATATAAAATCATTATTTCCATTACCTACATAAAGACCCTAAAAGAACATTTAATTTAAAGAAATTTAAAACAAAACTCTATAAGTTACATTTATATTTTTAACAAAATATAAAATTACTTAACAAAATTCAGTTCTATTTTTCCCATGATTAATAAGTCCACTTTAACTAATTTATAAAATGCAACTTTTTTTTTTCTCATTTTTTCTTTATTTTAATTGTGCCAGAGAAAGTTGTTTATTAATTATTAATACTTTTTCAGAATACTATGATTTTTGCTACAAATGTTCTGTCTATGCAAATTTTTTATCAGTTTGTAATTATTTTATGGGGTGGTCAAATAGGAGAAATTTACTTCTGGGATTCTTAGCAAAGTGCATCATTTGGTTCTTTTTTCATTCTTCTTATGATTTTATATAGAGAGATTATGAATCTGAATTTATTAATTTGTACAAAACATATTTTAATATTAAAAGTAATTGTAATATTATTTTGAATTATTGGAAGGTATATATATATATATATATATATATATATATATATATATATATATATATATATATATATATATATATATATATATATTTTATAATGGGACAACTCTATTAACCTTACCTGCCATACCCTGTTGCAGCACCAGGTACAATGGACGACCATACACAGATGTCCCAGTCTGAAATACACTTGGATTACCTTTATCAACTATAACATCTCCATGCCTAACACCTTTCATGCCAGTTATAACAGAACCCGCTACCCCAAAATTAATGTGCCAGATGTACTCGAACTACAAGTTACACCCTATGATGACACGAATATGACTAAGTAGTTGGATAACTTGGATGAAATATGTCAACCCAACCACAACAAGTCATATCCTAAATTTGTGATTTTACAATAATTTGGGTGTGTCAGATGTTACAGAATTAGCAATGGCATATAAATAAAGAGAGCGCATCTCACTACTATCAGACCTGAGCCTTCAAATAGGATGCTAACGATGTCACAATGAAATGCCCAGTTCCAAGTCACATCTATTTTCAATATACTATCCTATAATTTACTTAAAAATGTTTCAATGTAACCTAGAGCAGCGCATATTCATACATCTTCCTTTTAAGCCCCATTATACCACGGAATTCAAACTCAGGGAGTTCTTACAATCAACTCTATTCAGGGATGGACCTACTCAATTTTAAACAAATTAGGCTTATGTAGAAGCATAGTTATAGGAAAATACTGATGATGATCAATTATTTGTTAAAGCAATATTTAATGATGATGATGATCATCAAACCTATAATAATGTAAAAGCATCATGTGATGATGATGGTGAACATCTGTTGGTATAAATGTATAGCGATGGTGGTGATGACCAAACAAAGATCAGATGGATTTAAACAACTAATTTATTAACAACCTATATAAAAACTATAACTATTTACAAGCAAGAAATAATAAGACAGATTAATATTTAGTTTTTTATATATATATATATATATATATATATATAAACTAAATATTAATCTGTCTATATATATATACCATTAGTTGTTATATATATATATATATATATATATAAACAACTAATGGTTTCTTTATCATCTTGGTGACTTCATACAAGAAATAAAAATGTAATAATCAACTCCTATTAGATACAATATTATTCTCTGATTCATTAAATATATACATAACACAAGATAGAGAAAATCATAATAAAAGTTCATTACTTATAAAATTACCCATTAAAATAATTGTTACAACATTTATAAGTTAAATTAAATATATTATCATTATGACTGCCCACTCCCATTTATCTATATGTAGGTTAAGGTTATGGTAGAAATTAATGATAGCTAAAGACCATTTATACAGAAGGATTAATCGTATATTCAGAATAAATAAAACTACAAGAAAAGATTAGTAACACTGATTAGTATATTGTCTCAAAGTCTTACTCTCAATATTATATATGTAAAAATCTTACTTGAGATGACATCACCTGGATGGGTTATTTTTTGACTTCGAGAGAAAAAAATTTACTTTATAAAAAAAAATGTATATATATATATATATATATATATTAATTAAAAAGAATTCCCTTTTGAATTTATATCAACAAAAGATTTTTCCATCCATTTGTTCACTTTAAGTTGTAGTTGATCGAATTAGAAAAAAAAACGTTTTAAGCACACAATAAAAAAAACAATACATACTTTCAATTAGAAAATTACAAAAGCAAGCAAATAAATAATAATCAATCATCATGTGAATCCAATATATAATTTATCTAAAATACAGCAAGCTTCATTCAAAGATGATGTCCATGTCCATGGCTAAAAATTCCAGTTTATCAGCTCTGTTATTTTTATTTATACATTCCTGATCATATAAATCTGTGGAAATATGTTTGTGTACCAGCATTTTCTTTTTCAAAATAGACATTCTGAGGACCGATTTTATGATTTCATAATCAAGTAATGGCCTGGAGGTTGGATAGAAAAATCCCAACAGCATTAGTTTTCTACTCCAAACACATTGTAATGTTTCTTATCTTATCAACCATTGTTTATAATTTATCTTAATTATGTCTAAAAATGATTTTAAAGACAATAGTTAATCCTTAGTAGTTTCAGATTTTCTTTTCATTTATATTGTTATAAAGAAATTTACTTATTGAAGATCTTAATTTACAAGTTCAGAAACTATTAATTTTGAATTACAGTTTAACTCCTGGACATTATAAACATTTTTCTTTTAAAAATGCCAAAAAGTTGTTTTCTTTTTTCTTTTTTTTTTAAGAAAATAAAAACTTAACTTTTTTCTCATTGCTATCTGTTCAAAATCCGGGTCTCTTCTCTTCAACATTGTCTGCTTTTTTTTTCACTTGTAAAAAAAAACCGCTTTTTCATCATGTGATTGCTAAAAATCTATTATAAACTTGATACAAAAAAAATCAATTTACAAAATGTTATTATATTTATTTCATTTGTATTATTCTAATTCGAACATCTAACAAGACTTTAAACTTCACATAAATTTTAATCTTTAATTATGTTCATTTTATCAGACAATTAGTATTTTATTTATTAATAAAATTAAATGAATAAAAAAAAATAGAAAAACAATTAATTTCTACCAATAAATGAACACATTAGTTTGTATGCATATGTTTATCTACACATATATATATGCACCATGTAAACAAACAATTTATTTGCTTACTCCCAATAGATAAAATAAAAAAAATAATATTTCAACACATTAGTCTATCATATGTTTACAAATGGATATATCACAATATATATATATATTTATAATGTTTTAAACAATGGAAAACTTTATTTAGCAGCAGCGTTCATCTTGTGAAATAAAATCAGCTTCTGTGTCTACTTTTTATTAAAAAATACATACACACATGCACATATATTTATATATTGTACCAAAGTACATTGATATTAAAGTAATTGTATGAGTCCCATGTTTTAAAAATGTAAAAAAATTAATATTAAGAGAATAAAATGTAAAAACTAAAGAGCAGGGGGGGAGGGGAAATTTGTATTAAATAAAATAAACTGTAAATGCTGTTTAAAATAATAAGATTTTTTTTTGTTTAAAAGAAGAAAAAATCTTGTAATAAATAAATGATTTAATATTTTTTAAATGAATTTTTAATAAAATAAAGAGATTTTGTTTTATCTTATAATAAAATAAATAAACATATGTGCGTGTGTGTATGTAATTTTTAATAAAAAGTAGACACAGAAGCTGATTTTATTTCACAAGATGAACGATGCTGCTAAATAAAGTTTTCCATTGTTTAAAACAGTATAAATAGCTCATCATTTTATCATTCTTGGTCTGACTTTCTCATTTTAATTAAAGTTGTAATTATAAATTTTATTAAATGCACATTATTATATTAAGTAATATTTACTATGGACCCTCTTTTCTTCCTAGCGTAAGCTTGTGGCTAAGACCTGTAGAGGTCCCTACCTTCGAATTTTTCAGATGCTTATTCCTAAAGGTTACAGCCTTAGTAAATATCATTTTAATTAAATATTTCTTGAAGTAATATTTCCAAAATGTTGCATTGTTAAATCCAACATGTTTGCAGTTGACCGAATCTGCTTGACTCTATGCATTTAAGATCTGCGAGTAGTTCAAAAAGTAATCATGTTGAAATAGATTAAATGGACAGTGAAGTGCAGGAACACCAAACCAGCCACGAAAATCATACCAAGTCACAGGATCCACAGAAGAATCATTTTACCGGATGTCGATGATTTAAGAAATAATTCCATTATGCTGATTCTATTGTATTTAAAAATCCTAGGTAATTATTTGACTTTGATGTCTTAACATTCCTGATTTCTTTTAAAAATAAAGATAGACTTTATTAAAAAAACTTTGAACTTTTTGAATTAAACTTAAAAAAAGAATAAACTTTAAACTTCAAAAAATTAATATTTGCAATAATAAAATAAGTAAAAGCAGCATCTATTAAATAATATTTTTGAAACAATGGCATGCATGTATGTGTGATTTGATTTTTTAAACTTAAAAAAAAAGATAAAATAAAATATGATGTAACGTGTATAATTTATTTGCTAAAGTAATATATTAAAATGCTTATTTTAATCTTTTAAAAAAGAAGTGTGTGTGTTTCATTATAAGATAAAACGATTAATTTATTTTAAAATAAAATAAAACACTTAAATTATTTTTCTTAAAATATTTATGTTTATTTTGATACGTGCAGGTAAGTATAAATATTTATTTTTTTAATAAGAGTAGGAGGGGGAAAATCTAATCATTAGTAATAGTATTTCAGAAAAGATTCGCTAAGTTAAATCTATAAATGTCTAGTATTCAGTATAATGTTGTTATTATTAGTTTTAAAGGATTGAAGTATTATTTTGAATGGTTCGGGGAAAATTATTTTAGTTTTTTAAAAAAATAGTAGTAGCTTAGAAGAGGCAGCATTTAAGATATCTCTTTTGTTTTGTCTATTTAGTGGATCATTGGAGCCGGTTGAGCTAGCAGGGATTTTCAGATACCAAATTGTGCTGATCAGATGGACATGCTAATTCTAATGTAATTAGCTGGCGCCTAAGGGATTTTTCTTTCTTCTTTTAAAAATAAAAATAAAGTGTTTATTTGGTCAGTGTATATTTGGTAGTTGAGTGCTGAATGTTATTGATAGTTCGCTATTGATGATAGTTGACACTTTACCTGAAAACTAACCACTTTCTGAAAAGGAAATTTGGGAGGACAAAATATTATAAAATATTAGTTAATATTTTACTTGTTGATGCATGGTGTTTGTTGTTTCCCCTAAGTTTAAGTAGTAAATTTTAAATTGTAAGTTTTATATCATTAAGAGTTTTGAAGGTAGTAAGTTAAAAAATAGAAGTAGTAGTAGTCGTTTTCTTTATTTGTTGTTCAGAGGAGGTTGGTTCAATATATATATATATATATATATTAAATATTAAATCACCCCACATGGTTAAGAAATCCATTCCCACCCTCTGTGAACTAATATATTTATTTCAGTATAGCATTATGCACTGGGATTATATATATATATATATATATATATATATATATATATAATCCCAGTTAAATGATATATATGATATATATATATATATATATATATATATCATTTAAGTCAGTCAACATTTAGACAATCCCAGTATCAATAATAATCAACAATTTCAATCTAATTTTTATTATTACTTGCAATTAAAAAATTTGTGTCATGGCAGGGAAATCACTGTTAGTAAATCTTTAATGTGATATAGCTATTAATTTAATATTGCATTAGTATAGTTAGTATATAGTATTAAATAATTTACATTTTAGCACTAATATATATATATATAATAAATTTTTAAACAATGTCAGCTTACCCCAGGATAAAAATCTTCCAAGTATTAACTAGTTTTTCTAATACTTAGCTTGTTTTTCTACTTTACTAAAGAATACTTTCTTATTTCACTTATCCACATCAAATGTGATCTATTGTGTTTTTTTACAGTTTTTTGTTGTGCAGTTTAATTTATTTTCTGTCCATCTATAATTACCTCTTATAAAATCTTGTTCAGTTCATCTCCATTTTGCCTCTTATGTCTATGATATCTGTTTGTTTGCATGTACATCCATTTCATATTTAATCTTTTCTTGATATTCTCAACATGTAACAATCTACAATTTATTATATAGCATTTGTATTGTTTATCTATTAAGTGTTCAATTTCTGCACTATATCTAATTTTAATTTTATGATTAATCTCATCCATTGTTTCCATAAGTATTAATAATTTAATCAATGTACTTATAATGTTAACCTTTTCTCATTCATTATCATTAATTTTGGTTCTTTTTTTAAAGCCATTGAAAATTACTATTGTTTTTTTAGCATTTATTTTTAACCCTACTATCTTGCTTTCTTCTGATATGTTATACAATATTTTACCAATCACAATTTATTTATCTTTCTTTAGCTCAATATTTTATTCCATCAATCAATTTCCATAAAACTTATGTAAAGTGTTTTGGACAAATATCTCAGTTGTACCAAAATGTATCTAATCACTACTGTTGCAATTTGATAAATACTTATTCAGAATGCAACAATATTTTGGATCTCTATTTTGAGGTTCCAAAAATATAATATCCTTCTAAAGTTCTATAAAATCAAATATTTTTTTCTAATCTTCTAATTCAAAATAAAAAGCAATCCATACTTTTCGATATTTTCTATGAATTCTTTAACCATTTTGCAATCCAATTTGTTATTTTGATGGTTTTTTTTTTTTAAATATGTTACAATTTACTAAAGGTTTTATATAGAACTTACAGAGGAGTAATATGTCAATAATGTTTTACTTCCTTTTCCCTTTAATATAAATAGTATTACCCTTCTTGCATTATTTCAATCATCTGATACTTTTTTCATTTATTAATTTGATGTATAGCTTAGTTAGCAATATTGCTATTTTTTCACCTGCTTCTTTTACTACATCTATTCTTCATAGATTTAATTACATGTCAAACTTTTTATTTAAAATGTTTGGAAGTTCAATATTTGTTATCATGATTATAAAGTACTTTGTTTGGTTTTTGTTCTTTATTAATAAGTATTGTTCTTTATAAAATTGTTCTATACACTTTACATCTCTTGTTTTAGGTAATAGTACTCATTTGTTATCCTATTGTTAAACCATTTATATTCCAAAACAAAGTGTTGTTTTATATTTTTAAGATTTATGATCTTTACAATTGTATTTCTATGTATTTCCAACTTATCTTTCTGTACTGTTTAACATTATCTTAAGTCAGTTCTATTATAGTTGCCGTTTTTTCTGACTAATGTATCTGAAAAAAGTCAATTCTTTAAACTTTTATCTTACCTGAAGAATTAAGAGATTTTTCATGATATATATATATATATATATGCACGTGCTGAATTTGCTCCTATTATGTAATTTGTCAAGGTTCATGAATTATTAATATTTACACTTTGCTTAATATTTAAAGATTTCTTATTTCTATTTATAAAAATTACTTCTTTGATTTTTTTTTTTTTAATATAATTTCTTTCTTCATTAGGAATTCAAGTGTGATCAAGGTCAAAATTGAAAGTAAAATTACATGTAGTATTAAGAAACGGTTAAAAGTACATCAGCCTTTATATAAACATGTAAAAAGTAAGAATATTAACGATTTAATAACAGCACCTGTCTTCTTTATTTATGAAAAGACGGGTAAATTTAATTTTAATTTTGATCTTCATAATATTAGAATTGTTCATGAGGAAAAAGATCATAATAAATAAAAAACCAAACAGACAATTGTAATGAATAGAAATAAAATGTTAATTAATAAAAAAATTTCAAATAGTATTAAAATTTACATCTGGAAGATTTGTGATGTTTAACAGATGTAAAAAAGCTGTGAGGGTAACTGAAAATATTTCAGCGTTTTTAAAATTAGTATTATAATTATCACTATTATATCATATATTTTTATTTATAATAAGTATTTTATTTAGTTTACCATATAGTGAAAGATGTCGTTCTTACAGTTTTTTCTCTGTTGCGGTAGTTAGTTTATGCAATTACTTAACGCAATTTAGGAGTCTTGCGAATTAAGTTGATCGGTCACATACTTTTTTTTTTTTAATTAACACATCAAAATTCTTTTATTGATTCCCAAAAATATTACACTTTTAAAATAGAAAGCTAAAAAAATGCCAAAATCAAAGATAGATTAGGGTATGACTTTTGAGTTTAGGCATTGTAGGAAAGTCATTTCTATATGCATGGCATTGTAATGGAAGCTGCCACATTGCTTTATATTTTTCAACATCAATTTCAAATTTTCCATCCTTTTCAATTATATCAATTACATCTTTAGAGTCAATAAAATAACTGGTAGTAAATGAAATTCCAGTGCTTCTTGTTTTTCAGGCATGGAGAATTCATATCTTGGCTAATTACATGGAGATGAATGACTCGTGCTTGGAATAGCATGATAACCTAGGCGAAATTCTTGCTTGAACTTTTGTTTTAAAGCAATTTCTCTGCCTTTTTCTTCCATATGTTTCAGAAAAGATATGTGATCTCTAGTTAAATTTTTTAAACTTGATATATTTTTTGGGAAGAACTAAATAATGATGAGTCATCTGATATAGCCATATTGTTGATGAGATATCATAGGTCACATACTTGCTTCCAATATAGTGCTTAATCATTATATGCATATATAAAAATGTCCCAGTGCATATTATTAGCTGAAAAATTCAAATATAAAAGGTTCAGATTACTCTTCCAGATTGTTTTTTTCTGCAATACTCTTTGTGCATAAATATATCAAATAAACCTATTGCATCATCTAATAAGCAAATTCTTTATAAAAATACCAACTCAATATATATTTAGTCAGATGGAATACTTTTTTCAACACTATATAGAATAATTGCAAATGAATAAAAAAAAAAGATAAATCTTTTCTAATAATTGTTACTCTTTAATAAGAAGAACAAAATGTTTAAAAACTAAGAATAAAACAATGGCAAAATTAACACACGTAATGGATATTATCTAATTTTCTCACCTTTTTAAATATTACTTTTTGTTTACATTTCTAATGGTTTTTTTGTAATACAAATTGAATCTAGTTGATAATGACTACATAGATAGTTGAAAGTACTTCTATTAAATTGTGGTATATATTTGTTTTTAAAATATTTTTTACTATATTAATTATTGTATTGTTTTGATTAATTATATATATATATTCTAAAAGAGTGCATTCCTGTCAAGTTGATGGCCTATTTTTTTTTTTATTTCACTTTACACATCATCCTCTATCTTTCTTAGGCAGCTCTTAATTGCCATTTGGATTTTATTTAAAACATTTTATTTTATATTTAAATGCAAGTATAGTCTATGTACTTAACCTAGATAAAATTAATGAAGATTTGAACCCAGACTTTCAAGCTCCAGACAATCATTCTCTCTGTCCAGTATAACCAATATACATGACCACATACATATGAAAAAGTTTATAATCTCCAATATATGTATTTAATGCTGAGCCGGAACTCATTAATTGGTCTTGATCATCATCTCCCATGCATATATATATAATTATATATCATCTCCCATGCATATATATATAATTAGTGTAGTGTTCGGTTTATATTAAGGTAGCAAATCTACACACTTTAATGCACAGACTCCAATCCTCTCCTATACTTCAGCCATCCGTATCACTAAAAATTTGATGTTGGTTTACTAGAAAGCATTATAATCAAACCCATGTTGACTTTAAGTCAATTTGACCTCTTATAATTAAATCTTTATTCTATATTGTTTATTTCAAAAACTTTTTATTAATTTATTATAAATATAGATTTACAAATGAAGGAACATTCTTCAAAGTAATTTTTAATTTTGAAATTATTTAAAAAAGGGAAACAAATAATTAATAACCAGCTTTTCTCTATTATTCTGTGATTACCTATAATATTAGTTTACCAGTTTACTTTTTTTGCATAAAAATTGTAATTAAAATTGTTAGTTTAAAAAAAAAATCTGATTATGATAGTATCATACAGACGTATGCAAATATCCTTCAAATTTTAAAATGAAAAAAAAAAATCAACAAAGCTTGATTGATTTTATCAAAATGCAAAGAAAATTTGATAGCATTACTAATTGAGATATTATTTGGTCTGAAGCAATTCTCTATGTGTTTTTCTTTAATTTTAGTAAAATATTTATGATTTAAAATTTTAAAACATATTGTTTCCTTTTAAATTTTAAACATGGAATTCAAATAAAAATCATTTAATTAAGTAATTTTTAGGGATAGGTAACGGTTAAGATCCAATAGGAAAAGAGTCATTGTTATTTTAGTACTTCATTTTTCCATTTTTCAAAGTTCAAATATTAACTTTTATATTGTCTATGATTTGAAAGGTTATATATGTAATAAATTATGCAAAGATTATCAATAAATTATATTAAATAAAGATTTAATTGTTAAAATAAAACATTGCAAATATAACTGAAGTTAATCACTAGTCTCTTTCAAATCAGAATGGGAGAAGTTGTACTTGAATAGGTTAATGGATAAAGAACTTGATACCTTTAGACAAGATATTTTAAGTTTGAGTGAAAATAAAATTGAAAAGAGAGTAAAGGATTAAATGAAGGCCTGGTTCATCTTCATCAACCTATTGTTGAAAAAGAAACCATCAATAGAATGCTGGCAGTGAACTAATGGACAGAGTTATAAAACATTTTAAACATGCATTAAAAAAACTGCAAGTGGTTTAAAATAAAGTAAATAAGAATATATATGACAAACTATTACTTATAAAGAAAGCTATAAAATGAAACAGATTTTGTTAGCACAAAGTAAGATATCATAAAAATGGTTTTCTCTATATAAGTCTATAAATCATTTTCAATTACAAAGAGAAAGTCTGATATGGATAATAATTTATAATTAGTGTACAAAATCAGGCATTGCAAAAGATATATAAAATATCTTATATATTAAGAATACAGTTATATAGTTTTAAATTAGCTATAATAATTTGAACATAGTGATAATGAATTGAGCAATAAACTAACCACTTCTAATTATTAATAGTTGATTCTAAATGCAACTCAACCAAAGCATATGCATCTTAGAGGAGATTGTCATATTACAAATTGAGCAAGAAATGGTCAGATACACTCATTGCAAAGAATGTCTGCTCACACATTAGTTGTAAAAAATATCCTTCAATTATTTGCATTCCTATCAATTTTCTGTTGGTGGTAAGAATTTTTAATCTAGAGTGAATGGTAGTAGATGAAGATTATTAAAGCACAATAAAAAAAATTAGCACACAATTTTTTTGATAGTGATATTCAAATTATTGTATCTTTTTGTTTACAATAATAATTGCTCTAAAATTTTTAACTTTATAAAAGTGATGTTATCAACATGGTTCTCTCTTAACATTCTGCTTATAAATACACACAGAAATATATATACCTCTTGCAACATTCATTATATTTACTAAAACAAAGAATTACTCTAAGTCTAGTAGCAATTACATAGCTTTTGGTATTGTGATTATATTATCATCTAGGATAAAAAAAATTTAACATGCCCAATTTAATTTTAATGATAAAGTAGAATAGTAAATTGCCTAAAAATGCATCAGAATTATCTTCTTCAAGCTATGAATATATTAGAAAATGTTATCAATATTTAAATACTTACCTCTAAACAAGATCTTAAAAAAAAGTTACAGATTTTGAAGGATCAATCACCAATTTTAATATGTATTATCCTTATAATGCAGATTTTAATAGTTACCTTACTGGTTTTAAAATTTAAATTTATTCTAATAAATTATTAATAATAATTATTAATATTGATCCAAAATGGATTATGTCAAAATTGTGAGGGTGAAAAATTTAACATTTGTGATTAATTAAATTGCAGTATTACGCATGTAAATGCAGACATGTGTGCATATGTATAATATTTTTGTGACAATTGAATAGAATGAAGTCAAATCAGTTGTCTGCTACCAAAATTCAAAATAACCATTTACATGTGCAGCCTCTAATGTATACATATATAGGGAGACAATCTAGTCAGTATTTTAGACAAGAATGCTGCCATTCTCTTTTTCTTTTTCTCTCTCTCCTTTTTTATATCATCATTCTTAATTTCAACTAATATCAATGAACTTCAGTATAATGGACATTACATGTTTAATCCTGTTTCTCCAATTTTTAGCCTCTGTTCTCCACATTATAACTGCAAACAGATTTATTTCATCCATCCATTCACATATAGTCTCATTCTAATTTTTTTTACAATCTCTTGGAACAACTTTAAGATTTCAACTATTTATCTATTATCATCTTTTCTAATAATATGCCCAGACCAACTTCATTTCTGTCTTAATTCTTTCAATTCATGTTAATATTACACATTTGGTCCATCATCCAAGTATTTCATTATTGAACTCTTTTTGTTATTTCTAATATACATTTCTCCACATTTTTGAGCAGTTTGAAGTCTCTCTATTTCTCACATGTTAAGTGCCCAAGTCTCAGATTTATAAATAAGAACTAGTAACATGTCTATTAAAAACTTTCCTTTTCTAACACATAGACATGTTTGTTTTTAATATTACATTGTTTCTAACAAAGCCACTGCATACAAGTTTAATTCTATGATCAATTTCATTTATTATATTTTCATCTGTATTAATAATTTAAACAAGATAGTAATAGATGTTCATCATTGTCATTCTTTATTTTCTTCTTTTGAAATTGTAAATTTAACTAATCATTTGCATTTATTTGGTTATCTAATACATATAAGTGATTTAATAGCATTCTGTTAAGTTTTCAAAAGCCAGAACTCCATATATATATATATATATATATATATATATATATATATATATATATATATATTTATATATATATATAATATTGGAAAATGTTCTATTTGGTTATATATATATATATATAATAGAAAGCAAATATTTCTAAACAGGCATATTTTATTATTATTTTTATTTATTTATTTTTTTTTAAATGATAAATACTATAAGAGATCCGTTCAAATCTTTATCTATGATTGTCCCCATCCCCAGACAGGTTTCGAGCTATGGCTCTCTTCAGTGAGGAGCTAAGACATTAGATTCAAAAATATCTAACCAAGCGTTTATATATATTATAAGAATACTAGATTTACGAATTTATACAAATAAAATTTCCATTTAAAATGGATTAATCTCTTTTGGATACTTGACTATATGATCTCATAAGAAATGTTAACATCTTTTAATAAATTATGAGTTATATAAGTATTTTTTATTAGATAAAAAAATGTTTTCATATAAAGATTTTATTTATTAATCTTTTTTAGCAAAATAAAAGATATAATTAATTTAACACATTTTAATAAACCTATTTATAATTCGATATCATCTTTAAAGGAACCCAAAAATATTTCTGTAATCTAAATAAATCAATATAAACTTAATTTTAGCTTATATGCTTGATATATTAAATAAGAAAAATTTAGATAATTCTTGTTTCTTCTCCATTTTAATATTTTCTTTATATAAATTAATTTAATTATTTATATCAAATTAAGTAGGATCGTAGCATTTTAAATAAAATGTATATTTAATGCAATAAGTGATTAAAATTTTATAAAAATCAAGTAATTATCTATTCGATACAAAACAATATAAAATATTTTATAATTAACTTGATGGAATTAAAAAATAAAAAAGTCGAATAAGAAATTTTACTATATACATATATATATATTCCAGTTATCTATTATAGTTAATCTAAAAATTTTAAAGTTGATTTAAAGCCATGCAGGATTATAGTTATGGCAATCCGCCTTAATCATCTTTCATTCATTTTTTTATTAGAAATTATATTTTACTAACATAAAGAGTACTTTTTTTTACATTACTTATATACACCAAGAACTTAAAAAATATGGATTGTAAAATTATTTTGTATTTGGCTTTAAATACTCAACCTAATTACATGTTACAATTATGAATAAAAATGATTCTTTTTTAACAGTTCACTGTTCCATATATAATATAATAATATCAATGAACAATTAACTATCCCATAATTAAGAAAATATTATTCTGCAATGAAACCTGGCTCACATTTTACTGTAACTATATTGTTATTGATGTTAGCTTTGATATTAGTTCAGCAATATATGGAAAGAAAATAAATGATTAAATAATTAAATCTTTTTAATTAAATATTTGGAATTATACATACTTGCCACAATTTTATATATACGTGTGTGTGTAAGCGAGAGAAAATTTTTGGGGAGCGGATGTAAAAACGCTTGTATTAATTGAAAAAAGACGGATTTCTTTTTGAAACCCTAATGAAATTCAACGTAATAAATATTTATTATCCAGTCTGAACTTCTTGTCGCAGCTGTTCTGTTGTGTCATTATTCACACGATAAATCAAAATAAATGGGTTCTCACGACATACATTAACCAGAATAATAAATTATTGGTTCTTATATCTAAATTTAGGACAAAAGCAAACATTATAGATTTTGTTTTTTCAATCATTTGCTAGTTCTCATTTGAGATATCAGTTAGAATATCTTGAACATAGAATGAATGGACTTATAAATGTATGAATCCTGACATTTTTACATTTATAATCACGTCAAACAAAAATAAATTAAGATTCTCATTTTCTGCAGGCTGTTGTTTTTGACTAGACATACAGACAGAAAGAGAGAGAACAGAACTTTCTTTTGCTATTAATCAATGGTTATGTAAAACTAATTATACTTTCAAACATAGCAAGTGTATGAATTGAAATAAAAACTATTTAATATTTAATCGGATATTTTTGAACTCTATGAAATTAAATAAAAAGGTAAAAGCCCTTTGCATTTGAAAGAGAATGTGTACCTTATTATAAAGGGACAAATACTGGAAACACGATTAGAGAAAATTTTGTTATAGATAAAAGATAGAAAAACAAGTTTGATAGGATATCATACACAAATATCAAGAACGATTATGCAGATAATTCAGATTTAAAACCAAACAAGTTTTTATTCTAGTGTAATAGAGGATTTTTATAAACTTTAACAAAGCAAACATTTTAATATTGTTTGATAGATTTTACTATCACAATTGGAAAATGATTAAAAGATAAAGGTGATACTTTTTTAAAAAAAAACATTGTGTGTTACAAAAATTTTTCTTGTTTTTTTTTGGAAATATCCAAAGAGCAAATGAACAGATATTAAAGCATCAAAATTAAAGTACAGCAATGTTGAATTATAATTTGATTGTCAGAAAATGTTTATTTTAGGTACTAATATACTTAAAAAATTCAACACAAAAAATTATTAAATAATAAGAAAAATGTTAAATGTGATAATACAACTCTAGAAACGAAAGCATATAGATAGTATTACCAGTTGATATCTCTGATCATCATAGGTACTTTAGTGAATTTAAATTAGAACTCACATTTTATAACATACCTCAAAGAAGTATCATATGTAATGACATCAGAAAAAAAGACAAATGATACTCTGCTAAGAATTATTATACAGATAAAATGGTACAAAAAAGCAACAATTCATTAGTGAAATTTTAATTGAGACAATGCAATGCATAAAGAAAAGAAGACACATGAGATACTTAAAAGTAACATTTTTAAATATCTCATGTCTTCTTTATATATATATATGTAATAATAATAACAATAATAATATCATCATCATCAACCATTATCAATCCACTGCAGGATGAAGGTCTCTCCAAGTTTAACCCATCTTCTCCGATCTTTAGCTTCTCTTCTCCACAACACCCCTGCACATTTTCTTAGTTCATCCATCCATCTCACATGTGGTCTCTTTTTGCGTCTTTTACAATCTCTTGGAATTCAGTTTGAAATTTTAATTGTCCATCTATTATCATCTCTTCTAGCAATATATCCAGCCCAAATCCATTTCAATCTTTTAATTTTTTCAATAAGGTCAGTAACACCTGTTTGTTGTCTTACCCATACATTGCATTTTCGATCTCTTCTTGTTACTCCCAACATATATCTCTCCATACTCCTTTGAGTGGTCTGAAGTCTCTGAATTGCTCTTCTATTAAGTGTCCAAGTCTCAGATCCATAAGTAAGAACTGGTAAAACACATTTGTTAAAAACCATCCTTTTCAAACACATAGGCATATTTCCTTTTAGTATCAAGTTATTTCTACAAAAAGCACTCCAACCAAGTTTAATTCTATGATTAATTTCCTCCATTATGTTTCCATCTGTATTAATAATCTGACCAAGGTATTTGTAACTGTTAACTTCTTCTAATTCTTCATAATCAATCTTTATTTTCATATTTTGAGCAAATTGATTAAACATTACTTTAGTCTTTTTAACATTTATCTTTAGTCCTACTTTTCTACTTTCATCTGCTAACTCCTGCAACATTTCCTGCAGCTCAAGCATTATTTGCAAAAACAACTACATCATCTGCAAAATCTAAATGACTTAAATACTCTCCATTTACTTTCACTCCTTTAGTTTCCCATTTTAATCCACAAAATACTTCTTGCAGCACTGCTGTAAAGAGTTTTGGAGATATGGAATCACCTTGTTTTACACCTTTCTCAATGTTGATTTTTCCAGTATCATTATGTAATCTAATTGTTGCTGTTGCATTTTTATAAATATTCTTTAAAATATGACAATATCCTGGATCTATACCTTGATGATCCAATGTTTTAATCACTGAAGAAATGTGTATAGAATCGAATGCCTTTTCATAATCTACAAATCCAAAACATAATGACAACTCATATTAGTTTGTCCTTTCTATGACTTCTCTCAATACCTGGATATGATCTATTGTATTAAAACCACTTTTAAATCCAGCTTGTTCTCTTGGTTGGTGGAAATCCAAAGTTCTCTGTAGACGAGTTGTAATTATCTTGGTAAAAATTTTATATAAAACTGATAAAAGGCTGATAGGTCTGTAATTTCTAATATCTTCTTTATCACCTTTTTTAAATATTAATATTATTACTGCATTCTTCCAATCTTCCGGTACATCTTTATCATTTAGACATTTGGTATATAACTTTGCTAAAATTGTTTCTATTTCTTCACCTGCTTCTTTTAATATATCAATTATAATTTCATCATTTCCTGGAGCCTTTCCTTTCTTCATACACTTAATTGCATGTCTCACTTCTTCATTTAAAATTCTGGGCAATTCAGAAGATGTAATAGATATAGATGGTACTTGTTCTTTATTACTATATAATTCTTGATAAAAATCTTCTACCAATTTCATGATGTCATCTCTCTTTTTAGTAATAATTCCATCTTTTTTTCTTATTGCAGATATAAATTTCCTACCAATACCAAAATGTTGTTTAACATTTTTGAGACTTTTATCTTATTCTACAGCTTTCCTTGCTATTTCACAGTTATACTTTCTTATATCATTTTCAACTCTTTTCCGTACCATTTTACAAAATTTGAGATATTCAATTCTTTTTAATACATCATTTTTGTATATCTTCATATTCCTTCTTTTCTTCATAAATTCTCTAGTCTCAGTAGAAATTTTATTAGTCAATTGCTGCTTTTTTCTACCAGCTATGTTTGTTGCAGTTTTTAAAAGTGTATCAGTTATTTTCATATTAATTTCATTCAAATCTGAATCATGTTCAAAATCTCCTAACACTTGAAACCTGTTTGTAAGTTCTAATTTAAATTCATTAGAATGTTTCTGAAGATTAGGAATATCAACTGTAAATATTGTTTTTCTTAATAATTTTTGTCTCTCTAGTTTTACATTAACACGTAACTTACACCTTACTAATCGATGATTACTTCCTGTGTTAAATTTATTAAGAACATTACAATCTTGAAATATGTATTTTCTGTTAGTCAAAATATAACCCAATTCTGCTGTACCTTCATTTGGATGCTTCCATGTCCATTTCCTTTTAACATTTTTCTCAAAAAGTGAATTCATAATATAAAGTTGTTTTTTTTCTACAAACTCCACAAGTCTATGTCCTCTCTCATTTCTATTACCATAACCAAAATTACCTACAGCAATTTCATCTTTCATTTGTCTACCAATTCTAGCATTAAAGTCTCCCATAACAATTTTAAAATGTTGTTTACTCTGATCGAAAGCCTTTTGTACATCCATATAAAAATCTTCTACTACTTTATCACTATGAGAACTTGTCGGGGCATAAACCTGAATTATCTGCATTTGGTATCTGCTATTAAGTTGTATAACTAATATTGCCACTCTGTCCGATACACCATCAATCTCCACAATATTGTTCTTCCACTTTTTATTTATAATGAATCCTACTCCACTTGTATTTCCAATATGTGTGCCTTTATAATACAGTATATGTCCACTTTTTAAATCAATTGTTTCTTCTTCTTTTTTTCTAACTTCACAATAATAATAATAATAATAATAATAATAATAATAATAATAATAATAATAATAATAATAATAATAATAATAATAATAATAATAATAATAATAATAATAATAATAATAATAATAATAATAATAATAATAATAATAATAATAATAATAATAATAATAATAATAATAATAATAATAATATACAACTAGCTATATGAAAAATTATGTTCCAGACACTCATTGCCATAGTTCAATACCATAAAATGCTATCTAACTGCACCAGTTAAGCTCAAGGCAAATGAACTTTAATTTAAAGGTTATGAACATTTCTTTTTTGTAAAACCAATATTATATTACACAAAAAAAGTATTATTAATAAGAATCATGTATAATTATCAATGTACATATAATTGTACTGTAATGCATAATGTTAATCAAATTTATATAATAACAAACAATCATTATGTCTTTGTAACCCTGGAAAAACCCTTGTAAAACATTTGTAAAACCTATGAAACATCTTTTGGTCAATAAAATATATTGTTGAAACATAATAATAATAATAATAATAATAATAATAATAATAATAATAATAATAATAATAATAATAATAATAATAATAATAATAATAATAATAATAATAATAATAATAATAATAATAATAATAATAATAATAATAATAATAATAATAATAATAATAATAATAATAATAATAATAATAATAATAATAACAACAACAACAACAACATAAGAAAAATATAAATGGATATTAGTAGTAGAGTTATAGAAAATAATAAAAAATAAAAATATAAATTATCTTTGTATTGAAAGGAAAATAGTTTCAGCAATAAGAAAATGACACTTAATAATAAAAAGAAATAGCAATAAAAAATTAAAGAATTCTGTCAAATCTAAACAAATAATAATAAAGAATAAATAATAAATTGAAAGTATGCTAGCCTTTCTCACATGTGCAATTATAACAGAGAAAGCCAATCAGATTTTAAACAGATATCTAATAAATAAATAATAAAGAAAAAAAAAATAAACTAAAAAATAATGAAATGTTTTAAAATTCCATTTACTTTAAAAATTGAGATGATTCATACCATTATATCTATGAAAAATGAAAACACTACAAAAAATGATTAGATTGTTTTTAATGGTCTCAAAAACAGGTAAAGAAATAAAGAAATTCTTGTCAAAATTATATGTCAAACTTCTAAATTTTATAGTTATGCTAAATAATATAAAAATGTCAAAAAGTAAGATATTTATCAGTCAAGTTCTTGTTAAGATCTTTAGTAAGATTATTATAACTATCAATGCTAATGTAAAAATCTAATAATTGGATATTTAATTAAAATGCAATATAGAGATTTTAAGCTATGAATAAAATGTATAAAGTTAATGGGTGAATGTAACCAGAAAAGATTTTAAATAAAATGCACAAGCTAGAGAAAAAACTATTAGTATTGACATCATTAAAAGAATTAATAATTTGAAATGGAACCATTAGATTGTTAGAATAGATACCAGTATATGGAATCTTGAAATATTAAATTGTATTAGAAGAGTTATTGTAAAGAAACTACAAAAAGATTACATGTTAGATAAATAAATGAGATAAAAAATTTCTGAAATGCTGAAAGACAAATACAATGCTAATTTGATTGTTTCAAAGATCAACTCAATAAATTATATGTGTGTTTATATATGTCAATTGTAGAAATTTGATGAGATTTCTGTGTAAATAAATAATTTATTTAGTTACTTGATGTAATATAAAAATCTCCCAATTAAAAAATATTATTGCTGACTTTAAGTACTTTTTTAATAAATGTATTAAACTAAAATCATTTAAGTTAAAAATGGAACTGCTTTTAACCCCCAGCTTATATTAGGACACTAAAAAGGTTTTTTATATATTATAAAACATATTTTGCACTCATTTATTGAGTACAGTCATTATTTTTAATTTTTTTATGTTTGAGAACAATTATTCAGTTGTTTTATGAATAGAGAAACTACTATTTGAATTTTATTCATTAAATAATAATAATAATATGTTTGTAATTAACAATAGAATAAAATATTTATTAATAAGAATACCCTTCTTTTAAATTATATTTTTAATTGCTAAATTAAAAAAATTAATGACTTGCAAATTAAATATATATATATAAAGTGCAGAAAATTATTAAAACAATGCAAAAGCCAAAAGTTTTTATTTTGTTTATAATTTGAGCATTTTATTGTGCAGCTATTAATATAGTGTATTATTCTGTGATTTGTGAATCTTTGGTTTATTAATTGGTTTAGATTTGTATTTGATTTGTCAAAAGTCATAATACAGAAAAAAAATACATTTCATTCTGTAATAACCGAAACACACAGGCTTATTATATACTTGTGTCTATATATGTAATATATAGGATATATGAGCACAGACTTTCACATGACCACCACTCTCCACACTACATGTTGAAAAAATAAACAATCACCAATATACGTATTTCATGCTTAACCAGCAATCATCAGTTGGTCCAGATTACCATCTCCACACATATATGCTATAAGTTCTCATATATATTAAGATAGACAAACCTCATACTTTAATGGGCAGGCTTCAATCCACTCCACACACCAACTCTTCAACCGTCCATCCAATTGAAAACCTGAGGATGGAATGCTCGAAGACCACCCTGAGTGTAGAAAATTTTATAATCCATTTGTATAAATAAATAAAATAACATGTTCAATGAGGAATAGTTATTGCAATAAAATTATAATAAAAATAATGGATGATAAGAGAGAAACTAAATCATGGAATTACTTTCAATTAATATCTTAACCTTCTCCATGTGAAAATCATTTAAATTCAAATATAGTTGAAATAAATGTCATCATTTCATATTCTAAAATTTATGAACTTCTACAAATTCAGTATATATATATCTACAGAAAAAAGAATAAAGTAGCAAAAAAAAATTGAGTTATTTATTACATTCTGGTTGTGAAGGACAACAAAAAACTGGATGATTAATTAGGATAACAATGATCCAACTCGTTGCAGGGAATCTGAAAAAACGTTTTACCCGGATTTGAAATCCAGGTCATGCTTGTGACAGATAATTGTTTAACCACTAATTATAAGAACCATGTGCACATTGTATATATATACACTTAAATTTACACACAGTATAAAAATATTCATACATACTTACCGTATAAATAAATACCATGATGCAGTATTTATTTTTATTCTTTTTAGCGTATACATAAATACCATGATGATGCAGTATTTATTTTTATTCTTTTTATATTTGTTCAATTTCTCGACAGTCAGGACAATTTCTTCTTGTCAATTTAAAATTATATATTACAGAAAAACAAACATATTAAATCGTAATAAAAACTGACTACATTGATAATAAAAATAACTTTAAAAAAAAAAAAAAAAATTATTGAAAAGAGTGAATTAATAGTAGTAAAATTTTAATCCAGTACATTAATTCAATGTGTATTAAAGAATAAAATAATTAATATTTACTGTGTTTATTATTTTAGCTCTTTCAACATAAATATATTGTTTGTGCAGAATTTTATATAAGGAGAACGAAATATTCCAGATTATTCTATATATTTAAGTTATAAATAGTGACTTTTGCATATATCTGTTATATCCATAGACTAGAAATTAAATCTGTAAAAATCTTAATTTTTTTAGACTCCATTGCAACTTTATAATTCTCTTTTGGTAGCTATCTTATAATCAGATGGATATACTTATTTAAAGAGGGTTGGACAAAAATAGAAATAGGCAGATCCATCACGATTATCTCTAGTCTTTGACTGGGCTGGTAAATATTTTCCTTTTTGCTTTTTTGTATGATTATTAGCATTAAATAAATCTTTGACTGCCGTAAGTTAATATATATATACAAAACCCACCAACTAATCCATAAAATATTATATATATATATATATATATATATATATATATATATATATATATATATATATATATATATATATATATATATATATATATAGATTTCCTTGACAACAGTTTGAGATTGTTGAATGTTATTGATATTGGGATTATGTAAATGTTGACTGGATTTAATGATTACTTATAAACTCATTTAGCCTGAACATTATTGCACTTATTATTTAAGTAATACTTTGGATGCAATTTGAAAATTATAATTGCAATTTGGAATGTTATAATTGACTATTTATTAGTTTGCATTCAAAACAGATTATATTTACCTGTTTAACTATGTTTATTTAAAGTTCTTTGTATCAATAACTTTAATCTATATTGTCAAGTTGCAATCTTTAGCATCTAAATAAATATATTGAACCATAAATAAAGGTTATATTCCACCTTTATAATTAAAAGGAGGTTATCTTGACAATAGTTTGAGGTTGTTGATTGTTATTGAGATTGTCTAAATGTTGACTGGTTTTAATGATTATATTTATAATAGCAAATCTGGGCTATAAGCAAATTTGGAAACTTTCCAGGTTTATTTACATATAAGTTGAGATATTATTTTATATAGCACTATGTTTTTTTATGTAATAGTAATATTAGTGATTAAGCCAATACACATGCACTTTAAAGATAAATTATAAATGAATGCTCATACATAAACGTTTGGGTCGAAAGAATGGATGGCCATCCCATTCTTTCTAAAATACTATATCTTGTGTCTGAAAAAATTGAGAGCATTCATTTATAATTTATCTTTAGAGTGCATGTGCATTGGCTTAATCACTAATATTACTATTACATATATGTTGTAAACTTAAATTATAATAACATCAAAAAATAATCAGTAATCATTTAAAATTTATACAAAAATACTTTTATTTATTAAATTGTAATTATTATTAATCATATTTATGAAGACAGGAAATAAATATATAATTTTTCATGAATTGTATATGTGAGTATTAGCAGATTGTATATTTATTATAAAATTGATTTTATAAATAGACAATCTGCTAATACTGGCATAATCGTTTTCTAGAAAAGCATGTAATATCTATATCTTGATTCCATACTTTGTACAATATTATTACTGCTAATTTTTTATCATTATTATATTTTAAAACTATCACATATAGTATTTTTTAATGAGAAACTTATTTTATTTACCATATATATCATAAATTAAGTTTGATGACTATTCTTTCCAAAATATAATATGTGTGTATGTGTGGGTGCACACATGCATATATGTGTGTATGTGCATTTATGTATATGCCTATTGCATGGGAAAATTTTTTTTAAATTATTTATTAACTAAATCCTTTAATACCTTTTCACTGAAGAACATTTTGAAATAGAAAATGTAGTACTACAAGAAATAACATAAATGAAAATTACTTTAAAGTGTTCCAACATGTTAATTGAATATTATTAGATTTTCAGTTCATCACCAAAAGTAATCAAATAGCTTATTGATCAGAATTTGTGATCTTGAACATTGGAAGGGATATAGCTAATCTACAAGTGAATGATCTTGGGATCACTAGGTGTAATACTACACAGGACAGTTCTTACTTTGCACTACTAATAAATTATACTTCTTTTATTTTCCATTTTTATAATCCTGTTTGATGCATCCTCTCATTCTTGATTCAAAAAACATGACCATACATTATTTCATGGTCATAAGATCTGGATAACATTGTAAAATTATTTTTGACTTTATTATAGAGATATGCATACTGTTTTATTTTCATATGGGTATTTGGCCAAGATTCCTCTTTTTAAACATGGATATTGTAGATCTTAACATTTTATTGTATATATAATTTGTGGATATTTTATTCATTCAATTCTATTCTTACTGTTTCTTATTAAAATTTCAAATTGGCCACTGAAGTAAAACTAATGTATTTTTTTCACATATGTTTTTGTTATTACAAAAGATGTATGCAGAAAAGTCATCCAATAATCGTTTTTCCAAAAGAATAGCTGTGCTGACCTCTTAGCTAATAATGCTTCCTCATTTTTACATATTTTAATATGTTTATATACGTTCTATTAGATCTGCAGTACATTCATCAGTATTATCTTTTTTATCAACTTATTTTCATAAATCCTAATTGTGATTTATGAGTGATTTATCTCCTGCATATTTGCAATTGAAATATATAAATAACTTGGTATTGATACATCTTATAATATTAATAGATATTATTTTCATAGAAAGTCAGTTATTATAGATAATTTTTAAATCCAGGATTGTAAATGGTTTAAACACAGACTTTTGATCACCCTTCAGTTATTGACTCTATCTCATAAAACCAATAAACATGACTACACTCATGTGAAAAAGATAAATGACCTCCAATATACATATTTTGTGCTAAACCTGCACTCATCAGTTAGTATATACATATATTGGAGATCATTTATCTTTCACATGTGTGTGGTCATATGTAACTGTTGTATGAGATAGAGCCAATAATTGAAGAGTGTTTGAAAATCTGTGTTCAAATCCTCTATGATCACATTTAATTTTCAACTATATTAAATTATGTTTGTATTCTAATATTATGCATTTATGATGTCATGTCCTATAGATCATTTAAAGTGAAGAACATATTTCAATTCACACAATATGATTATATTACATTATATGAAGTGCAAATAAAATAATGTCAGTACATTTTATTTATATGATATTGTTAATTATCATTGATTACATTACTTTTTTTTTAATATTAGTTACTTTTAAACTATAAATTACTCAACTAATTATTATCTCTTTTTTATAATAACTATCATTAAATAATGCTGTAATATTTTAATTTGTCTAATCAATGACATCTATAATAAATCCTTTCTTTAATGTATAAAATGATGAATTAAGGTTTGTACTGGAAATAAAAATATAAACTGTTAATATTTGTCCAAAGTAAGGCATTTAAAAAATAACTAATAGAAAGAGACATTCATAAGAATAAGATTAAAAAATATGAAGTTAATATTCATCATTAAAAACAGATCAAAGAAAATTTCATTATGAAATATCTTTATGATTGCTATGAATATAACGTAGAAATAAAACAAACTAACTCCTTCTTTTTAAAACTTGTTTTTTATATGACTATTACATGGGGAAAAAAATT
The DNA here is from genome assembly GCA_028023455.1 of Epiperipatus broadwayi. Taxonomy (NCBI): domain Eukaryota; kingdom Metazoa; phylum Onychophora; class Udeonychophora; order Euonychophora; family Peripatidae; genus Epiperipatus; species Epiperipatus broadwayi. The sequence continues at coordinate 2,975,458 of JAQFVV010006335.1, forward strand.
CAATGTTTGGACTATTTTATATAGTCTTTTTCAAGGCACACTAAAATAATATATATATATATATAACAAATGACACATATTCCAAAAAAATAATAATAATAATAACAACAAAAAATAAATAAAATAAAATAATAAAAAAAATGAAAAAAATAAATAAATTACAAAATATATTCATAACCAAAAATTTACCTTATCTCACTCCCCTTTCCTATCACCAACAATCACAATTCAAAGAGAAACAATTTCCTTTTTTAAAAAAAAAATCTCTCTATATATATATCTCTTAAAACATCTAATTAAAAACCTATTACTTTCTTTTCTGTTTATTTATTAACATCCTATTTAATTCTGGTTTTATCTCATTAATGTATACAATTTCTTTTATCATTTTTTTCATTATATGCCTTAATACATTCCAAAGGCTTTATATCAAAATGTCCATGCTTAAATTTATTCATGTGAATGTAAACAGCAGAATTTTTATCACCTAAATGCTGTTTTAATATAGTTTTTAATTTATTCTTACTAGTCCCAACATATGTCATTTATACATTCTTTCTAAAACAATTCAAACATTTTATCAAATAAACTGAATTCATAATATCTAACCTATTATAGTCCCCATTATTATTAATTAAAAGATTTAAACTTGCTTTCTTTTTATAAACTGGACAAATTGAAACATTCTATTTCCTATTAATCATTTTAACTAATTTCTTAACTTTAATAAATAAAACTTTAGATATATTAAAACCAACATAAATAATCTTTTTTCTATTCCTATTCTTATCTAATCCCATTCTATTTCTTATTTTATTTATATTTTTATTAGAAAACAAATGTTTAACTACACCCCTAGGATAACCATTCATAAAACCTTCATTCCTAATAATATCAATCTCATTCCCAAACAAATTACTATTTGAACATAACTTATTTGCCCTAATAATTTTATTATTCACATTATTAATTTTACTATGATTATCAATATCTGAAAACCAATTATTTGATAATCCAAAAAATGTTTTTTTCTAAACACAGCAGTTTCTATACTAACACTACCATTCCTATTTTTTTTAAAAATTCTAACATCCATATATTCAATAACATTAATATATTCTTTTTCCATAGTAAATTTTATTTTTTCAACTCTACCATTAATCAAAAAATTATCTGCATTTCTTTTATTACCATTGAAAACCATAAAATAGTCATCAACATATCTAACATAAAAAATTGGTTTATTTCTATTATAATTAAAAAATTGCTCTTCAAACTTATACATATATATTCCTGCCAAAAAACCACTCAGACTATTAACCATACTTAAACCCTCTTTTTGCTTATAAAATTCATCCCCATATTTACAAATATGGACCCTACAACAAATCACTAATATTTCATATAAAAGAAAACCCTCAATTTTTAATTTTACCCCTTTATTTTTATTATATAAATCCATAAAACAACAAATAGCAACCTCTGGATCAATGTTAGTATACATACTAACTAAATCTAACTTTACAAAAATCAAATTTTTAAAAACCTTACCTTCTAAAAAAACTTTTAATTTACTAATAAACTGTATAGAATTATTAACACAATTTCTTTCAAATAATGTAATATATATTTTTTTTAATATTATTATACACCCACTTTGAAATTTTCTCGTAATAAGTATCACAACTACTAATAATTGGCCTCACTGGAATACCAAGCTTATGTATTTTAGGTAAACCATAGATTTTTGCACATTTTATATCCATTCTTTTTAATTTAAGCATGACTAATTTTTCCATACAACCTTTTTCATACAACACAATTAACATATTATTAACCTTTTTATTCATTAACATACTTTCATCTTTATTAATTTTTAGAAAACATTTTTCCTTTAATAAATTTAACATTTTTGTATTATATTCACTCTTGTTTAAAATAACCATACTTGATGTTTTATCACCTTTTAAAAATAATAAATCCCCATATTTATTGTGCATATTTTTAATAATATTCCATTCATTAAACTTACAATCATTCCTCATTTCTTTACTATTATATTTATTTTTTAATTCAAATACCAAATTTTTAAGTCCAAATTTCAATTCATTAAATAAAAAATCCTTAATCATATAATAATATTTTTACTAATAATATTTTTAAAAAATATATTACATTATTTGAAAGAAATTGTGTTAATAATTCTATACAGTTTATTAGTAAATTGAAAGTTTTTTTAGAAGATAAGGTTTTTAAAAATTTGGTTTTTGTAAAGTTAGATATAGTTAGTATGTATACTAACATTGATCCTGAGGTTGCTATTTGTTGTTTTATGGATTTATATAATAAAGCCAAAGAGGTAAAATTATAAATTGAGGGGTTTTTTTTATATGAAATATTAGTAATTGTTGTAGGGTCCATATTTGTAAATATGGAGATAAATTTTATAAGCAAAAAGAGGGTTTAAGTATGGGTAATAGTCTGAGTGGTTTTTTTGGCAGGAATATATATGTATAAGTTTGAAGAGCAATTTTTTAATTATAATAGAAATAAACCAATTTTTTATGTTAGATATGTTGATGACTATTTTATGGTTTTCAATGGTAATAAAAGAAATGCAGATAATTTTTTGAGTTATATTAATGGTGGAGTTGAAAAAATAAAATTTACTATGGAAAAAAAAAATTAATGTTATTGAATATATGGATGTTAGAATTTTAAAAAAAATTGATAGGAATGGTAGTGTTAGTATAGAAACATCTGTGTTTAGAAAAAAAACATTTTTTGGATTATCAAATAATTGATTTTCAGATATTGATAATCATAGTAAAATTAATATTGTGAATAATAAAATTATTAGGGCAATAAAGTTATGTTCAAATAGTAATTTGTTTGGGAATGAAATTGATATTAATAGGAATGAATGTTTTATGAATGATTATCCTAGGGGTGTAGTTAAACATTTGTTTTCTAATAAAAATATAAATAAAATAAGAAATAGAATGGGATTAGATAAGAGTAGGAATAGAGACAAGATTATTTATGTTGGTTTTAATATATCTAAAGTTTTATTTATTAATGTTAAGAACTTAATTAAAATGATTAATAGGAAATATAATGTTTCAATTTGTCCAGTTTATAAAAAGAAAGCAAGTTTAAATCTTTTAATTAATAATAATGGAGACTATAATAGGTTAGATATTATGAATTTAGTTTATTTGATAAAATGTTTGAATTGTTTTAGAAAGAATGTAGAAATGACATATACTGGGACTAGTAAGAATAAATTAAAAACTAGATTAAAACAGCATTTAGGTGATAAAAATTCTGCTGTTTACATTCACGTGAATAAATTTAAGCATGTGGATTTTGATATAAAGCCTTTGGAATGTATTAAGTCATATAATGAAAGGATGATAAAAGAAAGTGTATATATTAATGAGATAAAACCAGAATTAAATAGGATGTTAATAGATAAACAGAAAAGAAAGTAATAGGTTTTTAATTAAATGTTTTAAGATATATATATATATATAGATTTTTTTTTTAAAAAAGGAAATTGATTCTCTTTGAGTTGTGATTGTTGGTGATAGGAAAGGGGAATGAGATAAGGTAAATTTTTGGTTATGAATATATTTTGTAATTTATTTATTTTTTTATTATTTATTTTATTTATTTTTTGTTATTATTATTATTATTATTATTATTATTTTGGAATATATGTTATTTGTTATATACTGTGCCCTTTTCTATAGGTCAGTAATAGTTTATAACAGTCAATTACTAAAAATTTTAAATCTTGGAATATGTTCTTTTAATACATTAATTTTATTAAGTCAATTAAATCTTTAAAGTATAATTTGAAGCTAAAGAGAATATGTAGTGTATAAAATCATTTAAAAATAGTTATATAAAGCTTTAAATATTGTTGGATATGGTTGTAAAAGCTGGCCATATTAAATAACACAGCTATAAATAATTAAAAGTATATTTAATAAGTTCGATTTTAATAGTTTAAAACTGATATGTTAATAAATACAGTGTTTAAATTTATAATCATATTTAATAGTCAAAATTAATATAGTATATTTTAAAAATAAACTTTATGATGGTGAGAATTGTATTTAATTCTATATTTTCTAAATTGTTTTTCCAAATTTTATAATTATATTATATAATATAATAAGTGTATCAATTTTATTAGTCTAGGCAGAGAAATAGATTGAAAATCCTCTGTCAAAGTTATTGATCATGTGACTTATATATTACATACATTCACACACAAGCTTGTTTGAATTAATAATAAAGTTTAAAATATTTTAAAAGTTATATTATAGAATTGGATAGAATTATTGCCTATCATAAAAGTAAATAGTATTATACATTAAGTTAACTATCGTATGTAATGTTTTAAGTAATGTAATAAGGATGAATACAGTTAATAAAAAAATTAAATATTTTATTTAAATAAAAATAGATAAATGGAATAAGTTATTAAAATTGTTTTAAAAGTATTTTAAATGTTTAAATAGTTTTAATAAAATAATAATTTATTCAAAAGTAATATTTTAAATAATATTTTAAGTTCATTACATCATAATTTCTAATTTTGAAATTTAATTCTACTATAAACTAAAAATATGTAAATTTGTTCTCAAGCTAAAGTAAGAATTAACCAATAGGAATGGGTATTCTTACAGACTATAAATATGAATTGCACGGGGTTATCAGGGGAGATTAATAATGTATTGAAACTGGAGAAAGGTAAATTATAACTATCAAAAAGATAGTATTTTTAAAATTTTTATTTTAGTCAATTTTTTTTTTTGTACTTTCTTATCGTTTATTTTGCAAAAACTAATTGATAATTTTAAAGAAGTATTTTGCAAAGGGAAAGTTTAGAAAAAAATTATATATTTAGAAACTTCGTGGAAATGATTTTCTAATTTTTAAAGTATTTACCAGTCGTATTTTATCTAAAAGTTTAACCTAAACTTCGCAATAAAAATGGATATACTACGAAATAAAATGGATATAAATTGTAATACTGAAAAAATATTTGAAATATTTATTGGTACAGCTTTATTAATGCATAACCGAAGAACTGTTCTGGTACATAAAAAACCACAGCTCAGACATTATACGGAGTCTAAAAATGTATTGAAACGTATTATTTATAAGCTTATCCAAGATTTATTTTTTTAAAAGTAGTAATAAGACAAATATATCTTATGAATCGTTTATATAATATAATATTCAAAGGAGTAAAATGTTATGTCCTTTCTGAAGGTAACATTTTTTTTATTTTAAAAGAGATTTATAAAAATACCAAACGAAAGTTTAAATGTATTAAGAAGGAAACTTATATAAAAAAGTGAACATATAGTTGAATAAAAGATGGATCCATGGAAATATAAATAGTACTTAAAAGTTCATCAAATATTTTAAAGTTAAATTAGATGGACTGATGCATCGGATATGCAGAGAATATTGGTAGAGAAGATTAAAAAGCTTCACGGGATTAATTAATATTATGATTTAATAATTATCAACTTAAATACTAAAACCAAGGATTATTTTTTATAAATTTTATTAAATGGATTAATAATTATTTTAATTTAAACTTTAACATGCGCTTGGAGAAGAACATTTTTATAAACTCTAGAAAAAAGAATAAACATTTTGGACTTATCAGGAACTATCATCAAGAAAATATGTAATTATACTTTTGATTTCTTTTATTTTGTTAACCTAGTTTTAATCTAAATTTTATATAAGATTAGGAAAAACATAAAAACATTAATTTATTAATATTAAAATTTTATAATATAACAATCTAATAATTTAGCTAAAAATATTTTAATATAAAGTGTATGGGTGTGAATTTTTGTTTTATATCTGCAATGCTCAAGTGGATAAAGGAAGCCTACTGAACACGATGACTAGATAAAGGGTATTGGTAATAATAATAACTATTGATAATTTATAATGTATATTTTTTTTTGTTTTCTTTAGATCATCCATAAATTGGAAGAATGAAGTGTAAAAGTTTTTTCCTTATATGTACCACATTTCATACAACATTTTAAAAAACATTATGAGATAGGATTGATTTGAAAATATGCATACGATGATTTTTTTTTTATTAATGATATAATCCAACATAACAAATAATTATGTGATTCTTTTAAAATTTTCATGTTATGGGATATTCAAATCTTGTATAAGTAGATTGTATATGATTAGACATATAGAATAATGAAGTAAGCAGACTTTTCTTGTGGAACAGCTAGATTGTTTAACTATTAATGAATTTTATTTATTGTTTTGTAAATGCAGATAGTTATTTATCGATGTAAGATGTGGAAAATCTTGAGAAATAATGTTGAGATAGTGGCTTGGAAGTACTTAGTGAACAGGAAACCAAGATAATGTTTTAAGAAATAGGAGTTATAAGGAATGGAAATAATATTTAGTCTTTATGTGAATATCAGCATAGTTAACAAAGCCCTATGACTGATACACATTTTATTTGGACAGTGTTTATATTTCTTTAAATATTTGATGTTCTAATAAAGCTGAAGAAATAGCTTTAACATCGTCCCTGTACTAGAGGATATTAGGCAGGTAAATGTCATACCTCTTCACACTGTGCCATGATTTTGAGATATGTTAAGAGTAATACTCTAGCTTTCTTCCTTAATCCTATGCATCTGTTTTCGCTATCTTTATTTCATGTAATTGCATCATTCAGTAAGATATGTTTAAGAGAAATGATAAATAATTTAGAACTTAGGTTATGCTATCGTTTTGTATAAGATTGGTTTATTTGCTTAGAAGGAATAGGACGTTATAACTTAAAATTGAAGATCCGAAGTATCCTAAGGAAAGAAAAGAATCATAAAATATATTTTGAATTTTATTTCGGAAATGAAATATATATTTTTTTTTAAAATAAGGTATCTAAACAAAGATATTTTCTTTAAAGTGATAATAATTTTAAAATGCTTTAGTATTATTTTTTTTAAGAGAAAATAAGTATTGCATATTTTAAAATACAATAGTACAAAGTAAATTATGTAAACAATATGCATAGTATATTTTTTTTGTTTATTGATTAGCAGAAATATATTGATGATTACACTTATATCATACTAAAGTAAGGTTTAAAGAAGAATATATTATGATTAGTAAACATTGTGTGATAAATACTAAAATCTAGTACTGAATTTTGGATAATATTTTGTTAACATCTTTGACTTTGCAAGATGAAATTTTTTTTAATATTTTGAGAAGTCCATACTCATTATAAAATTTTGTTTTCTATAGAATGTTTTTCTAGGTATGAATTTTTAAAATAAGATGGTTTAATAATATTAAGGATAAAATGCTGTTGCTAATAAAGTAGATAAATATATTTGTAATAAGTTAACCATAATGAGAAACCAAATAGTAACATTTTTTTAAAATTTTGTCCTAAATCTAAATAAAGATATAATTGAAATATAATTTTTTTTTTATAACCTGGTAGATCAAACTGTAAAGTAAAAAGTTAAGGATATTCACTGTAAATAGTGTAAATAAATTGTTTATTTATTTGTTGTTAGTAATAAACTTTGTTAAATTTTGTTATTTCAAAAATTTTGTGTCCAAGTTATTTATTTCTCCACATCGCTGCATGAAAACACAATATATGCATAATAATCAAAACAAATATATAATTTTGCACAAAAAGATAAATAGAGAATTATTTAAGAATTTTAAATATTTTATTGGTATTCATTATAATTAAATAGTCATAATCTTACATTATTTTATTGGTCACAAATCAGTTATCACAATATTATATTAAATTATATGCTATTAGTTGCCACACATATTTTGTTTGTCATATTATTAAAATGCTACCACGTATTTATTATATCATTACATGAAGATATAAATAAGATCATATTATATTATTTCATTATTTTATTATGGTAATAAAATTATAGTAAAAAGAAAGGATATCCAGTAGTAATTAAACAATGAAGAATATTATTATTATTATTATTTATTATTATTAGTTCAGTGTAGTAGATTATGACATAAAATCCCTTCTCATATTTTACTACCGTATTTTTAAATTAACTTAGAATAAACTTTATGAACCTGAGATTATTTTATTGAGCTAGATTATTAAATAGAAGATTAAGATTTAATTATTAGTTTATTCTTAGTGAGTAGAAGTTATTAAAGTCATAAGAATACTATGAGTTTGTTATTTAAAATAGTAATATGGGGGGATAGTGTTCTTATGCCATTGAGGTAGTATCCTGTGGGATATTGGCTCAATGTAATCTATCTTGTCACCTGTATTTTCACTTCAAGTCTCATGAAAATATTAAATATTTATTTAATTTATTTTTATAAACTGAACCTTATTCGTATTTTAAATTTGAGCTAGTGAAATATTTTAATTTAATGCTGAATATTTTAGTTATTAATTATTATCTGAGATAGAACCCGTTTTATTTTATATCATATATTATCTGGAGGTGAAAATGCATGAGAGCAAGGTTAGAATATATATATATATATATATATATTAAGCACTACGTGGTATTTGAATATCACGCCACACACCAGGCAGCCATTTTAACATTCTACCCACAATCTTGTTCAAAGAATTTAGTGTGTATAAGTAGCTATTACCCTAAGCTTTGAGCATGTATATTTGTGAGCAAAGGCAGAAGCCCCTCTCAAGTGCCAATCTTATCCATTAATAAGAATTATACATCTCAAAAGTACAAACAAAAGTTCCAATGGATACTCTTTGGGTATTTTATCCTAACTAGCACAATCTCAAGGGTCTGGGAAAACAATGTTTATCGGGAGAACAAAGCTATGGATGATCTCATTAAGAGACACCTTATATCTCTAAATATAATTTCTATCTAAATCCAATCCTATTACAATAGCCCATCAGTCAACAGAAACCCAGAATGTAAATAATATATATAAGTGGTAATTAATTCTAAGATTTATTAGCACGCGCACACATATATTAATATCTTAAACATATAATTCATTTATTCCATTACATATACATATATAATTCATAGACATATTAATGAAAGTGTGTGATTACACATCAGAGTTGCATTTTTTTAAACATTTTTAATAAATTATTAATTTACCTTATTTAAATTGAAATAACACGTTTCTTTAGCCATTATTAAATGTTCATTTAAGGCAGATTAAGAAAAGATCAAAGTTACCTCTTAAGAGCGAATGTTCATGTGGCTGAGGCTAATAATCTGTAAGCTTACAGCATAGAGAATATGTTGGTTTTAACGAAATTCGCTGGTCCGGACGATGGTGATAAGCTCTGAAATATTCTGGCCAAAAACAATCCCTATTAGAATTTAAGTAGATGAGTTTGGCTTGATTGTGAGAGGCTCTGGTTGTTAGAGTTCTGTGGCCATTACGCTTGGTTGACTAAATGGCAAATCCATAAATAAAGTTCAGGCGGGTTCCACAACATCTGTCCATTGAGCGGTCTGACGAACCTAGATGATTATTCTACCCCTGCATGTATATGGAGTACATTATGAATAAAATTCTTAATTAATAATTAGGTTGATCAGTTTATACGGCTTTCTCTGCTTCTCTCTATCACTTCACTGCTTTTTCTAATTTTTAAAATCACTGAGAACAAAAATAGTTCTATTCATTAGTGCTCTTTAACTTCACTATTCCTTTCTATTCTTATGCCGATGGTCCGATCTCAAGAATGCTTTTTTCTTTCATTGTTCAAAAAATACTCTTGACCAGTTCTAAGAATTCCAGTGGACAATCATTAACTGGAACTGCCCACAACACAACTTTCCATTCTATTGATTATTTTCCAGCCTTATATGTTTAATAGGTTTTGATTAAGAAATACATGCTATCACAGGCATTTAAATCTATCTTACGATATTAATAAACAAAATATCTATTTAAAACACAAATAAATAAAAAATATAATGCAACTCTACATATAATCACTTCTCTCCATTCTCACATATAAATCTGTTAATAATTCTCACACATCATAATACCATGTACAACGACTATATATATACATCCATACCCTCAATTTATTGACATACTTCACTCATATTCTTTTGTAACGGGGTTTGAATGACTATTTGTAAATTTTACTGCTTACAATATATATATAATTTTAGTGTGCCTTGAAAAAGACTATATAAAAAAGTTGAAATGTTGGATTTTTTTTTCATGTAATAGTCATATAAAAAACAAGTTTTAAAAAGAAGGAGTTAGTTTGTTTTATTTCTATTTTGGATATTTATGAACTATTTTGAAAAGAAGAACTCTGTGCTTAATATATATTAAATTATTTGAATATAAGGTACTGTTGGGTGCACGGTACTTTAAGTGATTTCTTTGAAAGAATTTATCAGTTGGGTGTGCCATACTTTGAGGTATTTTTTTGAAAGAAATTTATAGATTGCATGCTTCTTGATGAGTGCTGAAGCACCATCTACCAGCACAATATGGCATACCCAACAGTACTGAATATAGTTCTAGTTTATTAATCATGATTTCCAACTTTTTTGTCATACCAAAAACAATTTTCTGGTTGCAGGTCAGTGACTTCATTTGATGTTTTTTATGGAATACTTTTATAGAAACTAATACAGTGGTACAAACGTTAGCTGTAACTTTCATCTTGGCAATGATCAACAATTGTGGATCATATACATTTCTATGACAGTTCTTTTATCAAACAATTTTGGAATAATTTTTAAAGATATATTGTGATCTAACTATTTTAAAAACATATCTGCACTTTTCATAATAATAATTCCTTCGACCCAACATTGATCTTAAAGAGTAAATGTTTTGGGCAACTCAAAATTTGCAAATATACATTATATCATTCCTACTAGTGGATACATATATAAGTATATTTTCTTCATGAAAACCTCTTCTTCATATTTACACACATTCTTATTTATGAATTTGTCTTTCATAGAATTTATGTTATAAATTTTAACTTAAATGAATTTATTTTAATTCAATTATGACTTTGAATTGATTAATAAATAACATTAAGGATAAAATTGGATCAAACAATGTACACAAAAACTTTCTATATATTTTCTGTGAAAAATCGAAAACAAATAATAATATGAAACTAAAGTAATTGTTTATTTATACATTAAAAAATTCTACAATACCAAATTTTAATTTGGCTAATAGAAGATTTTGAGTAATAGGTATTCATATTAATGATATTCTAGCCGTATAACAATCAGCAACAGTGAATATACTTTCCAAATTTTCAACAACTACCAAATGAGTGTTCAAAAATTTTGTGTCACTCTCATGGCCATATTTAAATAAGATTAAATAAAAAAAATGAAATATTATTAGTGAGAATTCCAATTTTGTCTTAGTTTAATACTATTGGAATATTATTTGGGATTATGACTTAAATCAGAAATAAAATGTCACTTTTTACTTTCCTTTTCAATTGATATCTTGTTTTACCCGCTACAATTAGTTATTAAATTTAATACATTTTTTTATTATACTTGAAAAATGTAAAGTGTAATTAAGAGCAATATTTGAATGATTATATTTATAGATATAATGTATGATTCTTGTATTTAAATTTGTTCTAGTCTGCTCATAATACATCAAATAACAGTTGCGATTTTTATACTTTCAACTACATACAACATTAGCTTTTTACTTAAGTTTTACTTTATCTTTTAAATTATTAATGAGTATATTTCAAATTAATCAAAGACTGAAAATTAATTATATTTAGTGATGCTAATAAATTTAACAGATTGTTACAATGAATTATTAAATTTAATACTAAAATTAGCCTCGACATTAAATTACTTTTATCTATTCCTCAACTATTATAACTGACATCGATGAACTGTTTAGAATATATTTCTATATTATTTTTTATCTGACTCATAGTTGCACAAACTGTTTTATCTATGATAAATACTTTTAAGTCTTAATAGTTATATAAATCATAGGCAATCTTTGAACTAAGGCAGGTATAACCTTCGACATTAATAAGTTGTTGCTAAATAATTAATGCAATCTTAAATAAATTATAGAGATTAAATACACAATTAAACTTGTACCTTCTAAACTCAAAAATATGTTCTTATATTATTTAATCTATATAGTGCTTTTAAGATTGCATTAATTATTTAATAAGCCATATATATGTTCATTTTCTCCAAGAAGCTAGCAAACAAATTCATCATCAATAAACAATCAATGGGTCTGTGAATATTTTAAAAAAAAATATTATGAAAACGATTTATAAATTTTAGAGGTTTTTATTTTTTAAATAAAAATCACATTTTGATATTTACACATTAAAGGGATAAATTAGAAATAAAAATGCACACGTCAATAGACATATGTGTCAGCGCATACACACACTACTAGGCATAAACACATATATACAATAGATTAGAGTTCTATGTGTTTTTTGTTGCTTTCAATGATTTCAAGAAATTAAAAGTTAAAGTAATATGTTGGAGGAAATTGGAGTTTTAATTAAAATTTTACTTGCATTTTAAACAAATTTGTTTGTTTCAAAAATAATGCCCGCAAGCATGACGGTATAAATAATTTGAAAGTTATTCTCAGAAAAAATGGTATATTTGAAAAACATTATTTTGACTCATAATTTTATTTGAATATTATGAAGAATAAAAATTAATATATTTTAAAGATTTTATTATTTTCTTACGTTGCCTTTTTTTTTTAATGTACTCTCTAAATAAATATTATGACATCTAGAATGGAATTTTGGGTTTTATTATCTTCCTCTTTTGAAAGTCCTGTAATATAAAATGTAAAATTATATAGCAATCTTGTCTTATTATCTAGCTATCTAATAGTTTGTAAAATGTACAAAATAACAGAGTTGAAAGAAACCAATTTCAATCCTTAAACGTATTTCCTATATTTTCTGACACTTTTTAGCAATGTTACTACACAACTTGTAAAATGAAAGGAAACCTATTTTAGAACTCTTTATCATAGGCATTTTTTTATTTGTTTGTTTAATCTTCTTCAATCTTCCTGTTAGAGTAAAATAATTAGACAAGTAATCTTATGTGAAATGGACATTAAAATGATTGACCTCTTTTAATTCATTAAATGAGAATTTTTAATATATGTCTCTGGAAATAATTTTATAATGTTTGATTAATGTTTTATTTTAGACATTTGTGGTCTGCTCATGCAATGGACTTGGCAAGATCAAATTGATCATTTACTAGAACTGCAGAGTAGACTTTTACAAAATTATGTACATCAAAGACTGTGTAGCTACTAGAGACATTCCTACTATTAGATTATCTACTTTTTTAACCTATTCCATGTGGCTGTTTAGGTGTAAAAGACTATTCACTGTACCACAGCCAGATATAGATATTTTCTTTCTACAAATGCTAAAAAAACTTAAGGATAAAGACAGAACTTTGTCGTCTAAATTTTTGTTTGAACTGACCTGGTTACCTTTTAGTTTCCCTAAATAGTCACAGCCTTACTAATAATTATATAAACACTATTCAATGTTTCAATATATTTTGTTTTTTTTTCATGCTTTTCATGTTTTGTTCATTTTCTTTTCATGTATTAATCAATGATGCGGTGTGTGTATAATTCTCACGATACTAGATTATATTGGACATCTTAGTGAGCTCATTTAGAGTAGACACGAGGAAAATATATGAGATGATCATTGTTTGTACCACAAATATAATCTTGACTTATTAAATCAGCTCTAGCTCTGTGATAGACATTGGGTATATACCCTGTTAAAAGTACTCTTGTATTATATCATAATAAATCAAATGCAAGTGGGTTATACATACTGGTGTAGTAATACTTGTGTATTAATATAACTGATTTCAGTCCACCTTTTTATAATTATTGATTACCTATTTAGCAATACTTGTCAACTATTGACATTAAATGCACACCTTCTGTCAAATGTAATCATATTATGTTTCTTAAGTTCCTACTCAATTTTGGGTTTTATACCCTTTTATTGTAATTCAATAATTTCATGCCTTTTTTCTTTTGTCACATACAACCTTGTATTTTTTTATCAATGTATCAAATGTAAACATGCATATACTCTGTTAATAAAGTTTTGGAATAATAATAAAAAAAAAAAAGTAAACAAAAGACACCTAAACCTTTGTATTCATTTGTTCACCTTATTATAACTTTTTGCCTTTATTAACCTTTGCCATTATGTTGTTTAATAGTTTATTAGCATTGGTGGGAAAAAATTGTATGTATAACAGTAAAATATCTTAACATTTATTATATTATTTTATCTGAATAAAACCTCTATCTGCCTTAACACTTTTCTCTCTATCCAAAATTGTCCCAAACATAGGACTTCTCTCTTCCTCTAGAATTAACTTTATAACTCTCAACTAGGAAAGTATATATTTTTTTTCCATATGTCATAGCATCGGCCAGGACAAAAACTTACAACCGTCTGCAACCAATTACTTGCTTGCAAGGCTTTCTGCGATGACATCTCGGCTAACAACACTTGACTACCAGAAAAGTATATTGATTATGGAATCATCATAGAATGTAAATAAATATAAAATTGTTTTAGATCAGATAAAAATAATTTATTTTCTATCAATTTTATATATATATATATATATATATATATATATATATATTGTATATATATATTTGTAAAATATTTTAGTAGAGTAACTATATAAAAATTTCTCTTTCTTCTCTTGGTGATTTGGTTGGCTTGATTCGCACTTGAACAGATTACTTTCTGATATTATTTTAATAATTTTCAATTTGCTTCATTCCATATGCTAACTCATATCAGAATGTTTAACTTTTTAAAATTTTTACAACATATTAAAATTTTAAAATATTATTAAAAATAATATTTTTTTTTATTTATTTAAAGTAATCTTAAATTATTATTTCTATTGAATTAAAATAAAACCATTTTTCAATTAAAATAAATTATTAAATAAATACAATAATTACGTAGGCTCTCAATGTAATAAAAGAAAAGAGCTAATTTCTAGGAGAATATCGTCTGTTAGTTTGCTTTGTGGAAGAAGAACAGAAATGTCAAGGCAAATAGTGTAAATTTGCTGAGCTTATTTAGCCATTAATAAGTGAATAAATTACACAAAATTTTTATAAACATAAAATAACTTAGTGTTATCTAATTAAGATGATCACTAAATTTAA
The DNA here is from genome assembly GCA_028023455.1 of Epiperipatus broadwayi. NCBI lineage: Eukaryota > Metazoa > Onychophora > Udeonychophora > Euonychophora > Peripatidae > Epiperipatus > Epiperipatus broadwayi. Next base: position 2,990,746 of record JAQFVV010006335.1, read on the forward strand.
ATATCTTTTCAAGTCGGTCGCCAAGAATCAAGTCACCTAGCTTTCCAATATTACATTTTTGAAATGTCGAGCTTCCCAGTTTAAGTTTGAAAGAATTAAACACAAGATTTTATGTTTTGAAATATTTATTATCTACAATTTGAAAATTTAAATCAGTGTTTTAATTACAGAAGTTTTATGAAAATGAAAATTTGTTTTTTAAAAAAAAAAAGAAAAAGTTTAAGTTAAAATAAAGTAAAGCGTTAAAGCTATCAAAATATTTAATATTTCCGTTTTTTAATTCTGATAAAATATAATATTGATTGATATTTAACTTTACAATGCCATTAATATTTGCTAATTAATTTTAACGCTTGATCATAAACTTTTCAAATAATTAATCAAAGTTTTTATAATTGTATCTCTATTTAAAAATGAATAAATTAATTCTGTAATTGTTATTCCTGGATTAACGAATGGATAAATAAATATTCATGGATAGATAAACTTGAACACTTTTGATAGAGAGTGTAGGGATTAATAACTTTATGAAAAACATTTCATTTAAATTTGTGTATCCTGTTTTAAAATTGTTTCATGTTTGGAGAGCCACGCAAATCGTTAATCTAATATTGCTTTAATAACTAATCAAATGGATATAATTGCATGTATGGAATTTAACTACAGTTATAGCTATTACCTCATATACTTATTATTCTACACATTGTACATGGATTCCACGATCACATTAGGAGTTACAAAATGCTATACAATCCAATTTGGATACACATCTGTAAAATTATGTATTTGAACTATAAAATGCTTTACATTTAGTTTTATCACACACAACTTAATGTTATATGTTAATGAATAATACATTTATTTAATTTTATCTATATGAACTCGCATATGAAGTTCCTAAGTTATATTTGTTAGATTTAAATTAATAAAGGTTGAATAAAATATTTATTCAAAAGAATAGCGCTTGCGGAGAAAGCTTAAACAGTACTTAATGAATTCATGAGATATACCAATCTTTATGAGATATTCTTGAGTCTTTCCAGATTTATATTCCCATGCCAATATTATTTACATTATATTATACATGTTTATTTTAAGCAAGATAAGTAGTACATTAGTTGTCCTGATTATTGTAATATTTTACTAAGCAAGAACCCACATTTGCTAAAGTGTCAGCGTATTCTGAATAATCAGAAGAATTGAGGGGGATGATTTGCACTTTAATGTGAAGTAAATTATAATGTTGTTTTAGTATGTTAAAGGCTTTAATCTGTGCTGGTGGTTAATCCGCAGATTATTTTAATTGCCATTTTGTATTTTACACACATTCCTGCGCTGGTGGTTAATCCGCGGAATTGTGTGATTATACGTATGACTTTATGATAGTGTTTAAATACGCAAAACGTTAGTATTATTTAATTCCTACGTGTAGATGAATACATCCACAGGAATATGTTTGCTTCACAGATATAAGTTGGGCAAAGTATTTTAGTTAATCTGCCAAATCATCTTCTTCATTTGTAAGCATAATTTATCGGTTAGATTGATAAATGGTAGCAGGACATTCTATTCAAGTACTTCATGATAATTAACTGTTGGTTAATTATTATCTACCGGAGTGTAAGTTTACATTTTCATTTTAATTAATGATTACATTATAGCTAAAACATACAAACATCATATTATTTATTATATTATTATAGGTATACAGTAGGGATTTATTGGATCTGGAAATGACGTTCAATATTTCATAAGTTAATGCTGAATTTAATAATTGTCTCAATATTCATTATATTAGATTGAAATAAGGTATGATTAGGTTTTTAAATACTGTACCTGTGAGGTGTATTGAAGAAAGTCTATTGAACCATCATTTAATTATTTTATTTGTTTATTTATGTTTTTATTTAAAATATTGAAATTAACTATTTATTGTTCATAAAGTTTGTAAATAAAAGTTGATTTATAATTAAACTTACTGTGCCGTTGCTATGTGTCATTCATAACATCAGAAATTATAAACTTTGGATAGAGCATACATTATAGAGCATACATTGAATTACATATTATTGTCTACATGATATAAGAATTTATTAATATTTTGAGAAAACATTAAGATGCTTTTCGTCTTTGGTAGTATATGATTGGTAAGGTACAATAAAATCCCATTTACCTTTTCCATCATTGTGGCTTTGCGTAGTTGATTCTAGTATAAAATACAAATTAATTATTAAACTTGTGAACAGATTTATTCAATAATGATATGATTAAATATATTTACCTAACATTTTTAAATTTTCATTCGTCAATACAATAAGAGTCTCAATGATATATTAAATTATAAAAGAACCCAATTATTCATGTTTATTAATTGCAAAGCTTTACCTGGACTAGCATCTGTCTTAGAAATCATATAGATGTTTTAAAATTTCATAATTTTATGTGGTTCCACAAATTACGCTATCTTGTACATGGTCGGCCATAGGGTAGCATACCATAAAAATCGCAAATTGAGGTTTAAAAGTGATAAAATTGCACTTATAATTTGTTTAATATGTTTTATAATAATACTATGATAGGTCTTCGCGGTATACCCTGGCTGCGATCAAATAAATTATAAAAGTTAGGTTAATTCATTAATTTTGTCTGTAGTAAGTTGCCCCAGATGTTGATTGTGGTCTTTTGTGCATAAAATAAATAGTATGATATGCTTTTGGATACAGCTCTTAATAGCTGATAATGTGCAATGAGAGTTGATCAGTGACCAAGGTTACAATTCCTAGTGCACTTACGTGATGTAGTTGAGACCACGCATTTTACGGTTACAATTTATAGTGCCGCAACAAGTACGGCATGATGATGGGTAGTTGGAGGGGTGATGGAAGGTTGGTTACCACCTTTGTGAGCCCTCAGGGTGGACGGCTCCGGGGATTATGGTTACAATATATATATATATATATATATATATATATTGTAATGATCATATTTGTATATTCACACAACAAAATCCACAGTTTTATCAAATCATCCCAAGGCTATCAAAATGAGGTTGTTGAGACCCCGAATCCAATCTCACCTCAGTTGCTTTACTAATTCTCAAAGATTTACTACCTTATGGATGACATATATGAGGCTACACCAGTATCTTCTTTAATCGTGTGCCAGCAGTAGCACATCTGTAAACATGAGACTATAGGCAATGGACATGTTTAAAAGTATAGCCATATATATATATATATATATAGCCATATATATATATATATATATATATATATATATATATAAAAACATTACAAGCATAAAGCTAAATTAGTCAATATATAATTAAAATTACCCCAAATCCAAAATTCAACCATATTATTTTGCTGGTCTGGTTGAATTTTGGATTTGGGGTTATTTTATATATATTATTATTTATATATATATATAATTTTGGATTTGGGGTTATTTTATATATATAAATATTCTAACCTAATAATAAAATCATCATCGTGGCTATCATACCTAGTCACCGATCGTCGGTCATTTCTAACCTATAAAACATATATAAACTTATTAACTCTAACTATATAGTTACTCATAAAGTAACTAGTATTAACGAATCTAGATGTAGTTTAAGCTCAATACATCAATCGCCTCTATAATTAGGCATCTCATGAAATAACCTAATAAAGTGTATTCTCGGTGATCTGCAAACTCACCAATGTGCATACTCAGCCTAGCTCAGTGGTCGGTTAGTTATAAGAAGATTCAGCTGCAGAGATATGCAGTTAAGATAAAGAAAGAAATTAAATCATAAAACAAATTATCATTAGTAAAATAAATATCTTGGGAAGATAAAAAAAAAAAAAACTGTCATCATTTCCTAATTAAAAAAATTTAGAATAAAATAACATCCTCTATTTATCAAAAACACATTTTCTGAGCTATAAGTATTTGCACTTTTCACCAATGATGATAACTTTTCATGTTCTTGTTAATGTTACCAAAGTAAAAAAATATATTCACATTATGTAAATCTTTTGCCAATATGATCTGAAAATACTTTTCAGATAGCACCATTATAAGTTAAACTCTTTTAAGCAACGCCACAATTGTAATATCAATAATAATTGATCACTTCTTAATAAAAGAATAATTATAATGACAATAATAATCTCAGGGTTTCTTTGTTTAATTTAGGAAAATGCTGAACAGTACTGTGCTGTCACATATGACTGGCATTCTGGTCGGCTGTAGGAAACATTTACTTTACTTCAAAGTCAATGTGTCTTCACACCTCATGACAACTACTATATTATTTAAAGAGGTGATAATTATACTCAATACTGACATACAATTTTGAATAATACAGCCCTTTTATCCAGAATCTCAGCCAGAATAATAAAAAGACAAGGGTGCTTTTTGTGTCCCTTCATCATCCATGACAACACAATAAATTAACTAAGACTCCTTACTTCAACAATTTAACTGAAATGTGAATGGAATAATGTGCAGTCAGAGTTAATGACTTGGGAATAAATTCATTTTTACACTTACAAAATGTTTAGTCTGAAGTTTGCAATTCCATAAATAATTCTTATTAAAATAAAATGAAATGAAATATTCCGATCTGCTTAAATTTGTCTATCTGGTATATTAAGTTTTTAAGAGTTTGAAATGATTTCGGACTCAAGAAAAGGTTTTGCAAATATTGTGCAAACCCATTTATATTTAGCATACAAAAAAAAAAAAAAAGAAATCTACAACAAATATTGACAAGACTATAATTTATTACTATCACAAAAAAAATTTTATTAAATAATCTCACACTGATACAAAACATAAACCAATATTAATCTGTCTATTGTTTAGGTATGGATTAAAATTACAACTTCACCTGTTTGCAATCATGCGAATTGACTAACTAAAAATTACATCTCATTTACCAATACACTAATTTATAAGTTTGGTAAACTTTCTATAAGCTTTTACTTAAAGTTATTGACTAACTATTTTTGTTTTTAATTGATTTAATTATAATATGAAATACGCAAAATACTAAATTTATTTCTAATACATTTAATTAAGTTATGGTTTTTAATTGGACAATCTATTCTAATTATGGGTCATTTATCAGAAGTCGCACTCACCATCTTACATTTAACTTAATGTTAACTTAAGTTACGATAAATATTTTATTCGTAAGTGTAATTTAAACTATGAATATTACTTAATTATTAACTAACATTAAACATTGCGTTTGAATATTCCTCCAGCAAATAAGCGTTGTAAATTACGCAATTTTAACTTACTTTCTCCATTGATTTGCTTGTCAACTACTAGCAAGATTCAGCAGCACAATACAGATATTGATCTCAGTTACTAACGCACTATTGATACTAAAATGCACCTTCAGAAACTAACACCTCCAACATACCCTTTATCCTTGCCCTAACTTTTAAAACAAAGCACAATAACCAACACCTTCCATGGTGGAACTATCTTTATATTCACATGAGGAATACAGAATAACAACGAATGTCTGCAGAGTAAACTACTACACTAAAGTATTTTGGTGTTTTCTTGCCTCTTACTCAGGCTTAAAACGAACACACACCAAGTATAATCCTCTCCCAGGATTTAAACAAATTAAGCATCCTAAATGCTATATAAACTCTTGATCGTTCTATTCATGAGAATCGATCACATGGGCTATGAAACATACCCTAACATTATATTTAAACTATTCTTCTTATGGAAAATAAAGCTTTTGTGGAGATCATCTTCATCCCAAAAATAAATACATTATAAGTATTACCTATGCTGATATTAAGCATATACTAATGCTATATTTAGGCAAGATAAGAAAGCACACTAATCGTAATAAACCTATGTTACAATGTATACTTCGATCAATATCTGAAATCAATGGACATGACAGGAGAAAAGAATAATAATTTTAATTTTAATGAAGGAATATTCAAAAAGTAATTGGTAGCATACTATCTTAAACCAAATAAAGTGGATGTGTTATTAAAGAATAACTGGGACTAAATTCCTTAATTAATATAGTATAAATTCGGTTCAAACTTTAAACAAGAAATATCTTGTTATAGCATTTTTTTTTTCAGTTACTTCTGATAATTTTCAATATTTATTTTACCCGTTAAATATCTAAAATATTTTTCTTTTATGTACCTAACATACAAAGTTTATATCTACAATTGCATGTAATAATATAAAATATATTTTATAGATTTTTCTTCGTATTAAATATAAACTTAACCCAGAATAATTATAGTAAGACATACCTTTGTCATTACAAGATCATTAAAATGTTACTTAACCGATACAGCCTTTAACCTATGTTGATATAAAAAAAATAATAACATATAATTTTACAAATTAGTTTTTCAAAAAAAAAATCATTAATTAAACAAATGCCTGTTATCTCATTAGCAAAATATTTTTATGTGAGCGGTTTGTCCAGGTGAAGAGTTTCATCCAGTCGCATTTTACGAAGCATTTTAAAGTAATAAACGCATTTTTTTCTTCTTTAATGAAAAGTTTTCTTTTATTTAGTGCTTCTAATAATAATCAGGTAAAGAAAAATATAGCAGAACTGAAGATTAATTCTCACTTGAATTAAACTACTTAAATTTTGGGATCCAAGAGAAAAAAAAACAAATATTCTAACATAGACGAATATTTTACCATAGACGATAAACATACACAATCTTTTATTGACTATAGTATAGTTATTAGCTAGCTTACTTATGGACGAAAATGCGCACTTTTCCGAGAGATTATTATGATAATAACTGCAGTCGATTTACATCATATATAAAGTTTTAATAATTCCAACTGGTGTATAATACAATATATCATTTAATGTTATTATTAAGTCACTAAGAGATTTAGTTTTTGTTCATAATCTAAGAATTTTATTTTCTAATAGTAACTTCCCCGTAAGAATGCACGTATATAATTTTTTCTTATATTTACTTCAAGAAAATTTTTTTTTCCTTAAAAAAATATGCAGGTGTATAGTTTAGTATTATGATGATTATTAATTGTTATTATTATTTTTAAACAATTCTTGGTGAATAAAAACGTATGATAATGTATATAATGGCATTATTTGTAAAGGCAGATGAGATACTTAGAAATAGTGCTAAAAAAATGTCTCTAGTTCATCTTCCTTTGCTTCTTAATATTTCTTTCAATTTTTTTTTTATACCAAGAAAATATGAATAAGTGATACAAAGTTACCACATAATTATTTCCCACTTGGAAATCATTTGTTTTCCCTAATTTAGACACAATAAGATTTTTCCTGATTCTTTTAGTTAATTCTCTCATTTTAACTTTGTTGAAAACTTTAACTTTCGTGGGAAGCAATAAATTTTTAAATGCAGAAAGTTTTTAACTAGATAGATGGCATAGAACAAGATATCTTACCAAAAGGTTCAGCAAAGCATTATATGATTAGAGTTTTCCTTTGATTATACATTTATTTCTGCAAAATTAAAACAAAAGTTGTGTTACTAAATTTCAGCCCTGTTCTCTCCTTGAAATACTGATGGCAGAAGATTTCTAAAAAAATGATTTTGATTATGAAATTGGTCATTCTTTTGGACTTTAGCGACCTCTTCCAGAAAAAAGTAATAATAATCATTTGATTATAACATAAACAAAAGAAAGAAAAAACTTATTACAATCATATAGTTTTCAGCATTATTTAAATGGATTACAAAGTAATTTGACAATGAAAATAATAAATACATTTAATTAACAATAATTATCAGTGATTTCAATTCTTCATAAATTATTTTCTACAAATGGATTTACCAGAAGTTACTGTTCTTTATGATAAGACATTTATCTTTTCTTTTCTTCTCTACCCATCTAAAAAGCAACAACTGTTTATGATATTTGTTTTACATTCTATTATTTTGCTCTAATAAACAATATCTTCATTAAATTATTCATGTTCTTTTAAAAATATGATATTGCATTACAAAATCTATTAGTTATTCACCCAAACCATGCCTAGGTGAGTGAATAGCACACTTTATTAACCAATTATTACTATTGTTATTTTATCTTTTTATTTTTCTTAAAGAATAGCATTGATTTCTTGTAGAAATAATGCCAAATAAAACCAAGTGCCAAAAGCACTGGATTACAATACATAGGTGTAGCATGAGCATAATTACTAAATATGGATTGTGATTCTTAATAACTAATAGTTAACTAATTAATAATGAGCAAAATTGAGACACTAAACAGAAGATAAAATTTAAATTAATTTAATGAAACCAAAATATAAATGGTAAAACTAATAAATGAAATAATAAAGTTGCAATAGGATTATAGCGATTGTCTCACTCACAGGTGATAATTTTGGGGATTATAACTTATTAATATTTGAAGTGTTTGGTTCACATGCAGATGATGATTATAGGAATGCAAGCAGTTTTTGGTTCACATATATATATAGCGTTTCCAATCACTCACAGGTTATTTTAGTTTATAGGTTACAAATTGCTTAATTTAATTCTGCTTGTTATATATATATATATATATATATATATATATATATATATATATATATATATATATATCACTCACAAGTGATGAGGATTTATAATTTACTGAGTTACAATTTCATGAGACATCTTATTACTTTACAGATTGATTTCATTTTCTCATGATAATCTATGCCTAGTTAATGCTATATATTTGGATTTAGATTTGCTTTAGAGTTAGCATTTATAAAAAAAAATTTTATTGAATGCATATTATTTAACATATTCTCTATATAGTTTATATGCCTATAAAATTAGATTCAGTTTTATATCAATGCTGCACTATTATATGGCAGAATAAACTGATGATTGGTAGTCAGACTTCAGATACCAAGGCATTAGAAAATACATAATCTGAGTCTGTGCATCTCGAATGTGTGCTTGCTCATGGGATTCATACCTAGTACCAGTTCCCTTTTACCATACCCATTGCTGTGAAATAGGGAACTTTTAGTCCAGGTGATCAAACAATTAATTATAATATTCTGAGTCTTCTTGCTTCAGTCCTAAATATGCAGAATGGTGTGGCCCTTAAAATCTATGCCCAACTGAAGAAAATAATCGTCCGAACTAATAATGGAGTGGCTCTTAAAACCTATGCCCATTGGAAATAATATACAGCAACAAGTATGTATGCTGAAGCATTTCCTAAGGGCACATTCACCTCACTGACTATATTATTATATAATAAAATAAGATGCAAAACAATAGTTTTCTTTCATGAAACTACTGTAGATCAGTTCATAATTTAGCATCTATAACTATGCTATTGATTCTAATTTGCTAAGTGATCTATATAGGCACTTATATAACTCTAGAGAGGATTGCAGCATATTTTAGATAATCATAATACTAAACTCTAGTTTTATGCCATGTTTTATCACTTCAATTAAATATTAATTAAATATTGCATTCAAAGCAAACCTATCTTAAAGCATTTATAAGTTTTTAATTACATCTTTTAAATAAGATTTATTTTATCCATTTCAGAAGGGAGTTTTGTTTGTGCATTAATAAATGCAAAATTACATTCATGTAAGAATATTTAATCACTTCTCACTAATCATTTAATTATGAGTAAACGTCATTCCAAATAAACATAGCATAAACATATACATAATTAAAAAGAAAATAATATTGGCATAGATTTAACCAAAAGAAACAATTGTGGAAATAAGATTTTATGTAAGTGAAATCTGAAATTTGGCTTTATTTGCTTAGTTTAAAAAGGGAATGAAATAAAATAATCTAAGTTCGATTGATTCAGTTTAATATAATTTGAATTCATCTATGAGATTTATTAATAAAAGCAAATACTATTAGACTAAAATATATAAAATAATTTGAAAACATAATTATCATTTAATATAAGTCAATTAGAATCAATCAAATCAGTTAGGATAAATTAAAGAAAATCAAAATGAATCAGAATAAATCAGGCAAGGGTTATAAATTAAATAAAAGTAAAGAAAAGTTTACATTTTAATTTAGAGGTTCAGAATACATTAAATTACTTTGGCCATAATTAATAAACTTAGCTAGCTTTTAAGATTTACGAAGTCTAGTTTAAAAGGTAGCTTTAGGTTGATGAAGATCTGTTACTTCAATACATTTCTCTGCTGTGGTAAGTTGGCTTCATCTTGAGCATTCTCTTTAGGTAGCATTGGCTTTAAGTACCTCTTTCTCCGCATCCTGTAGACTATCACTGGGGTCTAGAAAGCAAGGAAATTGTCTTCTACCCCATCATCATCATCATTTTACAAATTCAAAAGCTATAACTTGTCAGTTGACTGTCTCTATTTTCCAAAGATGGCTGAAGTAAGCTTATATATGAATTCACCCCCCCTTTTCCATTTTCTTAGTAGTTTCAGATTTGTTTTTCTAAATTACCTCACTGTATTCTTGGAAATCTGGGATACCTGCTGTTATCAATTTTTTTGCAGATGCATTTCCTGAGCTTGACCAGGTTAATTTGTTCTTACTTGGTTTTATAATCTATTTTGACTCTTAAAATTTTAAATAGATCAGAATACAGTGAGAAGGATTAATTTTATTAAATCACCTTTTTTGAAAAATAAATCTAAAGAAGGAAAAACATTTTATTATATATGTAAGCAGTTATATAATTTAATGATATATGCCGAAATATTATAATTTCAAATATAAATTTTAGAATAAATATTCTAAATAAAGAAATACTCTGTTTTAATCTTATAACATTATTCTTTCCTGCATATATGCAGTTTCTTGTTACACATATATAGCCTGTTTCCATGTATTTAATTACCAGAAATATATATGTGCGTATTTACTGATTTTTACATATATACATACATTTTATATACTGTATGCTAAAATACCCACACATATATATAACTAGTATAATTAGATTTAAAAGAATAGCATAATATTAGCATATTATATGAGGATATGGGTAAAGGTATACATAAATAAATACTACTATAGTATATAGTAGGTGAAACAGAAAGATAGACAAATCTAATTGTTTCAATATATAAATATTCAAATCACCAATCATGATGTCATGTGTTATAATGTACTGTGACTTCTCCTTATATGTAGTCAGAAATCCCTCACCAACTATGCCCTGAGAAACCTGTTAGACACTTTACCATTCTTTTCCATTCCCCACCCTAAGTTTTCCCATAATCTGCCCCATCCAATTTCCACAACAAAATCATTGTCAACTTCATGATCTTCATATCTAAATCCCCCTTATCTTTTCCCAAATCCAGCATAAAAACCAATAACCCACTTAATGAAGTTATGGAAAAATAAATATGAACAAACTGATTATACAGAAAAAGGGTTATTGGTTTTTATGCTGGGTTTGTGAAAAGATGCTTGGAAGCAGAAAAAGTCAAATAATGAAGTTATGGAAGAATAAATATGAACAAAGTGATTGTACAGAATTTGTATCCATTCTACTTCCAAGCATTTACAGTGAATTAATAGATGCCTAATATTTTCTATGCTTTCTTTACACAACTTTCAGACTAAATCACCCATATTTTTCCATTTACATGTATATTCCCTTGTTGCTAAAGATCCTGTTTTAGTCTTAAACAATAATTTATTATCATAAATTAACTCACACACAATGTTCCATTTACTTCTATATATATTTAAACTCTTTTACTCTCCACACTAGTTCTCCATCTCCCTATTCTTTATTAATGCATCTATTCTTCTATCCCATTCCTTACCACTTTAACACCCAACAATCCACCTAACACAATCATCCTACCTTTTGTATACAAGTATACTGATATAAATTCTTTATCCAGATCTTCTGCATACTGCATTACTTTGCTTACCCATCTTATTGTCTACCCTTTACTTCTAACCCAATTAAATACTATTTTGGCTATTCTTTTTTTAATCCATAACTTGCAATCTACCAAACATTTTCATTTTCCTTTTTGCATCTCTCATATAAAGACTTGAACATCCCATTTCTTCTTGAATTGCCTCCTTATATGTCCACACATCTGCATTTAATGTATGTCTGCCACTAAGTAATCTAATACCTCTTTATTAACACACAACATGTCAGTGCCATGTGTTAACCCTGCTACTGCAATTCCCTACCATACAATTCTAGCTACATCATATTTATTATATGAAAATAATGTTAATTTCTTTATCAATCCCTTTCTTTTCTTTGCTTCATTTATCAATTTTTCTCTCCCATTCATCCAAGAATTTTTATGATTACTTAAGATGATTCCTAAATAACTATATCTATCTAATACACTTTAACTTTATATTCCCCAATAAAAATTCTTCATCTTCTCTTTCCTCAGTATTAATCATCATTATATTTAATTTCTCTTCACTGAATTTAATCCCCATCTCCTTACCCACCCTTGCATATGTCCTCAGCATAATCTCCATATCTTCTCTTCTTTCTGCACACAAAAAGACATCATCTGCAAAAAAAGTCCTGAAAAAGTATATACTCCCTTGCCACCTACTAATGGTATCTCTATAACTCTTTCTATTCTTTCTATTGCTTTCGCCATTTTACTCAAATACAACAAAAACAAAATGGGTTATATAGGACATCCTTGCCTTAGTGCTACCCCATTTTAAACTTTAACTGATTATATATCCCCTAATTGATATGTATAATAATTATTTTATATAATCTTTTAATATTATTCACTAAAGCTTCATTTATTCCCAAATTTGCTAAACTTACCCATAATATATTTCTATTTACTCTATCATATGCCTTTTCTATGTCTATAAAACTCATATATAACTATCTACCTGAGTTCTTACTCATATCCATAAGTTGTGCAACTACAAATAAACTCTCTTTTACATACCTACCTGACCTAAAACTTTCTTGCATTTCTCCCACTATACTATTTTCTTCCATTCATTTTGCAACTCTTCCAGCCACCATACATAGAAAAATTTTATATAAAACTGATGTTACCACTGTCGGTCTATAATTTTTTAACTTTCTGTGATTCTTACCCTTTCTTTTAAATAATAATCTGATGGTAAGATATTTCAGCAATGCCCTCTGTGAACAAATATAAATTCTGAACTTCAGCTGTTTGAAGTTCAGAATTTATATTTGTTTACAAATGGGATTGCTGAAATATCTTGACATTGTAAAGGAGTGTAAGATTACTTAGAAAAAGTGCAAAGATAAGTAGGAAGACATGCATTAGTTGCAGATATGTGGATGACAAAGGATGCAATTCAAGGAGAAATGGGATGGTCAAGTTTTTTTATGAGAGATGCAAAAAGCAAAATGAAAATGTTCATTAGATTGAAATTTATGAATAATCAGAGAATAGTCAAAATATTATTTAATTGGATTATGAGTAATGGACAGGAAAACAATGTGGATGAGAAAGGTAGTACTTCATCACATCATTCACAGTACCCTGCCTGGTATCCATAGCTTCAGCTGTAGTGAGATGTATTTTCCCTTTTCTCCTGGAAAACCTGGACCATTACAATATATATATATATATATATATATATGTATATATATATATATATATATATATATATATATATATATTGTGCCCTTATCTATAGGTCATAATAGGGTAGAATGGTCAATTGCTAAAAAAATTTAAATTTTAAGATATGTTTGTATGATATATAAATAATAGTAGGATAATTAGATTTTATAGTACAATTTAAAGCTGAAAATACCTGGTATAAAAAAGTGTAATGGATTATTTTAAAAGAAACAGTTAAATAAAACTTAATTATGTCCTTGCTTATGGTTGTAAAAGCTGGCCATATAAAATAATTACAGCTATAAATAGTTAAAAGTATATTAATAATTCGAGTATGATATTTTAAAACTAATAAATTAAATAAATGCTATATGTAGTGTTATAATTATATTTAATAGTCAAAATTTAATCTAATATATTTTAAAATAAACTTTAGGATGGTAAAAATTATATTTAGTTCTACAAGTTTAAATTATTTTCCAAATTTTTTATAAAATATATCAGTTTTGGTAATGTAGACCGAGATGTAAATTAAAAATCATCTGATAAAGTTAGTAATCATGTGACTGTATATTATATACCTTCGCACACACGCTTGTTAGGCTAATAATAAAGTTTGTGAATTATAAAACTAAATATAATTGCTATCGATCCTTAAAGTAAAAGTTGAAATATTAAATATTGTTTTAATAATTGTTTTAAAATTTAAATAATTTTGATAAAACTATAATTGAATTTAAAAATACCATTCTAAGTAATATTTCAAATCATTACGTCATAAATGTCTTATTTGAAAAATCTAGTCTGTTATAAAACTAAAAAATGTGTAAATTTGTTCTCGCTAAAAGTCATTAACCAATCAACGGAGGTAATTTAGCAGACAAAATATAAGAATTAGATGAAGCGGGAGAAAGTAATGTGTAAGTGAAGGAGGGAGTAACATATTTTTTTAGCTGGATAAGACCGTAAGCTAGAAAAGTGATATAATTTTAAAATTTTGTATTTATTTTAAAAGTTTTCTATAACATATAATATTTTGACTGCCTTTACATGAAGGGCTAATTTTTAAAAGTTTTCTTACCAGTAATTTTATTCAAGTTTAGCCAAAACCTTGCAGTAAAAATGGAAGTACTAAAGGAAAAAATACCTAAAAATATTGCTAAAGGAAAAATATTTGTAAAGTGCCTCGATACAGCTTTATTTATGCTCAACCAAAAACTTATTATTGTAACTCAGAGGAATATAATTAGGACGTTATACGAAAACTTAAAAGAGAAGTTATTTGCTGTCAGGAAAAAATTATGACACACAAATTTATAAGGCTACTCTAAAGTTTTTTTTTATTCTTCTCTATGAAAAAAAATTAAGATGCTGTATATTATAAAGAATTATGTAAAAGTTATAATGAGAAAAAAAATGTTTGTCCTTTTTAAAGGAAACATTACAAAAATATAGTACCAGAATTTTAAAAGAAGGAAAAAAAGTTACAGAATAATAAGATGAAAGAGCTATTGTGTTTTATGAAAAAGTAACAAAAAACTTTCTCTAAGAAGAATTGAAAAAATATTATAAAGTGTTCATTGGAGAAATGCTTGATTAAGAAAATATAATTTTAAATTACTTAATAAAATGGATCCATGGAAACAGAAAATTTTTATTGAATATTTAAATCAAAGTACCTAGAAGATGCATCATAAAAGTCGCGCGGGAAAATCTTAGCAGAAAATATTAGAAGAGAATATGTAGACGTTTTCTTTACGGGATTAATTAATATCATAATTAATAATTGTATTAAATATTATGAAAAACCAAGGATTGTCGTCTATGAATATTTATTAAACAGAACAATAATTGTTTTGCCTTAAAATTGAACAAGAAGTGACTGAAGAAGAAATAATAAACATTTTTTTTTAGCTTTAATATGAACGGTTTTCAAGAAAGTTTGATGAAGAAGTACAGTAAATATAGTTTAAATATTTTTACTAAGTTATTTTAAAATATAAATGTTATGTGAGATTAGGGAAAACATATAAACATAAATTTAGTAATATTGAGATTTAAATATAATAGCTTGATAAAATTATTAGAAATATTGTTTAAAAATAAAGTGTATGTATGTGAGTCTTATATCTACAAGAATCAAATGGATGGTGAAGCCTACGGAACGCGATCGAGAAGACAAAGATCGTTTGGTAATTTTGATATTTATTTATAATGCATAATGTATTTTTTTAGATCATCTATTGATTAAGAATGAAGAGTGAAAGTTTAAATTATATGTACACATTTTATACAACATTTTTAACATATTATGAGATAGGAGTAATTCGGAATATGCATGCAATAATTTATTTAAAGTATATTAATAATATAATTTAACAGAACAATTGTGTGATTCTTTTGAACTTTCATGTGATAAAGTATTCAGATATTTTAAAATAGTTTGTATATGATTAAATATACGAGGAAAGTAGTAAAAAAATTTTCTTATAGAACAGTGGAATAGTTTTGAAATAAATGAATTTTATTATTGTTAGAAATGCAGATATGTATTTGTCGATGTACAGTATAGAAAAATCTTGAGAAATAAGATCGGATAGTGACTTGGAAGTACTAGTGGAGAAAAAACCAAGATGATGTTTTTTTTTTAAGAAATAGGAAAATAAAGGATTTAGATCATATTTAGTTTGTGTGATTTCAGTATAGTTAACTAAGCCCTATGACTGAACACATATAGTTTGGACAGTGTTTTTTGCATATTTTTTAAACTTTGGATGTTATAGTAAAGCTGAAGAAATAGCTTTAACATCGTTCCTATAATAGAGGTTGGTAGACAGATAAAGGTCACTCCTCTATAGTGTCTTTTAATTCACTGTGCCATGATTGTCAAGGTATATGACGAATAATATTCTAGTTGTATTTTGATCCTATGCATCTATCTTCGCTATCCTTATTTTGTGAATCTGCATCGGTCAGACAGATATTTTCAAAGAAATAATAAAATAGAACTGAAGATATGTTATCGTTTATGTAAGAATAGTTTATTTGCTGGAATGTATTGTATTGTGTAACTTTAAAATTGAAAGTCCAAAATATCATAAAGAGAGAAAGAATCATATAATACATTGTAAAATTAATTCAGAAATGAATATAAGATTTTGAAAAGAAATCTAAACCAAGTATTTTAAAAGTGATAATAAAATTTGAATGAATTTTTTTTTTTATAATATTTAGAAAATAAGTATTGCATATTTATTAAGAAAATAGTTCAATAAGGTATAATAAACATATACTTGTGCATGGTATATTAATAGTTGTAATTATATCATCCGAAGTAAGGCTTGAATGAGAATATTAGGATTAATAAACATTGGATAATAAACAATAAAAACCTAATACCGAATGTAGAACAATGTTTTGACTTTGTAAAATTCCATACAACCAATATAAAACTAAAATTTGTTATTTTGTAAAATTTTACTACGAATGTAAATTTTGTAATTAAAAATATAATTTTAATAATATTAGGTATGAAAAGTGTTTGTGATAAGCATATAAAAAATGCATTTTGTAACAAGCTAACCATGATAATAAATCAAGTAATAATACTGTATTTTGTTAAGTGTTAAAAAGATAAGATTTAACTAGAAAAAATAAATAATATTTTGATTTAATTTTATAAACTAGTAAACTAAGTTGTGATAGGAGAGTAAGGGATATCCAATGTACATAATGTAAAAATATTGTTAATTTATTTATGTTGTTAATAAACTTTGTTTTAAATTTGTGTTAAAGTTTTGTGTCCGCGTTGTTATTTCTCCACATGGATGCATGAAATCAGATACATTTATAATTGAAACAGACATATAGATTTTGCACAAAAGGTAAACATAAAAGTGTTATAATAATTTTGAGAATTTATTGGTATGTTAAAATTAAAAGATCATAATTTTATATTATTTATTGGTCATAAGTCGGTTGCCACAATATTACATTAAATTATATGCTAATGTTGTCACACGTATTCTGTTATCCGATTATTAAATTACTACCACGTATGTATTTATTTATTTCATTTAAGAAGAAATAAGATTATATTATATTATTATTATTATTATTATTATTTTATTATTGTTAGTTGCTGTGTAGTAGATTATGACATAAAATTCCCTTTTCATATTTTACTACCGTAATTTTAAATCAGTTAGAATACAATTTATGAACCTGAGATTTTATTTTATTTATTTTACTTCATTTTATTTAATTGAGCTAGATTATTGTTATAAAGAAGATTGAGATATAATTATTATTTTAATCGTAGTGCATAGAGTTTTAAAAGTTGTAAGAATACTATGAGTTAGTTATTGGGTATAGTAAAAAGGGGATAGTGTTCTTATGCCATTGAGGTAGTATCGTGTGGATAATGTCTCAATGTAGTCTATCTCGTTCCCCGTATTATCACTCCATGTCTCATGAAAATAGTAAATATTTGTTAATTCATTTTAAAATTGAACCGTATTTGTATTTAGAAATTAGAGTTAGTAATCATTTTAATCAATGCTGAATATTTTATTTATTTATTTGTTAACTGAGCTAGAACCCGGAATATTCGTTATAAACAGTATATTTTGGGGTGAGGATGCACGGGGGGAGGTTAGAATATATATATATATATATATATATTAGTGGTAATTTCCATATATAGTCAGAGATATTCTCAAAATAATCTCATAAATGATATCAACACCAGAGAATAAAGATGAGCATTCAGTATCACATACACAAGACTAGATTACTTTGAAGTTCCTGATGGCTGAAAAATATTGTTCTTTTGTTTTTTTAACTAATACATCAATATTTTTTAATTTTACTTGCTATCATCAAATGAACACAAAAAGGACAAAATATCTCTAAAGGTAGCTACAGAAAGGTGAAGAAAAACTTAAAAATGACCAATATCTCTCTCCAAAATTCTTCAAATAAAGTATTCTGCATTTATTATGGTAAGTTAATTAATATTTTACAAATTATATTTAATTTTATTTTTAATTTTTAATATATATTTTTATTATTAAATTCAATAGTAAAAATTTTTTTCTTTACTAAATTTTTTTGTTTGTTTTTTAAAATAATGTTGTTTTTTAAACATTTTTTTATATAATATTAAAGCTCTTTTGATGATTGTCTTAATAGTAATAATCTTAAAGATTAACCTGAATAGCTTAGCATAATGATAGAATATTAAACTTGAGATCATAATGTGTTTTTAGATTAAAACATTCTATTGTCTTTTGTTCTTGAATGTCACAAAACATTTTTATTAGCTTATCTCAATCTTTTTTTTTTACTTTTACAGAGATTGTATATTTCTAAATAACGACTCCATCTGCTACTTATAATATTTAAATATCAGATAACCTCCTGAGCAACTTACCATCTCTTTATATTTATTTTCCACTTTAGAGATTATAAAGTACTACATAAAAACTCAATCTTACACTTATCTGCGCATATATCATATAAACTTTTCAGAAACATATTATTTGATTATATTTTACTTTTTTTTTTTTAATAAAAATAACATTTTCTTTTCAAATTCTAAAATTAAAATTTTTTAACTGTAATATACTCTGTTTGTGGGCATATTAAATTTATTACATTTGAATTTTTTTAAAAATAAATAAAAGTATTTTTTTTTTGAGATTAACTTTTTCTATTATACATTTTTGGAAGTTTTATATTCTGAATATTATCAATTATTGAATAATTTTGCCACAAAATAATTTAATCGATATTAATTCTGCATTTCTGTCAAAAATAAAATCTATATTACCATTTTTTATTTACTTTTATTAATTTTGAGTTCCGTGTTATAATTCTCAAAAAAAAAAAATAATAATAAGCATTTTATCTTTTATAACTAGTCATTAAGTCTATTTAAATGAAAAATATGAAATGTTATAATTTTATTAATTAATTTTTACTAAAATTTGAACTGAAAATGTATAAATTACTTTCATATAATTTTATTAAATTTTAGAACTTTGAAATTTGCATTGATTTTAAAACAAAAGCAAAATATTAAAATATTAAAAAATTGAATCATTTTAATATAAAAAATGAGTTGTTTTAATAAATAAAAAATATTCATTTTATTGCTACTTTTAATAATGAATATCTGTGTAAAATTACTTTAAAAAAAATTATCTTCATATAAATGAAATGCTAAATTGCAATCCTATAATTATTGGTTTATATCTGGAATAGAATTTTTATTACTAAAGTATAAAAACTCCATTATTGAAATTTAATAAACTATTGGCAATTATAACCATCTTTTTTACTTAGAGAAAATATTAAGAACTTTAATATAAAACCTTACGACATTTTCTGGGACTAAAATCCTTTTCCAATGCAAGCAAACATGCATTAAGGTTTATTTAAGTGTAATATATTCTTTGCACCGTTACAATTGGAGAAAATTCATTATCTTTTATTATGATAAAAATGAATGAAATATGCATTTATTATTATAGTTTTGATACAAATATCTTCCAAAGTATTTTGCTATGGGTATGTTTTTGCTAAGTAAAAAAAAAATAGTATTTTTCTTTTTAAAAAATTATTTTATAATTGCATCTTTTTATTATTAATATGGAAGTAGGAGTTAGACATTTAAAATAAAAATATTTACATTAAAAATTATTTTTGACTGAACTATTTATTTTTAAAAAAATTAAAATATTGGATATTATTGAAGTAAAAAAACCAGTCATAGTAGTTAAAATAAGCTGCAAATTATTCTAATCACAAAAAGTTAATCTACTATGTCTTAAAAGATTTATTTTTTCTTTAATGACAGTAATTTCTATAACTTATCTTTCATGATCATAAGCTGTGGTTTGAATTTGGGTTATTGCTAGTCATTGAATAATTAATCAATAAATGGATAATTAATTTATCATAGTTAAACTGTAAGGTTAATGGAAACCTTTTAAAATCTTTATTATCTATGAGTTTAAAAACTTACAAGAAATAATCTTTTTCTACTGTTTCTTTATTAGAGGTTACTAAGAAAGTTTTAGCCTAACAAAAATCCATTAAAGACTGATTATCTTTTTAAATTAATTAATATGATCTTAATCAGTGAATAGAGATCGTTGTAAAGAAGTAATTTATTCTGTAATGGAATAATAATAAAGCCGAAAAATGTTGTTGAAAAAATTATAAAAATAAAAATTATTGTTTTATTAATTAATAAACTAATAGTAATGCATTTATTAAAGAGCTCTTAATTTTTTAAGTAATTACAACTATTTTTTATGTTCTTAATTACCTGATCTTACCTTAATTTTTATCAACAATTTATTTAATAAACTTCTTCTTTTGTGTATACTGCAAATCATTGATTTCCCTTTATTTTAATGGTATAATTGTAATCTTGTATTATTTTTTTATGTACACTTTTCTGTTGTGTTTCTAATATCAAACAAGACTGATTTTTTTATATGTGTTTATAGTTTTTATTATTAAATTTTTACATCCCTATTTCTTTAAGATCACTTTTAAGGTTTTAATATATACATATTGAGATTATGTATATATCCTAAAATTTAACAAAAAAATTAAAATAATGAGAATATTAAAATTAAATTTGTATCCTTTTTCCCACAACACCACCACCTATATTTTTATTTCTAATACAATATAAATATCTAATTTTTTAACATTATTTTCACTATTAATTCTACCCCATTTGTTGATTTATATTTTGTTAAATATGAAATAATATTATTTATTTATACTAATGATGAAAATTTAATTTTAATACTTTATCAAAGATTCAATTTATTTGATTAAATTTGTAAGATTGCAAGGTTACATATAATATCAATATACATGTATATTAACCCATGAAGATGATTTATACATAAAGAAGTCAAAGTTAGAAATTTAATGATATAATTGACTAAGATATTTACAAGGGTAGGTTCAAACTGTAATTCAAAACAAACAGTACTCGACCACTACACGTGTGCTCATGTGAATCAAGGGTTTTCTCATATTCAACCAAACAGTATTGGTTTTATATGATAGTATATCCCATGTGTAGTGATTGATTACTGTCTATTTAGAAATTTAATAATAAAAACTGTAAATATTAGAAAAGTTAGTAATTTTAATAACAGAAACTATATTTTCATATTTAAAATTTAAAAAAATATATATTTTTATAGAAAAACTTTACTTAATAATTAAAGTGATTATTTTAAACATGAAATTTTTTTGGAAAAATTTTGAGATGAAATAACTCTCATTTTGAACTTCGACTGAAATTGTTGTACTCAAACTGTAACTTTGGTGACATAATCCCTCAAGCAAATGACAATGTGATTTATTATTATATTACAGTTTAAAATATTCATCAAAAAATCTATTTGACCTTGAGTTAACTCTATATAATCTAATAAATTCTTATTCCATAAATAGGCAAAATATTGTTGTTGTTTTTTTATTTTGTTTAATAATGTAGATATATTTTTGGATTTTTATTTAAAACCGATATAGTGTAAGTTGTATATTTTAACATTATTTGTTTTTTATACTTTTTTTAATTTATACTTTTACAATATTATTTTTATAAGCGATTGATAATTTTATACTATTATAAAATAACATTAAAAATTAGTCTATCCTTAAATGTAAAATCTTGTCTCATAGTTTAAAATTTTTAAATAAATTGTATAATATTTAAAAAAAGTTTTTTGTTATAAAAATATGGATATTTTCAAATATTTTTAAACGTCACAAAGCCATTCATATATATATATATTGAATTTCCGTATATTCTTAAAGCAGAGGTCAGCGACGGCTGTTTTACAAGCAGTGTCTCAGGTTAGCGGGTTCGCTTCCCGGCTGATGCTATGACACATGAGAATATTGATTTTTCAGATTTTAGAATGAGTTACTTATTCTAAATTAAAGACTGAAATTAATTTTCTCAAAATTCAAAACTTTGTCTTACTATTATGACCAAAAACAAAACAAAAAATAAAAATGCAAATATTAGTTATAATGATATTAAATAAAATTGATTACAAATATTAAAAATAAATTTAATGATTCAAATAAGTAAATTTAATGATTCAAATAACAAAAGCAACTTGTCGAAATCTCTCAAAAAATTTGTACAAAAAAGTTATCATTTCTAAAAACAATATTTTTTAAAAAAATATTATTACTATTTGAAATACTTGAAATTATTAATATTTATTATTTTTTAAAATGAAAATCTATACTTTTTAATTTTACTTGGCAAAGAAAGTGTTAAAATATAAATCTCTTTTTTATCACACTTAAGACGCACTATATTCAAAATGGTCAACTTCTTAAACAAAGATCTACTGAAACCAGCTCTACAGAAAAACTTCAAGTGAATTAATGAATCGTTACTATCTCATGCACCACAGCTTTAAATCTTTTTACGAAAACTGAACTACAATTTAAAAATCAAGTCTATACAGACATTTTGAACCGTGTGTATATATATATATATATTACATCTTGATTTATAAGTGTCACTGAGCCCTCATAATCTTCGCATTAATTAATTCAAATAAACTAAACTAACATTTATTTCTAACCAAGGAAGGTGTGGAGTAAAAATTATTATATAATAAACAATATTTAAATATATGTATATTGTTTATATTAAACTTAATGTAATTTTAAGGGACATGAACTCGAATTTTCAAGCTCTTTATATTTATAGAATCTATCTTTTACAATTGATATACATGACCACATACATGTAAAAAAAGATCTCCAATATGTGTATTTTGTGCAGACTCAGGTAAATGCTGGGTTTGGAATTCACACATATTGGACATTATTTTGTTTTTTTTCACATGTGTATGTCATGTGTGATAATTATATAAGATATATTGTATAGATGTAGGGAGCTTGAATGCTCGAGTTCATGTCCCTTATAATTACATTTAGTACAGATATATGTTTAAATATTACAAATTCAGCCTGTATTTTTTCCATCCCTCTTCTGTATAATTAAAATGGATATATTAAGGCCTATGTGTGAGGGGTCATACAGACTTAAAGTCAACATAGGTATGACAATAATATTGGTATCATCAAGAGCTTTGAGCATTTTATCCTTGGATTCTCAATGAAATAGATTTCTGAAGAGTTGGAGAGTGGAGAGACCTGAACGGCCATTTTGAATTCACAGAAAAAATTACAGGACATACAATTTTAAATGAAATGTCTAATTTATTACAATAAATAACAAATATATATACATTTTTAGAAAGTGCAAATATGAAAGAATGTAATGAAGCTGATAAAATAGTCATTACCACAAAAAAATAATTAAAGAAAGGAGATTTTTCACATTTTTAAATATCTTTATTTTTACATTGGTTCACAAACTCTCAATTTTGAAAGATATAGCCTAAAATGATAATTTCATAGACAGCTTCATCACATTCGTCATAAAATGCAGAAAAAAATAATATATAACATGACCTACCTGAGTTACAGATTGTTGGTGTAATGTGGCAAAAGGTGACCATTTCAATTTCTTTTTTCTGCTTGACACTCTCTATGTTCTATTTGCAAAAATTGCAAGCAGTTGTTTTTCTAGGCCCTCTATGCGGGATATCTATTAGAAATGCAAGGTTTTAGTGAGGATCAAAAAAAAAATAACAGTAATAACTTTAGTAAATTCTAAGTTATGGGGGTAAAAAATAATGACTATATTATTGAAAAATCAGGGGTGGGGCGAGATAAATTATGCATTATTTCATGGCAAATCATAATTGCCAAATATGCAAATAAATAATTTAAAAATTTGTTTCTAAAATAAAATGAATAACAACATAGTAAATTCTAAGTTATGGGGGTAAAAAATAATGACTATATTATTGAAAAATCAGGGGTGGGGCGAGATAAATTATGCATTATTTCATGGCAAATCATAATTGCCAAATATGCAAATAAATAATTTAAAAATTTGTTTCTAAAATAAAATGAATAACAACATAGTAAATTCTAAGTTATGGGGGTAAAAAATAATGACTATATTATTGAAAAATCAGGGGTGGGGCGAGATAAATTATGCATTATTTCATGGCAAATCATAATTGCCAAATATGCAAATAAATAATTTAAAAATTTGTTTCTAAAATAAAATGAATAACAACATAGTAAATTCTAAGTTATGGGGGTAAAAAATAATGACTATATTATTGAAAAATCAGGGGTGGGGCGAGATAAATTATGCATTATTTCATGGCAAATCATAATTGCCAAATATGCAAATAAATAATTTAAAAATTTGTTTCTAAAATAAAATGAATAACAACATAGTAAATTCTAAGTTATGGGGGTAAAAAATAATGACTATATTATTGAAAAATCAGGGGTGGGGTGAGATAAATTATGCATTATTTCATGGCAAATCATAATTGCCAAATATGCAAATAAATAATTTAAAAATTTGTTTCTAAAATAAAATGAATAACAACATAGTAAATTCTAAGTTATGGGGGTAAAAAATAATGACTATATTATTGAAAAATCAGGGGTGGGGCGAGATAAATTATGCATTATTTCATGGCAAATCATAATTGCCAAATATGCAAATAAATAATTTAAAAATTTGTTTCTAAAATAAAATGAATAACAACATAGTAAATAAAATAAAATAAATAATCAAAAGGAATTACAAGCAATTATTATATATGAGTGGGAGATGATGATGACTGTTGATTCAGCATTGTGAGGTATTTATTTTTTTCACCTTGTTAGTTTCACAGAACAGAGTGGATAGTTTGAAGACAGTTTGCAAATTGTTGAAAATATAAATGCATGAGCAAAATCAATTTCAAAATAACTGATGATGATGATGTGGAGCAACTGGTGATGATACATACATAGATGATGATGACTGTTGATTCAGCATTGTGAGGTATTTATTTTTTTCACCTTGTTAGTTTCACAGAACAGAGTGGATAGTTTGAAGACAGTTTGCAAATTGTTGAAAATATAAATGCATGAGCAAAATCAATTTCAAAATAACTGATGATGATGATGTGGAGCAACTGGTGATGATACATACATAGATGATGATGACTGTTGATTCAGCATTGTGAGGTATTTATTTTTTTCACCTTGTTAGTTTCACAGAACAGAGTGGATAGTTTGAAGACAGTTTGCAAATTGTTGAAAATATAAATGCATGAGCAAAATCAATTTCAAAATAACTGATGATGATGATGTGGAGCAACTGGTGATGATACATACATAGATGATGATGACTGTTGATTCAGCATTGTGAGGTATTTATTTTTTTCACCTTGTTAGTTTCACAGAACAGAGTGGATAGTTTGAAGACAGTTTGCAAATTGTTGAAAATATAAATGCATGAGCAAAATCAATTTCAAAATAACTGATGATGATGATGTGGAGCAACTGGTGATGATACATACATAGATGATGATGACTGTTGATTCAGCATTGTGAGGTATTTATTTTTTTCACCTTGTTAGTTTCACAGAACAGAGTGGATAGTTTGAAGACAGTTTGCAAATTGTTGAAAATATAAATGCATGAGCAAAATCAATTTCAAAATAACTGATGATGATGATGTGGAGCAACTGGTGAGGATACATACATAGATGATGATGACTGTTGATTCAGCATTGTGAGGTATTTATTTTTTTCACCTTGTTAGTTTCACAGAACAGAGTGGATAGTTTGAAGACAGTTTGCAAATTGTTGAAAATATAAATGCATGAGCAAAATCAATTTCAAAATAACTGATGATGATGATGTGGAGCAACTGGTGATGATACATACATAGATGATGATGACTGTTGATTCAGCATTGTGAGGTATTTATTTTTTTCACCTTGTTAGTTTCACAGAACAGAGTGGATAGTTTGAAGACAGTTTGCAAATTGTTGAAAATATAAATGCATGAGCAAAATCAATTTCAAAATAACTGATGATGATGATGTGGAGCAACTGGTGATGATACATACATAGATGATGATGACTGTTGATTCAGCATTGTGAGGTATTTATTTTTTTCACCTTGTTAGTTTCACAGAACAGAGTGGATAGTTTGAAGACAGTTTGCAAATTGTTGAAAATATAAATGCATGAGCAAAATCAATTTCAAAATAACTGATGATGATGATGTGGAACAACTAGTGATGATACATACATAAAAGTGCAGTGTGACTACAAATCTGCAACAAATGAATATATAATCTTACTATAATCATACAATAAATGTACAATAATATAAATAAAATCACAATATATTTTACCTAATGGAGAACCAAGTGGAGATATGGTTCTTTGTCAACACATAAAGCAGGGTGGCTTGAATTGGAAGAGCTGAATCATGTGACTACAAAATTACAACAAAATATATAGTTACTATAATCATCAAAATAATAAACAGCAATATAAATAAAATCATGTTATATCTTACCTATGAGAAAACCAGAAATGATGTGATTATGATTATGATCCTGTATGTGTGCCATAGGTGTTGCAGCTGTGTAAAATAGA
This sequence comes from Epiperipatus broadwayi, assembly GCA_028023455.1. NCBI lineage: Eukaryota > Metazoa > Onychophora > Udeonychophora > Euonychophora > Peripatidae > Epiperipatus > Epiperipatus broadwayi. The sequence continues at coordinate 3,017,930 of JAQFVV010006335.1, forward strand.
TTTATGTAGGCACTGAACTTATGCTGCTTCTGACATGGTAAGCAGCAAAGCAGCCTTTATCTTTACTCTTATACAGGGGGATGCAGCCACATTCCATGCAGCCAAAGTAAGATTCATGTCTGAGTTTGTTTTTCAGACACACAGCGCATCTTCTTCTGTTAGGCTGGTTATGGCTGCGCAGATCAGCAATTTTATGGCACTCAGGCGAAGGAGATGGAAGATGGAGAATGATTGTAGGCTTCAGCTTTCTGGTTGTGAAGTCATCCATAAGGCTGGATGATAAAGCTATTCTATAATCCAAGTGTGATATAGGCCGCATTTGCTTTTGGGCCATGTATAGTTTGTATATAATGTAGGAATTAGTGATAGCTGTATCAAAACAATGCCAGAATAAGCACATAGGCCAACAATTAGACTTCCTATCCCAGCCATATACAGTTCGCCTCTGGTTAGCTAAATCAACCCCACCCATGAAGCAGTTGTATTTTCTGACAGCATTGGGACATGGATATTTATGACGTGTACCATCCTTGTGTTTTCTAGTAGCAGTACCACTTGTAGCTGGTGGATAAGCATTGTTGAGCATAAGAATTGCCTTCTTATCCATCCACACTACAAACTCAAGACCACTGTCAGATACAGAAGTGAAGTCTCCTCTCTCCATATCTTTAGCATTTTTTGCTTTTTCACGGATGCTATCTGGAATCCTCTTCCTATTAGTGTTCAGTGTGCCACATACAGTAACTTTACTAGGAGACAGCTTTTCTGCTAATTGAACACTAGTAAAGAATCTGTCACAAAAAACAACATGATTCTGTTTAGCTAAATGTGGCAAAACCACTGACAGCACTGCTCGGGTTCCCAGATTTAGGCTCGCATCTGCAGTTGCATCTTTGCCTGTATACAACTCCATATGGTACACATATCCATTATGGCTGTCTGCACAGACCCACCATTTGAAACCTCGCTTTACCGGTTTGGAGGAATCATACTGTTTCATCGCGTTACGACCCTTGAATTTGGTAATTGCTTCGTCAACTGCTACTTCTTGGTGCATCTGGTATGCAGCCTTGAAGTTAACATTACAGCGATCTATAATTGGCCTTATTTTATAAATCCTATCATGCTCTTCACTAGTAATTGGGGGCATGGTTTTATTATTATTGAAATGTAAATTATTTAGAATACCAAAAAATCGATCTCGGGTCATAACTCTGGCAAGTACCGGTTGATGCAAATATTCATTTGTAGACCAAATAAATTTTAGTTTAGGTATGCGTGATATAGTACAAACATGAATAACCATACCAAAAAATGTATTCAACTCATTGGGTGACAGATCAACCTAATTCGGTAATGCCTTCCACTCTGAAGCATATCTATTGCTTTCAGTGCAAATGTGGTCATACATTTTCTTGTCAAAAAATAAATGAAATAGATTAGGAATTGTATACTCACGGGTAATGGGGAAATTTAGCCCTGGAGACTTAGTGAAAGTTCCTATTGGCACGCATGGTTCACTATCCTGAAACGTAACTGGATCAGGCCGAGATGAAGGTCCGGGCATTGGGCTAGTTGCCACCCTTCTAGATGACTTCACTGCACCTCTCTTCCTTTTCCTTGAAACCACAGCCGCTCGATCATTTGAATAATCATCTGATGAGTCACTGTAATCCACGGAAGAAGATGACGACGAAGCCTCCGAATCAAATACATCTTCAACGGGAAAATCTTCGTCAGAATCAGAATCATAATCACAATCACGTTCAGCGGCGAAAGAAGACATAATCTCCGTAAAAAATTTTATACGTTGATAAAATCTACAAAGAAAAAAAAAATTATAAAATTTTAATAACGTACTTTACAAAAATTGCTATAAAAAATCTAATTTTTATCGCACAGAAAAAATTCTTACATGTGCTTAAAGAAAATAAAATGGCGAAGAGAAAAAAAAAAGACCCGTCAGCGTGACGTATACGATTGGCACGCTATTGCGGTCGAAAGTGCAAACTTTTTTTTAAGCGTAAATAAGCGGTTTTCGGTCTCAAAGGGTTAAAGTTTAAAGATTAGCTATTTTAATATAATTTGAACAATGATTGTATATATGTGTGGGGGATAGTGATCTGGGCCATCTGCTTGTTCAGCACAAAATACATTTATTGGAGATTATTATCTTTTTCACATGTATGTGGTTATGTGTATCAGTTGCATATATATATATATATATATATATATATGATTAAAGTAAGTTGGAAGATGTACTGATAAGAACAAAACTTAAATATGTATGATGTAAACAAGGAAATAAGCAGACTTATTACCATGCAATTTGACTAAAGAATTAAGTCAGCAGAGGTCTTTGAAGTTAACTATCTCTTTCTCTCATCAGCTTTTAAACAAAACTAATTGCTCTAGTAGTTCACAATATTATTTTCGTTTTGGATTGACTTGAAAATAGAAAGTGGTCATCTTTTATTTCTAAAATAAGATATTATTAGGATTTACATCAAATTTATATTTTTTCATTATATTCTACTAACATTATTTTATTTTTCGCAGAAAGCTATATGTATTAAATTAAATACTTTTATGGACTAATTATGATGTAAAAAAAAAATAATTAGAGTTATTCCCATGAAATTGACTACAGAATTGAATTAGTAGTGATTTTGCTAGGTAACTATCTTATACAATTACCAAATTTTAAGCTAAATAATTTACCCTAGCAATCCACAAGAGTTTTTAAAAATAAAAGGTCCTCTTTTATTTCTAATCCAGGAATGTAAACCCAGAAGTACATTTTCATAGTTATGAGTATTTAGAATAACTTTATCTTCTCATAAACTCAGATATATATACATTTTATAGTTATGAGGATCTAAACGAATTCCATCTCATTATTTCCATGTGATACAATGAAGAAATAAAAAAAATTAAATCAAAATACATGACTGGTTTTAAACTCATATGATATATTGAGTTAGAAATAAAAATACATTTTTATTTAGAAGTAAACCCAAGACAAAAAAGTTCTTGTAGATTACTAGAACAAAATTAACTTAAAAACTGTCAACAGTACTTCCTTGTTACATAACATCACCACTTATAATCCAATTCTCTAATCAATTACATGGAAATAACCTCACGTGTTCTTTTGTTTTTATCATAATTAATCCATGAAAATATAACACACACACACTTATATATATATATATAATGATGAACACAAGCAAATAACTTGAGTAATAATCTTTAAATATGATTTTTATTAAATAGTAGCATAGTTCTAGTGTTTATTTTTTTAAATTGCAGTCCAACGCTGTTTTGTCATTACAGAGAAAGTAGAAATATGAAATACTATAACATTCGAAGCACATTTTGTTAATTCCAAACATGTTTCAAATATCCAAATTTTCTATTCATTCAGCAGATATTTGATATATATAATGTTATAAATGTGCAAACACTATTTTATATCCATGACAGTGTAATGTAAATATCTTTTCATTTACCAAGTAATCAATTCAAAAGACATCACGAGTGAACAGACCCTACTTTCATTCATAACAATGCTATGGAAATTGAACTAATTTTTATCTTGTGTATACACTATTTATCAAACTTATAAAATTATATTAATAGTTGCTCATAATCTTTGCATAATTTTATACTGTGAACATTTAGATCTCATCATTAAAATGTAGGTAATATTTGCTTTTTAAAGCAAAGAAATATTTCGATGGTTTTGAAATGCTACGAATTAATTTTTATATTCTAATAAACCATCATCTCTCACAAATTCAACGATCCTTTCCAGTCAATGGTTGATTGTTATTGCTTTCAGTCAATTATTCTATTTATTTATACTTTTAAAAATAAATTTTAAAAAAATCATTAGAAATAACATAGATTCACTTCTGTTGAAGCCAAAGTAGAGATAGCATTTTTCCTATTCACTTCTATTTATAACTTTTTTCATTGATGTCACAGTAACTATGATATCTTTTCTTTATATCTTTAGCCAATTCCAATCAGTATATTTCAAATAAAAATTTTACTATACAAAAATAACACCAAATAAAGTAAAATATTTTAGAATTACACAACAAACATTCTTTCATACTTCAATGGAAATAATCTTTTACACACATCTTTCAAATATAATATTATACAAATAAAACAATAAATATACTAGATACATTAAACATTTAGGAGTGCAGTAATGAAAATATATAATAATGAAAGAATAATAATTTTACCCAAACTATATACTTTATTATTTACATATTCAATTCACAATCTTATACAATTAATAATAAGAAATTTTTATATAAATATCATCATTGTCATAGCAACACAGTTCAATGCCTAATATATGAACATATCTAACATCAAAATCAAACCAGAGAAAAATAAAAAAAAAATATGACTGACAGTTTTACCATAAACTCAAACTCAACTTCAGTATTCACAATATATATATATATATATATAAAGATCTATAAAGCCTAAACTTGAAATACTGAAAAGAAAAAAGTGCATCTATGAAATACCATGTGAATGTGGAAGGATATATATGGGTGAGACCAGTCATCCCATTGAAAACCACTTGCAAGAATGCAAACTGATGATTAGAAGAAAGAAAACAATTGTATCTAATGTAGCAGGCCATATATCTGCCAACGAACATATGTTCAATTGGGAAAATACAAAAATATTGGAAAGAAAAGATACGAAGAAGAAAATTTAAAGAAACTGCTCTCATGAAAATGGCAAAAAATCTCATAAGCCAATCTAGTGTGACTATACATAATATATGGAAACCACTTATCAACTTTGCTCTTAGGAAAAAAAGGAGAAATCAGGAAGAACCTCATAGATAAGTATATGAAATTTATACTGACTGCTGCTTTTGGCAGGATGGCTCAGTTGGTTAGAGCATTATCTTAAAATCCAATAATCAAAAATTCTAAGAGTCCAGGCTTAAATCCTATGCTAGTACTGTCACTAGTCAAACCAGCAACACCTGAAGAAGAGTGGAGAATAATATCTCTCAAAACATTGTGCATATACTAATATTTGATGTGCTATTACTAACAGTTGAGTGTATTTGGAATATTCAAATAAAAGTTAATTTTTCTAAAGACATTCGATATTCATATTAGATGATGGAAATAGACCTATTTAAAAATACAACCAGAACACCATCATCACAAACCTTCAGGAAAACTCTAGTTAATAGTTTGTCTTCTGTAATAATTGAAATGATTGTTAAACTTAAACATATCAATAAATACAGCCATTTTAATGCATAATGTGATGTGCAAATTGCACACACACTTTCCATGAACATCAGACATTATTTAGAAGCAGTGCTTTATAAAGGTGCTGCTATAATTTTTTGTTTAAAATAAAATAAATGCAAGTAGGGATGAAAATGGACAGAAAGTAAAACATCTTCAATCTGGTTTATAAAATGATCCATAGAATAGCTATCAGCCAATCATTATGCTCTCTTTAAACATTGGAAAATTATTAGCATATTTTTAAATAATGATGATGATAGTGTATTGGCTAAATATAAGTTTTTTTTTTTAAAAAAATTTCAAAAAAGCACATATTGTATGTTTGAAAAAATGTAAATTAATTAACAGCACATGTTTGAAGAGTTACAACATAACAAAGGCAAAACTCACCATACATTAGTGCCACCCTGTGCCAAACAGAGTAATCAATGGATGCCAGAAGGCTTGTGCATAAAATCCCTATCTGGCATACATTGATTACTCTGTTTGGCATAGGGTAGCACTACTGTATGGGGAGTTTTGCTTTGTTTACAACAAATTATGTGCTAGTATAGAGATGGTGATCATGTGATGTTTGAGAGTTACAACATTCTATTAATATCAAAAACGTTTTCCTCCATCTTAGATTTTATGTATATGAAATTTGTTTCATCAAACATGTTCAATCTAGGAGTATGTTAAATAAAAATAATATTTGAATAGATTATTGATGGAAGTTCATGGTAAATTTGAACACTAGATGTGATATCACTGTACTTGATTCACAGGCTTTGAAATTCAGTCTTTAATTTTACCACTGCACAAAGCTATGCATAGCACTATTTAAAATTGTTTTATTTTTATCAGGTGTAATTTGTGATAGGCTTCTATCTGATAGCTTAATAAAACTTATAAAAGTTATTTTATACAATAAAATTCTTTATATGTTGGTAGCTAGGATCTCTCCAATTGATGTATATAAATAATATTAAATAAAATGTATTATGGACATTTAAAAAGTGTATCTAAGATAAGTAGAGTATAAGCAATACAGTTCTAGCTCACATCACATTTAGTTGTCCATAGGTGGTAGCTTGAGAATTGATAAAATCTCTTAACACAATTTTTGTTCAACTTACAAATTGATAAAATCTCTTAACACAATTCTTGTTCAACTTTACAGCTATACTATAAACTAAATGAGCATTTGCATAAAAGAAAGAAGCAGAATGTTAACATTTATATACAATGCATTGGTCTGTGCATAAATTTTATTTTAATATATTGTGAACTTGAAGTTTTAGTGAGTTTTAGCAGTGCTGAAAATTTTTTTTAATTTTATTTAATTCACAATAAAAAAAATAATAATAATACGGAAATTAAAATAAGAACCGCAGTAGCTACGGTTATTAAGTAAAATAAAAGGAAAAATGTTATTTATTATAAAATACAAATAAATTAAAGTTAATAAAGAAATGCATCAATACATTTTTATCTAATTTATTTACATTAAACTTGAAATAAATATTGAAAGTGAGAATATAAATAAATAGAAAACTTGTATGTCGTTTTTGTTTTGGATTAATTAAATCTATGTCTATAAAATAAATAAATTAATTCCATTAATTATATATAAATTTAAAAATTAAATTATAAACATTTTAGTTTTTAAAGTTTAATTTATTTTTATGAAATAAGTTAATAAAAAAATAACTATTATAAAATTATTGATATCTTTAATAATGGAACTTCTCCATAATTTTTAATTTAAAAGTTATATAATAAAAAATAGTTATATATTCATATTAGTTTTTATATTATATCTCTAATCCATTTATTTCTTTAATAATAATATAAAATTAAATTCGTATTTTTAATCAATTATATTAGCAGACGATTAATGTTTTACATTTGATAAAACAATCAAAAACATATTAATAAAGAACTTTTGCATTTCTTATAACGTAATTTACCGTCAATTGCTAAGATTTCTGAATCGATTTTTAAAATCCTCCTCGCAATGTTTTTAAATAAAATTAATATTGTTTGAATTAAAAGTAATATCATTCTCTATATTTTTATCTTTGATGCCTCATTAAAAAATAAGATCAAACTTTATATTTTAATTTCTCTGTGTGATTTAATTCATATTTTAATGTTTAATTTCAACGTATGTGGAGTGTTTTTAAGACAAAATTATTAAATATTTAATGCTCATTTTTGTCATCAGAAAACATTTTTAAAATCTATTTTTTTAAATATAGGATTATATTATGTATAAGCAAGTAATTGTAAAACTCATCAATATATTATTTATCTTGTTAAATGTGATGTTACTGAATCTATTATTAAATAATATTTTAATTTGCTGTCAGATAAGCATTATAATGAGCGCAAAGAGATTTCCAGTCTCAATTTATTTCAGTTTGAATTTATTGTTGCAAAGCCACGCCTTGATTGGATTAAACATGTTAAAGAAATGAGGGATACGACTTTCTAAAAAGAATTTTATGATTACAAGAGCATAGGAATTATAAAAAAAATCCAAACCCTATTTATAATATAAAGATTTCTTCAACGATACTGTAAAGATGTATGATATTGCATGTTATCATGTTGAGAGGAGATAACAGAAAATAGACTACAATGAACAGCTACAATTATATAGGTGTTGAAGAAATTCATAAAGGAATTTTTTCTGCAGAAGAAGTTGTGACAGGATTATAATTTATCCAGTAAAGATTTCCATTTGGTTGAAAGTTTATGATAATAGTATTTTAGTATTAATTATATGTAAGTCTATTTGTACACAATAAATGTTTATATCTTTAAAAAGTTCAAGCTTTATTTAAATTTTATTAAGCTGTTAATAATAGCACACAGGCTAATATATTGTACAATATTTCTAGTGGTATTATTCTCCTTTCTTCTACAGAACTTGCTGACATGACTAGTGGCAGTTCTAGCTTGTGAATTGAACTTAGATATTTAGATTCATGAATACTAAATTTAAAGTGACACTTTAATTACCCAAGTTATTTTGTTAATGACAACATTATTAGAATTTTATATATTATCTATGAGGATCCTTCTTATTTTTTAACTTTTTCCTAAGATAAAATTTACTAAATAGCTTCTAATCAATATGAATTATAATACTAGGATGATTTATGACATTATTTGCCATTGTTATGTGAGCAGCTTTTTTGAATTTGTTTTTGTACTACTTTCTTTTTGTCCAATATATTTGTCTTTTTTCAATTGAATGTAAATTCAATGGCATGTATATAACTGATACTTTAGCAACATCTGGGTTTTCTTCTAGTCATCACTTAGTGCACTTTTAATTGCCCTCCAAAGTGTTTACTGATTTCCCAATATACATCCTTCCACACTTACATGATATTTTGTTGATGCAATTTTTTTTAGCATTTTATAATTAGGTTTTAAAGAGGTTATGGTTCTTCATAATAGTTAATGTCTTGGAAAGTTGTTCTCATGTTATATTGATTACAACTTTTTTACTGTGACTATGTTATATTTCTTTTTGTTGTCTATTTTTTTTAATGATAGCTGATGGATAACAATTATATAAGCTGATATCATTGGAGGTAAAGAAATTCATATTGTTTATATTTCTGGCAAGCTAATATTCTCCAAGAATTATATATGAATTTAATCCTGAAGAGATTTCTATTATTTCATCTTAATTTGTTGATAATTTTAATAGTTTGTTTTAAAAGGTATTAAAAGTCAACAGAATAAATTTACATCTTTTGAATTTGAAAAAAACGTTGGTGTATTTTGCTAGTAATAATTTTTACTAATGACAATATACTATTATTATTATTACTATTATTATTATTATTATTATTATTATTATTATTATTATTATTATTATTATTATTATTATTATTATTATTATTATTATTATTATTATTATTATTATTATTATTATTATTATTATTATTATTATTATTATTATTATTATTATTATTATTATTATTATTATTATTATTATTATTATTAATCTATTGTGTTTGCTGTTAAAATAGTTTAAAAATTTAAATACTAATAGTCACAGTTACTTAAGTAGATTTTGAAATAAATGATGAAATTCTTTTTAACAAAAACAACTTACCTAATCTTTTTTTTGCTTAATAACACTTTCTTTTTTAAATAATTGAACTTAAGCTTCGTGGTTATTTATAAAATTTACTTTGAAGGCATGGAAAATAAAGTCAAAATATATAGTGATGGAAGTGATACCTTGAAATATATGTAAAATGAAACTAATTTTTGGATTAAAATCATTTTATAGAAATATTGTAAGAATATGTCTGTATATAGATTTTTTTAGAAAAATAATTACTTAAACATAACAGTTTAAAAAATTAAGGTTAATATAAAGAATAGTCGACATGCAAATATTTTGTTTAATATTTTCTTTGTATTTCCCTCATCTCAATTATATTATATTTCAACCATCCATCAGCATGGTAACTTAATCCACTCTCTCTCTCTCTCTCACTGATGGTTAGTTGTGATGTGATAAAGTTGGGTTGAGGAATGTACTAATAAAAAATGGTGTTGAAAGTCCTTAAAGTTATGATTCAATATTTTAAAAATATTAAAGAAAAGTTTAATCCCCAACTTAATCAGAAAAATATTCAATCTCAGAACAATTCTGTACACATTATTATTGAAATGTGTGTATTCTTTTCATATCAAAAATGTAACTGAATGGAATGCTATGAAGCTTTTGCTTTTAACAAAACTGTAGTTCAACTTTATTTTTCTATATTTTATTTAGAAGCAAAATAAAATAAAATAAACTAGTCTAATGAATAAAGCTGAGTGAATTCAAATTGAAATTTAAAAATTTGCTACCATCTCTGTAAAAACATTTAGTGTTTCTGTTTTCACTTAAACCATAGAAAAAAATAGAAATCAAAGAGTATTGTGCATCTTTTTTTTTTCATATGTCTTAGCCAGGATACGAACCCACAACAACTGTCTGCAACCAACTGCATGTATGCAAGGCAGCTGTGCTGACCTCTCGGCTAACAACACTTGACTAATTTTAAATTGTTATTAAAATCCATCCATATTAAAAAAAGTTGTGTTAAGATTATAATGTGACAACTTTTGAGATGATAAACAACAACTCAAACAATTAAAGTTTGTAAAAAATAACGTCATTTATATGAAGCTTAGTCCAGTCTTAAAAGAGTAGATAAATAAGCAAAAAAATGAACGTAATGAAACAATGCAGGATTTACAATATATAATAATTAGATGATTTATTACTTACTACAGTGATTTTGATTTTTATTTAATTAAAAAAATTGCAAGCCTAAAACTATACATGTTAGATTATTAAGTAAACATAGTGCATAAATGTACTCTATATTAACAACTAGATATTAATTTCATCAACCTAACAACTCAAAAATCTATAAACAAAATCCAATTTTTAATTACATTGTTAATATCAGCTGAAAAAAGAAATATTTTTAATAACTTCTAAAATATTTATGTTTTGGAGGAGTTCAATTTCATTTTTAATTATTTTTGTATTATTTATTATATGGTAATGATGAAGCTTTTTGCTATGATGAATTAACTTTGATAACTTGGACTGCTAGGGTATTTGCTGTATTTGAAATCAATTATATTTTATGAAAGATTTACTTATATTCTTTTTGCTTGATTAGGTATATATTTCATATATTTCAAATGACATTTTTTTTTTCTTAATTATAATAACTTTGATTATATCTTCAATATTTCTGTACTTTTTTTTTCCTGCCCTCACTTGTATATTGACTTTCAAAGCACTGTTATATAAAAAAACTGACATTTTTATTCAAACAATTATAGTATGGACACACATATGTTTTGCACAATAGCTTAATGATCCCATCTGTCACACCTAATGCATATTATTAGCTACTACAAATTACCATTAATATATCATTTACAGTTAAATATTTTCATTATCTAAACTAAAAGGTGAGATACAATATATTTTCTTAATTATAAACCATGATAAATCAAGACTTAAAGGAAACAGTTTCCAAAAAACTACTTTCGTCAGTAATATCAAATCTTAACGTCAATAAAATTTCGGAGTAAAATATTATCTATGTTTATGTGAAAATGGATTTTAAATTTTTGCTTAAAACTAGAAATATAAAAAGATACTCGACGTATTCTTTTAGATATTGTGCTTTATACATAATTATTTAGAATTAGTCTGTTCTAAAGTTCAATGACACATTATTTTTTAAAAGAACTGTTCTTTTTTTTTCTTTTTTTATTATTCTTACCCCATCAGACATATATATAATTCCATGAAAAGAGTTAGTAGGAAGAGACGCATCAAAGTGAATTGGTTTTGTTTTATTTTTTAAAATTATTCTAGTGACTAGGAAAATATATAATACATATTTATAATAGCCTAGAAAGAAAATCTCTTTGCTGATTGGATTTCTTTTAATTATATATATTTTTGGCATATTAAATGATTTAATTACAACGTACTAAAAATATATTTTTTAATAAATACAGAATGTTTATTATTACTAATAAATTTTGAATGTTAATAAATCTGACAAAATAAAATTTTCACACATTATTTTGACAATTTTCTGTAAGTATTTCTAACTTTAGCTCTACATTTTAAACACTTATAAATACATGTTTATTTTATATATACAACAAACTTTTCAACATATATTTTAAGTATATACTACATAAAATTTATTTGCCAATTGATATTTTTTTATAAGTACATTTTTTTTTTAATCTTTCAACACTTATTGTTAATCTTATCTTTACAAATTATGTATTGCGTTCTCTAAATTCATATTTCAAAAGTCTCTACTCTTTTTTTTTTCAATTTTTATAATCATTTAAGACTTTGCATTATATAAAGCTACAATCTGTATAAAATATTTAATAATTCTTAAATCTACTTTAATGGATTACAAAATAACCTTTCACACATCTTAAAAGATTACATAGCATTTTAAATTGTAATTCTAATATTTTTGTTATTACATCATCGTTAAATAATCAATCATCTATCTACTTATTTAGAAATGATACTTCCACCACATTCACCCATTTCAACCTATAAAGTTATTTTAAACATAGATGCATTTTTTCATTCCCGATTATCTCTAAATGTTATTAATTCTAGTTTACATTTTGCTAAGCTTATTATATAATGGAATTTGAATTCGAATCAAATAAAAGGACAATGTGTATTTAAGTATGGATTTTCACAAGTGGGTAACATCCATGTATTGAAAGAAATTATATAGTGGGCTAATATATTCGAATTGCCATTATTATTTAGATTTATATATTATAAAAAAATCATTAGATTTTATAAGAATTTTCACAGAAATGAAGCTTGGAATCATTAGGATATAGATATAAAATATTAGCATATTCTAAAGAATATATATCAAATGCAACAACAGTTATTATATTTCATTCCACCTTAAGAAATTTAAGATTGATAAGGATGTGCAACAAGAAGATTCCAAAACATTTTATATGTGTTTTTATAACAAGTATGTTGCTGATTAAAATGGAAAGTTATGGGAGTAATAAATAGATTTTTTTATATAAATAATGCATCAGAATTTCTGGAGATATTGCAAGAGTTGTACAATGAAAGTATAAAGTAGGATTAAAGATAAAAGTTCAAAAATCTAAAGAAATGTTCAATCAATTTTCTCTGGAAAAAAAAAAGATTGATAATCATAAATTAAAATAAGTTAACATACTTTTGTCAAATTATTAACACAGATAAAAATATAATAGATAAAACACTCATAGAATTAAACCTGAAAGGTCTTATATTCTAAATATTTTAATATAAAATCTATGTGTTTAAAAAAATGTTTCTTAATAGATATATTTTCCCAATCCTACATATGACGCTCTCATTGGACATGTAATATAAAAACAATTCAGAAACTTGATACTGTTCAAAGAAGTATAAAAAATATATGCTAAGAATAGCAAAAATGAACTAATAATAAATATATGAGAGAGAGAATAAACAGACGTCATTGCTATTATAGAAAGGAAGCTTGACATATCATATTATTAGAAGAGATGACAATAAATGAACTATTGGATATTCAATTGTATTGCAAAAAAATGTAAAATATATAGAAAGAGTCTATATGAAAGAATAAGTTAGTTTACTAGTATGATATGGAAAATTGTGACTATGGATTGGAAAAAGTGTATTAAATTTGAATAAAACTTTTAATATATAGTGAACAGATAATGTTTAAAAATAATGGTAATTTCAACGTTTTGCAATCACTTATATGTCATCAGCAAATTAAGAATAAAGTTTTCTTAATATATATACTTAGTTTAAATCCACCTTCTGAAACATATATTTGCATTTCAATGTTTGTAATGTTAACTTTCTGGTGTGCTTGTCTACCAGTAATCTCACTTTTAGTAAAAGTTTGTGTTTGTAATATTTATGATAAATTCCCATTTCAATGTACTTTTAGTACTATAAACTTTAACATAATTTTGCTTCAAGTACATCTAACTTTAATTTGTTTTTACACTCCTACATTTAATCTGTAGCATATTTTTGTTCTAAAGTTATGTAATAATAATAATAAAATACTAAATCTTTTATTGTTATAATATAATCACTTGACTAAATATATAAATTCATTACTTTAAATAACCTTTGCCATTGTAACACTAAGTTTATCAACATTTTAAAAACGGTTTGCTATTGTTGTTGTTGTTTTTTTTATCTTTATTATTAATAATTAAATATTAAAACAAAATCTTTAACAGCTAAAGTTTTTCTTTGGCATAATTACTCATTTTTAAATTAGTAAATTATAGTACTAAGTTCCAATATATTGCTCAGAAGCCAGGATTCAGCAACCTGTGGCAGCCGCATGTAGCTTCTCTTAATGCATAATTGTGGCTGTTTTTAAGTTAATAATATAATATACCCATAACAAAATAAAATTTTAAATTTAAGTAAAAGAAAAGGATAACTCATAAACTTCACTAATATTTTTATAGATCTTTTAATTTCGTTAATCACTACACTATCAGAGTAAGAACAAAACTTAATAATAATAATTAAAAATATCATTTTGAGAAAAACATGCCAAACTAACCTAACAAAGACAGAATATAGTGCTTTAGTGGATGGCACCTAAGGGGTGGTATCATATTGTTGTAATATTTTGTGAGCATCTTTGGGCAGTTTCATCCATGCCCTCATGGTTTTGTCTGAAAATATAACTTGTGGAGTCATCTTGCAACTGCAAGGCAAATTTAAAATCAGAGACATGAACGATCAAGAGTACTCCAATGCAGTTTCTCAGTTCAGATTTAATTTTATAATCAGAACATGATCTATCATCTTGGCCTATGGTAGTTTTATACTGTTTTCATTTATTCATGTTTAGTTCATTAAATATTACAGTGAGCAAAAAAAATGTTGAATAAAAGCTTCTAATATTGAGGATAATATTTAATATAGCTGAGAAAAAGAAAAAAGTAGAACACAAAAATCAAAAATTTAGAAGAGAATGGATTGAATTCTATACAGTTGTTGCAAATTTAACCAGATTCCCAATGTGATTAATATGTCAAGAAAAGTGTTTAAATAACAAAAAATCAAATGCATAAAGGCATTTTTAAATAAACATGAAGCATTTGCAAACACTTATTGAGAGGGAGAAGATAAGAAGAAAGGCAGTAGAAAAACTTCAATGTAAAATGAACTAAGGTACATTTTCATAATGGATAAAATCAAATAATAATACAACTACTGTTAATTTTATTGCCACTCTAGAAATAATGAAACAGGTAAACACATTTATGGATGGTGATTTTGTGAAAGATTGTTTTATTAAAATGTTGGAATATCTTTTTTGTGATTTTAAAAATAAAACAGAAATATTTGCTAAAATAAAAGACCTGTCATTGCCCATTAAGGCTGTAAGATACAGGACTGTTCATATGGCAGAAAATATAACTAGTCAACAGGTTATGGATTTAAATTCAACACCAAGATTTTCTACTGCCTGTGATGAATCTTGTGATGTGAATGCTATTGTACAGGTCATACTTATTTATAGATATGATTAACTTTGATGAACCTAAGAAAGTTACTTGATATACTGTCACTTATAAGACAAACTCGAGGTGAGGATATACAATATGCTGTTACCAATTATTTGAAAAATAAAAATATGGATATTAATAATGTGATGTCATTTGCAACCAATGGAATTACCAAATATTAAAGGTGAAAAGAATGTTTTCATTTCTATGTTTAAAAAAACAAATTTTGCAAGATGTTTTTCCCTGCATAAACCATCAAGAGGCAGTTTGTTCACAAACCTTTAATGAAGAAACTTGGTTATACAAATTGTGAACAAAAATAATGGCAAGATCAGTATATAATCAACAATTTTGTTAACATCTTAATGAAATTAATAGCCAAATTATGATCTTTTTACCCAATAAAGTAAGGTGGCTTTCCAGAGGAACAGCGTTAATGTGATTTGCTGCTTGCATTGAAAAAATAAAAATATTTTTAAACCAAAAAGATCTTGAGTATTTGAGCTCAATAATCACCATTGGTTATATAAATTTCATTTTATGATGGACATGACCTCACATTTAAATACAATAAACAAGAAACTGTAAGAAAAGGGAAATACAGCTATTTTGATTTAGAAAAAGTATTTGCTTTTGAACAAAAATTATGTTTGTTTTTCTCAGACTTAGAGAAATAGCAACAGGATTATATTTCAATAGATTTAATTATCACACTTTATGCAAATAGTTGTAAATTTAAAATCGGAATTTGGATGAGATCATTCGAAATTATTTCTACCGATTGAATTTTTAACCTTTTAGTGATGTTGATCAATCAGTTTTTCAACTAGAACTAACAGATTGAAAAATTAAGAAATTTGGTGTTCAAAATTTATAAATCTTAAAAGTAAATTAGAAATTTAGAGAGACAGAAATATATTTTTACTTCACAACTCAAATGGTCCGAGATAGAAAATTTTAAAAGGCAATATTAATTTGTTTTTGATATTTAGAACAGTTTTCCTAATGCTTATATTCACTTAAAAACGTATGCATTTGTTCATCTGTTGATTTTCAAATGATATATTTTTGTGAACAGACATTTCAAACTTGAATTTTGTTAAAAATAAACTAAGAAGTCAGGTGAACAGAGTGACTCTGCCTTCTTGTTTGAAAATGAAGGTAACGTCATATATATCGAATTTTGACAAACTTTCTCAACAAATTTAACAACAAAAATCTCATTAGAAACTATATATTATTTTTATTTTTTATGAAGCATGTATTTTAATTTTATTATTCATGCAAGTTAAATATATTATAAATATATTTGAAATTCTAGAATACTATTTGATCAAAGAAAAATGTTAATTTGTAGGTAAGAATGTTTAAAATCACTTCTTTTTCACATTAATAATTATATTTTAAAATTATAATTATGATTATTGTAACAATGATAATAAATAATTTAATTGCAGTGTTTTCCTACAGCACCTTTAAGCAAAGCACAAACAGTCATTTTAACAACAGCAACAATATATATATATATTAATTCTAATATTTTCACGGATAAAAGATGTCATATTATTATTACTATTTGAAATTAACTTACGAGAGAGTGCAAGTCTCTCAGCGCTTGTGATTATTAATAGCCAATCAGAACGTATATTATTACTATTTGTGGAATATTCTGTGTAGTGAAAAAGCTAAATGCTGACGTTTCAGTGCAATATCAAGTACCTTCCTCAGAGCGTCCTCTTATATGAGGAGAAAGAAAATGATAAAAACGGTTTTAAATCTCACGTGCATTCTTATGATTTGAGAAAAAGGATGCTCTGAGGAAGGTACTTAATATTGTACTGAAACGTCAGCATTTAGCTTTTTCACTACATGGAATATCCCGCAAATAGTAATAATAATATGACATATATATGTGTGTGTGTGTTTTAAGCTCAAAACGTCTGTGATTGTACATATCTACATTACATAAATCAAATAGATTTGCCTCAACACACACTAATTGTTTCAGTCTGGATAACTTCTTAAATTCACTCTACACAACTAAAAGAGAGCGTTGCCTAAACCTATGTAAATTAAGCTCTTAAAACACCTATTAAGTACTTTGCAAAAAAATAACTGCACAGTAATTAACTGGGAAGTGTCTAGACTATTAGTGTTATAAAGGTACTGAAGTTATAAAAACTGCAAGGTAAGCTCGGAAATGGATTTTGAAAAAAGCTTAAATGTTTTATTCTGTATAAATGTCAGAAGAACTTTGTAGCAGAATATTCTCTCTTAAATAGAATATTCAAATTTATAGTATTTGTTATACAGTAATGTTAGCTTTAATTTGTCTGCTTGTTATTTATCAAGAACATCAGTATGAAAATTGTGAATAAACGTTATTGTAAAATTACTCTAATGTCATCATCATCAACCATTATCAATCCACTACAGGATGAAAGTCTCTCCAAGTTCAATCCATCATCTCTGATCTTTAGCTTCTCTTCTCCACATCATCCCTGCACACTGTCTTATTTCATCCATCTATCTCACATGTGGTCTTTTTCTGGGTCTTTTACAATTTCTTAAAATCCAGTTTAAGATTTCAATTGTCCATCTATTATTATTTCTTCTAGCAATATGTCCAGCCCAACTCCACTTCAATCTTTTAATTTTTTCAATAAGGTCAATAAGACCTGTTTGTTCTCTTACCCGTTCATTGCATTTTTGATCTCTTTTTGTTATTCCCAACATGCATTTCTCCATACTTCTTTGAATGGTCTAAAGTCTCTGTATTGCTCTTCTATTAAGTGTCCAAGCTCAGATTTATAATAAAACTGGTAAAACACATTTGTTAAAAACCTTTTTTTTTTTCAAACACATAGGCATATTTCCTTTTAGTATCAAGTTATTTCTACCAAAAGCACTTCAACTAAGTTTAATTCTATGATTAATTTCATCCAGTATGTTTCCATCTATTTAAATAATCTGACTCTAATGTATTGTGTAAAAATAAAAAATAAAATAAAGTAAAATTTTTCATTGACTGGTCTTCAGAGACCCTCAGACATAGCAAGGCTGAATTTTCAAAATGCATATTTCATAATTCAAGTTGCTGACTTGCGGCTCCGTAAGTATTATTTTCATGAATACAATTCTAAAATGGTTCTTAATGAAATAAAAGGTTGCCAACTCTAGCTTAAGCTAAAAATGTTTCTTTAATCCACAGATGCATAAAATACGGATATTATTTAAATATAATGACATTGTTGTCTTCAACTGTTAAAATAATTTATAGATTGATTTGCAATATAAAAAATCTAAAAATTATCCAATTATTTAGTATTTAAAATAAAGTTTATAAAAATAATTTACTTGCATGTAGATAATATAAAAAGATTTTGTTTGTTTATTGTGATCCTTTTTTAAAAAAAATAAAATAAAATAAATCCTCGTGTTTTCTGATATATTTTCAATTGATTTTTTTTAATAAACCGTTTAAGCTTTAACAACCAAAGAAAATAAAAAAACAAACTTATTTATTTTATAAGATCTCTTTGTTTTTCTACAATATTAAATAAAATATAAAAGCTATCATCACATTAATATTTTTAAATTTAATCTTATTAAAAAAAAAACAGTCATTGACTATATGTTACAATAATATAAATTGTAATGCCTAGTGACTTCTTCTCTATTTTTATTTTTGAAATACTTATCTTTACCAAATTAATAGGTGTGTTACATTTTGAAAACTAGGCAATTATTTAAAAGTTTCTATCAGAAAATAATGTTTACTTGTTTTTTTATCCTTTCTACCAAAATTGAAACTTGGAAAACATAAATCAAATAATTCATTAGATTATCTAAAATTTAATTTTATTTGATCATTTTATTGAGACCTAAATAAATTCAACCAAATTTTATTGACTTTAGTCGAGACTCTGAGTCTAAATATATTAGATCTTTTATTAATGTTTGGTGATGCCATTATCAAAAGTAATCAGGCCTCCTTCAGCTTTAAGTCTGAGTTAATCGTGTCTTGCTGTCTTACTAAGTGTCTATTATTCATAATGTGTCAATTAGAAGGATTATTTTGAACCGTTTCAGTTAGTCTAATAACATAATTTTCTGAAATAAACAATTGTTTCACATAAATTTTATTTGACATCATACATTCTTCTAAATTCTCTTAAAATACAATTTATTACAAAAGAACGAATTATATTGCATGTTCTTTGAATACATAATATTGGTGTATTATCAGAATAAATTAACAATTGAATAACACCTTATATATATATGTGTGTGTGTGGATAAGAGAATTATTCCATATATTTATGTTTAAATAAAAGACAGATATTAATTTTTAACTGAGGTTTAAAATTTATATTTGGAGTAGAAATATCTAATTTAATAAATAATTAGTAATAATAATTAATGCATTTACCTGAAGTTGTTGATGTCATGGTTATGACTGCAGAACTAAAGATATAATAATAATAATAATAATAATAATAATAATAATAATAATAATAATAATAATAATAATAATAATAATAATAATAATAATAATAATAATAATAATAATAATAATAATGATGATGATGATGATGATGATGAGGAGGAGGAGGAGGAGGAGGAAGATGATAATAAGCCATACCAACTACAGAAATGGCTTACTATTATTCAACCTCACCATTCTTGGATTGTGGAAAACAAAATTTACAATGAATCTTGAGTTGATCATCATCTCCAAATGCCTTTTCAAGTCATTTAAAATACTATATTTAAATGGGCTCTTACTAATTAACACTCTCTAGCACCATAAAATAGCATTAAACATAGTATTTATCTATATTTCACCTGGCCTTACAGTCATTACATATATCATCCAAACCCATCCAAACCATCAATTCAATTCTTGCAAGTAGTTTACATCCAATCATATTAATGGGTGACTTTAATCTGGATTACCTAACTTTTATAAATAAATGGAGCTTCTCTCAATGTTTTTACTAATAAGTGTCCATTATTTTTTACCACATTGTTAAATCACTTTCACAATAATCTGCATGTGACACTAATTGACTTATGTTTTTACTCTCCAATGCTGTATCATTTAATACAATTTAACCTTGACTTATTTCCACTTTTAGATGACTTGGCCCAAAAAATCACATTTAACCTTAATGAACTTCAGGCAACATCTATTCAATTACATAAAACAATCCACAAAATTCTTTTTTTCATTTACTACTAAGGTCATGCTTTTCAAATGTTGACCAAGCTACACCAAATGGCTATAAACCCAGTTCAGAAGTATCTTGAATTTTGCACATATTGTCATTTAATATATAACACAACATGATGGTTCCCCTAATCTCTACATCTTCTAAAATTGGCTGATGAATTACATTAGCAAATTACCACTACTAATTCTACCCACCAACAGTGCCAACAGTTAGTCAGCCTTACTCAGACTTACCATTATGTTTGAAAACAGTTGAAGGATTAACTTGCTATCAAAAAAATAAAATTTGTCTAATCCAGCAACACATGTGGATATGAGCATACATATTTTGGGCATTGGGCCACACATCCTCATCAAAAAATTTTATGGAACTTCAAACTTACATAAGTATATGTATCAGACATAATATGATCCACCCTAGGTAGCTACACTTTCAAAATAAACATCAGACTTATGATATATTTCTTCCATCCATACTTTGTTTATGACCCCCTGAAGCTACTATGCCTTTCCAATCTAGCCAATTTGTCACCAAACATGCAAATTTTAATAATTCTTGTCACCTGGACATCATAAAATTCCTTCATTTATCTTGATTCATCTTTTTCATTTCACCACACTGTATAATTGTGATCTGTCCAATTTCCTACCCCAGAAAATATATAGTGTAAAAAAGTTGTATCAGTTGCAGTAGTTCCTATCACTAAAACATCTGAGTCTATATCTAATTGAACCAACCTTTGATTTATCTCTATGGGTCCTGTAGCCATTAAATACTTTGAGGAAGTAATCAAGGAGGAAATTGAGTCACCCATTCTTCCATTATTGTTACATCTTCAGTTTGTCAAAAAGACTTCTCCTTCAGCCAGGCAATGTTTATATCCATGACAACTTTAATCTCAGTTCATGAAAATGAAAAAATGTATTCCAATTGCAATCCAGCTTGGCATGCAAACACATCTTGATTTTGTCTCAATTAATCTACAAACACCAAAATTCTTTTACTCAATTATATCTAATTACCTATCTTCTTTTGAATTGTGAATTTCACATCACCCTTAATGGCAAAAATGTTTTATCCTTCAATCCCATTTAATCCATCTAAGAAGGATTACCCCTAAGTTTATTTCTTTTTACACTCTATATAAATCTACTTTTACAAGAAATATAAAATAAAATTACTGAAATTCAAATCCCACACACTCAAAAATATATTCTCTGCATAGCTTGTATTAATGATATCACTGTCTTTCAACTTCTTACAAACAACTCCCCATCAAACATGCAAAACATTTTTAATAATTGGACAGCCACCAAAAAACTGTACTTTAATCCCCAAAATACTGCTGGATAGATTCTATTCACAAAAAAAATCTTCCTAAGTTTTTCAAGAAAAGCCTACAACATTCTTAGATTTCCCCTTTTACAAAGGTTATGTTGTTAGGAAACACAATACAAATCAGGTTTTAAGATTCTGTACTCCAAATTACCAATTCACTTTCTAAGGCATATCTATCCATTTATTCCAAGATATGCCTGTTCAATACCCTTGCTATTATAGAAATCCCATACTATACCTCTATTATTAAATTCTTGAAAACATTAATTCTGCAATCAACTCCACGTGAAATAGATAGATTGCTTGGGAGCCACAAGATGATATCAATCTCCATAAAGCTTCTCAACTGCCAAACCTTATACAACAGTTTAGGTCTGCACAACATTTGGGTGTTCTATAAACAAAAAGCCAGGAACTTAATAGCATCTACTACAAACTGGTTCTAAATTCTCCAATGCCTGCTGAAACTTAATTCCTACAGATCAATTTATTTTTCTCAATGTCATATCTTACAGCTTTCATTTGCTCAATCCTAGGTACTACAGAACAGATTAAATTCCTCCACAATTCCAAGTATACTTACTCAAAAACATATAAATGCTTTATTCAAACTCTGACAGCAATTATACCACCCCATGCTTGGTATTAATAACTAACATCTTCTCCACCAATTTAAAAATGGGCACTAGAACCTAATTCATTGACTCCTAATCAAACTCAACCTGCATATGCTTCTTTTTTCTGCAGTATTGTCATCTGTACACAAATATTGACCCATTTTGTAGGCTATGGCATGAAGATGATGAGAGTCAACAACACCTTCTCCATGACTTCTAATCACTAAAATTTCACAAGGCAAGTTATGTTCAATGCATATACATGGCCTGCTACTTCCATGCACCACCTAACTCAGTCCTTCTAAAGATCACATATTCCCACAGAGGATACATGTCATTTATCCTGTTTACCTTCTGATGCACGTTAGACCTTCTTCTTAAGTAACAATACCAGAAAGCATCTATCCAGGATTTAAGAACAAATTACAGCAGCTAAAAGCATGAGATAACATAACTCCTCCCTCCACATATTTTTATAGTGATTGGGTCATTCCTTAGAAAGCAGTCCAACCTTGCCACGGTAGCCAATACTTACAACCTTCTCAAATATCTGCCTCATGGTACAAGTATCTGCATGAAATACTATCTTCCAAGAAATTCTCATTAGATTAGTTCAAGTCCATAAAAGACTGTTTAACCAGACCAGTCAAGCTTTGGGCAAATAAACATTCATTCAAATTCTATAAGCTTTATATATCTAATGTACAAAAAAGTATCATTAATGACAATCATTTATGATTACCAATGTTTACACCTATATATCATGAAATAATTATACAAAAAGTATGTTCATATTGTATTTCCACTATGTTAGCTAGATTTATACAACAATCATTTAAACTCATTTCAGTATTACTGTAAACTGTATCACTTTAATCTATAACATGTTAGTTATATTTGAAATGTTTTTGCAACCCTGTAAAGCATTTGTAAAATCTATGTAACCCAATTTTTGGTCAATAAAATATATTGTTGAAACATCATCATCATAATCATAATAATAATAATATTAATAATAATAATAATAATAATAATAATAATAATAATAATAATAATAATAATAATAATAGCAGTAGTAATAGTAGTAATAATAATAATATTATCTGCAGAAAAAAACATTTTAATAAACATATTATTTAAGATTTCATAGAATTCATATATTTTCACTATATATACAGAACCTCACTTATACACATAATAATTTATTTTATTTTTAAAATTTAAAACCGTATACATATGTGCTGGAATCCTGAAATAAATATTATATCTAATTTATATTGTTGGTAAGTCTTTTCTTGAAATGAAGCATTTATTTAAAAAAGTTGTTTTATCCAACTTGTTTAAAATAATCTACTTAACAAAGCAATAGATGTAATAGGAAAAGTATGAATGATATATATATATATATATATATATATATATATATATATATATATATATATATATATATATATATATTGTTAAAAATATGATAAATATAAAATTTAAAATTCTAAAAATGTAGAAAAATTAAACAAATTAAAATCGCAAGCTCTCAAAATATTATAAACTATATAACTTATTAAATTATTCTTTCAGCTTTAGTTACAAAAAGTAGATTGATATCTTTTCTGTAATTTGTTATCTTAGATATAGTTTTTCTATAGATATTATTTTTAGATCATTCAATTAATCATTGGTCTGCAGTTTTTCATAAATAATTGTAAAAAAAAAATAGATTAGGAAAAAAACAATTTTTGTTTGCAGCTACGGTTAAAATCATGTGACTAGAATTCTTTAGTTTTTAATAAGTTTTAGACATATCTATTCAAAAAGCTAATTTCTCATATAAATATCTAGGAAAACAATGTATTTTAACCATTCATTTCATTTAAGACCTATTAGCTGAATATCTTAGTTTTTAATAATATGGGAGAAGAAGCTTAAGCCAGATCTTTTATCAATAATTGTAATAAATAATTAAATAAATTTAACTAATTATCAATAGGTAGATTTTTTACTTCTGTAAAGTTTGGAAAAAGTGAAGTGACAGTTGTAACCATCACTATTTTCATCACAGGTTTATAAGCAAAGTCTATCTAGTTATATTTTTAAATTGTTTTTCATATTTTTTTTAAATGGTATTTGGTGGAGTATGAAGTTGTATATAAATTCATTTTATTTTATATCAACACCAATTATAAATTCTTTTTTGCAAGTTTTACCAATGAAAAAATTTACAAATACAAAATATATAGAATGAATTTAAAATTTTAATAAAAAAAAAATACTTTTTCAAAACCAACTACCATATACATAAATATACTGATTCTATGTTTATTGAACTATCAGTTAAACACAAAACTGTTTTGAAAACTTAAATTCTAAGATTAAAAAATGAAAGTGGAGTTTTAATTTATTCTCTTAGTGAGACGATTAATCATTAAAAGAAATGTAAATAAAAAAATTGAGAAATCCGCTCCTTTAAATAAGCTGTGAAATAAAATATTCCTAAATTATTAATACGTCGTAAAATAAAGTTTCAATAATGTTTTTTAAAGATAGAAGTAAAAATATTGTTGTTTATTCTTAGCCAGAAAATGAAGTTTCAATAATATTTTTTGAAGATAGAAGTAAAAATATTGTTGTTTATTCTTAGCCAGAATTTGATTTTAAATCGATTGAATAGCCCATTAATCCCAATTGAACCTGTTTAGCTAGGAAAGAAAATAAATAAATTGTTCTGGGTTGCAAACATTTCTCTAAATAGAGATAGAATAATAGTTATTCAATTTTTATTAGAGTAAGATAACACACATATAACAAAAAAAAAAAAAACAAAGTTATCTGTCAAACGTTTTTGTTTAGAAATAAGAAGTCTAGAATAAAAATGATAATATTTGCACTTTTTTAAAAAGTCGTTGAAAAATTTGTTTAAAGAATTGAATAATTTTGTTTTTATTAAAGAGAAGTGGTATTCATTCTTTCATTAGAAACATGCACAATCCTTGCTAAAAATTATATTTAGAAATGTTTCTTCTGCTACTAATTTAATAAAAATTAGTTTTGACAATCTTATATCTCATTCAATTGCCTTACCATCTTATCTATTGCACTGTCCTTGACAATATTTTCTTCTTTACCTGTATTTAACTATATGTTCAAAAATCTTTGCTCTGTATTAATCACATTCTAGATTACAAATTTCTTTGTTTATTTTTTTATCATTTTATACTGGAAAATTTTCATACAATGATATGCAAAATTATGTCTATTAGAACATCTACATCTTTATTTAAGTTAAATTTTACATAATTTTGAATAATTAAAAAAATTGCATATATATATATAAAATACATATTTTGCGGGTTCATCCGTGTTAAAAACTTTTAATATCAATTTACTGACGTTTCGACTTGGTCACACAAGCCATCCACAGAGTTATAAAAAGGTAGAAAGACGGTTGTAGAGGCGCTACAATCACTGGTTTGAATAAAACATTAAAAATCCCACCAATAGCATTGGTGGGATTTTTAATGTTTTATTCAAACCAGTGATTGTAGCGCCTCTACAACCGTCTTTCTACCTTTTTATAACTCTGTGGATGGCTTGTGTGACCAAGTCGAAACGTCAGTAAATTGATATTAAAAGTTTTTAACACGGATGAACCCGCAAAATATGTATTTTATATATTTAACCCGTGCAAATCTTCGTTTTAACATATATATATATATATTAACAATTGTAACTATATATATGTATGATATATATTTATATGCATATGTATGTGGGTGTCATTTATGCTACAAAATTTCTGATTATGGTTATATGCTTTTTATAGATATATGATAATTTATACATATGCACATATATCTATCTATTTTGTGAGGCAAACAACTAAATACATTACTGAGATAATTTTATGTGCAGGATACCTAAAGAATCATTTGTAAATAAAGTTGTAAATAATTACCACTTTTTATATGAATACTAATCTATTTTATCAATTAAAAAGTGATTATTTTTACTCAAACTTCAATTTATTATATAGTAATAAATCAATTGATACTTCAAAAAGACTAAAGCCTTATTTCCTTTTAAATTGATTAAGCAGCTAACAGTTGCAAATATTAATTTAGATGGAAAATTAATGATTTTAATCAACAAGATATCAAATATGTAATGTCAAAAATATAAATCTATTTCACAGAACAAAAAAATTTGAGTATTTTACTAAGATGATTTTACAAGCCAGGTTTTTAAAGAATCATTTTTCATTTAAAAACAAATGTCAAAATGAAAGTTTCAGCTTTTCAAAGTAACAATTCTTGATTTATTACTGTATAATATATCAAAGATAAGATAAATAATCATATATTATCTGACAACGTAGATGTTATTGATTTTAAAAAAGTCGGCATTCTTTACAGGTTTATTTAAAAATGATTTTTCAGAGATCTGGGTTGTAAAATTATTTTAGTTTTGCATTTAGATTTGTTTCTTATATGAAATAACTTTATTATCTTAGCATTACACATTTGATAATCCTTAAAATTGGTTTCATGCTCAATAAAATCATTAATATTCATTTAAACTAATATTTGAAGCTGTAAGGTGGCTTGATTAATTTAAAAACAAAAATTGCCACAAATAAATAGTTTCAGTCATTTCAAAGTCTCAGTGTTTGATTTACTATAGGTAAGATCATCATTAACTAATAATATAGATAAGCATTGATATATCAAAAGATAAACATTATTTATAATTTATTTAAGATGATTCTTTAGAAATATGACATATAAAATAATCCTTATAGCATATTTGAACTTGTTTGTTAATAAAGTAGATTTATATTTTTAATATTACATATTGATAAGCCATAAAATTATATATATATCATTAAAATTATTAATATTTCATTTAAGTTTGTATTTGAAACTGTCAGCTGGTTTGATTAATTTAAAACAAAGTATAACATTGCAGTCATTTGGGGTAATAATGCTTAAATTGTTATTAGATAATAAATGGAAGGTCAGATAACAATTATCATATTTTATCTAAAAACATTAATTGACACTGATAAAAGGTGGATATTATTTCCAGGTTTAATTTTAAATGATTCTTTAGGGATATAGCTTGCAAAATTATCTTATAATATATTCAGACTTGTTTATTCCATGAAATAGATTTATATTCTTAATCTTATATATTTGATAAGCTACAAAATCATTTACATGGTATTAAAATCATTAGCATATCTATTATTTATAAAAATATAATAAATTTGACCTCATTTGATAGATATTTTTGTTTAGAAATTAAATATTTTTTTAAAAAATCACATTTGATTCTTGAAATTATTTTAAAAATTAGATTTAAATAAAAACAAATCACATCATCAAATTTTAGGTGGAGCCAATTCAAATTGCAAAATGAATGAAATCTTTGTTTGATGTTTGATTTAAAAATCTGAACCAATTATTTTTAATATCTACTAAATCTAACAATTTATACATTAAAAGTTTAAATATTTGGGGGAATTTTTATGATATTGCTAAATATTATATCAATCTGCTGAGTGACATCATTTCCTTATAGATGTATTTCTCATGACTGTAATTTCTATGGTAACAATATTCACAAGAATATATACTTTTATATATAAAAATAATACATTTCTGTAAAAAATAAATAGGTAATAATAGACGTTTTGATTCTAATAATTATTACACAATTACAATACAAAAATAATCATAAACTTTTCAAACAATGAAGGTTTTACACTGTCATAATATTTACTTGAAGTAATCTGGCAAAATTTGAGATCACCATGACTAGGCATTAATTTGTGATTTCAGTTACCTTGAGATTTCCACTATTCGATTTTCATAACATCGCTTTAATTTTTTTTTTTTTTAAATTAAACCATTAGAAAATAAATATACATATACTTTAAAACTATTAAAAAAATGTTAGCAATGTTTCTCAGTAGAGGATGAAAAATGTAAATTTAATTTTTCAATTGCTTAGGTGCATGACTGAAGCCTGAAAAAAATATCAGTTAAAGGATGTTCTTATATGTCAACCAGGATTAAAAAAAGTAAGGAAATCATCATCAACTGGATGTCAATAATACTAAACATAAATTCATTTTATATAACAAATTTTTATGCATGAATCCAGATCAGTGAGCAAAAGCTCTATAACTATTACTGTGAGATAGAGATATAATACAACATATAATAATTTATAATATTTTAAAATAAATAAATTCACTGGAATAATTTAATTAATGGCCTATAATTTCATTAATAACAATTAAATTTAAATGAAATTAATATCAGTAGAATATGGTTATAAATATAAATTAAACATTCTAATTTGGATTAAAATACAAAAAATAAGTTATCACATTGTGATTTACAAATAGCTCAATAGGTTTACATAAAATGATCCTATATATGAGCACTCAAATGTGCTATATAATCAATTAATAATTAATGTGTTTGAATTGTCATATATTTATAAAAACATCAATTTGTCTTTAATAATACATAATAAATGCACATGTATGTATATAAAAAATATAGATAATTTGAAGTCTGGCTACTAATTAGCCTCTTATATTTTATGGTAAACAAAAGTTTTTCTTTTAAAAACAATTACCATTTGGAAAGATTCATTTATGTGTAGCATTATTTGAAAAAAGATTCTCAGAGTTTTTCTCTCTTTTTTTATGAAAAATAAAGGGAACAAATAATTTTCTAGATTTAACTGTTATTTAAGATTTTTCTTTTCTTGCTTTATTTTTGGTTGACAATATCATTTTCAAAAAATTTTAAAAAATATCATTCTCAATATATAAAACACACTCTACTCACCAGCTGTATAATATTTATCTATGCTGCTGTACATATAAATAAACCCAGTATACAAACTAATTCTTCAGTGAGCTGATGGACTTTCTTGGTAAGCTGTCTCCTTCTAAAACAGTAGACCATTTTCATCTTCAAGAAAGATATAATCCAGTAACTGTTAGCATTAAATCAGCTTTACTTAGTCTAGAATCTGATA
Source organism: Epiperipatus broadwayi (assembly GCA_028023455.1). NCBI lineage: Eukaryota > Metazoa > Onychophora > Udeonychophora > Euonychophora > Peripatidae > Epiperipatus > Epiperipatus broadwayi. Next base: position 3,047,603 of record JAQFVV010006335.1, read on the forward strand.
CACTTGAGGCATAGCATTTTATACACAATATAGGCTATAATAAACACAGAAAGACATGCCCTTTATTTCCATGTGAATCTACACTCTAATGCTATGATACTAGACACAGCTGACTTATACTCTTTTGTTTTCAATTATATTTTTATAGTAACTTTTTATTGTAAAACTGTCATAACTAATCTATCTTCCAACCTTTTTATATTCAGGATGAAATTTTCTAAAAAAAATCAAAATAATTAAAAGTAAGTTTTTTTTTTGTTTTTATTAAAAAAAAGTTAATGACACTTTTCAATTATTCTTAATTCTTTCAAACAATTTTGTTAAAGTTTTATAAAAATATGTTATACAAGCTTTAATTAAAAAAATTTAATCTAATCAAAATAGCTAATGGAAGTTTGTAATTATGAGTATATCTATTAGAACATAAAACTATGTTTTAATTTTAAATCAGAATTAATAAAGTAGTAATTATACCTTTTTAAATGTTTAATTTATAATAATAAAAATTAAATTCAAATTTATTCAATTCATAATTATTATTCCAGTGTAATATGGAAAATATCTACAAAAAATTTGTTTGTGTTTATTTTTACTTTTACTTTCAATTTTATATATGCATGCACACACTATTATGCTGTTGTTTACCATAAGACACATAGCCATCTCACAGATCTTGTCATGGAGAAAAAAAATGAAATAAAACACCAACCTAACAATATTTTACATAATATATATGCATAATTAGCACAAATTTCATACTTCAACATATGTATTCATCAATTTTTCCAGAGATCTGGCAGCTGACTTAAGAAATAGTGACATGTAATTCTGAGATAGATAAGGAATTCAATCACTGGATTGCAAGTATACAATGTATTATGAACAACATGAGAGCTATCTCAGTTTAGATACTATAAGCTCCCTTGATATAAAATAAAAAATGCAAAAATCTTCACAAAGCCTTGCTCATTTGTCATTTTGGGGACAAAAATTATATAACTATGCCTTGAGCCTTTGCATGAATACTTAGAAGCTGAGGATCATGGCAGTAGTTTGTTAATTGCACCATGACATACAATAAGAAATCAGAAAGTTAGCTGAAGCAATGCCTGAGATGGGATATTCCTCAGAGTTGCATGAAAAGATTGTGAAACCTCTCCATCTGTCATCAAAACTGAACGTACATGTGAGCAAACTCCAACAATCAAAACCCAATCTAATCTCCAAAATCATAGATTTTCTATTCACCCCTAAATGTGAACTCATTAAATTTACATTAACCTAATCATAAATACTATTGTCATATAATTCACAATATTTTTTGTTAATTTTGCATAATATATATACTTTTTTCCTCTAGTAGTTATATTTGAGATTAAGTTAAGTTGCCAATTTTGTAGTAATGTTTACCAGTACTTGATCATTACTGGGCCTACAGTTCAAAAGCAATCAGTAATGGTACAAAGTATGTGGGATTAATCAGAGAGAAACTGGTGTACAAGGTTTCTCAATTAGGTAGCCATTTGTAACAGTACAGAGAGTGGGGTGAATCTTGGATGATGAAAAATCATCATCATCATAAGTTTCTACAAAAATTTTAATATAAAATTAAATCTAAATAAGTATAATGAGAAATGAGCATTAGAGATCAACACAGAATATAAGTTCACCCTGAATTACAGAACATAATCATCCATCATCATGAATGATTAGCAATAAAAATAAATCAACAGTCAATCTTGTGACTGGATTTGAAATGTGTCTACTATACACCAGGCTGCTTATTTAGCCCTTGTGAAACTTAGGACAGCAATAAAACCTAATAATTTGGATGCAAATTTTAAAAGTTCCTATCCAACAGAATATGCTGGGATACTAAAACAGATTAATCATCATAAATTTCCTGACCATTTGGTATTTCATTCATGTGCCAACTATAAACTTAATTTTTAATTAATACTAAAATAAAATTTAATGTAGTGCATGGATATTAAAAGATGTACTTTTGCACAAAACAGGAATAAAGAAGTAATGAAATAATCATCAACTGCATGTCCATAACTCTAAATATAAATTTATTTTATATAACATATCATTATACAAATGAATCCAGATCAGTGAAAAAAAGCTCTATAATTGTCACTGTGAGCAGGAGATATAATACAACATATAATAATTTATAACATTTTAGAATAAAATCAATTCATTGAAATAATTTTAAAAATGAACTGTAAATATAGTAATAACAATTAAATTAAAATGATATTAAGAACAATATAATATGACTATAAATATAAATTAAGCATTATGACTTTGATTAAAATACAAAAAATAGGCTATCACATTGTGATTTACAAATATCTATATAAGTTTACATAAAAATCACCTACATATAAGCACTCAGATGTGCTATAAAATAATTTAAAAATGAACATGTGTGAATTGTCATAGATTTATAAATTCATTTTGTTTATAATAATACATAAATGCACACATATGTGTGTATATAAAGAATATAGATAATCCAAATTAAAGTTATTAATTAGCCACTTATTTTTTATGATAATTAATACTTTTTTTAAAAAAATGTATTATCATTAGGAAAGTTTTATTTTAATTTCAGGTTCTTGTAACCTCATTTACAAAAAAGATCCCTGGAGTTTTTTTTTATATATAAACAATAATGGGAACAAATAATCATCTAGACCCAAATGTGACATTATTTTTCTTTTCTTGTTTTACTTTTAGTTAATAAAAGTTATTTAATTTTTAAAACTTGTAATTTTAACTGTCATTTTCAAGAAATTATTTAAAATAATATTGTTCCCAATATATAAAACACATTCTACTCACCAGCTGTACTTTATATATATATATATATATATATATATATATATATATAAAGTATATAAATATATATATATATATATATATATATATATATATGTGTGTGTGTGTGTGTGTGTGTGTGTGTGTGCTTCTCTGCACATAGATAACACAGTATATATAAAAACTAATTCTTTAGCAAGCTGATGAATGGTTTATTGTCCTATTTGGGAAAGATATAATTTTGTAACTATTGACATTCAATCATCTCCATTTAATCTTGAATATGATAGACTTTAGGCATACTGTCTAGTACATGATGGCTATGGAAAACACAAAAAAGTGGGTATTTTATTTAGAGTTTGCAGTCTACTTTTCTGATACTAGCAGCAACTGACCTACACTGTCTTGCCTTCAGTTATAGCTTCATAGTAACTCTAATACTGTAAGCCTATTATAATATATCATCTATTCTTTTTGCCAACCTTTTTATAATCAGGTGATGAAAACTAAGTTTTCTTTATCGTGATTGAAAAAAGTTCATGAATCTTTTCAATTATTCTTATTTCTTTCAAAAACAACATTCTACAATTTTTATCACAATATGATATACAAGCTTTAATTTTTTTTTAAAAAATGATCTAATCAAAATAGATAGTGTAATTTTATAATTACTAGTATTCTATTGTAATATAAATCATGTTTGTTTTAATTTCAAAATCAGAATTAATAAAATATTAATTAGACCTGTTTGAATGTTTAATAATTAATTGTTTTAATTCAAACTTATTTAAGCCTAAAGTGTTATTTCAATGTAATATAGAAAATATCTACAAAATGTTTTTTTTTTGGGGGGAGTGGTATTTTTAATTTTTTTTCAACATTATATATACTTGTGCACGCATCTCTATGTTGTTGTTTGCCATGAGTTACATAAGCATCTCAATATATTCATTAAAATTAGTCAACATTAGACAATCCTAATATCAGTAACAATTAACAATCTCAATTTTTTGTCAAGAAAACCTTTTAATAATAAAGGTGAAATCTCCCATCATTATTTATGTTCCAATATATTTATATGGATACTAAGATTGCAACATGACCACAGAGACTAAAATTATTGATACAAAAAGAATTACATAAACTTTCTTAAACAGAAAATATAACCTCTTCTAATAAATAAACATTTATAACATTCCAATAGCAATTATAATTTTTAAATTGCATCCAATGTATTACTTAAATAATATGATCATGGATTGTTATTATAATGAGTAAAAAATGAGAAGATTGTATCCATGTAAACAGAGATAACTTTTTTTTTATTTTGATATTGCATAATCTATCAATTACTACTATTTGTCAATTAGTATTAGATAGTTTTTAAGCAACATCAAAAGCTATGAAGTTATCTCTGTGTTCATGGATATAATATATATATATATATATATATATAATGTTAAACGCAATTGTCTTTAAATAGTAAATGCTGCTATAGTAAATAATATACATCTGGGTCTCTTTTTATGCGGACTTATTTAACATGATTTTGAAGTTATGCGATTTGTGTTTCACCGGAAGTCGACCTTCGATAATGCGCTATTACTTTAAATAATAAATTTCTTCCACTTATGTTATATTGAAAGTACTAGCACATTATTGAAATTCTACTTTCATCTTAGTAATTTCAATATTTTCAGTGCTTTATAATAGTAAGATTTTATGTAATAATGAAATTAAAATCATGATTTCCATATTTTATGTATATACACATTAAATTTTACAAGATTATAATGTAAATTTGTTCAAACATTGTGCGTGTTAATTTTGCATTTTAAATCACATTCTGTTTTTGCTTTTTAAAAAAGAACATAATCAATTATTAATCACTTAGTGTCCACAAGTTTATTTTTAAAAGGTCGGTAATCACAGTGGGCACAATTAAAAATTAAAATCTGATTTTTAATTATAATTAACAATTTAAAAGATTACTTACGTGCGACTTGAAATTAATGTGATGTAAAACGAAATTCGATTTTTAAACGGAATTGAAAATTAAAGACAAAAATAAGAATTTAATTTTTAGTTGTTAGTTTTAATTAAATTTTTCCCAGCAGTGGTGAATAAATGTCTTTTTATTATCATAAGTCTAAATTCATAAACAATTAATAAAATCATCATCATCATCAACAGAAAACCATTAACACAACATGAGAGTGAACTTGGTGCTAGTTGTATTTCCTCTTGTGAGAATAATTGCTGAGATATTCTTGATTTCATTTAAGGAGAAGCCAAATATATCACATCACATGAGAATCTGATTTTTTACTAGTTTGCAAATGAACGTGTTTTGGGGCAAATAGTGATAATAATTAAAATGTGTATAAAAATGTAAATTACTGTACTGTAAATTATGCATAAAAATATACTATTTTGAATAAAATTAAATATTATAGTTAAAAAAAGTTTGTCTTGTATCAATTTTTTTCAAATTTGAAATTTTTTATTAGTCATATTTTATTTCCTTATTTTTTTTTTGCGCAAATTTTAAAGTAATTTTACATAGGTACTTTGCTTTTATGTGAATTTTGAAAAATCACAGACTGCATCCCCCCTTTTTCAATGTAAGTTACATCTATTTTTGCGCGATTTCGTTTGCGCGTGTTTTCTGAGGAACCTATCTATCGCGTAAAATGAGATCCAGGTGTATACTCCCACTTAATATTTGATAATAAGAAAATAGAATGAATAGAAAAGTGAAATGATTTTTTTTTAAATCTTTGAATATTAAAGTGGTGATGTGAATTATTTACTATTATAGCATTTATTATTTTAAAAGGATTGTGTTTAATGTTATATATATATATAATCATACAAGTTTATAATATAAAGAGCATTTTAATAGCTCTAAACAAGCTTATTTTTATGAGACCGGTTTTAAGCTATGGCTGCCTGCAGTGAGAAGTTAAGTCACCAGATTCAAAAAACTACCTCACGATAAGCATTTATCTAAAAGTTAACTCTTAAAAAAAATATCTGACATTTTTAGACATATACAAGTCTTTAAATTCAGCTCTCCAACTGAAATAATCATATGGGTCTTAACTTAATTCAGATACTCCATATATTAATGGGCTTTGTAATTTAATATATATATATATATATATATATGTTATTTGATATATATATATAGCTTTTCAATTTTGTAAATGTAGTGCCAAATATTGATATTTTACAATAAACTATTGTAGGAGTATATATATACTCATACATACTCATACATTTATGTAATCAATATGTATAGATTATATTTACATTATTATTATACTTATGAAAATAAATATATAAAGTTACTATTTTTCATTTTTTAAAATGAAAATGACGTTGTTAGCAAAAGACTGTTGACAAGGTGATAAATGACCTCTGGGTTCACTGTTTATCAAATTAAAGGAAGTGAAATTAACTTAGTGTTTTAATATCTAATTGTTATTGCAACAATGAGAATGGGTATGCTTCAGCAAGCTGATGGAGCGAGACATGAAATAATTATTCTATTCTTGTTATTAGAAGAATAAGGATTCTATTTTTATCAGCTATATTTTCATAAAAACTTTTACTACGTTTGATTACAAATAACAGTGTAAGTTGAAGTTTATATTTTAAACAATTTAATACTCATCAAAAGAAGTTTCTTATACTTGTTCAACGAAAGTAATCTAAATATATTTTTGTGTTTTATAGAAAAAATTGTTTGAATTACGTTTTAAAATCTAAACAGCGTCTTAAAAAAAAAAGCATGTTTATAAAAACTTTATTCAAATTTTATGTACTTTTCATTATAAAGAAAATGCAGAGTAGCTAGAACACAAATATTTATCATGGGATAGATAAAATGCACTTGCCTAATCACACATATATATGTGGGAATAACATCGTTGCCGAATGCTTTAGAATTATAAAGAAATTAGATCTTCAAAATGGAATTATGAATGCCTTAAAATTATAAAAATTAGATCTTCAAAATGGAATTATAAATATTAATGAAGGAACTTTATATTAAGAAGATGAATATAAAGAGGAAACTAAATGTCAACTTAGGATATCCTAATATTATTCTCTTTAATGTTTAACAACAAAGGAATCATCTCGCGAGGAACATTAACTTTTATAAATGCCATTTGGGATTTTTGAAAATTATAATTAGGAAAAGTTAATTTCATTTTCTTTATCATCGTAGAGAATTAATAATTTAGAATATTTTTGTTTTTATTTATGATTAATAAAGATTTAAATATCGGTTAATAAATGTTAATTTTGGGAACGGGATAATGTGAACTTAGAGGTAAGATAGTAAACTATTTTTGAATCCACATATTATTTTCCATGACATGACACTACATTGTTTATACTAATCAAAATAGACTAATAAATGTAATGTGTGATAAAGAAATAAATGATTAACATTGTTGTGAAGTATGTATTTTTATATTAATAAATATAACTTGACTGACAATCATTTTAACGAATGAAGGTGTTATATACAAATAATTGGATTATTATTTGTATTATCTAATTAGTGTAAATTAGCGTTAATATAATTGTCTAAATATTAGGATACTTATATTTTAAATAAATTGTAAAATCACGTAGTGTTATAGGTTTAGAAAATACATCTGCCGTAAGCAAAGAGAATGTTTATATTTTTAATATAAGGAGGTAGATATATAAATTTTTTTTTATATATATATTGTAAAATTTAAATTATTTAAGTGTTAAATAAATAAGTATGTTTTTTATATTAAATGAAGTCTTCAATTTTGTTTTATTTGAATTAAAGAGTTAGTGAGATTCGTTGTTAATATTACTTTAAAATATTGATAGGAACCCCTGAAGAGAGTAAAGTGTTAAACTTCCCTGAGTTCGAAATCTGAGCATAACGGTAAAGTTAATTAAGGTGAAAATTGATTTGATGTGGTTGGATATAATAATTTTTTTAAAATAATAAATTAGTTATTGGGAACAAATATAGTTTTATATCAAAATTAAATCACATCATTCGTGGCATCCTATATGAAGACCTTAAATCTGACTATAGTGAGATGCGACTCCTTAACTTATCTTATTGAGAGGGGGCATACCGTTACATATGGCGCATCCAAGTGAGGCTCTGAATTATATATACCGTTACACTATAAAAGAAATTAAAGTATCATCGATGACAATTAAATGCTCTTTTCCTGGCCATAGAACGCTATTGTCTCGTTTTTCCATTTACATCTGATTAAATAACGTAATACATATATGTATCTATGCAGTATATATATATAGAAATTAAAAAATAATCAATTGTAAACATGAGTAACAAAAGTTGTAGAAATTAACAACTTTTAATGAATTTAAAATGTTTATTCATATATGTATTGAGTAATAAAAAAATAAATAATGTTATAAATTTATGGTATTTTTTTTTATTTCCTTTAGCTATTCATGAAACTGAAATATTAAATTTCATATACAATATATATTTTGCAGCAAGCAAATATTAAAACAACGTCAAAGTGTTGCTGAATGGTGCGTAAAAAATAAATTCTGACTTCCATCTATAGCACCTTTTATATTTAGATCTTTTAACTTAAAGCCAGCAATAAAGAAAACAATATGTAAAGAGCTATCTTATTGAATCATCACATATTTTATTTCTTTCAAAATAATTTCCCTCGGTTATTGAAATTTAAACTTCTTAATCAAAGGTCAAAAGCAAATTTTGCTTGCCTGACCACAGAAGATAATTGAATGAGTTAACTGCAACGTGAATACCAATGACACTTTCTAGTTAACACTTTTCATGCTATAGTAAAAGCAGTAATACACGCAGTCAAATATATATATATGATCTGCAGATATAGTTGAATTAATATTTGATGCTTATAGGCATACATACTATGTATCTATAAATGAATAATTAAAAAGTAAACAAAAAGAGAACAAATGACAAAATAAAAACATTTGAATAAATGAAAATATTTATGATCTCAATGCTACAGATTGGTCATATCTTATTCAGATAATCTTGCGGTCTATATATATATTGCATATATTCTTATTTCTTGTATGCCAATCTTCAATGACACGTTCAACAGGTAAATCATATTACATTATCGAAAGAAAAAATGTACAAAATTATATTTAGTATCAAAGGAATTCGAACACATACTTTCACACGACCCCCAACTCTCCGTGTCATCTCATATTTCTGACTTACCTGATCATACACCTGTTGAAAAGCAAACTGACGATTGCTGGTTTAACTCGAAATACTTATATTGGTGATTATTTATCTTTTCAACATGCGTATGATCAAGTGGGTCAGCAATATGAGATGGCATGGAGAGTTGAGGGTCGTGTGAAAGTCCGAGTTTGAATCCCTTATATATTACATTATATATGTGCAGGTGTGTGTAAGCCTGTACAGTGTATTAATTTACATATTTAGTATCAAGTAAATCTAAATATAATCTCAACAAATCATGTATAACTGGAGGTCAAATTTTTTAAAATTTCCACTATTATCTTGAAGAATAAGTGTGCCTTACAATAAGTTATAAAGACAAGCATTTCAATTCTGGATTACAGATTGACTTATGTCATTATAGAAAATGAATTTTAAACTGCTTTTGTTGCATCTATGTTTTAGCTTTTTGGATATAAGACAAATTTTGATTGTATTAAAAATAATGTGTGGATATATCCAATTAAAACATTAAATTAATTTGTAACTTCCTAATAAGTTTAATAATTTATTTTTTTCTGAAGCTGTTGGTATTGGTGTGATGATAGCATTGAAAATAGAATTTTGCATTTACAGAGTTCTATATTTTATATTACTGATAAGCATATTTTTTGGTCACAAAATGTATTATAGAACCAAAAAAATGCATTATTGCTGATATTAAATACGATTAAGTTGGGAAATAGTACATTTAAAATATTTATTAGAATAAAAATTTCAGGGCATAGTTGTGATTTAATATTATATGAGTGGGTATATTTTTTACAAAAAAACATTAGATTGGAGAAGAGTACTTATTTACCTTTTATATATAAATTAAAACATTTTTTCCTCTGGAAATCCTTTTACAAACTGGCTATTACTTTTTATATTATTCTAATAAGGTACTTCCTCATTTATAATTATTCTGATAAGGTACTTCCTCTTTTACAAATATTTGGGTGTAGTGGAGCATTTTCTTCTAATTCAATAAAAATCATCATAAAAATGTATTGTATCAACATGAATTTACACCAGTAAATAATAAAGATGATCCTATGACCCTTAAATCTATTAAATCTAATATTTTTAGTGGGCTCATATTTTGTCTAGATATTATTACAGTTATTATCAACTATTGCCTTTCTCATTCTTACTTTCTTTGTGTTGGAAGCTTGGAACTAAGGGTTAATCCTAAGATAAATTATTCTTCAACTTTGCCAGATTCTGAGCCTATTAATTTTTTTTGTTTTTTATATAAATTATTAAACAGGTGGGCAATATTCTATGTCTACTATCTTGGTTTATATAATTGTTGATTTCATAAAAATGTTGTTAATTTAAACCTTGTGAATTTTAAGACCTTTTTAAATTGGTTAATACATGCTCTAAGCATTTTCTATTAGCCAAATTGAAATATTTTGGTCTGGGCTATGATGTCTTGAATTTCATTAAAAGTTATTTCATTGACATTGATAGTATCTTATTCACGTTTAACATCTCATGGTGTTTATCAGGGCTCAATTATTACTTATTATATATATATATATATATATATATATATATATATATATATATATATATATATATATATATATATAATAAAAATTAAAACAGAGTTTAAATATAAAATTTAATAATATTTATTGTAATCATGTATACTTTCAACACTTTTACAGTATATTCATGTTCATTCAGTAGTCTAACTATGAATATGATGCAAAGAAGTTGAAAGTATAATTGGTACAATAAATCTTACTAAATTATATATTTAAACTCTGTTTTAGTATTTTTACATTAATAGTTATAATAACAGCATATCAAAATGTAATTCATATACATCAGATTTTACATCTTATTTAAATATTTCTACTTTTCGTAGTTTTGTTGGTGGTATTCAGTTTTATTTGGATTTTCCACTGAGTTTTTTTCAGTGGTTTGACAAATTTTGAGTGCGATTTAATAGAGATATCTAAGTAACCCTTATTTAACTTTGAAAGTATCTAAACTACTACTATTTAATTTGTTTTTGGAATTGGTCTTGATTGAACTGATGATATGGTCTTATTTATAAAGTTAGAAAGTTATTTCATTCACATTTTAAGAGTCTTAGTTTAGTCTTGGATTCTTAACTGTATTTTAAAAATAATCCAAGCAGAGTAATTCAGTTTCTTATTCCAGATTGCAATTATTATATGCTTTTAAATTTCTCCCAATCATATAAAACCTACTATCTAGTGTTTTAGTTTGACACTGTTTAACTCTTGCAACTTTGGCTTTGATCCATACTTGAAAATTTCTATTTGACTATTTGTAAAGTTCAAAATATATGTTTGGAATATTATTATGGTATGTGTAAGTTCACTTAATATACCCTATTATTTCAATTTTAAAATTGGCTTAAGATAAAACAAAGGTTTAGAGTGGATTTATATTGTAAAGTTAATAAAATTATTTTATAGAAATACTTAATAGTCTCCACCCTCTTACACATTTTAAAATTACATGAATAAAGATAGCTTAAAAGTCAAATGATGAACAATTAGCTCTGTCTTATATATAAGCTGATTTAAACATCTCTCCTGACTTAAATTCTATGGAGGTACATTCCATTATTAGTAGTTGTTTTATATAGCCTTCACAGTGAAAAACAGTATTGAATATTGCAGTGTATTTACATTAGAAGTTTATCTCTTAGATTATATTTCATATTTCGTGTACTATTTAATTTTCCTTATATATATATATATATATTGTAAATATCGATAAGTCTATCTATATTTTAAAAATTGTCATTTGTTATTAAAAAAAAATCTCTTTGAGTTGATGTTTACATATGAAGTATTATTATTGTTTATGTTTATTAGGTATAGTTATTGTTTGAAGTTATTATTTTATTTATATGTTGATAGTACATCGTTATGAATATTTAATTATTATAAATAGATAAAGACATATAAATTGAAGATTATATAAAAAATTATTTTATTTGCAGTGATTATTAAAAAAATGCAATATTATTATTTATGTATATTTTTAAAGCTGTCAAATAAATTTTCAATTGAATGTTTTATATATATATATGCTGGATATATATATTTTTTTTAATGTTAATTGTTTTAAAAGAAAACATGTATAACAAGGGTTTTCAAAACAGCATTTGCTGGCGCGTGGAACAACAACAACAACAATAAAAAGAGGCCATTATTATTATTATTAAGATAGTGATAAAACCAACTAAAGGATAAAATTTTGTTGTACTTTGTTTCTTTGAAATTACCATTCTTCAGAATATTGGAATAAGATAAATTTCTATGGTAAATACATAAATTATGACAGGCTAATCGAGATATATCGCAGCCAAGAGGCTGCACCATTACTTTCATTTATTCCAAGGCAATTTAAAATGAAACAACTAAGAAAATTTCAATATATGTATTTCATCGCGTCTGGAGCCGAAATTTGATATAGCTATCTGGAATCTATAATGGTCAATCTAATAATAATCTGGAGGTAACTAAAATTAATATATTGGATTCAACATTTCAATTTATTTATTTATTTTTCAAGGAAAGTAATTTTAGAAGGATAAAAATATACATATATCCAAGAATTGACAATTTTCTCTAACGTAATAGTTTCTTCACCTTCGATAGAATGCATTCTAATAGTAAGCGGATAAAGAAATAACCCATGGAATAAATTGACCTTTGAAGGAAAACTAACTAAGTGAACTTTGAAAGGTAGTTAATAATTTTATATGTATAAATGATATATAAATATATTTTTGAGATTGATATTTTTGTTTACTTTTATTTTTCATTATAAAAATATAACGTTTTATAAATAGTCAATTCAAGCGTCTTGTTTTCTAACAGCAATAAACATTTAACAGGTGTTAAAATTAATACTTAAGTAATTTAAAATCTTAAAGTATGGCTTATAGGTTTGGGTTGTATATGAATTGTTATAAATATTTTAATAAGTAAATTTATATTCGTAAATTTTTTTATTATAAAATTTTTATCCTTAATTTATTTATTTTCATTTTTTTTTTTTAAACTTCGTATAATAATTCTTATGCATGCCAAAACAATAATTATATGTATTTGCTGTGTGTAATATTTTTTTTTTTTATTATTTTAAATATCTGAAAAGTATAAGTATGGATTTGTATTTATATTCATATCTACTTGTTAAGCATAGATATGTCTTTATATATTTAATATATATACTTATTGCAAGTATATATGTATGTTTATTATTTGGGTTTGTATTTAAAACATTGATATTACCTAAAATTAAACCATAATATATAATAAAGGATGTACTATTTGTTTTATAAGTAACGTCTTTGTAATTTATTTGAAAGAGCGGTAATATATTATTCTTATTTTTCTTTTAATGCTAGAGTCATTATGAAATTAATTGAATTCACAATTTATTTATATATAACCGGGATAATTTTGTCTTTCTTCAATTTAAATGGAATGCAGCAAGTACGTTCCATTACAATATATATATATAAAAAGCATGCTAATAATTCAAAACAAGTTTTTTTTTTATGATAAATGCTACAAGAAAAAGCATTCAAATTATCTTTATTTATCTTTATCTACGATTGTCCCCATCCCCAGACTAGTTTTGAGCTATGGCTCTCTTTAGTAAGGATCTAAGACACCAGATTATAAACACCAATTCAAGCTAAATATTTATCTTATAGTTAACATTTAAGAAGAAGATCTGAAATTTTCAATCTATATATCTTTAAATTCAGCTCTCCAACTAAAATAATCATATGAGCCTGACTTAATTCCATATATTAATAGGTTTAGCAATGTAATTTAGCCAAAGCCTTAACAGTAAAATTTATAATAGTAATAAAATCAAGTCATATGTCATATGACTTATATAGCTTGCATTTACAAATATATAAAATAAAGAGCATGCTAATAGCTCAAAACCAGCTTTTTGTGATAAATGCTACATGAGGATTGTCCCCACCCTCAGACTGTTTTCGAGTTATGGCTCCCTTCAGTGAGAAATTAAATCACCAGATTTACAACACCAACTCAAGCTAAGCATTTATATAATAGTTTAACTCTTAAGAAGATCTGAAATTTTCAAATTTCTACATATCTTTAAATTCAGCTCTCCAACTGAAATAATCTTATGGGTCTGGACTTAATTCCGATACACCATACATTAATAGGCCCATATGATTATTTCAGTTGAAGAGCTGCATTTAAAGACATGTAGATATCTGAAATTTTCAGATCATCTTAAGAGTTAACTAACTTGACTTGGTGTTTTAAATATGATGTCCTCACTCCTCACTCAAGAGAGGCCAGCTCAAAAACAGTCTGAGTATGGGGACAATCCTAGATAAAAAATAATTTGAATGCTTTCTCTTGTAGCATTTATCAAAAAAAAAAAGCTTCTTTACAACTATTAGCATGCTCTTTATTTTACATATTTGTAAATGCAAGCTATATAAGTCATGTGACATATGACTTGATTATATATATATATATATATATATATATATATATATATATATATATACCTTAATAAGCAGGTGTATTTTATACACATTGTAACCTAAGTGCCATTTGCAATAATTAATAAAAGCACAAGATAAAAGTGAAGTGAAAATCCATACAAATAATTATTGATTGCAAATATTTTATTCTAGATCAATTATAATGATCTATATTCAAAAATGTTTGAGTTGCTAATTTACTTTCCAGTTGAAAACGTATGTAAAACTATTTCACAAAGGTAATATTGACCTACAGGGATTAGTTCAATGGTAAAACGGTGAAGTTGAAAGCTCAAGGTTGATGGATTATCACAAAATCTGTTATTTTCAGTGATCAATAAAACCATGTAATCCTTTTTATTTTAAACTGTTGATATCATTGGTTTAAATTTAAAAATAGTGATGAAATATGTGTTTTTAATTACTTCAATTTTTGATAAGTAATGAGTGTGGGAAAATAAATAGTAATTCTCATAAATACTGGGAAATAAATAAAAATGATTTAATTTTTATTTATTGCATCACAGTTCTAACATTGAAGGATAGTGCATTAAAAATCGAGTGTCTTTATATAAGAAGTTTATTTTTCTAGCTATTTTCATTTCTGATACTTCTATTATCTGATTGTTTATAATAGATATTCATCATACTATAACATTGCAGTATTTCTAAATATTAATGGACAGAATAGATGACGATGTGATCTTAGCACAAATGCAAATAAATCAGGATTGTGAATACAATAAATACTCTTATTGAAATAATATTTTATCAGAGAACAAACATTTTCAAAATCCTAAACAAGTTGTGATGAAATAAATAAACTTTGAAAATCCAATTTAAACAAAACAATAATATTATTTGCCTCAGACTTCCTTCAGAAACTGCATACTCATAATAATTAAGTCTGTATATGTCAAACAGATTAAAATCATATTTGAGTAACATTGCATAGATATCTCCACTGAATTAAATTGTATACTCACATGTCTGTAGTCCATTATGTTTTCTTTGAAAAACTAGAAAGTGAATGAAAGTGATTTTATTTTTATCATTGCATCATAGATCTGACATTAAAAGTCTTACATCACAGTGTATTTTCATTTATTTATCATTATTACTCCATATTATATATGTTAACTTTTTTATTTTATCATTATTATCTATTTTACAGTATTTTACAAAACTCTACATATTGTACTTTTTTAAATGGTTAATTTTTTAAATTTTTTTATTATTGTATTTTCTTCAAACATTTACTTGTTTCAATAAAAAAATACTTTTAATTATTGCTTTTTTGAACCAACTCTTATTTTTGCAGCAGCATATCAGTTATCTTCTTATTGATTTCAATAAATTCTGAACCATTTACAAATTCTGTTAATATTTTAAAACCATTTGCAAGTCTTAATTAAAATTCATTGAGACTTTGAAGGTAAGGAATATCAACTGTTAACATTGTCTTTCCTAATAGTATTCAATTTATATTAGCATATCCCTTACCTTTCACTAATAGATAATCACTTTTTTACTTTTTATGTCAAAACTATTAAGAAAATTATAAGCAAGATATATATATATATATATATATATATATATCTTGCTTATAATTTTGATTAATATTTATATATATATATATATATATATATATATATATATATATATTCATATTAATCAAAATACAATCTAATTCTACTGATTTTTATTTGGATGCTTTCATATTTATTTTTATATAGCACTTTTCTCAAAAAATGAATTCTTAATATTGAGTTTTTCTTTTTCTGTGAACTCCAAGTCTGAGTCCTTTCTCATTTTTATAATCACAAACAAAACACAGTACATTCATTTTTTAATCACTTACAAATACAAGTATTAATCTTGCATGATAATTTAAAATATTACTTAATTTGATCAAAATCATTTTGTATCTCCACATAATGAGAATATGTTTTCACTCAGAGCATAAACCGGAATTACTTATATTTGTTATCTTCTATTAATTTGACTAACTAATTTTGTTATTCTATCTAATATATCATCAATCTCTACAATGTTATTTATTCACTTTTTTTATAATAAATTACACTTGACTTTTTCTTCCAACATATGAATTTATTTTTAAACAGTTGCCTTATAATCTTTTTTCTGACTTTATAATATCCAATAATGTACCATGTAATATTAAACAGTTTTTTTTTTTGAATTCATGCAATCTTTCATCACTTGTAAGTATTCTTTAGTTGTCACTATTTAAATAAAGGGACATCATCAAATAGCTATATGTATTCACAGTCAGTAGATTCTTAGCACTCTCTTCTTTCCACTGTCAATGCTGTTTTGGCTGATGATTTCGAATTTCACCTGAATAAAGTCAATAATTTAATTTTGTTTTTTCCCTGATTATAAATAGCTATAAAAAATTATTTACAAAAACATTCATTCTTATATCAAAACAACTCTGTTGATATTTTAATGAAGAACTCTCAGCCAGCTGAAAAGTCTATGGTATGTATGTCTTAAATTTAATCTCAGAGATAAAAAAAGTTTATGCCAATTTATCTAGGTTTATTTACTATATGAATAATCACATATTAATAACAATTGCAATGACAAGAATATAGAAAATAAGTATTAATAATATGTGCCATTTAGGTTTTAATATCTCAAAGACTAATTAAAGGGATCCCCCTTTCAATTAACATTAAACTCCTTTCTGCATTTTGTTGTTGAAATGACTGTTAGAATTATATTTTTTTTATAAAAATTGTATTCCTTAATATTTATAACATAATTTTGTTTTATTTTTGTTATATTGGATAGGATGGATGACTGTAGGGAGGTTGAAGTCTGGGTTCAAATCCCCTTTAATTTTATTTATTATTTTGTTATTTTTATGAATTATTTTCATTCAATATTATTTCCAAATCTTTTTTAAGATATCTTATTTTTAATCAAAACATTATTTATTTTATAATATTTACATTTTCAATATAATATACACAACTAATTTGTCTATATTATTTTTTGTCATATTGTTCACATCTCTTAACTTAAAACCAATTCAAATATTTTTTGCATCACTGCAATATAATATTGTGCTTTGATTAATTTGAAGATTTTATAATCATCTGAATAAAATATTACTTTAAAAAACTTTGTATATTTATAGATGTTGAAGTAAATAAATTGAATATAATAATGTTAATACTTTTTCAATACCAATAAATTCTCGACGTTCATTAATTTGATGTAGTAGTACATTTTCTGTTTATTAAGATAAAGATTAATTAATTATTACTATAATTTCAATTTAATTATGTCAATGTTATCAAAAGCTAGTGACAAATTTAAATATATATTCATTTCTTCTTTTTTCACTAAATGCAAGAGTCATATGGTCTTAAATGAGTTTGTAATAATTAATTTACTTAGTATAGTCCCTAGTCAAGTTTTTTACTTAACTTTTCCAGTATTACTTGTAATTTTGAATAAAAATTATTTACAAACGCTTTTAATATCTTATAAAATTATTATCATTCTATATCTATCTGCAACAGATGATATTTTAATTATTTTAAGTTAAATGTTTTGTTTATTATCGTTATTAATATTATTAATAGTTTTTTATCAGATATAATATAAAGTTAATAACGAAATAAGAGTAATAAAAGAAAAAAAAATGTAATACACACCTGCATATCTATGTGAACGCATATTTTTAAAACCCAAGCCATATCCATTACAAATAATGATAATGAGATAGATATTCCTCACCAATCAGATCCTGTATTCTTACAAATAAAGGTAATGAGATAGATGTTTATTTTTTCCCTAATCTGGTCAATTGAAGATTGGAATTCCATTTTTGATCTCTCAAAGTAGTTTTACATCTAGCTTTAAAAACAACAACTAAATATCTATTTATTAATATTTAATAGGGTAGATGACTTCATTGCTATGAATTAGATCAATTCAAAACTTTTAAGACTACTTCATATCTATAGCTATTTTAAATATGTTTATTCGGAATTCAAACCCTAGGTATGAAAGTGCACACATCACTATATATATATCACAATATATTTGCAACCTTTATAATAAAAATTATTTCAGCATTGTTACACAAAAATAATTTTTAAAAATTGTATCCTGCTATTGGGAGGGGGGTGTCGAAATCTATTTTTTAATAAGTCAGCAATTTTTTTGTTTTTCTTTACAATTCCATCAGGTTTTATAACATTTGTAAGAATATACTTATCAAAGTCTGTTTAAATTTTGGAATTTAAAAATCTTTTGGGAAATTTCGTTTTGCTTGAATGATTTCTAAGTCAAGTATTTGTTTTTCGTGTTTGAAAAGCAAGATGTCAATTTCATGCAAATATTTGATCCACTTTTAGTATCAGAGGATTGATTTCATATTTTCTTAATAAATGATAAACTAATAATTTGGATTGTTACATGTTTTTATTATATATACGTGATCACATTTAATTGTATTGTTGTTCTAATGTGTCTGATAAGTTTATATTACCTTAATGTGTAAATGTTATATATACATTGCTGCGTGCACTTGTATTTTACTCTAGTTTAAATTTAATACAAAATTCGAGAATGTAAATGTTTATAAATCTGTTCTCAAAAATAAATTATATATATACAAAATACAATTACCCCAAATTCAAAATTAAATAAGACTAGTACAAACTTAAGAAAATAATAACACAATCAATGAATGTCTTCCCCAAAAAAATTCCTCAAGTGTGAACGACTACAAAACAAATCACTAAATATATACTAATTATATTCCCCACAATTAGCATTTACAAACGAGTTCTTTTAATATTAAAGAAGTGTTAGATATAATTGTGATCGTAGAATATATAATGAGTATATATTTAATAGTGTTTTCTGTACTCTGTTACTTCTTTTACACCTGAAAAATTTACTTTGGCTAGTAAATCCTTGGTAGTATTTTTTTTTTTAATGTTTCGGCTAGTCTTGTTCAATTTTAAATTTGGTGTAATTGAGTTATTGTATTGACTATTTTAACTTTAGACTTTTCTTATATAAAACATCTTTATAACCTTGTTTAATAAAATAAAACTAAAATAAATATATCGACTAACACTTATTCTCTATAGGATGAAAAAAATATAGTAATGGTCACATGATTGTTGTATATAGAATTATATCAACTGTTAGTTGCATCATGTGGTCACTGAATAGTTTGATTTATATTTGGCAAAATTTTCATATTCATTTGCATTAAGAAACACTTTTAAATATTTGATAATTTTATTGTTTCATCACGTTTGTAATCCAATTTGTTTTTTAAATATTTCTATAATTTATTTAATTAATATTTCTTCATGGTTATTGTATATCGATATGATGTTAGTATTTGAAAAATGTATGGTATAACCAATATCCAAAATATGAAAAGCATAACCAATATCCAAAATATGAAGAGCAAGCGGCTAAAGATGTTGGGATTTTTTTCAGCATTAATGGGCTCTTCTCATGTAGTACATGTACATCAAATGCTTCTTCCTATACATCTAGTTTGGTTTATTCCACCTAAAATTCATAGACTTCTTTGGTTTCTAGAGAGATTATATCCTTAGGTTTGATCAAAATTTTATTAATCTTTTGCTCAGTAGAGAATGCTATTTTATGTCATAGTGTCTTAGTGCATTTCCAATTTTATCTGTGGTTATTTTTATATAAGGAATGCATATTCCAGTAGAAGTATTTGCTTCTTTTACTTTTGGGGGCTTTTTTTTTTTATTCATTGCTCTATTTATAATTATGGTATTGTAATTGTTTATTAATAAGATTTAATATATATGTGTGAACTCTTTTCTTAATGTGGATGCATTTGGAAGTAAAAATGCCTTTGTAAAAAGTGATTTAGCTACAGAAAAGATTTGGACTGGATGGTTATGAGAAGATGGTTTTAGATATTCATCAGTATGTGTAAGTTTTATATATATATATATATATATATATAAAACTTACACATACTGATAAACAAATAATATCTCATCATCCTATATATATATATATATATATATATATAGGATGATGAGATATTATTTGTTTTAGAAATAAAAATATCACAAAAAGAAAGTTTCCCACACTTTTCCATTTCTACCATTAATTTGATTTTTGTATGTAGGTTATTAGTATGAATAAAGAAGCCATTCACTTTTTCTTCTCCTTGTGACCAAATAACAAATGTGTTATCAATATGTCTGAACTCAGATAGATGTTTTGTATAATACTTGGGTTAAGGCTTGTGTTTCATATTCTTGTATGAATAAATTGGTGAAAACTTTGGAGATGGGTGATCCTATTGGGTTCCAATTGCTTTTTTGTAGAAGTGACTACTGTAAGTAAATTAGGTAGTAAAACAATATTTAACTATTGCACTGATATGATTTTAGAAATTGCAATAATTTAAAACTATATCCAATTCCTTATTGAATGGCATCAAAGCTCATAAAGATATCATATGGACTGTGTTTTTTATATATGATTTTATGGAGAAAATAATTGGTTTTATTTGATTTGCTATTTATCTTGCTAAGCTTGAGTAGATGATCCCATGGCATTAAGAATTGGATGGAGTGGAATGTCTTTTTTATGTATTTTTGAAAGGTCATAGAATTTAGGATATATAGAGGATTTTTTTAGAGATGATTTATTTTTTATGCCATTATCAATTTGATATTTTCAATAAGAATTTTAGTAATCAATTCAAGATAAGTGATATGATCTTTATTTGTTTTAATGCTAGTTTTATTTTTTAATACCTCAAGGATTATATATATATATATTATATATATATATATCATTGTCCATATGACATAATTTTTGATATATACCTCAAGGATTATATATATATATATCATTGTCCATGATGACAGTAATTTTTCCTTGATCTGCCAAAAATATCATTATAGAATTAGCTAATTTAATTTTTTTAAAGCTAATTGTTTTAATTCTCTATTGAGTGAAAGATTAATATCATTCTGATAAAACCTATGAATGTAATTCCTCTAACAATCTAATGAGTCTATAAAATTTTATTTGGCATGCTGTCAACTACATACATAGGAAAAGAAATTGCCATAATACAGTTAAAAAATTCTCATTTTTTTCAGCACTTGCTCTATATGTTTTGGATACTGGTCATTACATAAATGTTTCAAATATTAAAATTATACCCACGTGGAATAATCATGACTAAAGTGTATTTTGAAAATTAATAAAAATATTTTTTTTAAAAAAAAAAAGCAAATTACGTTACTAAATATGACAAAACGATAAAATTACAAACTATTTGGAATACTTTTTTTAATGCAAATGAATATAAAAATTAATCCTAAATATAAATCAACTAGTCAAGCATTGGTGGTCGAAGGGTCAGCAACAGCCGCTTTACAAGCTATTGTCCCAGGATAGAGGTTCGCTTCCCAGCTGATGCTATGACACATGAGAAAATATATATATATAAATCAAACTATACAATTCTATCTACTACAACTATGTGATTATTACTATATATTTCTTGCACAGTTATGGATAAGTTTTATCTTATTGAAACATTGATATATTTATTTTAGTTTGATTTTATTAAAAACAGTTACTAAGAGAACATGTTTCATACAATATCTTTTACCCATTAAAACTTCTAACTTGTGGGTTATTATTAACAGTTGAAAGTATTGGGAATATTTAAGTAAAATTAAAATCAATAGTTATATTAGATGATGGAAATAGTCCTATATAAATACAAGTTCAATATATATATAGTTACATCAATAAATTGATTGATAAACAATGAAATACTCGTTACATCAATAAATTGCCATCTATTGTTAGAATTAGCTTTTTCCAGTGTCAAATGAATTTATTTTGCATTTTTTTATTCTTATAATACTATCCACACTGACAAATGAGCTTAACAAGGTTGAATGTCCACATACGGGTATTAAAACAAAAACCCCACTCAATATAACTAACAATCTAATATCAAAATATAGATTTACTTTCTATTCATTTTAATACCCTTGTAATTAAATAAATTAAATATTGACCATGCAAATACTAATATTTAATAAAGATCAAGTAGATCTGTGAACTAAGTATTTATGATAAAAGAATTTTATTAATTTCATTTACTAAAATTCTATTTTTAGTTTATTTAATGTAAAGCCTTGCTACATTTTCATGTTAATGTCAAATTTTTATTTTGATAAAAAAATTAATAATCAAAATTACTAGATTTCAAAATTGGCTAAATACTACATTTGTTCATTTTGTATTTTGAATTCATAATAAATAATGCATTTTATTTTTTTTAAGTATCCTCTATATCTGAAATGATATTAACATTGTTTTGTAAAAATTAAGTAATACTATAGTTGAATAGAAATTTCAAAAATTGAAATAATAATTGAATAACACTTTATATAGTTGAGAGTTGATTATTAAGTCTCTTTTTGACAGTGAAATAAAAATGTTAAAAGAGATGTCACTTAAATAGGCCAAAAGAAAAAATAATCCTTTTAATAAATAAAGATAACGATTTTTTTATTTGTAGTGAATTACTTTTACATTTCACGAACTTTTTAGATCTGTGTTATATTCTCTAATAATTCAGAGAGTAAATTTATTAAATACTAATATGTCTGTAAATATATAATAAAATTAAAGTTAACATTGTAAAATTTACTATATCTGATGATTTTAGAAACTTATTTAAGCTCAATTTAAACTGACATAACAAAGTGTAAAATATTAGACTGTAAACATTAAAAATAAGTATCTTGATCAAAAAAAAGGCATTAAAAATAAAATAAGAATTGGGAAGGTTAAAAACGATTCCAATTAGACAAGAAGATTATTTTGCAAATGTCTGAAATTGGAATTCATCTAAAAGCTTAGCAGTTTTTTTCTTTTTCTGCAGCAATTTGCTTTGTTAACATGATAAAAGAAAATGATTGTTTTGTTTTTTGTTGTTTTTAATATAGTATTAGAAAGAAATAAAAAGTGAAATTGATTCGATATTCTCAAGACTAATTAGGTATTAGGAAAATTGAGAAAAATGGAATTTCGTAGTTACATTCTTAAGCTAAAGAAATAATACTAAGATATGATGAAGAGAATTGGAGGAAAAAGTGAAAATTAGAAAAAAAAATAATATTAAATGATTGTAAATGTAGAGATAATTAAAAGAATTTAAAGACGAAGTAAATGCTATAAAAACTTAAAATATTATTCTCAATATATATTAACAATTTATTATTTTACCATATATATTTTGAACACATGAATAATACATTTGAAGACTTTATTTTATTATGGATTACAATATATAAGATGAAATAAAAATGTATTATTACATATAGAAAAAAATGGAATTGATTTCAATTATTTCTTGTGAGTGTATTTAATATATATATAAAATAAATCAAGGATTTTCGCGGGCTATAGATATAAATAAAATAACATACATGTATATCGGTGTATAATGTATTGAAAATATATATATATAAACCAATAATTCGACCAGGTTACACTGGTCATCTCTTGGGTAACAGATATTATAAATTATTGTTATATATCAGTGTTTTAGTATTTCTACAATTAATTTATATACAGAAAAACAATCAGAATTAAAACCAATTCTTTTTTTATGTTGCACTTCAAGTATACAATAGTCAAATATGTTTAAAAATACATATATACAAGCAACAAAGATTACAAATTATAAAATTATTATATAAAAGCCTTTTTCGGCAAATTATGTTTTTTGCCCTTTTCAATATGTCTCCGTGATTTAAAGCACATACAGCGACATCTATATCAATACATGAGAGAAGATAGATAAACAAATGGATATTTGACATGATCTATTATGTGATTTTTTCCCCCCTCAATTCTACTACAAAATTACTCTGTTATATATATTGAATGGATATATATCCACATATATTAATTAATTAACTATCCATTCTTTATCCATTAACCACTTATTATTTAACTTAATGGATGTTTTGTATATATTCATACAGCTGTT
The DNA here is from genome assembly GCA_028023455.1 of Epiperipatus broadwayi. Classification (NCBI taxonomy): domain Eukaryota; kingdom Metazoa; phylum Onychophora; class Udeonychophora; order Euonychophora; family Peripatidae; genus Epiperipatus; species Epiperipatus broadwayi. The sequence continues at coordinate 3,072,329 of JAQFVV010006335.1, forward strand.
TTTATTATACATGATGTAGTTTGTTTCATATATTTTACATCTATTAACATTTTTAATATAATCAAGAACACTTATATTATCAATGCAATTTATTTTATGTCCATACTGCAAATAATGAACATATAATGCAGATCTATCATCTTTCCTAGCAACAGCATCGTGTTCTTTAGCTCTTTCTCCCAATTGCTTTGACGTCTGGCCATAGTAAATCATATTACAAAAATTACATCTAATTTTATAAACCATTCCTCTCTTATATTTTATATCATCTTTCATTCTACAATTAGTTATCAATTTATCCAAATTTTTGCTATTAGCCCATCCCACGTTAATGTTTTTATCTAGATAATTTTTAATTTATAATATGTGTTATCCAATTCATAATCAGTGTGACCTGATCAAAATGTTGGTGTTTGCCAATTTATGTTTATAAATGGGTCAATAATAAATTATGTAATATATAATGGGGATAATCCTAAATTTCAATTAATGGATTTGTTTGTAAATTTTAAAATTAAGATAAAAGTCTTATTCTGAATTAATTACATTTAACTAAACCTTAAGTGTAAATAAAAGCTTTGTTTATTATTCAAAACTGTGTCTCAAGTTGTTCTTATATGCATTTGAATTCTAGTTTCCACATCTCCACATTTCATACATCTATTACAAAAATAAGTATATTATTTTATGGCTTTGATATCAAATATGCTAAGGTCTGATAATATTGTTTCCTAGATCCAAACATTACATGAAATATCTTACCACTTGATAAACTTATAACAGTGTTGCCTAATTGGTGTATTATTTAGATAGTGATGTGAAATTAAAAGATACCCTATTTCCTTCATTATCTAATTGGTAGCCCAGTAAACGTTATTCAATTTATTTTATTATATCTTATTATAATTTAGAGTTATAAATTATTGGCTAATATAGTTCTTTAGTCTCACTGTGTTATAGATTTCCTGAGATCTGATTTTATATTCCTAGATCAACATTAATTAAGCTATTTAGATTAAGATGTGCTGAACAATAGAGTTATTTAGTGTTATGCTTTTCCATTCTGTCAGAGTTATATTCAGCTATTATAGAATGTAACTGGATGATGGCTAAAGATCAAATTGAAATTATATTTTGTTAGATGGAATAAATAAAACTCTGATAGCCTGTATCATTTGGTTAATTAATAAATAAGTTTTATATTTTATTTGATAGCTCATAGTATTTCTTCCTTCATTTATTTATATTCTCTATATGTTATGAACTTTCTGTAACCTCCCACTGAGCGAAGCTGTAAGATAAACATAAGTAAAAGAGTCTCAGCATTAATAATGAATCAGATAAAATGATAAATCGTTCTATTCATTAATAGAACTGGTGTCCTGGGCATTTGCTCATATAATGTACATGAGCAGTGATGTGTGAGTGGGTTACAATATATAGATATATATATGTTGATAAGAAGATTTTCATGGGTTGCATATATATATATATTGTACCAGATTCGAATATGTGATGATCGAAGCATCGACCTCTTAGGCAGAGAAGAACATACTCGGAGAGTATGTATGCCCAAACAATAGCTATAAAATATATAACTAGCATTACATTTCCAGGACATAACTTCTTCTTGACTGTTGAGTTCAACACCAGAGTTCAAAGCACTTTTTTTTGTTTGTGTATAAACACGGGCGCCAGTTAATTATCCAAGAATGAATAAATAACGCGCTTTGAGCAATGGCCACTAACTCAATGCCTAAATATCCACGACTAGCTCAGATGTTTGTAATCACTAATAGATTATACATAATTAGTGGTTAAAAAATTGATAAAAGAATTGTAAAAGGAATTTATAAAAAGAATTGACTGACAAATAAAGTTTAATTTTAAAGACAATTTATTAACTAACATTTACTAATTTTAAACATTTTATAATTCTAATAAAACACATGCATATTTTTAAATTAACATTTCTAAACTAGTTTAAATATTCTTGTAGATTTTAATAATAGAACACTGGTATTTATCTAATTTAACTAATAACACTGATATAATGATCACGCACATATTAACTCATACACTCACATATATAATAATAAAGTATTACATAGCATTTGAAACTTAAACACACATATCAATAGTTCATTTTATGTATGATATAGAGTCCAAATTACTTGTCTCTGTAGGATTTACGAATTACAGTGGTGGCTACTATATATAAATGAGAACAATAAAATGTTTTACCTAGGATTTTTGGAATGTGGATATTGCTTGTTGTTGGCTGCTTCTGAAGGAGTATATCTAACCAGTTAGATTTGATGTTTCTTGAAGAGATTTGATGCTAATCCGTTGGTTTTATTCCTGGAGACAGTTGAACATTGGTGGAGGATTTCTGAGCTGTTATGCAGACATTATTTCATGGGCAGGTTTTGATGATCTTGTTGGACTAGAGGGCTGAAGTAAGAGTGTATATTCCCAAAAGCTGCTCAACACCGCATTTCTGTTTCTGGATACATAATATAAACTGCACTGTTATCTGAACTGAAACAAGACTGACACTGAAAACTAGGCTGACAACTGAGCATCTGATAAAAATCTGGCTATTTATATATGCAAAGTGTTTTTGTTTTAATATCCTCCGGCAATGTGTGTTGTCAAAATTCATTTAGTAACTAATCCTTTAAAAACATGTTTTTGAAGATTGTTTAATTAGTAGTAGTCTTCATAAACATGTTGTTTTTATATCTTTAATTAGTAGCCCACCGCTGGTGTGGTTTTTTTTAAATCTTTATTTAACTTAATAGCCATCGCTGTGTTTTCCAAATATAATTTCTTTTTAACTTTCATTTATATTTTTTTAATATTATTCTAACATGCATACATTTATTTACACTCACACACACATATATAATTTATTATAATAAGCTCGAATGAAAAGAGATTTATATTTTTTAAACTTTAAATTATTTATTTTTACAAATACTAATTAAGGAAAACTTTACTTCCTTTTATAAAACTTTTAGTTTAACTTTCTAAAGAAAACCCCCTTCCCACTTTTAATCAATTAATTGTAGCTTTTTATTTCAAAAACTAACGATGGAAAACTATTTGATTCATATCTTTTTCAAAAACAAACTGTAATAAACTCTTAAACTTTTAATTTTACTTTTGACAGCAAACTGATTTTGTTTACTTAAAGAAACCTTTTAGATTTTTATAACTTATTTATTATTTAATAATTTTTTAGGCAAAATCATCATGTGCCAATTTCAATATTGGTACAATATATATATGTTGATATGAACATTTTCATGGGTTACATATATAAAAGACATATTTTGTGGATTCATCTGTGTTAAGAAATTTAAATATTGATATACCAGCATTTTAACTTGATCACACAAGTCATCTACTGGGTGATAAAAGATAGAAAAACAATTGTAGAGGTGCTACAATCACTGACTTAAAAAAAAATGTTAAAGTTCCATCAATAGCAAAAATGTTAAATTAAGAATACGACGTTACATTGTTTTTTATTATTAAACATGAAAAAAATAAAAGTTCGCAAATAAAACTTCTTTTTTTTTAAGAATTAAAAATTGAAAATTAAAATTCTATACTAAACTCATATATATATATATAAAATCGCACAGATGAAAAAAATTATTAAAATAAAACTTTATTAAAAATAGAAAAGGTATTTTAAAAACAAAAACTTAAAAAGATTTGGAGATAAAAATATATTTTTAAGTTTGGAAAACAAATTAATTAATGTTATTGAAAAATGGAAATGATTATTTTAATTAGTCAAAGTGAACTAGCCCCTGGGCATTTAAATGTATAAGCAATGGTCAGATAGGAAAACAATAGAAACTAATGGCCAATGAAAGAAATCCATCAGGAAATCAGACCTCAATGGAAGGATCATCATCATCGATGAAATAATGTCCATTGGATCATAAAGTTACATATAAAAGAAAAAGTTTGATAATAAAATTTTTAGTGAGTGAAGAAAATTTAAGAGAAGACAAAGATGTGTTAAGTTGGAGAGTCAGAGGTGAAGGGATTGAAAAATGCACTTTCAATTCCTTCAGTTGTTATAAAAAAAAAGAAAATGAAACATCTCTTTTCCTATATTGAGGACCACAGGATCATCAAGGGATTTTAACACTGGATTCCAAACAGCAAGCAATGGATAACTAATGAACATTTCTAAAACCAAATGAATATTAATTTGAAAACACTAAGAATTTTAAAATATAAACTTTCCCAGTATTTAAAAAAAAATAGAAATAGAATCCTATCTGACCAAACTAAATTCTTTATTAATTCCTTTTATTGATGTATTTCTTTTTTTTAATCATTTCCATTTATTTATTTCTTTATTTATTTTTTGTTCTTTTAAGTTTTATTTATGATTTTTGTTTTTCGCTAATTTAATATTATATAAATGTTAAACTTAAGTCGGGCATGAATGACTATATAGATTTGTAAAGTTATAATAGGGGAGAGTAATCCTAGGTTATTTGTTTCATAGTTAAATTAGGTCAATGGATTGGATATATTGGTGTAATTAGTAGATGTAGTACAAGATTCACTATGGGCAGAATCGTTTTATACACTGCACACTTCCTTTTTGCCTATGGAATGCGATCGTAAATCGGCAAAATGACCGCAGTCCTTTCCTATGGAGTTTTTTTTATTGCACTTCTCATCAGATAGATGTGGTATTTCTATCTGACGAGAGGCAATTTCTTCTCTTAACCTTTTGTGCTACTGTATTCATATTACATTGAATGTATCGATATATCAGATGGATTGATGTTGGTTTGACTGTGAACCTTTGGCCTAAGGTTAAATAAGGATAGAATATTTTCTTTTCAAATGCAAATCTATGTAGTCTATTCATACTTGACACTGTAAATAAAAATGCATTAAATTTAAGTTGGGTATGGACGTTGCATGGATTCGTTATCGGTTACTTATGTTTGTGGTTTTCATATTCGATTGGAATATATAAGTCATCGATGTCAATGCGGCATCTTATGATGAATGCTATTGGGTTTCTTGTATTCCCTCTGCAATTGACGTTATCAATGACTTTGTATTTTGATCGGATATGTTTATTTCAAAATGTTTTTAACCATGGAACCTATACAACCAATCTATACTCAACATTATAAAACAAACTTTTATAAATCCATCTGTGCGAACTTATAAAAATTAAAATGTAAATTAAAAGCTAAAATAAAAGTTAAAAATGTAGTTAAATTTTAAAATGTAAACATACTAAAACAATTTTAAATATTATATATGTGTGTAAATAAATGTTTCTGTGTATAATTACTGGCAGTGGCTTATTTTATTCTTTTGTAAAATTATTCTTAGATAAGAATTTATAAAATATAAATCTCTGCTATTCTACTGAGCTAGTGACAATGGACTAATGACCAGAATCAAAATATATAAAATAAATTTTTTTTGACTTACATATCTGCCTACTATATAAATTTTCTAGGTTCAAATGCCTATTGGTGCCCTGTAGTGCAGATTACGTTAAGTAGCTCTTTCTCTGGATCATTATGACTTATTTATTATTTAATAATTTTTAGGCAAAATCATCATGTGCCAATTTCAATATTGGTACAATATATATATGTTGATATGAAGATTTTCATGGGTTGCATATATAAAAGACATATTTTGTGGATTTATCTGTGTTAAGAAATTTAAATATTGATATACTGGCATTTTAACTTGATCACATAAGTCATCTACTGGGTGATAAAAGATATAAAGACAATTGTAGAGGTGCTACAATCACTGACTTAAAAAAAAATGTTAAAGTTCCATCAATAGCAAAAATGTTAAATTAAGAATGTTTTTTAAAAAAATCTTTCCAAATAAGAGGAAGTTTGCATGTATCATCTTGCTTATTGATAAAATCTGGCCTTTTAAGTAACTCAATGGCTTCTCTAATTTTGCACTGGTAGAGATTATCACATCTGGATATGATCCTGGTACTAGAAAAATCAATTTTATGACCTGAATCTATAGTATAGAGTGAGAGTGCTGATGATGATGAGTGTTGTTTAACTGCATTAGCATGCTCATCTATTCTAACACTGATGTGATGATTACTCATACCTATGTAAGAAGCTTTATAATGTTCACATGAGATTTGATAAACACCATGAGATTCAAGAGAGATTGAATCTTAGGCTTGGTTATTATATGGCTATCTTTTGATGAGTAGAAAATGCTGTATTTATATTATTGCATTTTAATATACATTCAGTACTGTCTGTAGTTTCTTTTACATATGGAACACAAATCCTAATAGCTGATTTATCATCTTTTCCTTTCCTATTTTGTCCATTTTGGGCTTGAAATAAGGCTTTTTTAATAAATTTATAATTATAACTATACTAAAACACTATTAATTTTTAAAAAATTTTTATAAATATTATTTTAATTTTCCCCCCCAACCAAATTTATGTGTTATAATTTATTTCTCCTTTCAAATGTGACTTATCTGAAAGGTTAATTGCTTTATTTATAAGAGTTTACAGAGACTATCTGAGTTAGTTGATGATGAGAATGGAAATATAAATATTTGTCCGTGTGTGAGTTTTTTTTTTGTAAATCGAAAAAGATAAACATTTTGGTGTTCTGGTGACTAGAACATCAAGAAAAGGGAGTTTTCCATCAGACTCTGTCTCCATTGTAAATTTAATATCAAAAAGAGATCATAATATGTATTGAAAAAAACAAAAAAAGCTATTATTATTATTGAAACAGAGATAAAAAAATAAAATAATCCCTCATGAAAAATCATGTGTCTGTCCAAAATGTTATGGATTTACAAAAATTCACAAACCAGATATCCCTCTTCATCCAATAGTAAGTGCAATACGATCTCCAATTCATATTTTAGCTAGATATTTATCGGATTTCATTAAACATGCAATCCCATCTATTAAATCATACATTAAAAACTCTTTTTATTTTATTTCTGTTTTAAAAAAAATTAAAAATTAATGCTAATGACATTCTAGTCAGTTTTGATCTCATGTCTTTGTTTACAAACATTCCAATTGATGATTCTTTAAATGTAATTTCACAATGTTGCAATTTACCAGAAAGAGACCACATGTGAGATGGATTGATGAAATAAGAAAGTGTGCAGGAGTTATGTGAAAAAGAGAAGCTAAAGATCGAAGAAGATGGATTGAAATTGTAGAGATCTTTATCCTGCAGTGGATTGATAATGTTTGATAATGGTGATGGCTCTTATATGTACCCTGACATTTACCACTAAAAAAGGGTAATGACAATAATAAGGATTATAAGTGAAGAATATATAAAAGGCATAGAAAGCTTTTTCTAAGCTTGTCAAGCAAAAATAATTGAGACTGCAATTTTAGTTGTAGATAACCTGGGTTAAAAGAAAAATATCCAAATATGAACTTGGCAGAAACATTGTTGCACAGAGATTACAAAGAATTTTCCAATATATAGCAATTATTGTATAATAGACTTGAAAAGCTCTTTCAAAGATTGACCATGCAAAAATAATGACTGTGATTCAAGCTGTAGATGACCTAGGTTAAGAGAGATAATGAAATGTAGCTGATCAAAGGCTAAATGAAAAGCTCTATAAATGAATAAATAGCCAGTGACAATTAGAAATGGATTGACTTTATGCCCACACATGCAAAAAACAGTATTTTCATTTATATACAATAATAAAATATTACACACAAGGTGTCTAAGAATTTTAACAAATCTAAATTTTATTATAGACATATATATTAAAATAACTTTATACAGTTTTAAACATTATTTAATAAGATTAATCTTAAAACATTATTAGGAATCATTGCTTTATATATATATATATATATATATATATATATATATATATATAAAGCAATGTATGTATTTTGATATATCTGTTTATTCATATATATATATATTGTGACCTTCTGGTTTGGCACCAGAAATAGTCATTGTAGTAGTGTGGTAGTATATCAGTAATATCTGATATAATCCTCTTTAAAAAAAAATGAAATAACGTGAAATTTTTAAAAAAATTTTATTTTGACTTAAAACTGTAATCAATAGTAAGTGTAGGTATAATTAAAAGATTTCTTAAATGTTTAGTATCTTGTTTTGGGGTATAATCAGTGATAGAATAGGGGGTGGCTTGTTATATGTATAGTCAGTACAGTTTAAGTTGTTGCTTACTTGTTTTATTTGTTCATAAAGCAGTATTCAGTTTTGTTAGAATGATTTTCTAGTCCATTTGTTTTGTACATTTTAAATTTATAGCATAAACAGTAAAATATGTTTCACTCATCATCATTCACATTGTCATTTCAGTCATATCAGTGTAATACCTATAGCATATTACTACTGAATATTCATGCATTATCCAACTTCATTTTTCATTCACATGTTTCATTAAACCATTAAATATCCCACATTACATTCAAATATTTAATTATATCAATAACAGTATTAAAAAACTAACTTAATTACATTTTAAATAAATCAATAAATTATGGATTGGTGAATTATTTAATGACAAATACTGTAAAATATTTTATTTATTAAAACAATTGTCATTAATTTTATTCTACTGCTTTAAAACATATTTAATTATTAGTTCAATATTTTTTTTCATTTATTTAAAAGACGAAATAATTTTTTTTTCATCTCTATTTTTTTTTTACTGTCTCAAGTTTTGCATATTTAAGTAGGTTTGCAAGGGGGAGGAGCAATTGACAATTTTTTTCTGATGATGTTAACATTATTGTAAACAATTGGAAGGGAACAATGTGATGTAATGATTATTAAAAAAGTTTATAAAAGGAATACTTATTACTTTTAATAGGCAGTCTATTATTACTTCTTCAGTCAGTCAGTCAATTATTAAAACTTTTACGAGGGCAGTTATAGCTAACTAAGGACAGCTATAACTAATTTATTTAGCAAAGTTTAATAGTGAAATTATTTTTCCTCTTCCAGAGTTCAAGTTAAAATTTAATTATATTATTTTGTTTGTGAAATGTGTACTTAAAAACCACTAAAAGATACGTCAATTTTGCTCCAGCTGATTATTCAAATTGTCCCAACGTTATGCTAAAGTACATGTAAGTGTTATATTCTATTATTCAAGATAAATTATTATTATTTAAGAAATGGGAATGCTTAATAGGACTGTAAAATTGTTTTATTTAAATTTAAAATTAACAGGGAAGGATAAAAGAATATTTGTTTATTTTATAACAATTAAGTTTTTAAGCTTTAATTATACTATGAAGGGAACAACTGCTACATGCTTCATTTATGTGTGGGAAAGATGTAAACTGTCATTGAACATTCTCAGAACTTTAATGAACAAATTTCATGTTAAATATAAAAGAAAACTCAAAATTTAAAATATATACCAGGAATATGTAATTTTATTGTCATATGTATTAGAATGGTGGCATAATCATTTCTATTTTTACCTTTGGAAAAGAAAATATATAAGATTAAATATGTCATTAAATGTACTTTAATAATTATTTGTTCTTCTAGACTAGTAGGAGGAATGAAATTATAAATGGATAAAGTTATGTGATATTGCTGTATTAATATTACCAATGAGTTTATCTAAATAAATATTATTAATTGAATAACTACATATATTTCTGAATGGCTTTATGATTGTGAAATCAAATGTTAAATATATCCTAGGAATAAAGTACAAACTTCTATTTTACTTGCATTATGAAATATATTGTTTAATTAAGGAAATTCATCATTTACAACGTTAATAGCAGTTCATTAGTTGATAACTAAAAACATTGAATATGCTCTTATGGATTCAACAAAATATTATTTTGTTTCTCCTGCAGGAAATGTGTTGTTTGATGCATCAATATTTATCTTTGTGTGTTTACTGTTTAATATCCTTATTATTCATTGGGAGACATGACAAGGAAAGTCATGTAAAACTATTGATAAACTTTGTTTCGTTTAAGAAGAAGAAAGAAGAAAGGAACTTTATTATTATTATTTAATAGCATATTAGATAGTATTAGTTAAGAAATGTTTTATTATTTTAAATATGTTTATTATATGTATTATTATTATGTTTGTTCTTCAAAAATATCTCAAATAGCATAGTGAAAGAACACATTATGCTGGTAATTTTTATTATTGTTATTATTTTGATAAGATAAGTTTGGTCATGCGTGTGTTAATAATCCACGCACATAATAAAATGAATGAAAGAATCCATTATAGCTTAATAGGGGTAAATAATTATTTTAAAAAAAGAGTTCATTATATCAAATCTTACCGAATATATTTCTTTTTATAAATTAGAAAATAATTATTTTCAATAAGTTATTTCATCTATAACATACAATTTTATTATTTATTTAGGTTCAATTTAACTACAGATTCATGCCAATATTAATGCATTATATTATAAAAAAATTATTCATCTTGCTTTGTCCATAGTAATTAGTATTTTATTCTCCAATTGTTCTTTGAACATTACCAAGTCCTAAATATTGTCAGATATGAGATATTTATTCTTTATTAATTCCAGCAGTAATAATTAATATTTTAACAGTAATTCTTTGCTTACTGTGATTTTAAATGGTCTGTATATCATATGCTTATACATGTGTGTGTCTATTATCAAACTTATTTATAATTATATGTAATTGCAAGTAAAAATGATTTTAAATCAATCGGATTCGGAAGGAAAAGATGATCAATCATTTTGAAGAATTAGAAAGTTATTTAAGAGAGAATTATTATTTCTTTGTTATGACTGAATGAAAAGTATTTTGTGGCTATATGCTATAAAGTTCACAATGTTTATAATATTTTATGGGATTGAGTCAGTGTATTTGTTAGTTGAATATTTAATATGGGTAGTTTGCCCAGTGTATTGTAGTGTATAGGATTGAGTAATCCTTTATTTTCCATGTATTGGAGTATTTTGATAGGAGTGGATTGAGTCCTCCTTTTATATTTGATATATTGAATTAAATGTGTATGAAGCTAGAGATGTTATCTCCCTAATTTTCATTTGGTGATGAGTTATTCCACCAGTTATTTAGTCTTAAAGATAGACTTGGAAGTTATTGTTATATTTACCTGTTTTGAATTATAGAAATCTGTTATCCCATGTGTGTATTGGATGTTTTCCAGCTTATGCTATAGCCTAGTGTTTGATGGTTTATGATAAAAAAGAAGAATAAAAGGAAAGTATAGTGTCTTATAAAACAGCTGTATTATAGTTGATAAATAAAGATTGATTGATCTTCACTTCCAACCGTATTATGATTATATTGAAATATCATAAGCAAACCGATTAGATTGATTAACATTATTTATTTATTTTCTTTGACACACAGCATAATACAGATTCATGCACAAATTGTTAATTTTGATATAAAAAAAATTCATTATTAATGTAGAACTTTACTTATCATGTTAAAACATTTTGTAGTAATCATTTAAGCTTCATCTCATTGATTTTTATCATTTAATCATAATTTGCATAAATAATTAAGCAAAGATAGGACATAGTTAATGAATACAAGGATTTACTTTATTTTGGCAAAGCAGAATCTAGTTATTCAATAGAATACTTTACTTTAAAATTACAAAGAAAAATACATTTAATTAATAGAAGTATTTATTTTCTTTGGTAAGATAGTTTAATATTATTCCTAGTTTAAATCCCCTTATTTTAATTTTATTTAAGATAATTTTAAAGTAACAATGCAAAATCTTAATTTGTTCAGTAATTAGAATATTAATCTATGTTGTTGTTATAAATTTTTAGTTAGTAAATGAGTGATATTCAGCAAAATGCTGAATAAAAGATACTTTAGTAATCAGTTACTAAAAGTGTAAGGTCATATTTATTTTGTTTATTATTTTTGTATAAGTCTATCAGAAATCACTGATAGCTAAAGAGACATTTCTTTATAGTAAATAATAGGGACTTATTTAGTTCATTTAATGTTTCAAATAAAATGTTTACCAATCTATCAAAATGTTCTGATGAATGAAATATAGTAGATGTAAAAGTTAATGAATCATGTTGTATTATATCTTCTTGTATAACCTGTACTCAATAATATTAAATCCCTTTGGAATTTGTGTTCATAACAATAAAAAAAAAGTAAATGTTGATTTAACCATTTTCTATTTGAGTAATAAATATTTTGTTATCTAAATTTGTATTTGGAGTTTCTTCTCTAACATTCATTCATGTTTCACACTTCCACACATGCTTATACATTTATTTTATTTAATGTAACATAATTGTATTTTATTTAATTATAATAAATCTCTAGATATGATGATATTGATTTCCTTGATTCAAACACTATATGAGATGCCAATTACCTACTGATCATTTTTAAAAGGGTTTTGTTATTTAATTTTTGTTTAGATGATGAATTGAAATCAAAATGTGCCTGATTTCTTTCATTATCTAACTGCAAGTATCTAATTAGGGTATTGTTTGGTTTATAATATTATTTTTATAGTGTTAAATAATAATTTGAGGTATAGAAATGTTAGATCAAGCCATACCATAAGTTAATTCCCTGAGATCTTCAATATATAATTTAGATTAGATAATAAATTCATTTAGCCAGATTAGATTAGTGAGTAATTAAAATTTAGTAATGATAAGTTTAGTTTGAGTTTAGATCTAGTGAATTATACATTACAATTTCTAAAATATTATTTTATTTTATTTTAGTTATTAGTTTAATTGTATAATATAGTAGAGGTTGTTCAGTGCATATGGATGATGGGAGGAGGTGAAATATAAAGTATTATTAGTTAATTTTAGCTGGTAGAATTTTACCAATTTAATTTTGTCTAGCATAGAACTTAATAGATGTTTATTCCTATTAGTAATAATATTTTCTCCCACATCTAATGTACATTGTACACCTCATACACCTCTGTATCCCTCAACTGAGTTAGTTTTAGGTGAAAGCTTTAATTAAGAGCCTCATGAATAGATTTAGGTAAAGTTAAATAAATATTTTATTCTATGATCCATAGAATTGGCACCCCCGGGTAATTGTTAGTGTTGGTGATAGGTGTGAGGGGTTACAATATATATATATATATATATATATATATATATATATATATATATATATATATATATATATATATATATATATATATATATACTTGACATTTAGTTTTCTTACACTTGTAAAGAAGAAAGAGACTGAATCTGATACTTCTTAATAATAACAATAAAGTAATTTTAAAATTGATATAAAATCCTGTATTGATAAAATTAAGTAATAGGTATACTTAATCCATCATTATTTCTTATACTAAAGTATACATAAGTTTATAAATACAAATTCAATCACACATGGCTTACTGAAATATATAATAGAGCTCATATTACTATAAGTCCATTAGTATTGCAAACTTTTGTCTTCAATAGATTATCTGGAGGATTATGTACTTTTGTATCCATTTTCATGATTTTGTATCCGGTAATGGCTTAGTTGAAAGAGGCATCAGTGTTAAGGTTGTTAGTCAGCAATTTCAGAAGGTCATCTTTCTTAAAAAGTTAAATCATGCTGGAGAATGAAGTTAATGTTTGAAGTGAGGAGTTCGTCTCTTGAAAATGGCTAGGCACACATATTATCAGAGACCACTATTGGATAGTCTAATGTATTTATTTTTATAATATCAAGCTGTGTGCCATGAAATAATTGCAGGTTATTAATGAAAACTCTTAACTGTACGGATTTAACTTGACAACTGCAGCTTGTAGTGTAGATTAAAAAGTAGAATCAAGATTAGTATAAATAGCTTTTGGCAAGCTTTTATAAAGCTCACTGTCTATTGTTCTTTCACAGTAACTTTTTAGAATCTTCTCAATTAACACATAAAATATTTACAGACAAGCCAGCATTTTTTTTCCTTTTAATTAAGGAATTTTTATATTCCAAGCTAATTTCTTGTAATTACAAAATTTCTATAAAAATGCTTAATGTTAGATTCTTTATCATTAAAGATCAAAACAACATTTTGTAGATTAAGCATTGTTTTAAAATATATAAAATAATTTTATGAGAAAAAAATTTACTCTAAAGTTCATTTTTTCTTATAAAAACATGTTATATTACATTAACTGAGTAAAAAAATGTTTTACATCTTTATGTGAGTGTGTGATATATATTACTGCACTTGCTATAACACAAGTTTAATAAAAAAATTACAAATTAATAAAAAAGTAAAATTTTATTGAACTAACTGATATATATTCATATATATTTGAGCGTTCGCGAAGTGTCTCAATACACATAATATGTAAAATGTCCCATAATTCAGTTACACTCTTCCTTTAAATAAAGAAAGCTTAAATTTTAGTTAAATTTGAGCTTTCTTTGCTGTAATAATATAGCTATGGTGTGTTTCAAATATTTAATATTGAATTCAGCTACCATTATGTATAGTTTCTCATATGTAAATATTACTGTATTTAATATATATATAATGTTTAAGTATATATTTGTTTTAAAAGTGATATGAAAATTTGTAATCTAAAAATGATTAGTAATAATCATTAAACTATTTGTCTAGTAAGGATGGGGTCATAAGTTTATAGTAAGTTTGACTTCTTGTCAAAAAATTGGGTTTGTTAAATGTTTCAGAAATTGATTGTTTTTTTATTTGTAAAGGCTTTAACAAGATTTTTTTCTTATTTGAACATTTCATTTTTACAGTTAATGACTGTGAACAGGTGAACCATTTGCTGCTGAACTATTATTATCATCATCATCATTATTATTATTACTAATACTACTACTATTATTAAGCCATTAAGCGTCACATGATCACCATCTCTTATACTAGCACATAATTGTTTATAAACAAGGCAAAACTCTCCATACAGTAGTGCACCCCTGTGCAGTGTTCTCAGATCCAAAGCCGCTCACTGACAAAGGCCACAAGCCAGAAACTAGTTTGGGGATATTGGATAAGTAGGCATTAGATATGGATTTTATGCACAAGCCTTCTGGCATCCATTGATTACTCTGGTTGGCATAGGGTGGCACTACTATATGGAGAGTTTTGCCTTGTTTACTATTATTATTATTATTATTATTATTATTATTATTATTATTATTATTATTATTATTATTATTATTATTATTATTATTATTATTATTATTATTATTATTATTATTATTATTATTATTATTATTATTGTTGTTGTTGTTGTTGTTGTTGTTTGTTGTTAATGGTGTTTGTGATAGTAGTGGTGGTAGTGGTAGTGGTGGTATTGATGTTGTTGCTGTTGCTGTTGCTGCTGTTATTATTATTATTATTATATAATATTATTATCATTATTTTTACTTTTATTATTTTTATTATCATCATCATCATCGTTATTATTATTATAATTATTATTAGACACAAGTAATTTGTTCACATACTTTTGGTTTATTGTTCCAAATAGTTTGTCTTGGAAGATTATTAAATATTTTTTCTTTAAATATTTGTTTAATATTGTTTGATATTATTGTCTCATTACCTTTTATTTATTAATTAAATTGTAATAATTACTTATATA
The DNA here is from genome assembly GCA_028023455.1 of Epiperipatus broadwayi. Lineage (NCBI taxonomy): Eukaryota > Metazoa > Onychophora > Udeonychophora > Euonychophora > Peripatidae > Epiperipatus > Epiperipatus broadwayi. The sequence continues at coordinate 3,087,975 of JAQFVV010006335.1, forward strand.
TATATATTGTAACGATCCGGAGAAGGCGACTTACCGTAAACTGCACTACGGGGCGCCATCTAGGCATTTGAACCTAGAAAAATTTATAAAGTAGGCAGATACGTAAGTCAAAAAAAAAAATTATTTTTTTTTTTAAATTTTGATTCCGGTCGTTAGCCCATGTCACTAGCTCAGTGGAATAGCAGAGATTAAATAATATAAGATCTTATCTAATTAGATTTCAACATTAAAAAATAAATAAAATAAGCCACTGCCAGTAATTAACATACAAACATTTATTTATGCACATATATATAAGATTTAAAATTATTTTAGTATTAGTTTACATTTTAACATTTAACATTATTTTTAACTTTGATTTTGATTTTAATTTACCTTTAATTACTATTATATTCTAATTTTACATTTTAATTAAGTTCGCACAGATAAATTTAGGAAAGCTTGTTTATAATGTTGAATATAGATCGGTTACATAGATTTCACGGTCAAAAACATTTCAAAGTAAACATAAACGATCAAAATACAAAATTATTGATTACTGACAATTGCGGAGGGAAATTTCTACGTAACCCAATAGTATTCATCATAAGATACTTGCATTGTCACCAATAACTTAAAAGACATCCGAATAAATACATTCTAGATACTCACCGTAAGGTATCATTATTTATCGAATGTCTATATATTTTGATCAAATATGAAAACGCAAAACATAGTTAACCGATAAACAATCCATGCAAGCGTCTATAAACAACTTAAGTTTAATGCATTTTTATTTAGAATCGAGTATGAATACTACATAGATTTGCATTGAAATTAAAACATTCTATCCCTATTTAACCTTAGGCTAAAATTCGTAGTCAAACTGGCATCAATTCATCTGATACATCGATGTATTCAATGTAATAAAATACGGCAGCACAAAAGGTTAAAAGAAGAAATTGCCTCTTATGAGATAGGAATATTACATCTATCTGCAAAGAAGAGCAATAAAACAAAAAACTCCATAGAAAGGAACTGCGGTATCCGACTTATAATTCCTTCCATAGGCAAACGGAAGTGTGCGGCGTATGAAGCGATTCTGCCCATAGCGAATCAATATTACATCTACTAATCACATCAATATATCCAATCCATTGACCCAATTTAACCACGAAACAAATAACCTAAGATTACCCTCCCCTAATATAACTTTACAAATCTATACAGCCATTCACGCCCGACTTAAGTTTAACATTTTTATAATTAATTTAATGGAAAACAACAATCATAATAAAACTTAAAGAACAAAAAATAAATAAATGGAAATGATTTTACAAAATAAATAAGAAAAAAATACATCAAATAACATTACTAATTTAGTTTGGTCAGATAGGATTCTATTGCATTATTTACTAAAAAGTTTTAAAATTTAGAGTTCTTATTGTTTCAAGTGAATATATATAAGTTCTTACGATTTTTAAAACGTCCAACTTTATCCATTGCTTGCCATGAACGTAAATTCCCACGCCGTCCTAAAATTGGTATCCATTTAGCCGTTGTTTTATTTATTCATTCGGAGGTTTTTTTAATTTAGTTGGTCCTCAATTTAGGAAACGATAGTTCATTTCTCCTTTCTTTAACAGCTGAAAGAATTGACCGTGCGTCTGTCAATTCCTCCAACTCCGTACTACTACATATAGTCACATCGTAATAATCAATTTCCAGTCACTGATTAATCAATTTCGAAATTTTCCTTTTATATTAATGTGAAGGATTGAATTAACATTACGTCATCGATGAGATGATCCTTTTCGTTGAGGTCCGATTCCATAGGGATTTCTTCTTATTTGCTAACAGTTTCTATTGTTTTCTTATCTGACCGGTGTTTTTACATTTAACTGCCGAAGGCTGGTTTACATTTAACTAATTAACAATCATTTCCATTTCTGATTAATTAACCTGTTTTCCAAATCAAAAATATATTTAAAGATAAATTTCAAGATATAATTTCATCTCCAAATCTTTTTAAAATTTAGTTTTAAAATACTTTTTCTTTAATAAAGTTTTATTTTAATAATTTTTCATTATCTGTGCGATTTAATATATAAGAGATTAAAATGATATTTAATTTCAATTTTTAATTCTAAAAGAAAATTTTTAAATGCGAACTTTTTAATTTACTTTCATGTTTAATAAATAAAAAAAACAACAATGTAACGAACGTCTGTGCTCGTTACAATATATATATATCAAATTGGACTCAAACCCAGCTTGGTACCCAATTGATTTTAATTCATCAATGAGTGACATCTATATTGTACAATATTGTTAGTTAGTTACGATTAATAAAATTGATAAATTAATCAAAATTTGATGATTATACAATATGCTGTTCAATTACTCCTAAAAGATTTTCATCTTTGATTGAATAATTTCTTGAATACCTCAACTTATTGATTTTTAAAAACTTATTAATTACCTTGGCGAGACCAGCTTACTGTTATGTAAGCAATTTCTATGTATAGAAACTAGTGACTGAGAGAGAAATTTTCCATTGGATCTTAAACCAAAAAAGTGTAACCAATATTTTTTCTTGTATGTTTGACAAATTTATAACACTCTAACTCATATTTTATTATTAGGCACACACTTAATCATTTTTGTTACAATATATATATATAACACTGATACCAATTCATAAATAAAAAGTAATAGCTACAGCTAATTTTTTTTTCATCAAGCATTGGTGATCGAGAGGTCAGTGACAGCTGCTTTACAAGCAGTTGTCCCGGATTAAAGGGTTCGCTTCCCGGCTAATGCTGTCACACATGAGAAAAAAAACTATAGCTAATTTACGGCATGATTAACATATTGCGTAGTAATCAATGGAAAACTAAATTGTAAATACTATTCAAGGTGACAGGCACGCCTTAACTTAGCTATTGCTATTATTTATTTATTTACTTATATATTTAAAATTAGATTTTTTTACTATATTATGTATTAATAATGTCTAACTTTATATATATGTGTGTGTATATATATATAAAAAGAAAGCAAATGTTTTTATGGGTGAAAATGTAAATAATTCTATAAATTTCGAGATTATTCATATAGAATATTAAAATACTAAAGTTGTATTAACGTTTCAGCAAAATAACAGACTTCAACTGGTTAGAGAAGTTTATTCACGGCAAAGATATAAATAGTTATTATGTCTATATCCATATATTTGCAATGAGAGCAGAATAAAATTTTTAACCAATCGAAGATCTGATGACGTGTAGTGTTTTAAATTTTTTTTATGGTTGATCCTGAATATTACAAGGATTATTTTACATGCGTATATGTAATAAAATGTTTTAATATTTATTTAATTTTTTTATTATTATTTATATATACAAATTAGCATAAACCTCACTTTTTAAAAAAAAGAATATTCAATTTTGTTATTTTGCTTAGAAAGAAGTTCGCTGCATGTCTAATATGTATATATATATATAAGTATATTTAGTTTCTTAATTTAGATAAGCTACGGTTCGTTTTAATCCGTTGATGATGACTTGTACCTTTTAAATTTTTTTAGAATTAAAAATATCTTTTTATTTATGTTTAAATTTTAGGTTTTGTATTAAAAATTCTTTATATTTGTTATTTTTTTTAAAAAAAAAACTTCTGCCACTTTTTGATTTGAAGCATAAAGAAAATTATAAATATTTAAAAAAAAAAAAATGAATACAACTATCTATACATCTATAGCCAAATGTTTCATAATTTACTTTTACTGTCAGTGAAATTAAAGTCGTCTATAAAATGTATATAAAGCTTCACCATTTTCAATAATTATCGATCTATGTAGAATAAAAGCTCATTTTTCCAAATTTTATTTAGTTTTTCGGATTTTTTGCCTCTCTTTTCTAACCCACACCAGCAACCGTCTCTATTTTAACAATCCATCTTCAATGTCATTTTATTCTAGATCTTTTATAATTATTTGGCATTCAATTTAAAACTTTAACTATATATTTATTATCATCTTCTTTAGGAATATGTCCAGTCCATCCACATTTCAATTTTTTAATTCAGTGATGACAGTAATATTGTCTCTCATTCATCATCTTTTATTATTCCTTATATGCATCATTCAGGACGTTGTTGAATCCTCTCTTTTTGAATTTTTTTTCTGTTAAATTTCCAAGTCGCAGATTCATAAGTCAGAATTACTAAAACAAATCATTTTTTTTTTGTAAAATTAAATTATTTCTTATAAGATCAGCTACAACCCAATTTAATTCTATGATTAATTGTTCATTTTTTATCTGCATTACTAACAAGACAAAAGTACTTATAATTGTTAATTTCTTCTAATTCATGATTATTATTTTTTATTTTCTTCTTCTGAAAAAATCCATTAAATATTATTTTGGATTTTTTTTAACATTTATATTTGGTCCTACTTTCATCTGACAATATTTGAAACCTTTTCTGAAAACTCTAAATCTTTAATAGCAAATACAGCCATACCCTCTGGAAAAACGTAAATATTTTACTTTTATTTGTATTCTCTTAGCTTTTTATTTTAATTCATTATTGTAAAACTGCTGTAAAGTGTTTTGGAGATTTTTCTGTCATATACTCTTATCAATGTTAATCCTAGTATGACAATGTAATCTTATCAATGCTGTTGCACTTGAATAAAAATTCTTCAGAAAATGACAATAATTTGTTACTGCGGTGCTTTAATTTATCACCATAAAAATACTTATAAAAATGTATTTATATGAACTACAAATCCAAAGCATAATGTCAACTCATAATCATTAATCTTTGCTATAACTTTTCATAATACATGGATGAGACCCACCATGCTAAACTACTTTTAAGTCTATCCCTTGTTCTTTTGATTAATTTAATTCCAACATTCCTTGTAGGTAAGTTGTAATCATCTTGGAAAAAAAAAATAAAACTGATAACAGTTCTATATAGGTCTATAATTTCTATTTTCTTTATTATCTTTCTTAAATATCAATATTATTATTGCATTTTTTCAATCATCTGGTATGTCATCATCATTTAGATATTTGATTTATAACTTCAGTGCCTGTTTTTTTAAGAAAGTGATTATATTCTATGACATCTGGAGCTTGTTCTTTTCTCATAGATTTAATTGTATATTTCTTTGATTAAAATGATAATTAAATAGGAGGATATTATAATGTAGAGAATACATATTTTTTTGTTTTTTAATACTATGTAATTTTTTAATCCTTTAAGACATTTTACATCATCTTTCTTTTCAGTCATAGTTCCATCTTTTTTTTGTTATTACAAAAATAACTTTACTTCCAATAGCTTGCATTATTGGAAAATTTGTTCTAATCTATGCTTTTCTATGTTCTTATTATTTTTTAATTTCTTTTGGACCATTTTACATAATTGAATGTATTTCCTTTTTTTTTTCAAATATTCTTTGTCTGAATAGAAAATTTCTTAGTAATCTGCTACTTTTAAAACCAGTTCTCAATAATGAATTAGTTACTTTCATAGTACTTTACAAATTCATACTATCTTTAAAATCTGTTAATAGTTTAAAGTGTTTTGGAAATTAAATCACTAAACACCACATGATCACCATCTCTTATGCTAGTGCATAACTGTTATTAAACAGGCAAAACTCTCCTTACAGTAGTGCCACCCTGTGCCAACCCGAGTAATCAATGGATGGCAGAAAGGTTGTGCACTAGATGGGGATTTTATGCACAAGCCTTCTGGCATCCATTGATTACCCTGGTTGGCTCAGGGTGGCACTACTGTATAAAGAGTTTTGCCTGTTTAATTTATTTTGGAAGTTGTGGTTCTTTGAAGTCTTTTACTGTTAGTACTGTATTTCTTAATAAATTTTGTTTTTCTAGGTTTTCACAAACTGTATAGTACATTTCACTAATGGATTATCACTTCCTGTATGCAATCTATTAATAATAGTAACATATTGTCTGTTAATTAAGGTGTAATCAAATTCTACTATATCTTTATTGGAATATGTCTGTGTCTATTTATGTTTAGCATTGTATTCAAATAAAAATATTTATTATATACAATTTTTTCCTCTGAGTTCATCTTTCACCACAATCAAATTTATCTGCAGTGCTTTCATCTTTCAGTCATTGTCACTTTTCTTATCAATGTCCTCTATGACAATTTTAAAATATTTGGTTTGATAAAAGGCATTTTCTACACTTGTACAAAAACACTCTACTGTTTCATCATAAATATACCTGAATTATTTGTATTTAGTATCTTCCATTACTTTAAAAATATTTGATCTTGTTACTTTATCTAATATGGCATTAGTCTTTACAAAAATAATTAATATTAGCACTGTATCTGATACACAATCAACTTCATTAATATCATTCTTCCAGTTTTTATTGATAATAAATATCATTCCAAGTTATTTGTGTCTTTTTAGTAAGATGTCCACCTCTTAATAACATTGTCTCTGTATTTTTGTTCTAACTTTACAAAATCCAATAATGTTCTACTGAATATTCTTTTCATTAATGTAAACATTCTCCATTATTCTGCTATATCTAAATAGAAGTTTGTCATTATATGGCAGCCTGGATCTAATATCAGCAAATTCTTAGCACAACCTGCCTTTGACACCAACTGCTGTTTTAGCATATGTTTTTAAAGCCTTCTCAGAGTAAGAGCTAAATTTAGTTTTGTATATTATGATAGCAAAAGTTTATAAAAAAACATCATTTATACACACATTCCATGGGCCATCAAAAAACCACATCTAATATTTAAGTTAAGAATTATCAGGCAATTGGAAAAAAAACAGTAACTCGTAAAATTGGCTAATGCATATCCAGTCAGCTGCCCATACATATTATTATTTTACCATATGAATAATCACATAATAATAACGGCTGCAATAAAACGTATAGAGCAAATAAGGCCTCAAGGAAGAATCGAAATTTCTTCTTTCACTTAACAATATTTTCTTGTTTATTTAATGGTCGCTTGTTTGTTTTTAAATCCAAAATGAGCAAGGATAAATGTACAAGGATTTCTTATTTCTTAATAAAACTACAATACAGTTGATTTAGAAAAAAAATTGGAAAATATATTAACCGATCGAAAATGAAAAAATTAAAATAATTTTATTAATTTTGTTTAACCTCTTATTAATAATGACAACTTTATTTATGTTGCTTAATATATTATTATTATTATTATTATTATTATTATTATTATTATTATTATTATTATTATTATTATTATTATTATTATTATTATTATTATTATTATTATTATTATTATTATTATTATTATTATTATTATTATTATTATTATTATTATTATTATTATTATTATTATTATTATTAATTGATTTAACAATTTTATTTATTTTGTTTCATCTGTTATTATTTAATTGAAATTATGATTTGATATCTATTATAGATACTTAAGTATTTTGTTACTTTATAATAAATAAAAGAATAAATTTATGAAACAGTACTCTGATTTATTCATTTAATTGGTGATTCAATTTTTGGGATATAGGTGTTGACAGAATAATGAACAGTTCCTGTAAGAATGGAGTTTTTTTTATCATGACTACGCACTGAAACAATGTAAAAATAGTTTTTTTTTACTTAATTTATATATATAATTCAAAAGCATTCCGTATATTTGATGGTGAGTATCAAGTCATTTTAAATAAAGATAAATCATCTACTTTGAGATATCTCTTCCATATAAAGATAATATACACTATTTAAAATCTATTATAGACAACGACATTTTTAATGTTACATTTAGTTACTTAAATATCTCGAGATGAGAACACGTCTAATCATACCTAAGCGACCAGCCATTCATTGACTAATATATCATATTTCTAAATAAGTTTTTGTTACAATACAAATATGTGTGCTGAATCATACAAAAATGATTTTTGAATTCATGCAGTTTTATTATTTTAAAGACTAAAATTATTTATAATACAAAGCAAAAGATAAGCATATCAGTGAAAGAGTTTCTTTTTTCTTACAATGACAAAACTCTACATACAGTAGTACCACTCAATGCAGCCTGAGTAACCGATGGATGCAGAAAGGTTTGCACATAAAATCCCTATCCAGTGTCTATTTATCCAATATCCTCAGACTAGTCTCTAACTTGTGGCTTTCATAAGTGAGGAGCCTTGGATCTGAGAGCACTGCATCTAGATCTTAGGATCTAACTGCAAACCTTCAGTAGCCAGCTCTTACTTTTTAGCTAGCTATAAAGCTTTGAGTCCAAAATGAAAACATAATACTGTTTTTTATGTTAAGCTCATTAGCTTGTATAGTTGTATAGATCTGAACTCATTATCATTTTTGGTGTCTTTGTTTTTTTAATGATCACAGTCACTGTAATCCTATTAGACCGAATTGGTATTAAACAATCAAACATCACATGATTACAATTCTTTATGTTTACACAAGCTGTTTTTCACAGAGTCAACAGTTTCCATATAGTAATACCACTCAGTACAAGCCAAAGTAATCAATGGATGCAGTAAGGTTTATGCATAAAATCAATTGTGTACTCTGACCTGTCCTGAATAGGACTACTGTATGAAGAGTTTTGCCTCTGTGAAAAACAGATTGTGTATGTATAAATAGTGATGAGCATATGATCTTTGTATTACAATACAACAATAGATTGGTGGGGGAAACAACTCAAATTTTTATAATCATTACTTACAACTATTAGATGCATATCTGGTTATTTATGCATCATATAGATATTTTTAATGACATTGGTAAAAAGATTAGGATGTGAAAGAAACTGTGAAGTCAAATTAAGAAAAAAACGAACAGGGTTATCATAGATGAGTAACATTATAGTAAGGACGGTGATAATAATCTTGAAAAAAAAAACAATGGAAGATAGCATGGAAATGGATCAGGAAGATGATGATGATGATTACAAGTAAAAGCCATTATTATTTTTATTTGGTAAATTTCAAAAAAAGTCCTGTATTTGTTAATATATAAAGTTTTAAATTTTAGCGTATTAAAATCCTACTTTCTATTCTATTAAAAAAATTTGAATGTATTCCATCTAAAGATTATAGCGATCAATGTTAGATTTGAATTTAAATGAGAAAAAGTTTTTTTTTTTTCAAATTAAATATTAACTTTTATCAAAACAAATAGCAAAACTGCATAACTTGTTTTACAAAAAAAAAGTTTATATACTTTACGTTAACTTGCATAAATAGTAAAGATTTTTTTAAAAAAAAATTAAACAAATATTAAAAATTATTTTATTTCCAAAAAAAAAAAGTATGAAAAAAATACTAAGTACAATAATCACATCAGAATACTAAATAATTGCCATAAAAAAAGGGGGAAAAAACTTTATTGGTTATATATATATATATATAACTTTATTGGTTATATATATATATATATATATAGTAATGGTTTACACAATCGGGGTAATATGAAGAGATGGGAAATCATAATCATTCCCACTTAGCATAAATAATCATCACAGATGAAATAAATAAAGAAAGAAAATGATCTTGTATAAAAGCAATAAGTGCATGAGATCATGACTATCAGCACTGCACGAAACTATAAGTAATTATGACAATAATTATGTTACAAATTGTGTCACCATCAATACTCTGGGCATAGAGTACCATGAGTGTACAGACCAACTATATAGTTAATTTTCTTTTAAGATAAATAAAATGCAGAGAATGGACTTTAAAGGTGATACCTTTGTGCTATCCAGAGAACTATTCAGATGTCCACCCACAAATATAATATCATCATCATTATCAATACACTGTACGATGAAGGGCTCTTCAAGTTCAATCTATCTTTTCTGATCTCTATCCTCTATTCTCCACAACACTATGGCACACTTTCTAATTTTATCCATCCATCTCACATCTGATCTCCTTCTGGGAATTTTACTATCTTTTGGAATTCAGTTTATGGTTTCAATTGTCCATCCATTATCATCTCTTTAAGCAATATGTCTATCCCAATGGCATTTCAGTCTTTTAATTTTTTTAACCAAAGTCAGTAACACCTGTTTGTTCTCTTACCCATGTATTGAGTTTTCAATCTCTTTTTGTTATTTCTCTCCATACTTCTTTGAGTGATCTGAAGTCTCTGTATTGGTCATTTATTAAATGTCCAAGTATCAGATCCATAAGTAAGAATTGATAAAACATATTTATTAAAAACCTTCCTTTTCACATACATATGTATATTTTCTTTCAATATTTATTTCTACCAAAAGCATTCCAACCAACTTTAATTAACTACATTCATTATGTTTCCATCTGCCGTAATAATTTGACTGCAGTATTTGTAATTGTTAACTTCTCTTAACTTATCATAATCAATCTTTATTTTCATCTTTTGAGAAAATCCATTGAATATTACTTTAGTCTCTTTAACATTTACATTTAGTATTATGTTCTTACTTTCATAGATAATTCTTGCAATATTTCCTGAAACTCTAAAGCATTATCTGTAAAAAGAAAAAAAAATACATCATCTGAAAAATCTAAATAACTTAAATAATCTCCATTTCCCATTTTAATCCATAAAATACTTTTTATAGCAGTGCTACAAAACGTTTTGGAGATATAGAGTTACCCTCTCTTACACCCTTTTCAATGTTAACCTTCCTAGTACCATTATGTGATCTTCATTGTTGCTGTTACATTTTCATAAATATTCTTTAGAATATGACAGTATCCTGAGTTTATACTTTGATAATCCAATGCTTTAATCACTAAAGAAATGCTTATAGAATCACATGCTTTTTCATAGAGTACAAATCCAAAGCATAATGGCAACTCATATCCATTGGTCCTTTCTATAATGTCTTTCAATAAATAGATATGATCCATTATACAAAAAACTTCTTTTAAATCCAGCTTATTCTTTTGGTTGGTTAAAATCTAAATTCCCTATAGATGAGTTATAATTATCTTGATGAAAAGTTTGTATAAAACTGATAGGTTTGTAATTTCTAATATCTTCTTTATCAGTTTTTTAAATATTATTATTAATACTAAATTCTTCCAATCATCTGGTATATCTTTATCATTTAAACATTTGGTATATAACTTTGCAAAAAGTTTTAGTTTCTTCATCTGCTTTTTTTAATATATCAATTATAATTCCATCATTATCTGGAGCTTTTCCCTTCTTCATAGACATAAATTCTCACAAATATATAAACCAACTGTTATTGCTAGGGCTAGATTGATATGCAGGGACCCTAGGAATTGTGATTGTAAACAAGAGAATATAACCAACATATAATATTTTAAATCTATTTTAGTATGAAATAAATTTTCTGGAATAACTTAAAAAGACAATACAAATTTATTAATTAAAAACAATAACAATAAAATCAAATTAAAGATCTATTAAATATGCTACAAATATAAATTTTTTATTCTGATTTTAATTCATTGTTTGAAAAATAATAAACTACATAGATAGTATTGTCTATTATTTTTAGATATACAAATTGTAAAAAAGTATTAAACAATCATATGCATATATGCACATACATGCATGTTTAATAATATAAAATATTCTGCTTATTAGCAAACCAATAAAAGGTATTTCATTATTATATGTAAATGCATGTTTACACATAGATAAGGCTAGTCATTACATAGTAGTCCATTCATTAATATATGTCAATATTATTCTATCATTAAATAACAAACATATACATAATAAATGAGCATATATACTTATTTTAATATAAAGTAAAATATTTTCATTAACAATTCTAATTACTTTTATGTAATAGCAAGTTAGATTTTTAAAAAATATTAAATAAGTGTTTCTTAACAATTGACCTTTAAGGTATCAACAATTTCACCCTGTGGTCTAGACAACCTCTTTTAACATTAAAGGTGATACCAGCTATATCTATGGTCTTATATATTGATATAAACACTAATGACTGCAACTTGTAAGGTTAATAATGTGAAGAAGTTTCAACAAACCTCATTAATGAGGCAAATATAACCTATTCTGAAAGCAGACTAATAAATAGACATTTACAATTTCCAAATTTCATATAAAGTATATATTACTAAATGTTCCTTTAAAAAACAAAAATAAAATATTATTTCATTGAAAATCCTGCTTAATTTTTTTTTCAGATTACTCTTAATAGTAAACATCATTGAAAGTGTTGCTAAAAATTTCTTTTGTGTCTAATTTTTGTTCTCTAACTTTAAAAAACCGTTCTCAAATTTATTTTCATCAGTTACTTGCTTTTATTTCCTTCAACATTATTTATTCTTAATCATTACAGCTGGTGTTAAATATTTTATATAGGCAATAAATAAAAATAGATTTTCTTTCGCTGCATACTTAATGATTGAGGTATAAATCATTTTCAATATATAATACATTTTACTCACTAGCTAATTTCTTTCATCAGTTCATAATGTAATTATTTGTGAAATAAATATTAGCATGGACAATCTTTATATGTGTGGCAGTAATTATACATTTATTCTTTTTTGTATATAGGTGAATCATCATATGTATAAAATTGTAGCTTGGTCATTCTCAGTAATCTGGCCTATTATAATCATATCTGTGATAGAGTAGCATACTGACTTATTGACATTTTCAGAATAGGTACATATCAGGTAAATGTTGGCAGTCAATCAGCCCAATTTAGTCTCTATAGGTTAATAGACATGAGGTAGTCAAGCCATCTAGTACATGCATATGGGCTATAAACCACAGAAAATCTGGCCCTTACTTTAATATAAATTTCAAACTCAGTGTCATGAAACTAAAAGCAGCTATATTGCTTTTTTCTTTCAAACCTACTATTATTGTGTATGGACAAATTTAGATACACAATAAAGTCTTTTTTTTAATCTTAGAAAAAAAAAAACAAGATAATAACACTTTTCAATTCACATTAATCAAATCCAATTTTTATCTAAAAAAATTTTTAATTATTTAATCAAAATCAGATTGTAAAATTTAAAATCAAAGTATTTTCATTTATTACAAATATTTTAATTTTAAAAAAATCTTACTTAATCAAACTAAAAATAGATAGAACAATTTTATAACATGAAAATCACTCTATTATAAGATGAATTGTCATCTTATAATAGAGTGGTTTTGCCTTATATTGAAGGATTTATTGATAAGATCAATAAAAGACTATCTAGTTTTAATATAAAGACAACTTTTTCTACTGGCAAAAAAAATGGTGATTTTTACACAAACCTAAAGACAGAGTATTTTTGGAACACCAGGGGGTTTATAAAATTTCGTGTTTGCAGTGCTTAAGAAGCTATTGTAAGCCAGTCTAATAGATGAATAAATGTCAGAATTAAGACACATTGCTTTTAATCAGAAATTTAAGATATCAGTTTTTACTTACTATTTTTTAGAAGTTGGTCACAAACCTGATTTGGACAATGCAAAAATACTTGCTAATTTGGAAAGGTATGATTTAAGAACCATGAGAAAGTCAACTGAAATATTAAAGAGACCTACTGGTTTAAATAGGACTGATGAAGTACAATGTATTCCAGCTATGTGGAAACCTCTCATTTTATCTCTTGGCTTCTAAAATTAACTTAAAATTAATAGGTGAACAAACTGAAGGGAAATAAACATTTTGATAAGCCTCATATTGTGAAGGGTGAACTACTTCAAGTTGAATTTTATTTCTCACCTCACATTCAATCATGTTATTATTTGAGATCTAATGATTTTTCTTTCAAAAGTCAACCCTGACAACAGTGGATGCTAGTTTGTCAAAATATCGATTTGTAATGCAAAATAATACATGGTTTATTCCCAAAATAATAATTTATCTATATCATACACTGTGAAAACATTAAATATATATATATATGTGTGTGTGTGTGCGTGTACACACACACTATTATAATTGTTGTATATCAAAAGACATTACTATCTCAATATATAATGTAACACTAGACTGGCAAACTTATACATCTATTTTGCAATTTGTTTTCAAATATTAACACAATTTAAAGATGGTTCAAATAAGAATGAAATCAATAGTAAGATAACTGGTACTCTATCATGAATCGCAGCTTAGATAGCTAGTAAAAGAGCAGCAATTTACCAGTAAACTTTTGACTGAGATATTATAGTTTATAAAGAAAAGAAGGAATATAAAAATTTATAAAGAATATCTATTAAGAATAATTGAATATCTAAGATTTTGTAAAATATAAAAAAAGAGTGAATAATGATATATAAAAATATAATTGTGAATTAACCAAAGTAACATAAGTGTAAGACATCATATCGGTATCAGTATGAAACTTATTTTTGCAATAATAAAAACAGAAGAAACTGTTAGTAAAAAAATAATGACATTATGAAATGTATGGAACAATTTAATAAAGAATTACATAGCTGAACAAGAAACTGTTTACCTTACAATTATATATGAATTACTCCACATTTTAAATCAAGAAGTCAGACACGTATTTAAACCTATGAAGAAGGGAAATATTCTAAATAATGTTGGAATTATAATCAGTATCTTAAAAAAACATAAATAAGAAATGAAATAAAAAATTTATTTGTAAAGTTATATATGAAATGCCTAAATGATAAACATTTTCTAGGTGGTTGAAAAATTCAGTAGTAATATATTTAAAAAATCATAAAGGCAATATTACAAATTACACAATTATCAGTTCTATGTCATTTTTTACCAAGATATTTTCAAGTTCCTTCTGAAAATGTTGAATTTTACCCAATCAAAAAAACAATCTGTATTACTGAAAAAATTACAGGAAAAGACACTTAATTTTGCATTGATGTTATGCTTTTGGATTCGTAGATTATAAAAAGGCATTTGATTCTAAATTCATTTCTATAGTGATGAGGAGAAAAGAATATTTCATCAGTTTAATGTATTAAAAAAGGAAGTGAATAAAATTTCATTACACATTTTACAATTTTATTTTAAGTATATTCTCATGATTAAAAAGTTTTATATTGGCTTGGAATACATAGTTTGCCTTCTGGAAAGGTTGCTACCCATTTTATTTTAAATTATTCATTTTCAGTGGCTTCCAACACATGGTATAAATAATATGGCTGACTTTTTAACTTATCATATTTAATATTTACATTTTTATTTATTAAAATAATAAAGAAACACAAAAGTCCAAAGGGTTGTAATCAATTTTTTAATGTAAATGCAATAAAGCTAATAAAAATAGAAAATGATTAAGTAAACTATAACAAAAGTGCAGACAGATATCACTTTTCAGGTGAGCACTATCCTGTAATTTTGAAAATACTGCACAGAAACACACAAAAATCCAGAGGGTTGTAATTAAATGTTTTTAATGTAAATTCACTACAACAGCTGTAACTAATCTCAGCACATTCATAATCAATGTTTTAGAGCCTTCTAAACACGTTTCTTTCTAAACAGATATGTGCTTAGAACATGTTCACACTTGGCATCACCATTGTGTCTCTGTTCACTTATGAAGTGTAATATTATCCCCTTATCATATAGCTTTCATGTGGACACTATCCTGAAATTTTGAAAATATTTCAATGCATTTTGTTCTGTTGATGAACGATTTCACATTTTAATCATATTTCCAAACATAATAAAGTAAAAAAGATAGTTAAAAATCACCATGTGTTAATGAATGTCATTAAAAACAATAACGTCAATTTTAACCATGTGTTATCTATTCACCTCATGTTAACATTTGAGTGTTATATTGTGAATGTATAACTTTTTAATTTTAAAAAATATTAACTAATGTATTCTAAAATTAAATGTTAATTTTAAAAAATTGAATATATTTTTTAATAGATTCTATTCACAACAAAACACCTAAATGTTAGCATGAGGTGAACAGATAGCATGTGGCTAAAATTAACATTATGTGATGAATGTATAGATTGTTAATTTTAAAAAATGTTAGCAAATGCATTCTAAACTGAATGTTAATTTTAAATAAATTGGATACATTTTTTTAATAAATTTCATTCACAACATAATGTTTAAATGCTAACATTAGGTTAACAAATAAAACATGGTTAAAATTAATGCCAATGTTTTGTTGTCATTTGTTAACACATGGAGATTTTTAACATTTCTTGTTTGCCTTATCATTTTTGGAAATATGATTAAAATTTGCAATCTTTCATTGACAGAACATGATGCAATGGAATATTTTCAAAATTTAAGGATAGTGCCACCTGAAACTATCCGATAAGGATGTATGTCATTACACTTTATGTGTGAAAAGAAATGCAATTGCATAGTCATGTGAAAACATATACTAAGCACATATTTTAGAAAGGAAACATGGTTAAAAGGCTCCAAAACATCATTTGTAAGAGCATTGAGATTAGTTTGCAGCTGGTGTAGTAAATTGATATTAAAAACATTTAATTACAATCTTTTGGATTTTTGTGTGTTTCAGTGCAATATTTTCAAAATTATGGAACAGTGATCACCTGAAAACTGATATCTTTCTACACTTTTGCTTAATCATATTTTATTTTCTACACTTGCATTAAAAAGTTTTTAATTACAATCCTTTGTTCTTTTGTGTTTTTTTATCATTTTAATATATAAAGAAAATATAAATATTGAGTACAATAACTTAAAGTCAGCCATATTGTTTGTGCCTTGTGTTGAAAGGCTCTGAAAATGGATAATTTAAAATAAAAATGGATCGCAAGATTTTCATCAGGCAAATTACATAAGCATCTTTCTGTTCATGCTAAACTTAAATCTGATAAATACAAGGTAAATTTTATAAAGTATGTTAAATTTGGAACTATTCAAATAATTATTGTCTTTAAAAAAATTAAAACCATTTTATTTTTTAAAATGATATTAAATCAGTAAAACAATTAAAACTATTTTATTTTTATTGATTTTAAAAAATCTATTTTTGAAGATAACGTTCAATAAAATGTATAAAATAATATTTTAAAACAATCTTGTCTTCAAATTGCCATTTATAAGTTGTAAAATGAGTTATAAAACGTCTTTGAATATTTATTCCATGCTAGAAATTTTTGTTTTGAGAGTTCGAATCTTCTTTAAAATGATTTCATCAGTTTAATACATTTTAAAAAGTAAATGAATAAAATTTAATTAATTTATAGATTTTAGAAACAATGTTGAAATGTAAACTATTTAAATAATTATTGTCTTTTAAAAAAAACATCGTGCAAAAGCTTTATTTAAATAATATTATAAAACAACTTTGTCTTCAAATTATGATTTATGATCTGTTATACAGTAAGATTGTTTTTTTTTTTTAAAATAACACTATTTTATTTTCAAAAAAGATATTGCTCAAGTGAATAATTAAAAATATAGTTAAGAGTGTTTTATATTGATTTTGAATTTTTATCACGGTAAACGTAAAAGTAAAAAAAATAATATGTTGTACATTTCATAAAGAACATTATTGTCTTAAAAAAAATTAATACCATTTTATTTTTTAAATGGTATTGTTTTAATGATACATTTAATATGTTGAACCTTTCAGAAAAGATTGCTAGCCTTACCTTCAAATATTACTTATTTGAATTTCCATATAAATATATTTCTCACATGATAAATGAAATTTTATTTTTAAAAATAATATTGTTCAATGTAACGTACAAAATAATTAAGTAATATTTTAAAACAACATTTTAATTGCACATCATATAAATATGTAATCTATTAACATTGTTTTACGTATTATATAGTATCAAAAATGGCACAAACAAGGAAGTCCTATTTTGCACATTATTTATTCAGGGCATGAGCAATATAATTAATGAAAACTCAAGAAATTGCAGCTGATACATAACAGTAAGAGCTTGAGGAGGTTCAACTACAAGTAGAATTCAGAGCCACAGAACCAATTGAACTATCTGGATACTATCACTGTAAGCAGGCTAAGGGTCAAAAGGCACAGAGAGCCACAGATTGAAGATCGAACTGCTGAGCACCAAAGGCCTCAAAGTCAACATTTGACATCTATTAGAGATGAAAACTTTATATTCAATATAAACATGATTGCAGTGACAGGCACAATGTCAAACAACATCTAGAACTGCTGCAACAGCATCACAAACTGATTCATACTTATAACAAAAGCCTAAATGACAAGCAAGTATAAGAAAGAACATTTTAAATATTGTATGAGAATTTTTGCATAATGCTACTGTAAACTATAATTCATCAATTTATTGTGCTAATTTATCTATTGTCAATCAGTAGAATAAATTATGAATATCAATACTGTGGCATTATAAAGTGGAAAAATGAAACTCCAGACTTTTACTATTTGTCAGGTAAGATTTATGTTCCTTATTTATATTAGTCACTTTAAAAAAATATTTTTGGAATAGTTTGATAATTCCAAATATCTTCTTGCTCACATCCACAAATATAATTCATGTTTAAACACTATCATCTTTCATCATTTGGAGCTCATGAAACAAACGCACAACCTGAATTTTCACCAGCTAGAGCAATTCTACCAATATACATTAAAGAATATCAATTCTTATAAATTTATTTTATGAGACACTAGCGGTACCTGTGACTTTGCTCACTTTATAATGTATTCGGTCATTAAAATATATTTAAATAATATTAACGTGGCATAATAACGCATTAGTTATCAACAGCAGGTGAAAATGAATATTGTTAAGCATTTTTATAAATAATGTTGTAAGTTATTTTTACCTGCTGTTGGTAACTCGTATATTATTATATTATGTAAATTTTATTTAAGTATATTTTAAATACCAACTACATTACATTCTTTTAGTGTATTTAAAAATTAATATTATAATTTTAAATATTTTTATATATAATGACTATTTTTAAATACTAAAATGAATTTTGAAGGCAGCTTGTGGTTAAACACCTGTAGAGGTCCCTACTATCGCATTTTACACGCATATTTTCGAGTTTACAGCCTCAGTAAATATTATTTAAGATGTTTAAATTATTTTCGTTTTTCCACTTACCACTTCAACTACGATTCGCGTTGACACTCGATAGGGAAATAATTTAAAATAAACTATCACTATTTACTTTTTTAAAAAATATTATTTATTTGCTATGATACATAAAAATTTATTTTAGCGACTTTTAAAATGTGTCTTTATAATAAAAATAGTATAAATAAACGATCGACTTCAAATTATTAAATTATATTTTTAAAAAAATACTTACTTTTGGTATTGATTGATCAATCAAAAACTTTATTTGATAAACAGTTAAATTGCATTTCTCAATTATTAATGTTTGATTTACTTTACACCCCCCCCCCTCACATAAATCGATAAACGTTTCAATAAAATTGCTATTATATATATAATGATTAAAAGTAAAATAAATTTGGTATAAAAGCAATTATTTACTTGAAACCGTTTATTTTCTTTAGAATTCACGTCTTTTTAAATTTGATTATTGATATTAACTTTTAAAAGTATATATATAAATATTAAATTTATTTTTCAAAACGTGTTTAGTAGTTGAATTATTTAATTCAAGACCAAAACAAGCAATACCGCCATTTTTATATAAATATATTAATTATAATTGTGTATATATTTCGTTATTAATTTTGTCATTAACATATTTAAATATATTCTAATCGTACAATATTTGTTATTAAAAAATATTATGTGCTGGTTGTCTATAAGAATGCGTTGAATTCTAAATATCCACGTGATGTTATATTTTAAATGATGCGTATATATTTTGCAGAAATCTCCAAATATTTGCTAAAATTATTCTTAAGAAAAAAAATTATCTGGTTATTCAAGGTTATTATTATTTTATAACCTTTTATTAGAGAAAAGAATGATGTCCTATTAAGCTATAAAATCCCCCAATATTTGTATTTGCAGACAAAACATAACATTAATCCATTTTTGATCCATGATGTTACATGGATACTCAATAAAAAAAATATTTATTAAGACAAACGTCAAATCAACAGAGATGTTATGAAACATCATTTGAATTTACTCAAATTTAAATGATGTTATGAAACATCATTTGAATTTACTCAAATTTAAATTCACATGGCAATATTAATGTCAATTTCTACTAAACTTAACCTTGCAAACAAGCAATAAAATATTAAATGCTTTCATTTAAGCATTTCAAATGAAGATGCACAGATACGCCTTTGATCTAGCATTAGTTATAATAAATCATAAAGTAGATTCATTTTTATAACTACAATATATAATATTTTGATAATGAAGGAGATTATATTAATCTAACTAGTGCTTGGAAGTTTATCATTCTAATTATTACATAATATTATCATTCTACAATTTGAAATTTACATATTTGACATTAGAGTAGATTTAAACACTGTCTTATGAATTTAAATTTATGCCAATTTTAATAAGACTGCATAAAGACCACTGCTAGTATGATGTTTATTGCAACAAATAATGTTGTCAGATCTATTATTTATATAAGATCATAGACAGTATATAAAATTAGCTTCACTTTTTGTTTTCAATTTGTATTGCTTTGATATTAAAGGCATTGCATTATTATAATTAAGATTTTATTTTTAACACACTATAAATTGATATATATATATATATATATATTGTACCAGTTCAAATCCCTCATTTGGTTTTCACTTTGGCTCAGTTTTCTGTACCTATTCAAAACCCATTTGCCATCTCCATTTAAGAAAATGATGCATATATCTGTATGTCATGAGCATGAAATTATGTGTACATTTAAAATGAGAGATTAATAACAATCTTCGGTAATACCCAGGGTTAAATACAATCGAGTATTATGTTACTAATTATTAGAAGAAAGAAATTTGATTTCAATTAAAAAAGCAAAATCTTTCCGTTAAACCATTATATTTCCACCCCAATATCTATTTGCCAAGTAGACATTTTCCCTCACTCTTCACATACCTTTAAAAGATTGTATTAATTTAACAACCCTTAGTGCCACCCCCAACACAATAAAAGAAAGCAAAAAGTTAAATAATTTTCCTTTCCTTTTTTGCTGAGAGAGTATGCAAAGAGGTTATCATACATACGTTTAATTTGGGTGAAAGAAAACTGGGTGAAAATATTCTAATTTAACTCCCCGATATAATATTCCAATGGCTAGCTCAATTCTAATTTTTTACCCCAGGTACTTCGAATAAGTATTGCTATACCTTTTTATAGCTATGTTCAGCAAACATCACAAGTAGGTGATTATATTTTATTATTATTAATTTTTTTTTATTTTATAATAGATTACACAATAACAAAAAAAGTATGAGATAATATAATTTATTTAACAAAAATCCACCCTCCACCACATATATATATATTTAAACATTAGAATATTGAATCTTAAATTAATTATAGGGCTTTCTATCCCAATTTCACGAGTCTACATATAATTATATAAGAATATTTAAATCTTTATGTTCAAGATCTATAGTTAGATTAAACACAAAAAAATCCATTTTCTAACTTTTATCTACATTAACTTAATTGCTACAAATACAAAGGGATATGGATGCCAGTCTGTGAGTGGTCTATATTCCCTCTCCCTGCACAAAACAACGAATGTTTTATTTTATAAATTCCCAAAATACTAAAGTAGATTATACACAGATCTAACCCTTGAACTTTTCCCATTTGCACATATAAACTCTTAAGATTAGATATACCTTTACCTTTGAATATGTAAAATAATAATTTACGTATATATATATAAAATTTTTTTAAAAAAATGTATAGGCCAGCTATATATATCATTCCATGTAAGGTGATGCCGCCATGATTAACATTAATTAAGAAGTAAAGGTGAAATGGGGTAAAAGAACAAGAAATAATAATAATCTTATATTTAATGGGTTTGTAATTAGATCTGTGTATAAGCCATATTATTTTACAATATTTCATATAATAAAAAAAAATTATTATATTTTATCATGTGTTAGTAATTATTACAATTATCTGGGTTATATACACTTTAAAAAATACAAATAACAAACTATAATAAAAAAAATTATAAACATTTTTTTTTTCATTTTACTCATCTTTATCTGCTTGCTCTCCAGGTTCAAACTTTTGGGTGGAGCATCTCAACTACCAGAAAGGATGGTGACATTCACTTTAACCCCTCGCCCTCCTTGTAGAGTCCTTCAATCAGGGTATACTGAGTCTCTAACACATCCATCTTGGCAACCACGTATCTGAACTGGCGGGTGTACTGCTATGGTTTTTTCTACTCCATGCTTTTGTAGGCTACTATATGAAACTTGGTTGTCATTTTAGTCATGGTATTCCAAAATATTTTCTTTTCTTCTTGACTGATTTCTGAATGGCGTATGCTTATATGATTTTGCACATCATATATGTGTATTGGTGGCTTCGATTAATATTTTCACAAACCACCAGGAAAGACCTTCTACAGATATTTATGTTTGTTTAAGAACTTATGTGAATTAAGATCCTTCTTGAATAAAAAAAAAATATTCAGCAATCGGACAGCATATTTATCGAAAATAATAAATATCTAATATAATCTCCCCATACCGTACAGGTAGGTTATGTAGCTCTGTGCATTCAATAATAATATTTTAACCCACATATAGATTCATCTTGCTTTCTCAGTTCAATACTAATCACTCCAACAAAAAAAAATCAATAATTTAACTCAACCACATATAGATTCATTTAGCTTTCTCTCGTTCCAATAAAAAAAAATCACTAGCTATTCTTCGCCTCACAGGTAGGTTATTGGGGCTCTCTCCATCCAACACTAATCAATATCTAAAAACTTTTTTTGTTCACATCCCAGGTAGGTTATTGTATATCCCTGTCCGCCCACAAGTTTCAATTACTTACATCCCCCTTTGAGCTATTGTGTCAGATAATTTTACTTTTGTACATTCTTTATAAAAACCTTGTTTCAAAAATCTTTTTTTAGGAATTTCAAAACTTCATATTGAAGTAATAGACCACCCACATTCTTTAGATAACAAATTTGGAATTGTTTTACAAATTAATTAATTAAAAAAAAAAAAAAACTACTTGGTTACATACAAAAAAGTAAAATAGGAAAACAAAGATTAATCAAATCCACCTTTTAAATGGAAGATTCTTGTCAAACACACAAAAAATATTTTTATATATTTTTTTTAAAATAAAAGAAAGACATTCTAAAAATTATCAAAAAGAAAAAACATATATATATATGAAAATCTTTATACATATACATATTACATATACGCTTACAAAAAAAAAATGATACATTTATAGTGGGTTATTATACATATTAGAACATTTACCATAAATGACACATTTATAGTGGGTTATTATTTCAAAATAACTAATATATGTGTTATCTGTGTATGCGAGGAGATGGGAATCTAGTATAGACCAACTCTCATTGTTTATTCATTTTTATTTTATTTAATGAATTCAATAAATTTAGCTGTGCCAAATTGTTGGCTACAGCCATCTTGTGCATGGATGTTTTACGGTCTGGCACAATACCTCCCTCCCTGATGAGATCATTAAAAGAGAAAAATTGTTTTTTTAATATCTTACTTAACTTATTTACCTACTATTAACTTTTAATGTTTTTATACCATTTTAATCACTATATTTTCATTATGTTTTTTCTCTCTTTTTATATACATGCCTGGAGACCCTCGCATCTAATGGGCAGAAATGCAAACCCGAGCTCCCAGACACTAATACATCCAAGCAAACTTATATCATATTCCCCCATCTGGAATGAAACAACAATAACCCAGCACATCAGTCCAAAGGTCCATACTTCATCCAAAACTCTATGACAAACAATATATGTCAAGTACCAAAAATGTTCAATAAATGCATCCCTGATCACATCTTTGGAGGCTTATGGGATCTTTTTGCATTAGAGAACAGAAAGAACAAACTCTTCATTTTTGAAGAGCCAATTTAAAGGTATAATCTTAGTAAATGCACCCATGCTTTTTTTCTTTTAAGGCTTACAGGGTCTTTCCACATCACAAGGTATGGAGGTCTCTGAGAAAAGATTATTTCCCTTTTCTCAGCTAAACAGTACCCTCTGCACAAATGACGGAGTACATACACTATTACAAAGTCATAGAAATTCCGAACTACATATAGATCTCTGGTTGACCCACTAAACCCTTGCTGCCTTGCTTTAAAATTTCTACACTTTTATTTTCCACCCATGTTTTATGTGCTCCATGTTTCTTCTGAGTACTCTCCATAATTTCATTTATCAGATCAGTATCTGTCATTTTCACATCCAATAGACTACAATCCCCTACTTCACAACTGGTTAATTAAAATTTTTTTGATTCATTTTCACTTGGTTCAGATTCCTCTATTTTATTTTCAGATTGTTCTGCATTAGTTTTGCTTTCATTTTCCAAAGACTGTCTCATTTCATTTTCAGATTGTTCAATATTTATTTTACTTTCAACTGCCAAAGATTCTCTCATTTCATCTTCAAATTGTTCAATATTTATTTTACTTTCAACTTCCATAGATTCTCTCATTTCATCTTCAATTTTATTAAGTTTTTCTGCATTATTTTCCACTTCTTTAACATCATCTATATTTTTGTATCTATTCTTTGTCTGTTCAGACAACTCTTTTCTCCATTCTTCTAGTTCTTTTGGTATTCTATCCACTTGCTTCTTTACATAATTTAATAACTCTTGCATCATTGCCTTTAGGTCTTCCTTTTCTTGTTTTTTCATTTTTTTTCTTTTTTTCTCTCATCAACATATATTCATATTAGAAATCCTATAACCTCATGAATCTTTAATCTGTAATTTTGGAAATATTTATTACGTTATCTTTCTTTTTTATTTTGCTCGTAGTTTGTATTGAAACCACTTAAAACCATGTATTTTCCTCTACTTAATGCTACAAATATATAAAAATTTAATCTCATATTAAAACTACTTCAAATCATGCACTTCTCTCTATTCAAAGCTACAAATATATAAAATTTACTATCGTACTGCTCTATGCAGTACTTCTCTCTATTTAAAACAACAAATATATAAAATTTTCTAATGTATTATCCTACACGGTACTTCTATTTAATGCTACAAATATATAAAATTTAATCTTGTATTAACCTACACAGTACTTCTCTCTATTTATCGTTACAAATATATAAAATTTAATCTTGTTTTATCCTACACAGTACACCATGCCTTATGTTCAGTCCCAATCGCCATATATTTAAGTCATCTTCCTTCCAGCACATTTCCCTGATTCTATTATAACTCACTTGCTCCACGCTAACAAACTAACGGTTGAAAAAAAATTCTAGATACTCTTCTTTTTTTTAACCAACTGTTTAAAACATATTACTCAACCTACAACTCATCTATACTACATTTTGTAAGCAAACAAAAATATTTATCTTTGTTAATTTCATTTTCACTAATATTACTAATTTTATTTCCTTTCATCACTTTATTTTCAATTTTTATTCAAAACCTTACATGTTGGGGCAAATTCTGTACCGGTTCGAATCCCTCATTTGGTTTTCACTTTGGCATCAGTTTTCTGTACCTGTTTGAAACCCATTTGTCATCACCATTTAAAAAAATGATGCATATATTTGTATGTTATGAGCATGAAATGACGTGTACATTTAAAATGAGAGATCGATAACAATCTTCGGTAATACCCGGGGTTAAATACAAGCGAGTATTACATTACTAATTATTAGAAGAAAGAAATTTGATTTCAATTAAAAAAACAAAATCTTTCCCTGTTAAACCATTTATATTTCCACCCAATATCTATTTGCCCGGTAGACGTTTTCCCTCCCTCTTAACATACCTTTAAAAGATTGTATTAATTTAACAATCCTTAGCACCACCCTCAACATAATAAAAAAAAGCAAAAAAAATTAAATAAATTTCCCTTCCCTATCTGTCAAGAGAGTATGCAAAGAGGTTATCGTACATACGTTTAATTTCGATGAATGAAAACTTGGTGAAAATATTCTAATTTAACTCCCCGATATAATATCCTGATGACTAGTTCAATTGTAATTCTTTATCCCAGGTACTTTGAATAAGTATTGCTATAACTTTTTATAGCCATGGTAAGCAAACATCACAAATAGGTGATTATATTTTATTGTTATTAATTTTCTTTATTTTATAATAAATTACACAATAACAAAAAAGTAAGAGATAATATAATTTATTTAACAAAAATCCACCCTCCACCACATATATAAATTTTTAAACATTAGAATATTGAATCTTAAATTAATTATAGGGCTTTCTATCCCAATTTCACGAGTCTACATATAATTATATAAGAATATCTAAATCTTTATGTTCAAGATCTATAGTAAGATTAAACACAAAAAAAAATCTGTTTTCTAACTTTTATCTACATTAACTTAATTTCTGCGAATACAAAGAGCTAAATATGGATGCCAATATGTAAGTGGTCTATTTTCCCTCTCCTTGCACAAAACAACGAATCTTTCATTTTATAAATTCCCAAAATACTAAAATAAGTTATACAGAAATCTAACCCCTTGAACTTTCCCCATTTGCACATATAAACTCTTAAGATTAGATACACCTTTACCTTTGAGTACGTAAAATAATAATTTACATATATGTATATTTATATATATATATATAAAAATGAAAAAAAATGTATAGACCGGCTATATATATATCACTCCACATAAGGTGACGCCACCATGATTAACATTAAATAGGAGGTAAAGGTGAAATAGGGTAAAAGAACAAGAGTGAGATCTGTGTATAAGCAAAATTATTTTACACTATTTTATATAATAACAGAAGAAAATTAATATATTTTATCATGCTTTAGTAACTCTTACAATTATACAGGTTATATACACTTTAAAAAAAAAAAAAAAACTATAAAAAAAAAA
The DNA here is from genome assembly GCA_028023455.1 of Epiperipatus broadwayi. NCBI lineage: Eukaryota > Metazoa > Onychophora > Udeonychophora > Euonychophora > Peripatidae > Epiperipatus > Epiperipatus broadwayi. Next base: position 3,114,984 of record JAQFVV010006335.1, read on the forward strand.
TTATAAACATTTTTTTTTCATTTTACTCATCTTTTTCTGCTTGCTGTCCAGGTTCAAACTTCTGGACAGACCATCTCAACTATCAGAAAGGATGGTGAAATTTACTTTAACCCCTCACCCCCCTTTTAGAGTCCTTCAATCAGGATATACCGAGTCTCTGACATCCATCATGGTGACCATGTATCTGAACTGGTGGGTGTACTGCTACAGTTCTTTCTACTCCATGCTTTTGTAGGTTCTCAGATGAAACTTGGTTGTCATTTTAGTCATGGCACTCCAAAATATTTTCCTTTCTTCTTGATTGATTTCTGAACAGCATATGCTTATATGATTTTCCACATCATATATGTGTTGGTGGCTTCGGTTAATATTTGCGCAAACTACCAGGAAAGATCTTCTACAGAGAAGTTTGTGTTCATTCAAGAACTTGGGTGAATTAAGCTCCTTTGCAAAGATAGATTCTGTAGCTCTGTCTGTTCAATAATATTTTAAACCACATATAGATTCATTTTGCTTTCTCAGTTCAATACTAATCACTAATCATTTACATCGTGCATAGATTTATGTGGCTTTCTCTGTCCAACACTAATCAACAACTAAAAACTTTTTGTTCACCTCCTAGGTAGGTTATGGTATATCCCCGTCTGCCCACAACTTTCAATTACTTACATCTCCCTTCAAGCTATTGTGTCAGATAATTTTACTTTTGTACATTCTTTATAAAAATCTTGTTTCAAAAATCTCTTTGTAGGAATTTCAAAACTTTATATTGGAGTAATAGACCACCCTCATTCTTTAGATAACAAATTTGGAGTTGTACAAATTAATTAATTAAAAAAAAAAACTAACTGATTACATACAAAAAAGTAAAAATGGAAAAAACAAAGATTAATCAAATCCACCTTTTAAACGGAAGATTCTTGACACTCACGCAAAAAAAAATATTTTTATATATTTTTAAAAATAAAAGAAAAACATTTTAAAAATTATCAAAAAGAAGAAAATATATATATACGAAAATCTGTATACATATACATATTACATATACGTTTACAAAAAAATATATGATACATTTATAGTGTATTATATTTACATATTAGAACCTTTACAATAAATGACACATTTATAGTGGGTTATTATTTCAAAATAAATAACATATGTGTTAGTTGTGTATGCGAGGAGATGGGAATTTCGTATAGACCAACTCTCATTGTTTATTCTTTTTTATTTTATTTAATGAATTCAATAAATTTAGCTGTGCCAAATTGTTGCCTACAGCCATTCTGTGCATGGACGTTTTACGGACTGGCACAATATATATATATATATTGAAGTGATATTTATATATGGCTCAACTTGGTAATTTAAAACATTTAAGGAATTTTAATTAAAAATAAATGTTTTAAACAAGTTTAATGTATATATATGACATTGGAACCACTATACATGAATAAGTACAGTTATGAGAAGCTGACTGAAACAAGCATAATGAACTAAAGCACATAGCAGAATAACAGAAGAATCAAAATAATAATAATCTGGTTTATGTTTCCTATTTATATCTTTTTGATCTGCTTACAGTCAAAATAGGATGCAGCTGTAGTTTTTTTGAATTTTTTGATCTATTGGTTGTAGATATTGTCTGACCTCTATTTTGGTCTGCAGTTTGATTTGCCCGATCATACCATTTACATTTTTTTTTTTTTATCTTTGAAAGGAATTAATAAAATAGCCTAAATTACATCAGATATTTATCTCCTTACTTAATTAATCTGCTTACAAGCATTTTAATTACTTTTTCTAAGAATTTAATTTTGTGATTGTTTAATAAATATATATATATATACATATATGCACCGATAACTGTATAGGTATAATTAATGATAAATTTATTTTTAAAAGTATGTTAAAATAAAATACATATTTTTATTAAACAATCACAAAATGAAATTCTTAGAAAAAGTAATTAAAATGCTTGTAAGCAGATTAATTAAGTAAGGAGTAAAAATATCTGATGTAATTTAGGCTATTTTATTAATCCCTTTCAAAGATAAAAAAAAAATGTAAATGGTATGATTGGGCAAATCAAACTGCAGACCAAAATGGAGGTCAGACAATATCTACAACCAATAGATCAAAAAATTCAAAAAAACTACAGCTGCATCCTATTTTGACTGTAAGCAGATCAAAAAAATATAAATAGGAAACATAAACCAGATTATTATTATTCTGATTCTTCTGTTATTCTGCTATGTGCTTTAGTTCATTATGCTTGTTTTAGTCAGCTTCTCATAACTGTACTTATACATGTATAGTGGTTCCAATGTCATTCACTCTGGCCAGTCAGTAGAAGGCAAGCCATAGTCCAGTCCTGAGTCCAGAAAGGAAGGTTGTCAACAAATGGAGAAACATCTTTGACATTATGTCGATACATATACAATTTATATACATACACTTCTAATGTCCAAAGCTACAGAGAGAAATCAGCTATCAGTTAAAGAATAAATACTGCTGATGCTAACTAGTGAATTTTGAATAGATATTAAAACTTACCACTACCATACCTATGTTTTAACAAATACAGTTCACAAAAATAAACCAATACCTAAAGACTAAGCACAAACTTTTAATGTTGAAAGGAATTGGTATGAACTTTAAAAAAAGATTATAAATCTCTAGCATTACTATTATTTATCTTCTCTCTGATACATTGTACAGGCTTAAACCTGCAAATTTATATATGTAATATATGCAGGGTTCGAACTCAGACTTTCACATGACCCATCACTCTCAGTGCCATCTCATATTGCTGACCCATCTGATCACACACATGTTGAAAAGATAAATAATCACCAATATACATATTTCATGCTAAACCAGCAATCATCAGTTGGTCTAGATTACTATCCTCACACATATATATAATCAGTACTCAGCTTTATATTAAGAAGCCTGTCCATTAAAGTATAAATATTGGCTATCTTAATATAAAGCTGAGTACTGATTATATATGTGTGTGAGGATAGTAATCTAGACTAACAGATGATTGCTGGTTTAGCATGAAATACGTATATTGGTGATTATTTATTTTTTCAACATGTGTGTGATCAGATGGGTCAGCAATATGAGATGGCACTGAGAGTGGTGGGTCGTGTGAAAGCCTGAGTTTGAACTTCTCTCTGATGAAAATGTTTTAGTCAAGTAATTGTTTGTTTAAGCAGGTATGGCAAGAGATTTTTTTTCTTTTTATCACACCATATTTAGTCATCAATAATTTTATATAACGCAGTTTAAATTTATTATTACAATTTCTGGCCATGCTTTTAATGATTTATTGTTTTCAGTCATTTCCACTTTATTAAAAATATAAACAATAATTTAAATCTGTAATTTAATGAATATTGAAGGAAATTAAAGGAAACTGCATAGACAGAGTAAATTAATATTAACTTTTTAATTGTCTTTTAATAAATTACACTTTAAAAAAACTACCCTCTAATTTTGAAGATAGATAATTGGAAGTATGATGTAAGAGAACTGCTGTAACCTTTATTTTAGGTTGTTTTATTTATATACAAAGCTCATTCATATATAATTTTTTATTCATTATTTTATTTAGTGCAATAATATGCAGTAGATGGAAATTCCTATCGTATGTTATCTGCCTTGTCTTTGTACATGTCATGGATGATGATGGTCAGTCTTATGCTTAATACATGATAGACATCAATTCCTAATGTATAATGTGCTTCAAACTCACATGTATGTATCTATCAATAAATAAGGTAAAGCTGATGTTGTCTTTTACATTTACCATATTACAGCCTGAAAGCATTTATGATATTATGGTTAGTTACATAGTTTATAAATATATTTTATCTTCAGACTGTAGATTTATTGATCTTAAAACTGTAATAATAATTGTTAATGATCATTAGTCGATGTAGTAAGTTTATACCTTTTAAAACAGGCAAAATCCTCCATACAATAGTGCCGCTCCGTGTAAGCCAGAGTAATCAATGAATGCCAAAAAGCTTGTGCCTAAAATCCTTGTCTATCCCCAGACTAGTTTCTGGAATCTGGCTTTAATCAATGAAGAGCTTTGGATCTGAGAGCACTGCACTTAGATCTTAGGATCTAATGTAACACACCAGCAGCCACCTTTTATCTCTACTTAACTACAAAACTATGAGAATTAAATTGAAAATACAATAATATCTTTAATGTAAGCTCATTATCTTATATAGTCATAAAAGTCTCAACTCGGTTCATTAGCCAAACATTTTGGTGTCTTTTGTTCTTTAATAACCATAGCCACAACTATCCTATTAGACAGAATTGGTATTAAACCACCAAACATCACATGATCACCATTTCTTAGGTTTGCTTGTGACTGTTATTAAAACAGGCAAAACTCTCCATACAAATAGTGCCACTCAGTGCAAGCCAGTTATGAGCAAACAGAAGAAATGGTAATCATGTGATGTTTGGTAGTTTATACCTTCTGAATTACTTAATATCTATTAAGGAGGCATTTAAACTGTATTATACTGTATATAACATATGTGCATAAACATATTTACTTATTTATAAATTGACCAGGCAGTCAATTTATGCTATTGGGTGTTAACTTTTAGTATATATGTAAATAAATTCTAATGTCTCATTATTTTGTAACATTTTGTCATTATTTGCAATCAATATTTTAATTAGAATAGGAAAAGTGTCTTGTGTAGCTAGCAGATCTTAGCAGACTGTAAAAGTAGAAATTGTTGTTCTGTGACATCAGAATTGAAATGTGCATGCAGATTGCCTTTAGATGATTTTCATGTGATCTGTATATATATATATATATATATATATATATATATATATATACACACATGTGAGTGGTGAATTTGGGGTAATTTTGATTATATCTATATATATATATAATGATATTCTTATTCTATTTCTGTATTTCTTCAGTTATATATATAATCTCGTATCTGAATATTAATAAATACAGTAACCAAATATATATAAAGTACAACTTTAAAAATGTTTGAAAGTTACAATTCACTACCTGTTCAATGGGGTTTATTTAAACTTCTTTGAGTTAAAATTTCCACTTTTTGTAATCAAGTTGCAATCTTTAGAGTTTATACAAACATATTAGACCTTATATAAAAGTGGCTATGCACCTTCATTGTTTAAAGGAGATTGCCTTGATGACATACTGAGATTGTTATTGATTCTGTTATTGTTTAAAAGTTGACTTCTTATATATATATATATATATATATATATATATATATATATATATATATATATATATATTGTAACGGAATATATATATATATATATTGTGACCTTTTATTTAGGTCCCTGTATTTAATAATCCAAAATTTTAAATCATTATATTTAGCACAAAAATCTTAATAAGTGTCTTTCAATAAAGACTGTTTTGAATGCACTAGGAAATTGCTTGAGTAGAAATGAGATTTCAAACCCAGTCTAGGTTTGAAACTAGGGATAAAACAACAATTTAAAAATATTGTTATTAATTGGGAGATAAATATATTGCTATTTTATTATTGTTGAATAATAAATTAAAAGAAATAAACAAATAAATTAAATTTATTAAAACTTGTAAAATAAATGGTTATAGTCAATTACTTAAGCATATTTTTTATGTAGTGAATCTAAAGCTGTCTTGAATAATTATGGGTAGTTGTTAAAAATGAAGCCAGAGGGGGTAATATTAATTATTCACACTAAGATTATTGGTGAATTTTTTACCACAGTGCATTGGGATAAAAGCTATATATAATTTAACAAAGTTGTAGGGAGGTGAATTAAGAAAAAGAGAACTAAACAACAACATACTTTAAATCTGATCTTCTAAAATAAGAAGGGAAAAAAAGCTCAAAATCAGAAAATTTTGGAATCTAATTGAATGGATTATAATATTGATATCTAAAAATTACTGAATAGAAAATCTTCAAACCTGGCTATCATTTCAAGCACCTTTTTCATCGATTGATAGTTCTTAAAAGTTATACTGGAGGAGAAATGGAAACCTTGTGCTTCATAACTGTCTTACATAAATATTACTTCAAACCCAGAAAAATTCAAGAAAAAGTAAGCTTTTGCTCTTATTTTGTTCATAGGTTTAAAATCTTATCTTTAAAAATGACTCATAAATTATTTATAATTAAACTAAAGAGCTGATAATGTTTGCATTTTTGCACCACTAGTAAATATAAAGCAGGACAGATGTTCATTTGAAAAATAGTAATTTCAAGAAAATAATTCAAAATAATTTTAAAGAAGGATTTCAGAAGATATTATAAATAAAATCAAAAGTCATTTTATATCATATTTTAATAAAGTTAAAAGGTAAATGCAAGTGATTTTATTCTCAGTTCTTTATTAAGAAATGAACAATCATCTGCTGATTTTTTTTCTAGCACCAAACTTGTGTAATGATGGTAATAGAAAATTACAAATTCATTAAAATGTTAAGGATATCATATTTATAATTGGATAAATTCCTTTTAATATTGATAATCATATAATATTTTGCTAATAAAATGGAACAAAATAAATATTTACTTTTAAGGTTTTATTGTGAAATATACGTCATTATAATAAGGTTGTAAAATATTTAAAATGCCACATTATTTAAAGATTGTTACAAATCGTACCACGGAGGAATGAATAAAAGTAATAAAGAATTTTAAAAAGTCAAAATATGTTAATTGCAATAAAATTATAAAGTCATTTTTTTCAAAGGAATCATCTGGATTAAAATGTAAATAAACTATTTTTAGTTATAACCCACTTGAACGTTTAAACCTTGTCTCACTATATAATACCGAATAAATCAATAAATGTATACAAAAAGTTTGTTGTGAAGACTACAATAACCTATACCGTATTAAGGAAAATTATCTCCAGAAAAATGGATAACTGATTTTAATTGTGATACACTTGAAGATCTTTGAATATTGCCTTATTATATTAGCATCAAACAGGATAATAAAATACATATGCATTATCTGAAATGTTTGCTCATCATAATATCTGTTCCTATCATTTTAGCTCACCAGAATAAAATAAACTTTACTCACAGGATAAACTCTGATGGTAGAAAACATTTGTTTATTATTTTTTTATTACAGCTGTGTTAGCTTATAATGCTTATGTCATGTGTTATTTGGAAATTTATATATATATATATATATATGTGTGTGTGTGTGTTTATTGTGATATATGGTATAAAATATATTTAGTCAAAGGTATATAAAAATGTATAAAGATACATACATTTATTATTACATACATTTTGTTATTTTTCCAAGTAAGGAAAAACATAATCTTAATGTCATTAATCTGAAGAGGAAGAAAAATATTTCTCTCTTGCAGTTTAAAACTGATTTTAGTGTATTTTATTAAGGGATGAACATACAGACATTGTTGTCAAAGATATATTAAAGACCCAATTGTTTTTTTATATAAAAGAAAATTTGTTATAAGTTTTTTTTTTCATTTCGTAATTTTGTTTAGAAATGAACTTGTCCACTTGGAATACAAATCCAGGTTTGACCTTTATTGCTTAAATACATTGTGCTATCTCTAACAAAAGTATAGTTGTCATTTTAAAATAATTAATGATCATTTGACATATATATTTTGGTTTGTCTATTGATACATTAATGATTCTGCATTGTGAAATGGAATATATATATATATATATATATCTCCAATTTTATTGTTAGTGTTGTTTTACCTTGCTATAACATTGAGAATGATTTGTGATAGTTTTTAGCTGATAGGATGTTCCAATGGAATGGCATCCAATAGATTAATATTAATATTGAGCATGGGCTGATGGAGAGTCACCTATTGCTGATTCCATGAAAGGAAGTTTTGGTAGAGTCTAAGTAGTAATTAATGCTTATTAGCATAAATATTCCTAAGAGAAAGTATATCCATGGTCTGAATTCTATTTTTTTCATGATGAGGCAAAGCTCAAATGTGTATACCCATAGAGAGGTAGTAGAATTAACCATATTATTATACAACTGTCATGTTGTTTTTATAGAGCCTCCCTTTTAGTGTTAAATCCCTCATGATGATATAGAGTTAGTTTTTTTCACTGTGTATAGTGAAACATAGTAGTTCAAAATCATATGGCAAGAATAAAATAATGTTAGATTAAAAAACACTAATATAGCTATAGTGTCGGCTTAATTGAAATAGTGTTTATGATGTTGTATGATCATCATCAGTTATAGACAGACTTTAAACCAAGATCTATTAATGATTGTAGAAATTTTTAGATGTAAAAGTAAGAGATGCATATTAGCAGTGTGGATTTATCTTCATCGAATAATAATTTAACAATGGATTGGTAAGATCAGTTAAGTATTCAATAATTAGGTTGTGGACATAAATAATGCTTTAGTGACATGTGTGTATGTGACTTTTGATGTTTTTTTAATACACCAAACTTATTCATCTCAAATCTTAATCAGTTAGTAATTGTGCAGAATATGATAATTGCCCTTATCATATTCTGATAAAAGAGATGGCTTTGTTAAAATGCACCCCTTTTATAAATTTTGAATTTAAATTTAAACTTTATGCATACCATAAGATCATAAATACACAGTTTTTATTTTTTTTTAATTTAAGTGTGAGTTTAGTTTCAATAAGATTTCATTATCTTATTCTTTAAAATAGGCTAAATAGTAATAAATGATACTGAATATCATTTTATAAGCTGGTGGTATTGACTAAGAATATGGTCGATGGAATACTGAGTATTTTCCATCCCTGAGTTTAATTTAATATATTGGTTTCATTTCATGTCCTGTCTTTAAATTAAAATTTGTAAATATTGTAAATAAAGTTTGTTATGTTTAAAATTTTATTTAGTTGCCTATAGTCTTATTGCTAATTACCACATATATACATTATTATTGTTATTGCTATTGACCTATCAGAAGATTATAAATTGAAATCATCATCGACCAATATAGTACTATTAACTATATTATGCTATATCATAACAATTTTGTTAAGCCTTATAATTTATTAGTACATCCAATGCATCATCACACAATAATCAAAATGTTAATAACTTAGAGTACAGATTATTTTAAGTAATAGATTAAAAGACAAATATAATATTGATTTAATTGATTTAGTTAAATCCACAGAGCTATCATTCACTGATCTTGATCACATGGTTTAAAATTAATTGAGAAAAGGAATTTGGTAAGTGATTGTATTTATTTATTAAAAAGGTATTCCTATTTCTTAAATATTAAAGTCATAAGAGTTAGTGAGTTCATAAAGTTTATGTGTAACTGCTAAATATAGTTCTTAATTTGAGTTTATATTGAGATCTGTTTTGTGTATTCTATTCGGGTAGTGGTAAAATCCCTCTCACTGACCCAAATAGATTTTGTATAATAATTTTGAGTGTTTGAACCCTGAGAAGAATTAGTTGTTAAGTTTGAAGGTAGAACTTAAATTTGTAATAAATTTTATATCTAGTCGATTATTATAGTTGGGCTTGAAATAAATTACTTTCACTGTTTTATGAAAGTCAACCAAACTTTAAGGTAAATTACTTCTTTTGTAGTAAAAAATATAGTTTGTTTTAACTTCATGATAAATATTCTGGTTATGTCAAGCTTGAAATCCCTATTTTTATTTAGCTTATCTTTTTACCATTTAATACCATATTAGTTTATAGTTTAAGATTTCAGTCTCCATCATTAACATTGTTCTTCAATTTTATCTTGATCATTCTTTTAGTTATTCATTCTCATTTGACATTAATTCATTACCATAATTGATTAATCGTACATTAACTTTTATGCTTTTATCATCCTAACTATTCATTAACTCTTATTCTATCATCATCTTAATCATTCATTATTCTCATAAGTCTTCATTCTTTTCTCTTCATTCTTAGACTCATTTCATTCCACTATTTAATTATTACTTCTTTCCATCATCCATTTAGTCATCTACATCATAATTTACTTATCATTTCATTTGTAAGTTTAATTTTATAATCATTCCAGAGATATAATTATTAGTTATTTATTAGTTTGCTGAATATCAAATTTAACTCATCACCTTTTGCTTGTGTGGATTTTAAAGCTGGTTTGACCAGAAGTTATTATCTTTATTAATCACCTTGTGATCTTCTTCAGATCTATAGTTTCAAGCTAGCTTTATTCAATACAAAAATCATTTCGTTAGTTTTACATTTTTGTTTCTTTATGCTTATATTCTTGATAATGAGAGTATGATAAGTTGCATGGGAGAATTTAGTTGCTAAAATGTGCAGCATGATTCGTTGATGACCAGTTAGACCAGGGAGAAGGTTACAATTGTGATTATGGTGCACAACATGGTGGCTCAATTGATTGATTAAGGATGATGAAGGTTACAATATATATATATATATATATATACACACACAACAAACAAATCTGAATATATTATTAAAATAATTCACAAACATGATTCCTAAAAAATCCTTTAAATGAACTTGTAAACAATGTCCATTGTTTACAATATTAATTCCTGTCTATTTTGTCACAATAAAAGATGATTATTATTTGAAAATTCATTTAAGTAATTTTTTTGAAAATTTTGCTTGTAAATTATTTTAATGAGTATTCATATTTGTTTGTTCTATGAATGGGTTTAAATTTTTATCATTATATCTTTGATAACTGTAAAAATATTTATGTTCTTATTAAAAATCATCAGAATACATAATAATAGTATGTGGGGTAATTGAATATATGTATAAGGTATTATAAATATTCTAGCCAAAATTTCTTTTGAAATGATGAGACTTTCATTATATTTAAATTTTATTTTCCTCTTATTCCTACAAACTAAGAATGCAAAAATAAGATTCTGTAATAATATATGAAAAATCAAAGGACAAATTTTATTGCTCTAAAATATATTTAAAAGAATTAAAATAGTCAATGGTCTCAGATAAAATAATAATGAATTAAATCAGATGTATAACTAAAATTTGTGTGAAATGAGTGTGTATGCCAATAAATAATACAGATATAAATTAAATAATAAAATCATTCACATTTTATTTATTATAGTTTAAAAAATAAGACAAATAAATCAATGAACTTTCAACAGCTTCAATTATCTACAACATATTAATTTATAAAATTTACTATGAACATTTTAAAATAAATGTTAAATATAAAACTTTTCATAAATCCAAGTGAATGCTGAAATGGGACAAATGAAATGAATGGATAACTAAGTTATGCCATTATTTATATTCAACAATTGTTAATCTCTTTGTTTTTTTCCTGCAAATTAGGATACATAAAATATGTAAACTCATTATCTATACACTCTCTCAAATACACACTGCAAATATATGTGCACTTCAATATATAAAATATAATATTCAAACTTTTAAATTACATAACTTTATAATAAAAGTTTTAAAAGCTCTAAAAATTAATAATAATGCATGCCTAATAATATTATTATAAAAAATATCAAACTTTTATTATTACTGCATTAAGTTTTAAAAAATTTCATTTTAAAGTTTACATGAAATGTTCTTTATTTAAAAAAAAATTGGAGTAGTGAAGCTTGGTGCAAGCAGTGGTCAAGTTTGCTTTCGGGCTATGATTTACTGGTATTAATTGTATTTCCACTCTTCTTAACAGAATGATGCTACAATTCTAAAAAATTTACATTTGTCCAACTTCCAGGGAAGTAAATTCTTTCACTCTAGGGATTCTCTTTACCAGCAGTAAAGTGAATTTACTTCTAAATGAAACAGCTTTAGTTTTTTCCAGGTTTTTAAAGAAAATATGTTTATAAGATTAGTAAAGTGATGATATTTATTTTTGTAGTTACAGGTAGAATCTTAATAACTGTATAAATAAAACTTTTGGGAAGGTTCAGGTAATTATGCCCTTTTCTACTTTTAACTATTCAGCCAGTCATGCTGATGTTTTAACAGTTTATAAAAAGACATCCCATGTTTAAGGTAATTATTTATTTATTTATTTTTTTATTAGATCATTTTCTATTATATTTCTTCATAGGTATTGTTGTAAGAATTCTAGAATAAGTAATATAATGCAGCTCTTGATTGGCTTTCATAGAATATTTGAGGAGAATACACACATTTACATTAGTATTTTAGAACTCCTGAGATTAAGTAAAAAATATTTAATAAATTAAATAATTTTACACAAATATTAATATAGTGAACTCTCAATTATATATATTTTTATTTCTTAACTTTAATTAAACTCACAAGTACAAATAGCATAAATTAAATTATATTGATTAAACTTTGGATTATGATCAATTTTTTTTTATTATTTATTCAAAGTTAATAACATTTTAAAATAAACATTCCATAATAAATATACGTTAATTAATTACTAAACATAAAGAATGTAAAATAAATAAATTCTAGGTAAATGACTATACTCAAGAAAAAAAGCAATAAAATATAAAATGTTTGTTATATTATATTCATGTGTACTATATAAGAATATATATATATCATAAACAACCATGATCAATCCACTGCAGAATAAAGGTTGCTCCAAGTTTAATCCATCTTCTTTGATCTTTAGTTTCTTTTCTCCAAATCATCCCTTCACACTTTCTTATTTTATGCATCCATCTCATATGAGGTTTTTTTCTAGGTCTTTTACATTCTCTTGAAATCCAGTTTAGAATTTCAATTATTCATCTATTATCATCTCTTCTAGCAATATGTCCAGCCCAACTCCAGTTATTTAATTTTTCCAATGAGATCAGTAACACCTGTTGTTTCTCTTGCCCATTTCTTGTTACTCCCAACATGCATCTTTCCATACTTTTTGAGTGGTCTAAAGTCCCTGTATTGCTCTTCTATTAAGTGTCCAAGCCTCAGATTCATAAGTAAAAACTGGGAAAGCCCATTTATTAAAAACCTTCCTTTTCAAACTCATAGGCATATTTCCTTTTAGTATCAAGTTATTTATATCAAAAACACTCCAACCAAGTTTAATTCTATGATTAATTTCATTCATTATGTTACCATCTGTATTAATAATCTGACCGGGGTATTTCTATCTGTTAACTTCTAACTCATCACAATCAATCTTTATTTTCATATTTTGAGAAAATCCATTAAACATTACTTTAGACTTTGTACCATTTATCTCTTAGTCCTACTTTCCTACTTTCATTTGATAACTCATGCAACATTTCCTGCAACTCTAAAGCATTATTTGCAAAAATAACTACATCATCTGCAAAATCTAAATGACTTAAATAATTACCATTTACTTTCACTCCTTTAGCTTCCCATTTTAATCCACAAAATACATTTTGCAGCACTGCTGTAAAACATTTTGGAGATATGGAGACACTGTGTTTTACACCTTTCTCAATGTTGACTTTCCTAATATCATTATGTAATCTAATAGTTGATGTTGCATTTTTATAAATATTCTTTAAAATATGACAATATCCTGGATCTATACCTTGATGATGCTTTAATCAATGAAGAAATATTTGTAGAATCAAATGCCTTTTTATAATCTACAAATCCATAGCATAATGGCAACTCATAATCATTTGTCCTTTCTATAACTTCTCTCAATATCTGGATATGATCTACTGTACTAAAACGACTTTTAAATCCAGCTTGTTTTCTTGGTTGTTGGAAATCCAATGTTCTCTGTAGATGAGTTGTAATTATCTTGGTAAAAACTGATAAAAGGCTGATAGGTCTGTAATTTCTAATATATTTTTATCACCCTTTTTAAATATTAATATTAATAGTGCATTTTTCCAATCATCTGGTACAACTTTATCCTTTAGACACTTGGTATAAAACTTTGATAAAAAAAATTTATTTCTTCACCTGCTTCTTGCAATATATCATCAATTATAATTCCATCATTACCTGGAGCCTTTCCTTTTTTCATACATTTAATTGCATGTCTCACTTCTTCAGTTAAAATTCTGGGCAATGTGGAAGATGTAATAGATATAGGAGGTACTTGTTGTTTATTACTATATAATTCTTGATAAAAGTCTTCTACCCATTTCATGATGTCATCTCTCTTTTTAGTAATAATTCCATCTTTTTTTCTTATTGCAGATATAAATTTCCTACCAATACCAAAATGTTTAACATTCTTGAGACTTTTATTTTCTTCTACAGCTTTCCTTGCTATTTCACAGTTATACTTTCTTATATCATTTTCAACTCTTTTTCGTACCATTTTACAAAATTCAAGATATTCAAACCTTTTTAATGCATTATTTTTGTATATCTTCATATTCTTTTTTTTTCTTCATAAATTCTCTAGTCTCAGTAGAAATTTTGTTGGACAAATACTGCTTTTTTCTAGCAGCTATTTTCGTTGCAGTTTGTAAAAGTGTATCAGTTATTTTCATATTAATTTCATTCAATTCTGAATCATATTCAAAATCTACTAATACTTAAAACCAATTTATGAGTTCTAATTTAAAGTCATTAGAATGTTTCTGAAGATTAGAAATATCAACTGTAAATGTTGTTTTTCTTAATAATTTTGTCTGTCTAGTTTTGCATTAACATGTATCTTACAACTTACTAATCGATGATCACTGCCTGTGTTAAACTTATTAAGAACATTACAATCTTGAAATATGTATTTTCTGTTAGTCAAAATATAATCCAATTCCGCTGTACCTTTATTTGGATGCTTTCATGTCTATTTCCTTTTTAAAAAAAATTTCAAAAAAAGATTTCATAATATAAAGTTTTTCTTTTTCTGCAAACTCCACAAGTCTATGTCCTCTCTCATTTCTATTACCATAACCAAAATTACCTACAGCACTTTTAATTTTCATTTGCTTACCAATTCTAGCATTAATTTCTCCCATAACAATTTTAAAATGTTTACTCTGACCAAAAGCCTTTTGGTCATCCATATAAAAATCTTCTACTACTTCATCACTATGAACCCTTGTTGGGGCATAAACCTGAATTATCTGCATTTGGTATCTGCTATTAAGTTGTAGAACTAATCTTGCCACTCTGTTTGATACACAATCAATCTCCAAAACGTTGTTCCTCCATTTTTTTATATATAATGAATCATACTCCACTTGTATTTCCAATATGTGTACCTTTAAAATAAAATAAAAATGTCCACTTTTTAAATCAATTGTCTCTTCACCTTTTCTTCTAACTCCACAAAGTCCAATAATGTCCCATTATATATAAGGCAGTTATTCTTCTAATTCTTGCAATCTTCCTACATCTGAAAGTAATCTGCAGTTGTAAGTACTTAAATAAAAATTTGTCATCAAATAGCAGCCTTGGTCAACAATCAGGGGATTCTTAGCACCCTCAGCCTTTGGCCACTAACCGTTGCTATGGTTATGACTTTATAGCTCCCTGGGAATAAGGGCCATGATTTAGTTTTATCTGTCATAATTCTATATTTTGGGAAAATATTTATCATTTACACAAGCATTCATTCTGCCTTATCAGGCAACTGACAAGAAAGACCATAGTGTTTCTTGATCTTAGAGGTAAAAAGCCAATAAACTCACCATGCTGGCTATTGCATGTTGGTAAGCAGCCCATCCTTGTTTGTGTACTATATGAATAATTACATAGTAATAACAGTTGCAATGACAAAACCATATGGAGTGGACATTAGGTGTTTGCCCTGCTCAACCGGTTCCTTTAAAGCCTCCAAGAGGAACCAAATGGTCTCCTTTCAGTTAATAGCAAACTCCTTTCTGCATTATATATATATATGTATATATATATAGTCTTGTAATTGAATATTTATAATTACAGTAATTAGATATATGCAGAGTATAACTTTAAACATTTTATCCACTTAGGAGCTCTTTCGACTATCCTCCTAGTCCATCTCAACTAACCCTTTGAAGGACTAACCTTCCTACAAATCTGTGATCTTAACATTTGCTGCCTGTCTGTTAATTAAGTCTTGTTTGTATTTGTATATTAGCATAACTTCTTTTATTTTCCTTTTGTTGTTATTTTTTTTCAAAGTCACTTATCTAATTATTATATTCATAAATATTCAAATATTACGTATATTAATTTGAAGAAAACAGACATCGAATTTTAATATTATTGCATATATATATATATGTAAAATCAAATAATATAAGTATAATAACAATATTCACTAGAATAAAAACTACAAAATTTTTAAAAAATGCCTGTATAAAATTAAAGATTAAATTTCTTTGCTATAGCTAGCTTCGGTATATTCCACCATCTTAAGTAGCAATCCGTTAATATTTAAATATGATCAAACTCTCACACCAGTAACGTTCTCACGTAGTAATTCACGTGAGAACGTTACTGGTGTGAGAGTTTGATCATATTTAAATATTAACGGATTGCTACTTAAGATGGTGGAATATACCGAAGCTAGCTATAGCAAAGAATTTTAATCTTTAATTTTATACAGGCATTTTTTAAAAATTTTGTAGTTTTTATTCTAGTGAATATTGTTATATATATATATGTGTGTGTGTGTGTGTATATATAAACACAAAATCTTGGATATTTTTTTTTAAAAAATTAACTATATAAATAAATATAAGTTATAATTTCTTTATGGCATGACTTACTACTCTAGATGGTAATCATGTTGTAAACTGTTTAAAGGTCTATTTATTTACATATTTGTAAACTGACAATTGTGGAATTAATTTCAGTATTTTGTTTTATTATCTATTATTTTCTATATAGAATATCAAATTTTAGAATTTATAAGGAGCTCCTCAACTTTTAATAAATATATACTGAGAAAGAGTGATCTGGAAATTTTTATACTGAAAGATAGTTTGCATTATAAATAGATTTTGTATTATCAGTACAAAGTAAAATTTGAATAATGCTTAGTTATATATATATAAATTTTTAGATGCATAGTCAATTGCATATATATATTATAAATTATTAATATTTAATAGATGAAATTGTTAATTCTTATGGTAATTTTTCTAATATGAATATATAGCAAATATTTCAAACATGTGTGTGTGTGTGTGTGTGTAGTAATATTATAAATTAATGTTTGTATTTCTTCAAAGCAATATTGGAATCTTGTAACTAAATATTAGTAAATACAGTAATTAAAAACATTGATAAATATAAAAAAGGTAATCGTCACTTAGGAGTGCTTTCGACTATCCACTTAGTCTTTGTTAACTAATACATTGAAAGGTTAACCTTCTCATAATTCTGTGATCTTAACATTTGTTGCTTGTCTATTGATTAAGTCTTGCTTGTATTTATATATTAGCATAGTTTCCTTTATTTATTTATTTTGTACTTTTTCAATTTGCAATATTTTTACATAAAAATATTTCAAGTTGAAAAAGATAACAAAAAAAGAAAAATAAAGAAAGCTATGCTAATATATATAAATATATTCCAAACAACGGTAAACAATTTATAATATAATATAAATAAAAACTCATAAAGAAATATTTTCGATTATTGAGTTGAAAATGATTATGAATATAATCGATAATATTTCTTTATGAGTTTTTATTTATATTATAATATAGGGTATATGAGCACAGACTTTCAGATGACCCATCACTCTCCACTCTATCTAATAACACTGATAGAGTGGAGAGTGATGGGTCATCTGAAAGTCTGTGCTCATATACCCTATATTACATATATAGAAACAGGTATATAATAAGCCTGTGTTTCAGTTATTTATATTATATTATAAATTGTTTACCGTTGTTTGGAATATATTTAAGTTTCGTTATTGTATTATTAATATTAGCGGACATTTATTTTGTTATATATATATATTGAAACAGATATGATGTTCCTCATATAAATATTCAATACCCCCCCCCCATTTAAAAATGTCTAGCGTGATTCAGTCTAATTGGGAATGAAATAAAATTTGTGATTTGTTTAAAAAAAATCATATTTTTAATTTTGTGATTGATGAAATTGAATAAAATGTTAAGTTATCTTATTTTTTTTTATCTGTCTCAATAAAAAGAAAAGAAATTAATTATCCAATCATTAAAAAGAAAGAAAAAAGATACTTGAGTTAAACTGAGGCAGTATTCAAATCAGGCACGTCGTCGGAAGAAAAGAACTTTTTTTTTCTTTCTCTCGTCTTACACAGAGAAGCAGAACATATTAAATTTTTTTTTAAAAAAAAGATGTATTACTTAATTCTTTTGATACATTAAAATAAAGCTTTAACAAAACGTGAAAATGGAAAAAGAAAGCTTTACTAGAGGAATTATAATAACAATGGGCTAATTTAGCGGCTTCACTCTCTCCACGCTATGCCATGACTTTCCATAGATGAAATAACCTGCCTTCTTTAGAGTAAACTAGACTGCAAAACTGGAAGGTAATTATGTTATAGGAATGTTTAGACATTTTTTACCATAAATTATAAATTGACATCATGAAATATCTACATAAAAATTATTTTTATAAAATATTAAAACATATTTATCATATGTTATGAAGTGAATTTATGAAACGGTTGCATACGTTTTGTTTAATAAAATATTAAGACATCTTTATCATACATTATAAAATGAAGTTATGAAATAATTACCTAGAATTTGTTTTATAAAATATTAAAACATCTTTATCATATGTTATAAAGTGAAGTTATGAAATAATTACGTAGAATTTATTTTGTAAAATATTAGAACATGTTTATCATACGTTATAAAATGAAATTATGAAATGGTTATACGCAAATTTATTTATAAAAATATTTGAATGTATTTACTATATGGATTAGAAATGCTTTAATTACTAAATGATAAATGCTCCATAAGCCAAACAGAGTTCATGTATATGAATATAATTTTATATTTGACTAAATTATAAATGCTCCACAAGCCAAACAGAGTTTATGTGTATGAAGATACTTTTATATTTGACTAGATTAGAAGTGCTTCAATTACTAAATGATAAATGCTCCACAAGCCAAACAGAGTTTATGTGTATGAATATACCTCTATATTTGACTAAATTAGAAATGCTTTAATTACTAAATGATAAATGCTCCACAAGCCAAACAGAATTTATGTATATGAATATACTTTTATATTTGACTAAATTATAAATGCTGCAATTACTAAATGATAAATGCTCCTCAAGCCAAATAGAGTTTACGTGTATGAATATACTCTTATATTTGACTAAATTATAAATGCTGCAATTACTAAATGATAAATGCTCCACAAGTCAAACAAAGTTTATGTGTATGAATATACTCTCATATTTGACTAAATTATAAATGCTGCAATTACTAAGTGATAAATGCTCCACAAGCCAAACAGAGTTTATGTGTATGAATATACTTTTATATTTGACTGAATTATAAATGCTTCAGTTACCAAATGATAAATGCTCCACAAATCAAGAATTGCTAAGTTTAAATGTTTACCAGTCAATAACGATTCATAAAATAATGAAATGCTGTATAAACCATAAATGCTTGAATGTTTCCAAGCTTCTTCTCATAAATGAATCCAAATGAACTATTGTTAAATTAGAATGTTTCCAAGCTTCTTCTCATAAATGAATCCAAATGAACTATTGTTAAATTAGAATGTTTCCAAGCTTCTTCTCATAAATCAATTCAAAATGAACTATTTTTGAATTAGAATATTTCCAAGCTTCTTCTCATAAATGAATCCAAATGAATTATTGTTAAATTAGAATGTTTCCAAGCTTCTTCTCATAAATGAATCCAAATGAATTATTGTTGAATTAGAATATTTCCAAGCTTCTTCTCATAAATGAATTCAAAATGAACTATTTTTGAATTAGAATATTTCCAAGCTTCTTCTCATAAAGGAATTCAAAAATGAACTATTGTTGAATTAGACTGTTTCCAAACATCCTCTCATAAATGAACTTATAAATGAACTATTGATAAAAAAAAAAGAACTACTTCTAACTCTTTCATAAGTAAAAATGAAGATGAGTTATCATGTGGATAGAAATGAACTTCGTCAGAAATTGTAAATTAATTGTTATTTAATAAATTTTTTTTGTTGTTGTTACTAAAAATTAAATTGGTTATCCAGTTATCCAATTCTGTTTTGTTCTATTGCATCACTCATCAGTTATAACACTTGTTCATGAGAATCTCATGCCTTCTGAGCTACGTCTGACATAACTAGACCAAGGCAAGTCAGGTTGTAGTGAGACGGAACTCTAATGGCACTTTTTGGGAAACCAAACATAGAAATATTTAGATGTTTCCAGTCTCTATGGTACTACATCCTCTGATGAGCAGGAAATATTGTTGTAGGAGGCATTAACATCTGCATTAGGAATGTCAATTGATAGCTCCTTCCCACAACATGCTCATCAGAAAATTGTTACAACTGACGTAATAAAACGGTTGTATGCAGGTCCGGTTACAATATATATATATATACAACAAGACTTAATCAAATACTGCAAATTGAAAGAGATAATAAAAAAAGGAAAAGAAAGAATCTATGCTAATATATAAATACAAGCAAGACTTTATCAATATGCAGGGAGCAAACATTAAGATTACAGAATTATGGGAAGGTTAACCTTCATGAGTATTAGTTGACAAAAATTACAAGGATAATCAAAAGCGCACCTAAGTGACGATTATTTTTTGTACTTTTCAAAACTTTTGATATCTGTATTTACTAATATTTAATTATAAGATTCCATATATATATTCTACTAAACATAGAGATTAAATTGTATTTAAACATGAAGATTGGGAGGAAAGTGCTTGATTGAGAAAATTGCATTCATTTTGATTGCATTTACCATCAACTACAACCCTTGCAAAATAAAATTGAATTTATATCTATTTTTATTGATTTAAAACAACAACAGTAATTACTCTATAATCTACAGAGTCAATACATTAATAATTATAATGATAATGCCTTCAGGATGCTCATATAAGTTTTATTAGCATAACTTCTGCATATTTTTAAATGTACACCAAAGGTATTTAATATGTGTAATTGATAAAATATTCTTCTAATATAAATGAATGGGTTTATATGTTTAAGGCTACATTCCATATAATTTAAATCAATTAAATATCGCAAGGTTCTTATTAAATTATAGCTGATTATTTCTAAACAAAATTAGGACTCTTGTAAACTTTTAAATATTCTGTCCTGGATATAATTAAGATATCAAAGAGATTTTGTTGTATAAGTTTTATTAGCATAATTTCTGCATATTTTTAAATGTACACCAAATGTATTTAATATGTGTAATTGATAAAATATTCTTCTAATATAAATGAATGGGTTTATATGTTTAAGGCTACATTCCATATAATTTAAATCAATTAAATATCGCAAGGTTTTTATTAAATTATAGCTGATTATTTCTAAACAAAATTAGGACTCTTGTAAACTTTTAAATATTCTGTCCTGGATATAATTAAGATATCAAAGAGATTTTGTTCTACCTTATCATACCTCATTAAATGATACTATTCTTAAATTGAAGATGAAAATAGTAATTGTGCAAATAAATTAAATAAAGAAAATTTATTTTAAACAAAGTGTATATATGATAATTGTAATAAAGTCTGTAGATGATGATGACAATTTCATTAATGGCAAACGTCTGTCTAGTCAATAATAACAATTAATTTATTAATCATAAAACAATTATATATATATATATAAAAAAGAAATATTTAATAACAAATACAATTATAACAATAAAAATTCTGTAAACATTTTCGAATAATATTGTGCTGTTCTGTTTACTCAATATTTTAATATTGGGTTATAACTACCTGTATTATCAAAAAAGATGGTGCAGACAAAGCACTCTATTGGAGAAGATTGTACAATATTCATCCAATGCCTAAACATCAATTACAGATGTGTCTAGGAATGTTTGATTGTGTCCTTTAATGTCTTGCTAATAAATATTAGAAAGACAACAATCTGTATTATAGTTATTAGCTGGATTGATTAACCCTTTTAGGAACAAGTAAACAATTTACTCAAGTGTAGTGTGGCTGTTATTAAAATACATAAATCAATGAATATGACAATTATATGTTGAGTGACATGACTCGTTATGCTTTATAGCTTATAACATTTAAACTTTAAATATTTTGTTAATCTGCTTCCATTAACTAATAATGTTGACAAGTATCACTGTCTCAAGAGTATTTTACTATACTGCATAATATCCCCTAGATGACATGCACCTTACCTGTGTAAATGGAAGGGAAATAGTATATTGTTTTTCCTTCATTCATTTAAGATACCTGGGATGCAGATGATGTCACTTCCAAAAATTAATTAAAAAAATTAATTAATATTGATAAATGGCAGCTTGTACATTAACTTACAGTTTAATAAAACATGTTTCCAATACCTGCAATGTAATAAACACATATTTATAGCTAGTTGTACTGATAAAGTAAACATTTACCTGTACCTTTATTATATCAGTATTTTCGTGAAAACTTTCTTTTAATAAGAACATTTTAATATACTTTTATAATTATATCCTGTTTGTATTGTAATATTTTCTGACATTAAATAATACATCTAAATTTTCTTAAATTTTTATATGGTAGGAATTCAAAAATCTTTCAGTTTTAAACTATATGTAATTTGTGTTAAAGTTATCAAGATGAAAGATTAGAAAAAAAATTAAATATGTATTTTATTTTATTATGAATTTCTAAAGTTATTTTGGTGAGTCAAACATTTAAAATAGTTTAAAGCATGAATAAACATTTAAATTATTATTTTTGAATAAGATAATAAAATACCACTGAAGGGTCCATCACTATTTTTCTTAAAATAATTTAAATTCACTATTTTATAAAAATAAATTTCCCAATAATAATATAAATGTATGCATCATCATATCAGAAATCTCAAAAAGAAAATTGGTGAATATATGTAAATTATGTCAAAAAAAACTTTTTGAGTCATCCTACTTGTAAATAACTTATTAACAAGTCTTTATAGAATAAGTCTTGTTCTGGGAAAGATAAGAAAATACAGTACAAAATAAAATTGTTTCTGTATATAATTATAATCATTTAATAAGTTAATGAATTACTATTTTTGATATATAAATATTAAAATGTATTAATTATTCTATGTTACTTATTCAAAGAAATAACTGAATTACCTTTTTAATAATTGAATTTAATACAATAATTTGATTGATGAAAAGAAATACAAAACTCACAAAATATTGGAAATGTTTTTTATAATATGCTTAAAATATGATAAAAAATAAATAATTTATGAATCATACAGCAATATCTATTTGTAAATACAATTATCAGTAATAGCCACTTACAAATTAATATGATCACTGCAAAAAAGTAATAATAATATAATATAATTATTGGTTGATATGAAAATAAATAATATTAATACATTGGCATATTTTCTTTTCAAATGTATGCAAAACATTGTTATTTATTACAATGTAAAATAAATTGTGAACTGATTTTTGCTGTTTTTGCTTATATATACATGGTTCTATTATTGGGCAAAACAACAAATAGAAATTAAAGTATTTAATTAATTTTATAAATAATATAAATCAGACAAGACAGATTGAACTTAAAGAAACCTTCATTTTGCAGTGGATCAGTACTGTTTGAAAATGAAAATAATGATGGTGGGTGATATTTATTTGAGTATATATATATATATTGAAGCAGTCGGATCTGAGTTCGATCCTAGCTTCATGACATCTAGCCATAAACCCACTTCAAACCCTAGTAGTAACCTTAAATTTCCTATGCAATGGGGCTTTATATGTTCAATCCACGCTAATTTCAATAAAGAATAACTTATTTTATAAATGTGTATTCAAATAATTAGTTTCAGATTTAAATTGACCAATTCTATTAATAAATTTATGATAGAATTATTCATGAATTTATATAATATAACTGTGTGGATTGTGCATATATATTTGTAAATATTTAAATATATATAATTGTTCAGAAGTTTCATTGTGTCGGGAATATTTGTTTTTACTTTTAAATAATTTGTTAAAGTTTTAATGATTAAAAGCTACATTCTCTTGATAAGCTTTCAGATTTTCCCTTTCCAAAAACAACAATTAAAGTTTTATTAATTAGAAAAAAAGATAAGGATTTCCTAATTAAAATCATTTTCTGATTTTAAGAATTCATTTTCTAATTAGAAAATGAATTCAAGTTAATGAGTTTAAAAGCCTTATCGAAGGAATGTATCTAAAAACAACCAGTAAATCTAAAAACATTGATAATGAAAGAAGTGCTAGCCTGAAGGCATCAAAGGACAGATATATAGCTCTGAGAAGTTTAAAAAAAAGCCATCTTTGTTGTAGAGAAGTACAGTAAACTCTGTGCATTTTAAAATAGTGTTTTGATCATGGTAAGGGGCTAAACATCAGGAATCTGGCTATCGGTTCCTGAAGTCCCCTGAAAATCTTCAATGGAGCTGCTGAATCTTTTCCAGACAAATCATGCTGCCAAAATCAAATAAAATTCTGTTCAAGTAATCAATCAAATGGTGCCTACATTTTTACCAATTTGTATGTGTAAGCTAAGGATCAAGCCCGGAAGAAATGGGTAATATATTTCCATAATGAACCTTAAACTTTCTGGCCAATTCCAAACTTTACTTTACACTCCCTTTAAGAGCTCTTTTCATTCTATAAATGTCATAATGTCTGTGTAATAATCTCTGTGTAAACTTACTTTTTTTTATGCTATTATATCGTAATTCTCTCAACTTCTAGTCTTTAACTTTCTCTTTTCTTACTTGACGGTTCATTTATTATATTATATATATATATATATATGTGTGTGTAATTTATTAATATTGTTACTTTAATTATATACCAATAATCTTTCGACTTGATAAACTCCTTTGTTTTATTTGCCTTACGTAGAAAATATAATATTAAATCTGATAATAATTCTCACCCATTAGAACTAGATTTATACAGTTCTATCAATCATCAAGTTGAAAGAAATTATTAAATGTGTTTGATTTTTATAATTGGCTAATAATAAATTATTAGCTCCGTTTTTAATCTATGCCACTGCTATTTTCTCATTCCACTAATATTTATTTATTCAAATATAATCTTAAAATGTTTTTTATTGCAAAAGGGCCGATAAAGGAATTAAATATATTCTAATTCAACTTTGTTATTTTCTATTAAGATTCAGGAAGGGCACGATGATTGGGGCATAATTAATATGATTTACAAATACTTTAAAATAGTTTTACTTAAAAGCTCGTTTGACTTTAATTCATTTGATCAAGTCATCATGTAGAGCATTCTATAATTGGGTTTTAGTTCTCAAATGGTGACTAGTAAGTCATCATCTTCAATGTTGCTGTCGTAGAGCAATCTTCCACTCCGTTAGGCTGATCGGTGATCATATTTCTGTTATTTTAAATTATCGAGGAAGAAAGCACTTCCTCTCCTGTTCATATTAGTCAAAGGGCATAAGACTTGTCAGATGCAAGCCACCATAGGACTTCGATTATTGACTAGCCATCGTCTTTCAATTTCACATTATAGCTCATAATTCGTCAGCACTGTTACCTCTCTGTTTCAGTAAAGCCCACTCTGATGCTCATAATTCATGATGAAGTGATTTAAATTAAAGTCAAACAAATTTTCAGTCATATTTAATTAAATAATTTTTCCAATAAAGATTAAAGTTATGCCCTAAATACGTATCTTGCTCTTCATGAATGAATTTGCAAATGTGAAAATAAATATCATATTCTTTTGTATAAAATTAGAGTAATAAATTCTTGTACTAATGAATACCTTTATCTGCCTTTATTTTCTTGTTGGGGGCATAGACATAGAATTCCAATATTGCGAAAAACTCATTGGCATATAATAAGGACCGCCATCCTTATTATAATTATAAATGATGTTAAAGGCTAGAGGTGATGAATATAATCATTATTTTATTCAAACAAAACAAATTATTATTATTAAATATTTTCTAAACACACTTGTTTTCTTCGTTTTTATTTCTTTTATAATTATTTTAATGTTAATGCTCGCTGTCTGTGTTGGCAACCTGAACATATACATATGATTCGATTTAAAATTATTTTTAGTCAGTTTATTATCAGATTTTAATGTCAGTTCAAGGGTCTCTAGTCGTCACCCACCATTGAGCTAGTTTCTTGGTGCATAGCACTGTGCCATCGATTTCTACTAATCTGAGCTAGTGAGTTGGGTTTGAATTCAGTTTTGAACCGCCTGAGTTTGGATCCGATTTGCGTTTAGGTGGTGGGTTTTTTGACTGGTACAATATATATATATATATATATCAAGTAAAGCATTCTACTAAAAATAAAAGTAATTTGTCAGTGGCATTAATTATAACTACCAGTTCTATAATGCATAAAATTGCTTCAAATGCTATATTTGAATAACCATTGATATTTATGCTTTTTTTGTGTGTATTCTTATATATATATATATATATATATTGTACCAGATCAATCCGCAGATGAACTCACTTACACTGTAAATGTTTTGGCTGGTTCAAACTTCTTCATAATACATTTATAATCTTATTTAATTATAAATATTATGAGAACGAACCAGCACATTCGAGCAAAATGGGAAATATTATTGATAGCTTTAACTATCAACAATACCCATGATCAAATCATGGCCCATCTTGGCTGCTAGATTCAAACCCACTATCCAAAGTCTATTTGTTTCGGAGTAAACCTCGGGTGCCAACTAGTCTATGACTAACGTATTTGGACAGTAGGCTCATAATCCAGTGCTCAAAACAATCCCAAAAACTAGCCCCGTCTAATTTTAATCAATAATAAAATATAGTTTAATTAGTGGTGATAGAATTGATAAAAGAATTGGTAAAAAGAATTGACCAACAAAATAAGGCTTAAATTTAAAGACAATTTATTAACATTAATTATACTAAATATAAATATGTTTATAAATTTTTACTAACATAATATTGGTATTTTTAATCATGCATATATTTGATTCACACACTATAATATATCATAGGAGAAAGCATAAATAATATTTGACATTTATATATCATATAGCATTCACAAACACACACATCAATAATTCATTTTATGCATGCTTATAGAATTCAAATCTGGAGGATTTACGAATTAATATGGTGGCTACTATATATTAATGAGAATAAGAAAATGTTTTACCTAGGATTTTTGAAATGTGGATATTGCTTACAGTGAGCTGCTTCTGATGAAGTATATCTAACCGGTTAGATTTGAAGTTTTTTGAGGAGATTTGAGGCTAATCTGCTGGTATTATTCTTGGAGACAGTTGAACATTGACAGAGGATTTCTGAGCCATTAAGTAGACATTATTTAATGGGCAGGTTTCACTGTTTCACTGGACTAGGACTAAAGTAAGAGCATATGTTCCCAAAAGCTGCTCAGCACTGCATTTCTGTTTCTGGATACATAATATAAACTACACTGTTATCTCTAGATTGAAACTAGACTAAAAACTGAAACTGAAAACTGAATGTCCGATAAAAATCTGGCTATTTATATATGCAAAGTGTTTTTGTTTTAATGTCTGCTGGCAATATGTGTTGTCAAAATTTCTTTAGTAGCTAATCCTTTTTAATCTTGTTGTTGGGTATTTCAATTAGCAGCCATTACAAACATGTTGTTTTTATAATTTTAATTAGTAGCCACCACTGGGTTTTTTAATGATAACTTTCATTTATTTTCATGTGTTTTTAAATATGCATTTATTATATATTTTATTAACAAGCTTACATTTATGCACATGTATAATTTATCCTAATAAACTCGAATGAAAAGAGATTTATATTTTAACTTATAATAAATAAAACTCTTTAACTTCTCCTATTGAACTTTTAGCTTTTTCTACAAAAAACTCCCCCTCCCCCCTTTTAATTAATTAATTGTAAGTTTTATTTCAAGAACTCTTTGACTTTTAAATCTTATTTTCATGAAAACAAACTGCAATAAAACTTTTAAACTTTTACCTATTATTTCTCTTTTAACAATGGATTTTTATTTCTAATAATTTTTTAAACAAAATTATTATGTGCCAATTTCAATATTGGTACAATATACATATATTAAACAAAATTCTTAAATCAAAATTGCATCATATATAAATAGAAGTAAATGTGGTAGTGTATATATAGGAAAATCAAGATGTACATTGGAGAAAATAACTAAAAAGCACTTGCAGTTATTAAAAAGAATTCAAAAAACTAAATAAAATTGCAATGAAAATAATACCATTTCAACATCAGTTTTTTATGATCATAATAGATTATGTATATATGGTTTTAATTTTGATTATAATAATGTAAAAATATTACAAATTGGAAAAAATAATAATAAAAGAAAATTAAAGGAAACTATGTTGATATATAAATGTAAGCATGACTTAATAAATAGACAGGCACCAAACATAAAAATCAATGAATTATGAGAAGGTTAGACTTTGAAAATGTGTTGAAAACTACCTTAAAAAAAGAATTACTGTTAGTTGACAATGACTATGAAGCTGATTGAAAGTACTTGTAGATGGATAAAAAAATTAAAGTTGTACTTATTATATATTTATTTTATTGTATTTATTAATATTTAATTATAAGATTGCACATATATATTGTACCCTTTTATATTGGTACAGTCCATTATAAATTAAATTGGAAGTAAGTCTTAAAGATTATAAGAGAGTATAATTCTAAATTTTATCAAATAAATATATTTAGTTACTAAACCAAGAAAAATAAAAGTTATTTTGGTGGTTTGGGGTTTAAATCTAATGTTAATTAACTTGAAGTAATATAAATTCTCTAAGTCTTGGTTGAAGTATTTATTTTAAAAGTATATAAGAAATAAAATAATAAAATATAACTTAATAGTATTTATTAATAATTAATTGTTTAATAATATTTAAAATTATAGTGAAATTCAAATATAATCTTATAAATAAAAATATGTGTTGTATAGATAATCCTGTTTGTGTGCATATGATAATATAAAGTAATAGTATTTCCGATGAAATCGTAATTTATTTTAAAAGATAAATAAAATAATATTTATATATTAATTTTGTGTTGAAAAGTTTATAAAATTAATATAGGATTTAGTCTGTATAAAATAAAATTAAAGTGATAAAAATTGGTTTAAAGTAAATTGTATTTTTTATTCAGTTTATTAAAAGCATTATTTTTTTTATTAGTAAATATATTGAACAGATAATATTTGTTTTAAAAAAGAATCCAACTGTGTATAACCAATTAAGTAGTTATAACAAAAGGAATAGAAAAAATAACCAAGGAGAGAGTGCAATTTGGAATATATTAAAAATAAGCAGACAATGTTTTTTTTTTTTTTTTTGGGGGGGGGGGATTGGAAAAGAAGGAAATTCATTCTTCTCTAAAGGTTTGTTTAATTTTTTTTAAATATCATTATTAGTACTTTTAAAAAAATAACTAATTTAGATCTATTTGATCATTTAAAACTATATTATAAAGTTTTCTGTTAAAATAATGAAGTAAAAAAAGTTTCGGCTTCTACTGGTGAAATCAAAGTTTAATAATTTGTGAAATATCTTGGAATTGTTATATTGCTAAAAAATATTAGAATAATGGAAGGAAAAGCTGTGAAGTCATGCAAAGGTGCTAAAATTAACAAATAATTTCAATAAAACAGGAGTAAGTACTGTATTAATACATAAATTAGTTATTAAGCTAGTGGAGGTACATATACATCATCATGGCTATAACAAAATTTATAAAAGTCTAAGTTGGAGTTTGTAAATGAACCAAAAGAAAATTAGTCATGACAAAGTTTATTATAAATATTTTAATATAGTAAAAACTAAATCAGTAAATAATGGTAATGGAATATTTGCTTATGGAAAGTTGGACTTAAGATTAGAAAAGAACATGCAGACGTGTATTTGACTGATAATTTAAATTGTATAAAATATACGAAAAGATAGTTTATTATTTTTAGTAAAACTGTGATGTATAATGAACTTTAAAGATTAATTTTACATAGTACATGAAAGATAGAAAGTTAAAAGGAGGTTCTGATATGGTACGAAGTAAAAGAAAAAAAGAAAAAAAGATTTTTTTTTTACAGTTAAGATAACACTGTAGCAGTTTGCTATGAAAATGAATGAATTATTTATTGATAAAGTGAAATGGAAAAGCAAGATAAGCATGAGAAAATTAAATAAATACTGAGGACAAATAATAAGGAATAAATATGGATTTTAATGGAAAGAGTTGAATAAACTGATGAACTAAACATTTTATTAATTAAAGTGT
This sequence comes from Epiperipatus broadwayi, assembly GCA_028023455.1. NCBI lineage: Eukaryota > Metazoa > Onychophora > Udeonychophora > Euonychophora > Peripatidae > Epiperipatus > Epiperipatus broadwayi. Next base: position 3,145,421 of record JAQFVV010006335.1, read on the forward strand.
ATAGCATGTATATTGAAGATAATATCAATCTACATTAAAAGAGAATGTGGGAAATATTATATTTAAAGAATAACATTTACAAGGAATGCTTAGGGGATAATGTGAATGCTAAAATATAGTATTGGTTCTGTGAAGTTTTGATATAAGAAACGCAATGAGCCTATAATAAAATATATTATGCACGTTGAAAATAATTTTTGGTTGTCAAGGAAAAGAAGACATTAAATTGTAAGAGGAACTTTGCATTTTGTTATATTATTGTGAGAACAAGACGAACAGAAGTAAGAGGGGGAACACTAACAATTAGTGTAAAATATTTGGTTTGAGTCAGAAATAAAGCTCCTCAAGGAGGAAGTTGATAAAATCGTATGTTTTAAAAGAAAAAAAAAATATTAAAAAAAAAACTTTTCACATAGTTTTTGAATATTGTTTAATTTTATAATTTAAATAATTGTTATAAATATAAAGGAATAAGTAAATGTATAAAAATTAATAATATATTCTATTTATATATCTATGAAATTAATTGTTTAAAATTTTTATTTTATTAAAAGTTATTAAATGACTATAATAAACGGGGATAAACAAAAAGCTAGGAAATAATACATATAAAAGTAATCACATATGTTTATTATAAGGGGATAAAATATGTTTGTGTTCAAATAAAATATTGAAACAATAAATTGTAATATTTAAATTTTGATCTTATATTTAACTATAAATAATTTAATATAATTATTGTGAATTTGTATTCTGAATTATAAAACTGTATAATCTATTATTAGTAAGAAATGTAAGAAACAAATATAGATTGGAGATAAAAGGCAAGGAAAGTTGCATTAATAAAATTGGGAATAGGGAGTTAGTAGCTGAGTTATTTACATAAAATTAATATCAGGATTTCTTATTTTATGATGTAACAAAATATATTATATGAATATTTAAGATAGCATAATAAATTTTAAGTTTACATCATTTCAGGATAAGTTTTTCATATTTTAAAGTATATAGTATAATATTTTATTTTTTGTTTAATCACAGAGTTGAATGGTAAGACTATTAGAAAATTGAATGATATATTTCAAAAAAAATATTAAATTACTATTTTAGGGATATAAAGTCAAAAAGATCAAATGATAAATGTCATGAGATAGAAAAAAGATGAATATTTATCATTTTATAATATTAAAATAAGATTATTTTGTTTAAGTAAAAAAAAAAAAACACATTTTTTAATCTTCTTATATCTTTGAAGTTATTAAGTGTTTTATAAATTATATTTGTTAATAAAATCTATAAAGCGCAATGGGTATAAATAGAAATGTATAAAATAGAATGGAATTGATTATTATGATGTTAGAGCATAATAAATCTATATAATTTATTATATAAGAAAATAAAGTTAAGCATAACAATAAAACCATATCTTATTTAAATAGGGCATTTAATTTTAATTATTTGGGCAGTTATAATTAAGAGGAAAATATAAATGGTTGAATGTTTAAATATTTTACTGTCTAATATTATTATATAATTTTATTTATATTGTTTGTTAAATTTTTTATTAATTCAAAAATAATTTTTAAAAGGTTTTGTTAAAAATATGACAATAAAGTTAATGTTTATAAGGTGAACTAAATATTGAGAGTAGCATTTCTTTTGTTAGCATCATCATAACTACACCATCTCCATAGAGTACTAATTCTACTATACCCATTAATTAAAGTGTATAATTTAAAATTTGAATAAAAATTCACTTAAGTATAAGATAACGAATAGCAATTGTTTAAGAATAACATCTTTTAAAAGATATATTAATTTGTTAAAAACTACCTTGATCACAGAAATCATCAACAATTATATATAATTTAAGTATAGTAAAGTATGTTAATTGGTAGAAAATCAAATTATTAATTATTTATTATTGGGATTATATATTATAATTATAATTGAATTAAAATTGGTTATTTATTATTAAACTATTTAAGATTCTAAATCATAAAATAGTAAAATAATTTTAGTTATAAATTGTGGTAATTAGCTTTTTTTTAAATTAGTACACTACCTATAGAATTAAGAAAAATCCCTTTTTATATATTATAGGTTGAATTAACAGTTTATAAAAATCAGTAATAATTCTGACATCTCCTTATTATATTATTATTAATTATAATGATATAAAAGTAGCATTGATTGGAAATAATAAATATACAGTAAAATGATATTATAAACTTGTTAATTAATTTACATTAAAGGTAATGATCATAGTTGTTTTATATTTATGTAGGTATTATTGTTAGTCGTGGAAATATATGGATTCTTAATAAGGAGGAGTGTCTCAGTATTCTTATGCCATTGAACTAATGCTTTGGTGTTTGTTTTATGTTAAAAGGTATGTGATCTTGTTTAATGGGATATTTGGATCCCATAATTGTTAGTATAAATTAAAGATAATTTGAAATAATAGACAGAGGAAATAAAAAAATATAGCCTAATTTAAAGACTAGTAATATTTTTCATGGGTCATCATCCTATTTGCAGAGTAGAATATATATATATATATATATATATATATATATATATATATATATATATATTTTGCGGGTTCATCCGTGTTAAAAACTTTTAATATCAATACACTGACGTTTCGACTTGGTCACACAAGCCATCCACAGAGTTATAAAAAGGTAGAAAGACGGTTGTAGAGGCGCTACAATCACTGGTTTGAATAAAACATTAAAAATCCCACCAATAGCAAAAATGTTAAATTTAAGAATGTTTTTTAAAGAAATCTTTCCAAATAGGAGGAAGTTTGCACGTATCATCTCGCTTATTGATACAATCTGGCCTTTTAAGTATCTCAATGGCTTCTCTGATTTTGCATTGGTAGAGATTATCACATCTGGATATGATTCTGGTACTAGAAAAATCTATTTTATGACCTGAATCTATAGTATGGAGTGAGAGTGCTGATGATGATGAGTGTTGTTTAACTGCATTAGCATGCTCATCTCTCCTAACACTGATGCGACGATTACTCATACCTATGTAAGAAGCTTTACAATTTTTACATGAGATTTGATAGACACCATGAGATTCAAGAGGGATTGAATCCTTAGGCTTGGTTATTACATTGCTGATCTTTTGATGAGCAGAAAATGCTGTATCTATATTATAGCGTTTTAATATACGTCCGATACTGTCTGTAGTTCCTTTTACATATGGAACACAAATCCTAATAGCTGACTTATCATCTTTTTGTTTCCTATTTTGTCTATTTTGGGTTTGAAATAAGGCTTTTTTTATAAATTTGTAATTATAACTATTTGCTAATAAAACACTATTAATATGATTTATTTCTTCTTTCAGATGTGTGTCATCTGAAAGGTTAATTGCTCTATTTAAAAGAGTTTTGGCTACAGAAACTATCTGAGTTGGGTGATGATGAGAATGGAAATGTAAATATCTGTCTGTGTGTGTATCCTTTCTGTAAATAGAAAAAGATAAACTATTTGGTGTTCTGGTGACTAGAACATCAAGAAAAGGGAGTTTTCCATCAGACTCTGTCTCCATTGTAAATTTAATATGAGGATGCATATTATTTAAATGTAAGAAAAAATCATCTAATGTATTTTTTCCATGTTGCCATATGACAAAAGTGTCATCTATGTATCTGAGCCAAATGAGAGGTTTTAAAGATGATGATTCTAAAGCACGAGTTTCTATATATTCCATGAATAAATCAGCTATTACTCCTGAGATAGGTGAGCCCATAGGAGTACCAAAACTTGTCTGTAATGCTGTCCATTGTATACAAAATATGTATTTAAGAGACAATGTTTAATCAAAGCAATAATATGGTCTGGTAAATTGCAACGTTGTGAGATTATATTTAAAGCTTCATCAATTGGAATGTTTGTAAACAAAGACACGACATCAAAACTGACCAGAATGTCACTAGCATTAATTTTTAAACTTTTTAAAACAGAAATAAAATGAAGAGAGTTTTTAATATATGATTTAATAGATGGGATTGTAGGTTTAATGAAATCCGATAAGTATCTAGCTAAAATATGAGTTGGAGAACCTATTGCACTTACTATTGGACGAAGAGGGATATCTGGTTTGTGAATTTTTGGAAGTCCATAAAATTTTGGACAGACACAAGATTTTTCACGAGGGATTATTTTATTTTTTATCTCTGTTTCAATAGGTGATTTATTAATAATAGCTTTTGTTGTTTTTTCCAAATATGTAGTATGATCTCTTTTTGATAGTTTATAAGTTTTATCACTAAGCAGATCTAAAATTTTATTATGGTAAATGTCACGATCCATTACAACTGTGGCATTACCTTTATCAGCTGGAAGTACAACAATTGATTTGTCCGATTTTATATTATTTAATGCTTGTCTTTCTTTCTTTGAAAAATTATTTTTTGGAAGCTTAGCTTTTTTTAAAATATTACAAATCTCAGCTCTAGCTAAATCAGCCGATGTAGAATCAATTTTATCAAGAGCTGATTCAACATTACAGACAATTTTCTCAAAAGGTATCCGGGAAGGTGTTAAAGCAAAATTGAAACCTTTTTCTAAAACCGAAATTTCATCTGTAGAGAGGGCTTTCTTGGATAAATTGTAAACGGTTTTTTGATTTGGATACATAATGTTTGGGGATTGTGTTCTAATTAGCATTTGCAATTTTTTCTTTTGCTTTGCTGTTACCAATTCCGAATCTTTAAACGATCGAAAACTTGCAATACGATCAAAACTAGTCCACAGTAAAGGATGTATTTTATTACTAAGGAATAAACGTAAATGTAGCAATACTTTATCAATTTTGTCTAAATTTTTCCGAGTTTCTTTAATAAAAGAGTTTAAGATAATATTGCTGGTTTTCCTTAGAATTTTACTAACATTATAATTGTTCTTGTGAAATTTCACAAGAACAATTATAATGTTAGTAAAATTCTAAGGAAAACCAGCAATATTATCTTAAACTCTTTTATTAAAGAAACTCGGAAAAATTTAGACAAAATTGATAAAGTATTGCTACATTTACGTTTATTCCTTAGTAATAAAATACATCCTTTACTGTGGACTAGTTTTGATCGTATTGCAAGTTTTCGATCGTTTAAAGATTCGGAATTGGTAACAGCAAAGCAAAAGAAAAAATTGCAAATGCTAATTAGAACACAATCCCCAAACATTATGTATCCAAATCAAAAACCGTTTACAATTTATCTAAGAAAGCCCTCTCTACAGATGAAATTTCGGTTTTAGAAAAAGGTTTCAATTTTGCTTTAACACCTTCCCGGATACCTTTTGAGAAAATTGTCTGTAATGTTGAATCAGCTCTTGATAAAATTGATTCTACATCGGCTGATTTAGCTAGAGCTGAGATTTGTAATATTTTAAAAAAGCTAAGCTTCCTAAAAATAATTTTTCAAAGAAAGAAAGACAAGCATTAAATAATATAAAATCGGACAAATCAATTGTTGTACTTCCAGCTGATAAAGGTAATGCCACAGTTGTAATGGATCGTGACATTTACCATAATAAAATTTTAGATCTGCTTAGTGATAAAACTTATAAACTATCAAAAAGAGATCATACTACATATTTGGAAAAAACAACAAAAGCTATTATTAATAAATCACCTATTGAAACAGAGATAAAAAATAAAATAATCCCTCGTGAAAAATCTTGTGTCTGTCCAAAATTTTATGGACTTCCAAAAATTCACAAACCAGATACCCCCCTTCGTTCAATAGTAAGTGCAATAGGTTCTCCAACTCATATTTTAGCTAGATACTTATCGGATTTCATTAAACCTACAATCCCATCTATTAAATCATATATTAAAAACTCTCTTCATTTTATTTCTGTTTTAAAAAGTTTAAAAATTAATGCTAGTGACATTCTGGTCAGTTTTGATGTCGTGTCTTTGTTTACAAACATTCCAATTGATGAAGCTTTAAATATAATCTCACAACGTTGCAATTTACCAGACCATATTATTGCTTTGATTAAACATTGTCTCTTAAATACATATTTTGTATACAATGGACAGCATTACAGACAAGTTTTTGGTACTCCTATGGGCTCACCTATCTCAGGAGTAATAGCTGATTTATTCATGGAATATATAGAAACTCGTGCTTTAGAATCATCATCTTTAAAACCTCTCATTTGGCTCAGATACATAGATGACACTTTTGTCATATGGCAACATGGAAAAATCGGAAGAGCACACGTCTGAACTTAAATAATATGCATCCTCATATTAAATTTACAATGGAGACAGAGTCTGATGGAAAACTCCCTTTTCTTGATGTTCTAGTCACCAGAACACCAAATAGTTTATCTTTTTCTATTTACAGAAAGGATACACACACAGACAGATATTTACATTTCCATTCTCATCATCACCCAACTCAGATAGTTTCTGTAGCCAAAACTCTTTTAAATAGAGCAATTAACCTTTCAGATGACACACATCTGAAAGAAGAAATAAATCATATTAATAGTGTTTTATTAGCAAATAGTTATAATTACAAATTTATAAAAAAAGCCTTATTTCAAGCCCAAAATAGACAAAATAGGAAACAAAAAGATGATAAGTCAGCTATTAGGATTTGTGTTCCATATGTAAAAGGAACTACAGACAGTATCGGACGTATATTAAAACGCTATAATATAGATACAGCATTTTCTGCTCATCAAAAGATCAGCAATATAATAACCAAGCCTAAGGATTCAATCCCTCTTGAATCTCATGGTGTCTATCAAATCTCATGTAAAAATTGTAAAGCTTCTTACATAGGTATGAGTAATCGTCGCATCAGTGTTAGGAGAGATGAGCATGCTAATGCAGTTAAACAACACTCATCATCATCAGCACTCTCACTCCATACTATAGATTCAGGTCATAAAATAGATTTTTCTAGTACCAGGATCATATCCAGATGTGATAATCTCTACCAATGCAAAATCAGAGAAGCCATTGAGATACTTAAAAGGCCAGATTGTATCAATAAGCGAGATGATACGTGCAAACTTCCTCCTATTTGGAAAGATTTCTTTAAAAAACATTCTTAAATTTAACATTTTTGCTATTGGTGGGATTTTTAATGTTTTATTCAAACCAGTGATTGTAGCGCCTCTACAACCGTCTTTCTACCTTTTTATAACTCTGTGGATGGCTTGTGTGACCAAGTCGAAACGTCAGTGTATTGATATTAAAAGTTTTTAACACGGATGAACCCGCAAAATATGTATTTTATATATTTAACCCGTGCAAATCTTCGTTTTAACATATATATATATATATATATATATATATATATATATATATTTCTAATATTTTCATGGATAAAAGATGTCATATTATTATTACTGTTTGCAGGATATTCCGGGTAGTGAAAAAGCTAAATGCTGATGTTTCAGTACAATATCAAATACCTTCCTCAGAGTGTTCTTTTTCTCAAATCATAAGAATGCATGTGAGATTTAAAATTGTTTTGATTGTTTTTTTCTCCTCATATTTAAATTCTATTGGTTGAGAAGTTTTAAAATTTATTTTCTCTTCCAATAGCTTCTTTCAAATGTTGTTAATCTGCTTTAATTCACACCTTTCATTTATGCTCTTGGGCCTTTTAAAAATGTTTATAGCTTCTCTTAGCAATTTCTGGTCATATTGTTCAATTTTTGCTAAAATATTTGTTTTTTCAAAATTGATATCATGAATGGTTAATTTTATATGAGAATAAATAGCTGATGAATTGGATTTTTCTCTGACTGCCAGAATGTGTTCTTCCTTTCTAATAATTGCACTACTTATAAAAAAAATTAGTGAAATATTTCCACTTCCTAAAGATAAAATTGCTTTGGAGTGTTATGGGGTACATAAAATTTCATGTAGGGTCTGTTCACATACATATATTAGACAGACTAATTGTAGAATAAATATTAAAAAAAAGAACACATTCTGATGGTCAGAGAAAAATCCAATTCATCAGCTATTTATTCTCATATAAAATTAACAAATCATGATATCAATTTTGAAAAAACAAATATTTTAGCAAAAATTGAACAATATGACCAGAGATTGATAAGAGAAGCTATAGAGATTTTTAAAGGGCCCAAGAGCATAAACAAAAGGTGTGAATTAAAGAAGATTAACAATATTTGGAAGAAGCTATTGGAAGAGAAAATAAATTTTAAAACTTCTCAACCAATAGAATTTAAATATGAGGAAAAACAAAACAATAAAAACGATTTTAAATCTCATGCGCATTCTTATGATTTGAAAAAGAGAACACTCTGAGGAAGGTACTTGATATTGTACTGAAACATCAGCATTTAGCTTTTTCACTACATGGAATATCCTGCAAATAGTAATATATATATATATATATATATATATATATATATATATATATATATATATATATATATATATATATATATATATATATATATATATATATATATATATCATAAGATATTTTTCTTTATCATATTAAGTTCTAAAGAGTGTGTATTACTAATAGAAGTATGAAAGGCTAACCAGCATACATATACCAGAAATAAATGTGTCTCACACAAAAAATGTTTGTAATTACACAAGGGTTTAAAAGCTGAATTAAAGATATATCTTTATCTATCTGACCAAGATATTTTACATTAAATAATATAAGTTCTAGTTTTACATTTTAATTAAATAAATTAAATTATTAAATCATTTTGAATTCTTTAATACCATGGAATGTTAATAAATTTTAATAGTTCAAATGAAAATCACACTATAAGTGAAAAGAATGCATTCGAGATATATTTTATTTTCAAAATTATAAAATTAATTATTTTATGATATTTAATTTATATAAACTAATTATTAACAGTAATGATTTTAATTATAAATTAATAAAAAAATAATTTTATAAATTAATTTCGCAATGTGTTTCATGTTCTTATTTCCCTGAGTAAACTGTGGTAGAATAATATGTCTGGGAAATTATTTAGATATCTATATGTGTTTATTAGAATTTTATAAATTTGTATAGCTAGTATTAAGTACAAACACATAAAATTAAACAAACGTAAAAATATATATAGTTTTAATATTAATTCCGAAAATATTATTGATTTCCATGAAAGGAAATTGAATTTCATTAAAGATAATTGCTATCTTATTAGATAATGTAAATAACTTTTTTAAGATGAAAGTTAATTAATTTATAATTGATTATCTTAAAGAAAATTGCTACTTTAATATATATATATATATATGTGTGTGTGTGTGAGTGTTCACACATATATAAAAATATGATTTAAAAAATGTTTCAGATCTGTGACACACTTTTCTATGCATATAATAAATTTTAAATTGTTACTCAATATATAATTCTTTTGAGCAATCTCTCTTATTTTTCTGTAAGCTAAAAACTTGATATATCGGAATATCCACACAAAAGTGGTAGTCATGTTTTACTTATAATTTTAATTACAACCATTTTCATTTTTCAGGATAAATGATTTAGCAATTATTTATATATAAGATGAAATTTTAATTTTAAATACTGTATCAGTTGAAAATATATGCCCATCCAACAAGATTTAGAATCTAAGCAAAAGTACCCCAAATCCAATCATGTCAGAGATACACAGGTCAGGAGCAATCATGAATTCTAACCTATTTGTCCATTCCCTCAATCTATAACACTATGGACAACACCTACAGTGATACCACGTGAATTCATTCCTTCCTGGCCCAGTGCCACAATGTTTTGCATGAGAACACAACTGATGATGATGATAAGAGATTGAGTGAACTCGAGATATAAGTTAAAACATAAATAAATATTTTAATGAGATTCAAACACACTGGATTAAGTTTAAAAATATAAATATTTTTTTTGACAAAAATTCAAGATGATTTTATTGAAGCAGTCAGATCTGAGTTCGATCCTAGCTTCATGACATCTAGCCATAAGCCCACTTCAAACCCTAATACTAACCTTAAATTTCCGATGCAATGGGGCTTTATATGGTTGATCCACACTAGTTTTCTTAAAGGAAAACTATTATATAAATGTGTGTTAAAATTAACTAGTTTAAGGTTTAAATTAATCAATGGTATTAATAAATTCATGATAAAAATTATTCATGAATTTATATATGTTATAACTGCGTGGATTGTGCATATATATTATAAATATTTAAATGTATATATTTGTTCTAAAGTTTCATTGTGTCAGGACTATTTTATTTTACTTTTAAATAATTTGTTAAATATTTAGTGATTAAAAGCTACATTCTTTCGATAAGCTTTTAGATTATCCCTTTCCAAAAACAATGGGTAAAGTTTTATTAATTAGAAAAAAGATAATTATTTAAAATGTAAGGGCAGTTCCTAATTAAAAATCGCTTTTAGATTTATAAATTCATTTTCTAATTAGAAAATTAATTCAGAGTTAATGAGTTTGAAAGCCTTATCGAAGGAATGTATCTAAAATCAATTAATAGAAATTTGTAACATTGAAAATGAAAGAAGCACTAGCCTGAAGGCATCAGACACATTATAAATAGCTCTTAAAAGTTTGGAGAAGGAAGAAGTCATCTGTGTTTTAGAGAAATTCCATTAAACTCTGTGCATTTTTAAAATTATGAATTTAAATAGTGTTTCTATCATGGTGAGGGGCTAAATGTCAGGAATCTGGCTACTGTTCCTGAAGTCCCCTGAAAATTTTCAATGAAGCTGCTAAATCTTTTCCAGACCAATCATGCTGCCAAAATCATGAAAAATCAATCAAAATGCTGTTCAAGTAATTTACCAAATGTGCACCTATGTTTTACCAACTCGGACATGTAAACTAAGGAACCAACCCTGGAAGAAATGGTAATATATTTCCATAATGAACCATAACTTTTTGGCCAGTTTCCGAACTTTATTTTACACTCTTTAAAAACTCTTCTCATTTATTAATGTAATAATCTGTACAAAACTTTCTGTTATTTATGCTGTATTTAAGTCATGTAGTAATTCTCTCAACCTCCAGTCTTTAAATTTAACTTTCCTTTCTTATGATGGCGGTTCACTTACTGTATTACATATATTTATTGAGTAATTTATTAATGTCATTTATTTTTAATTATATGCCAATAATCCTTTGACTTAATGAGCTCCTTTGTTCCATTTGCCTTATGCAAATAATATAATATTAAGTCTGATAGTAATTCTCGCCCATTAGAACTAGATTTATACTGTTCTATCAATCATCGAGTCGAAAGAAATTATTAAATGTTTGCTATTTTTAAAATTGGCTAATAATAAATTATTAGCTCCATCTCTACCTATGTCCCTGGCTCCTTTATCTAATTTATAAATGTTTATATATCCATATTTATGATCTTAAAATGTTTTTGCAAAAGGGCCAATAAAGGAATCAAATAAATATATTCTAATTCTAATTTATGTTACTTTCTCTTAAGATTCAGGAAGGGCATGATGTTTGGGGCATAATTAATATAATTTTATAACTGCTTTAAAATAATTTTAGTTAAAAGCTCATTTGACTTTAATTAATTTGATCAAGTTATCACATAGAGCATTCTATAATAAATTGGGTTTTATTCAAATGGTGACTATCAAGTCATCATCGTCAAACATTGCTGACGTAGGGCTACCTTCTGTTTTATTGGCTTGTCAGGGGTGATGTTACTGTTATTTTAAATTATAGAGGAAGCAAGCATTTCCTCCCTTGCTTATATTAAATTTGGAACACCAAAGGTTCATAGCTATGACTTGGCCTGGCTTTCCCCATGTTCCACATCTCCTTAAAGGGCAGTAAGACTTGTCAAATACAAGCCATACTACTTAAATCACTGACAAGCTATTATCTTTCATGTTCATTTTATAGCTCATAATTCATCAGCACCATTACCTCTCTGTTCCAGTAAAGCCCACTCTTGTGCTTGTAATTCATGATGAAGTGATTCCATTAAAGTCGAACAAATTCTCAGTTATCTCAAATTAAATAAGTTTTTTAATAAAGGTTAAAGTTATGCCCTAAAATACATATCTTGCTCTTCATGAATTGATTTGCAAATGTGAAGATAAGTCTCACATTCTTTCATATAGAATTAGAATAATAATTTACTTTACAACTGACTACTTTTATCTGCCTTTATTTTTTTGTTGGGGGCATAGACATATATAGAATGCCATAATTTGTGTAATAGTCATTGGCGTATAATAGGGACTGCCATTATTATTGTAATTATAAACTCTGTTAAAGACTAGAGGTCATCAATATAATCTCATTATTACTTGTGTTATTAAATATTTTATTATCACACTTGGTTTCTTAACTCTTTTATTCAATCATTATTTAATGTCACTCTGTTGTCTGTGTTGGCAACCCAAACATCTACATATGATTCGACTTAAAATTATTTTTAGTCAGTTTATTATCCGATATTGATGTCAGTTCAGGGGTCTCAAATCATCACCAACCATTGAGCAAGTTTCTTGGTGCATAGCACTGTGCCATCGATTTAGATCATCCATTGATCTGAGCTGGTGAGTTGGGTTTGAATTCAGTTTGGTTCGACTGAGTTTGGATCTGACTTGCAGTTTAGGTGGTGGAGGTTTTTCGACTGGTACATTATTTATATAATCAACTTCATGCAGTTTAAACTTTATTTTGGCTACAAATATTTGACAATCTTGATTCAATTATGTTTATTTTAACAAATATCAATTTAGTGTGGCATTACAATACACAATGTATATTTGGAAATCAGATTTTATTTAATATTACAAAAACAGATTTATCTTGGTGGTTGGTGAATGTTTATACATTTAAAAAAACATATAAAGATATGATAATATAGTTTTGCTGTTTATACAACTTCATAGGATGCCCTTGGAATTTGATTCATAGCTTTATTTTTATTTATAGCATTGATTTATAACAATTAAATAAGGATATATATTATGATTTGTAAGTATACTAAAAACATTTATTTATTTTACATTTTTGACATTTAACAATCGAATATTGTGAAACTCTATAAATACAGGAATGGCTTATTTCAATAACAGGTAGGGCAGCTTCATGAGAAGTTGGATCTAAAACTCTAACGAAAAATATTTAAAGAAAAAAACATTTCATTATCACACATCATTATGATTTATTTTGTCAAACAGGCTAGAAAACAAAATATAGGAAATTGTGTTGCTATCATAATGTCAATTAAAAAGAGAGTGACATATTCAGCCAAGAAAATGTCATTCTTTGATTTTAAGGTGGTACACCAGCTTCATGGCTGAGCAGTATCGAAAGAAAAGTTAGGTAGTAAGTTGCTATGGGTCTGGATTATAGCAAAGCCATACAGAGCTTCAACTACACTAACTTGCTTGTTCCAGGGACTAGACTTATAACCCACTACAAATGAGAACACTAAAAAGGATGGAGGCTTTGAATCTTCTGGAGTGAGGTACAAACAGATACGAGCAGTATATAAATATATACTTTGAGAAGAATGACAAATGAAAATAATTATGAATCCATGAAGTGAGGTACAGGTGAATCAAATCAAAACCCTATGTGACTCATTAATAATTTCTGACATATGCCAGCAATGCTATTATTAGAATATGAAATTGTTGGGTTTAAGTACCAATAAAAGTTTAAGTGGATTAACAAATATGTAATGATATGCCAAAATAATGTGTCATGTAAGATAAATCCATTCATCAGAAGTTAGACTATAATTAATGAAGTGTGCATTGCTCCTTCTTCTTGAATCAATACTATTTTGTTTAACATACAAAAAACTAAAATCTGTGGACTTAAAAGTGCAAATAACAAAATAGAATTAGATCACCAGCCTTTGGGCATTGATGATCAATAAAGAAATCAATAAACTTAACAGACACCAATATTCACCCCAGATTGAAAAGTGTTTATACATTTTGTATAAATTTACGATAAAATATTTTTAAAAAGCACATATTCATTTAAAAGACAAACTCAATCTTACAAGCTATTTAGAAATAAAGGCATGAAATAATTAATTACTGCTTCCCCTTTCTATTCCACAGTGGGATATAGAAGAAGTTTGTAAGACTAGGTTTGATTGGCATTTACAAATAAAAATCAAGTGAAAAATATAAAAATATCATTAAAAATAAATAGTAACCACACTAAATTCTAAGAATAATAAGAAGCATGAGTTGGATGAAATATTTTACAGTGAGATTAATTTAGGTTGTAGAGAATTGATACAAAAAAAAATAATTATTAATTTAAATACTTGCCAATTAGCGAGTTAAAAAGAGATTAAACATAAAAACACATTAATTTTTTAAGAGTTAGGAGTTAGAATTGGTAATGCAATTATAATGACTTTGGGCTTCCTACCTCCTGATTCTATGGAATGAAGTATGGATGAATTTATGTGGAAGGTGGCATTCTTTGATTTTTGTGACAGGCAAATTCTACTTAAGCTAACAAACATGTTTCTTGGCCTCGGCAGTTCTCTGATGGCTCAGGCACTCTTGATCAGTAGGAGCTACATCTCTGCTCAGTGAAGAGTTGGGCTGAAGATGGAGGGAAAGGCAGTTTAGGCCCCTCTACTCAAAAACCATTTCAAAAATCAAACAGATGTGAAGTCGGTTAGTAACTATTGACCAAACTCTAACTGAATAGATTTTCAACTCTATTTATACAAATTTTGAGTTATTTAAAGAATGTTTTTAATTGAACTTCTTAACTCTAATGGAATACTGAATCTACAGAAATATTTTCTCTATTGTTATTGGATATGCAATCACTAGATAACTGTCTAAAAATAAATTCAAATCAATTTCCAGATTGGAAATAGATTTGATAAAATGATAACAGCTAACTTAAAATCAATTAGCTTTGTTTTAAATTTTACTTTTATTAACTTTGATTTAGAAATTCCTTTTAAAACCATGAAACAAACTAATGTTCCCACCTCTTTTATTACTCTTGGACAGTTAGTAGTTGCATCTTCTATCTTGAATTTTTATATAGTCTTATAATGAAAAATAATTACAAAATAAATAAAATATAATTAAAAAAAAATACAAAATTATTTAAATTTGTTTGTGCTTTTATATATATATGCTCCATTAATATATGTACACATCTGAGTCACATCTAGAGACATTAATATTAAAATAATTAAAGAGATTTTTATTTAAATTTTATATTTATAATGTTTATGGATGCTTCTCAGAAATATGCATCTAGTTTATATATATGTGACAAAAAAGGAGTAGGATGAAATGTGGGTTAAGTCATAGAACAGTGAAACTCAATCTTGGGCTAAGGTCAACTGCTTCACATTTCCCCACTTAAAATGACAGAAAAAAATGAATTAAAAAAATCTTTACTTTGAAATCCATTCATGACTGAAAAACAACCAATTTTCTTTCAAAACAATACCTATTTATTTAATATGTTTTACCTTAAAAAACACTGTATATCATGATACCTTTTCTCTCTTGGACTAAAGATTTCTGGACTTATTTTTCCCATCTTCAACTATCTCCTGCCCTACTATTTTGATTGCTCCCCCATAATTTATTTTACCTGCCTGCTATCCTGAACTTCTGCCTATGTTATATATATAAAGTACATCTAGTTATAAAAAAAACTTCTGCCTATGTTATATATATAAAGTACATCTAGTTTACTCATCAACATAATGGTTATATCTCTAACTATATTTATATATAAATATGAAAAGCACAAAAAAAATTATAAAAAACTATCCTATTACTTGGCTTTTTTACTTTCCATCTTGTCGTGGTTGTTTTTCCACACCTAGAATAGATTCAAAGTTTTATTATTATTACAATCATTATTATCTTTTATCATATTTGCTTATTGCTATACAAAATTTGTTCATAATTAACATCAATTCTCTACTACCACTCACTCAATCCAGGTTTGAATTCACCTTCATTAAATTCTGTGTTTTAAAAAGAACACATGTTGGCAAATTTTTATCAGGGTGCTAGCCAATGTACAAGTAAAAGTTGGGTCACTCAATTCTCATGTACAAGAAATATATATTTGTAAGAATTGTCTTACTTTCCAAAATGTGTTGATAATTACATCCTTATATATATATATATATATATATATGTATATATATCAACATGTATATATATATATATATATATATATATATGTTACATTTTTATATACAAATAACATTGAATATGATCATGATTATATTATTGGATGTATATACCTGAAAAAAAAAAAATACAATTGGGCATACAAACCCAGAAAAAAAAAATCTTACCCATATACATTATTTGGGGTTATTCCAAAGAGAAGGAAAAAGAACATTATATATACTAAAGACTACACAGCATATTGCAGGGTGTGAGAACATCTAATAGCTCCATGACTGGGCATCCAAACCCAGGAGAAAAAAATCCACTGTACCAGTCAAAAATGTATGCCCATCCAACAAGATTTAGAATCTAATCAAAATTACCCTGAATCCAATCATGGCCAAGATACACAGGTTAAGAACAATCATGAATTCTAATCTATTTGCCTATTCCCTAAATCTAAACACTACGAACAACACATACGGTGATACCATATGAACTCATTTTTTTCCAGCCCAGTGCTACAAGGTTTTGCATGACAACTCAACTGGTGATGATGATGATGAAAGATTGAGTGAACCCGAGATATAAGTGAAAACATAAATATATTAATGAAATTCGAACACACTGGATTAAGTTTAAAAATATAAATATTTATTTTGACAAAAATTAAAGATGATTTTATATATATAATCAACTTCATGCAGTTTAAACTTTATTTTGGCTACAAATATTTGACAATCTTGATTCAATTATTTGTATTTTTAACAAATTATTCTTATTTTAACAAATAGTTTGAATATTTAGTTAGAACTATCTTTTACTAATCCTCGGTTATGTTTTCTATAATTGGCATTAAGATACAAAAATAAAATGGATACTTCTATAAACTTCTCATTTGAATTTGATGTTTATCAGTAGTTTTTATTCAGGTTGCCATTTTTGCTCATTTTAAACTCTATGAACAAATTAACAAATGTCAATATATAGGAAAAAACATTACTGTACAGAAAAATAAATATTAGAGAACAATATACTATTAAGACCTTTAGTCGATATTTATCCAGTTAATCAAATTATTCACTAATACCATACATGATATTAAATCAACAATATTAAAAATAAGGTTACCCTCATTCCAACCACAAGATAAATACATCTTATTTTTAAAGTTAAATACACATATAAAATAGTACAATTTACATTGTACTAATATTAGAAGGTAAACTATGTAATATTCAATATTTTTTCTAGTGTAGTGTCATACATAATATTAAATAAACAATGTTAAATACAATGATACTTGTGTTTCAGTCACAAAATAAAGAGTTTGAAAAAATAAGAACAACTCTCTTATTTCAAGCCTAAATGCACTTGCATATGCCAATCTTAAATATGAAACAGGAGCATCAATTTTTTAAATCATTAACTTTATTTTTTAAGTCTTTATTTTGAAGCTGGAATGAGAGTATTTTCATATTTACATCGTTGACTTAATATTATGTGAGGTGTTAGTCATCAATATATATCTCAATATATTTTTTCTATCTGCCTCAAATTTACAAAGATACAAATTAGTGTTTTAAAATATTTAAATGTGAATATACATAGAGTCTGTAATGTCTTTGGGTATAAAGTGATTGTTAAACCATTAACTGTAAGGGATTTTATATACTCACCATCGAATTTCCTTTAAATTATAAAATGGCTGGATTTAAATGGGTTTTTTTTTCGTATCACAATTTGTATCTTTGTAAATTTGAGGCAGATACAAATAGGAGTATTGAAAGATATATTGATGACATAATAAGCATAGGATACAACAAAACTATATTACACAAGCAACTGAGGTTGTTTTATAATAAACTGATGTTTAAACATAAAGCAGATGTAAAAAATAAAATAGACAAAAAGTGGATTTTTGGCTCATGTGTTATGTGTAAATATGAAGTAGTATAATTGATAAAGATTATAATACAGGATTCCAATCACCTTTATTTTTAAATAGACTAATAAATAATTCAAAGGATAGTGTGGAAGAAATGAATAGGTATAAAATGATGTAGTCAATTGCCTGCAGATAAATTGGTTGTAATGATATTTATTATGGTGAAACAAAGACTAATGTATTAACGCAATTGCAACAGCATGTTTATCAATATAAAAAATCTAAAATTGATTCACAGGTAAATTCTGTTATTTGTAGGCATGAGTTTTATCCTCAAAATATCAGTACTGGTTGTAATGAATTGAAAGATAAAAAGAAAAAAAGTGTTTTATTGCTAAATCAAATAACATTGTCAATCAGTATAACGCTAGTGTTCTACTGAGCATGCACTGGAAGATTAACCATTCAGTTTCAATGTGTCACCACAAGTCTGGTGCATGGTACTGAAAGTGCTTGGCAAAATAATATTAGTGTTTAGTATTTTTTAATTTTTTCCGCTCTGATTATCACACTTTATACATATAGAATAATTTATATGTATAATTTAATATTTTAATGGAGTAAATACATAAATTATTTTATATGTAGAAACTCTTCTTATATGAAGTATGAAATGTTGTGCTACTTTGTTAAAGTTCAGCTTTTAACTCAAATATAAGAGGCTGAGTACTAATCAAATGTAATCATTTTTTTATTAGGAATAGAGCAAACAATTTGCTATTATTTTACTTCAGCCTATAAATCATTCTGACTGGTTATTTAACATTATAACAAATTTATGTTTATAAAAATATTTATTACATATTTATTATACCTTTCCAATTTGAGTTTTAGCTTGATGTTGTGATCTGCATAAAATTTTTGTTAGATTATTTTTATTCTAACATTATCTAATTTAATTTAAAAAGTAATTACAATATTTGACCTTCTTGTTAAATAGTAGTTTTAAAGAAGACATCATAATGCAAAAATAGAAATACATATTTTCTAATAAGCAATGTACCAAAATTTAATTTTTATCGTAGAAAAATTGAAAATGTATCAAAATTATCTCACAGCAAAATGTAAGATTTTTTTTTTATTGTTAGGATATAATAAAGTTATTGGCCTATATATATATATAACCATTAGAAACCAATCAATACTTAGACAATCTCATCATAGATAACAATCAAGAATTTCAAACTATTGTTGACAAAAGTATCTAAATGTTTGTTTTTTTTGTATATTAGTAATAATAAAATGAAGTATGTATTAATAAATTCATTAGTTGATATTTTGTTTGCTGCTTACATTTGAAAAATAATATGTAAACATAAACAAACAAGATACTAAATTATTATTAAAGTATGTGTATGCATGTATATGTGTTATATGTTTTGGTGATAATTCAAAAACATTAAATGTTATGTATTCAATATATTATTTTAAAATATTTAATTTAAATAAAATGGGTATTTTAAAGAAAATATTGATCATAATAATTTTTATTTATTTAAATTCTATAACATTTGGTATCTAATGTTTTAGGCAATTTATATATATCATTTTAAAAACCAACTATTTGAAATAACAATCATTCAATAATTAAAGAGAAAGTATTTCACCTTTTTAACATATGCACCCTACTGATTTTATAATAAACAACAATGCCATGTTGTGTACGGAAGAAACTCTCAAACCCAAACACAAGATAAAGATTTTAAAAAGATTAGAGAAGCAGTCGTATCTGCAACTAAATTAAAAAAAAAAGCATCTTGATTTAAGATAGTGAAGATGTTACTCAGTTCACTTTTATATCCATTACTATTTTGCATACATTGACATTCAGAAAATCTTTGATTTACCACATGTTAATTTATAAATTAATAGTAATTATGTAATGTTCAGAGTTATTTATTAATTACATACATTGTATAAAATTAACGACAAATAATTCACCTAAAACGACTTTAAATTATTTTTTTACTAGGATGAAAATAATTAATTTTATAACTACATGAATGTTTCTTTTTTTAAATTATTACTTTATATTAGTCTTATGTATAAACGTTTATTTACAGAAACTATTATTATTATTATTATTATTATTATTATTATTATTATTATTATTATTATTATTATTATTATTATTATTATTATTATTATTATTATTATTATTATTATTATTATTATTATTATTATTATTATTATTATGATGATGATGATGATGATGATGATGATGTTTCAAAGAAAATAACTTTATTGATGACCCATAGGGTTACATTTGCTATAAGACACTTCGTATACATATATTTACATTGCTAGTGAGTAAACCAAGTTTAAGTTTGTATCTGTGATGTACAAAAAAAAATTAAATTAGGAGGGAAAGATATTTAAACATTGTTAAAGGGGGTGAAAAATACATATGTATACATTACATTTGTGAGCACTGCTTGCTGTAATCAGAGTTCTCAAAAGTCTTGGGTTATCATTGTTCAATTTGCAAAACTTCAACTTGTATGTATATTGCAATGCTGAGTTTAGTTTGCTTTCCAGTATTTGAGTTCTGATTTTGTTGTTCCTGTCATCTATATTAATCGTATGCAATCAAAGACGACATTCTGTTTTTTATTTGTAGATACTTGCCACATTTATTTTTTATTTTTTTAAATATTGGTTGATGGCATAGATTGTTGGTTATTGGGAGCCATCTTAGAGGTTTGATTGTTGTGTTATCAGTGACCAGGTTGCTGCGTAGATGTCTGGATGTGCAATTTTATTGTCTCTGGCTTGTAGTTTTGCCAGTTTGATATTGAAAGTTGATGGATGTCACCTTGTGTTGTTACCTAAAGTGAATGTGCATCTAGTGCACCAGTATGCATAAAGCACAAAAGTAGCTGCATGGACTGATGGAATAGAGCCTTTGCAATATGAATTAAAGATTGTTTGAAGGGGTTGTGTTAGATTGTCTATATGCTCCTATCATAAGAAATCAAATTTCTGTCTAGTGCCAGACAAAGATAGAATAGATGTTCCTGGGTTTCTTCAGCCCTGTGACACAGGGGACAAAAAGGATCAATGTTAGTGTATAGTCTCTGATATCTCAGAAAATATGTCATGGGCAGTGCAGTTTAGTCTCAGCAAAAAATCAAAATATTTAGGCTCCAGGGACCATTTTTTAAACTTACGGAGTAATTGTAGATTATTGATTTTCAGCATTGTCGGATTGGGGTCATGGCTTGGATTTGGATGGATTAATGATTAATTTTGCCAGTATGAATGCTTTTATATTGTCTGAAGAGATATCTGTGGGGCTGTGGTTTTTATATGATTGATCATTGATGCTAGTTGGTCATAGGCAGGGGGTGGTCTATCTGTTGGTGTTATTTGAAGTAGGCATTCAAGCATTGGAAAGTGTTTGACTGTGGATGCTATTAAGTTTGTGGCCTTCTGTAGATGGAAAATATAAATACTATGAAGTCCTAGTCCATTGTGAATAGGTGGTCTGGTAAGTTGTTTTGCAGATATTGACACAGTCTTCCTCTGCCACAAGAGCTTATTACATAGAGAAGAGATTTTGTTTAATAAAACCTTTAGAAAAGGAGATAATGGGTGAGTAATAGGTGATTTTTGTTATGGCTAGCTGGTAAATAGCTGGATCTTGAAGTATATTGAAAAATATGCCTTTGAGAGTGAAATATTAATTCGTTCTGTTTCTTTTTTGAGTTTATTCTGGATCTTGACCCTCATTGCACTTGCACTCATATAAAAGGGAAATCCCAAGAAAGCAGATGGCTTTCCCCCATACATGCCTGTGCACTGCTTTGCATTATAAAGAGACCAAACTGCAATCTTATTTAGATTGATCCTGAGTTTGTGTATAGCTGCAAAATCTTGTCGTATTGTATGCAAGGCTGGTAGGTGTTTCTTAGATGGGAGGAAGACAGTTATATCATCCATATAAGTGATACATGTTACCTGCTGAGATGTGTTTGGTATTTGGATGCCAATGAATGTTTGCTGGATTTTTACTAATAGAGGGTTGATGTAAAATGTGAAAAGTAAAGCACTCAGGGGGGATCCTTTTGAGATTGATTGTGTTGGAGTAAAAGATTCAGAATTTTTGCCACTGAGTGTAATATGTATATCCCGATTTAACAACAAGTTGGTTATAACATATAAAAGAGTGCGAGGTATTTCAGTGGCAGCAACATTTTAATAAAAGTTGACTCAATGTCTATTTGAACTGCAACTGGGCTGTATTTCTTTCGGCCTTGCACCGATCCCAATACAGCTTTCTTGTAAACTGATATGGTGAAATCAATGGGAGCAGATATGGCTCAATCCTGTCTTTAATGAATTTCTTAATGATCTTGATGGTTATTGGGAACATGGAGATAAACCTAATATTATTAAGGGTGGTTACTGAAGCTGGTTTCTTATTAAATGGTACTATTGCAATTGGATAAATATTTTCAATGTTGTATATTTTTTGTGAGAGATAGTTTGCAAGATTACATAATACTTGAGTAGTTGCATGGCTAAGGTGCTTGTACACAAATTTTGGTATGCCATGAGTACCTGGATGACAGGCATTGGGCAGAGTGGCAAACTTCAAAGCAAATTCATTAGTGGTAAATGGTGTATTTGTTTCCGGTGATCCAAAATAATCAGGGGGTGGGTTGAAGAGTTGATGGGTCTGAAGATTCTGTTTGAAATGCTTATAAATAGGTTCAATCATGTTATGTGCTGCATGTATAGTTGTTTCAATTTGAAGTGCCATAGGCACTCTAATGGTGGAGGGAAAACCTATGGCCCATCTTATGTAGCCTCTAGTCCATGTATGTTGTTGACTGAGGCAGATTTTGCTTTTTTTGATGGCTAGATAGTCTTTAAGTGCTGCACATGTGCTGTTATATGTCTGGGTGAGCTTATATATATATATATATATATATATATAGCTATATATAGACATATAACTAAACCCATTCAAATACACATATCAGCATATATATATATACATATGCTGATATGTGTTTTGAATGGGTTTAGACATTGTTATCCTCTTGTGAAGTTCATCTGCCAGAGCTAGTAGCCTGGAGGGTGGAGGTTTTTTTTGGTGACATGGTCAATATTGAATAAAAGTATATTTATGTATGCCTGATATCTCTGCACAGCATTTAGTTGTAGTCCCTCAAGTTTATGGAGCATAATATATGTTTCAGAAAAAAGGGATTCTGCAGTGGATGCTGGTATTAGAATTCTCATTGTTTTTCCAAGTGGTAGTGTAATTGGCTGAATTTCAGTTAGATCAATTGTTGCAGTTTGAGCAGAGTGATTTGAGAATGGGGATGGATTGAGCTTGAGTTTGAAGTAATGATGCAGCATTGGTGAATAGAAGCAAAGGTCAATTAAAGATGTGTGTCGGTTATTATGGAATGTTACTGCATTTGGTGGTAAAAAACCTTCAGCACTCATTAGTGGTATTGCAATTTGATGCAGCCACTTTGAGATGAAATCTGTGTACTTCATGTTAAAATCTCCCATGATGATAGTTGGGTAAGGAGTTGATGCTAGCAGTGAATTGATGGTGAGTATGATGTTTGATATGATGATGTTTCCAGGTGGGATGTAGGTGAAAACTATGTTGAGAGTGTTTGCATAGTGATGAAATGTAGCTATCAACAAGTTTGCATCGATATATATGATTCTGAATGACGTGAATGGGCAAGTTGGGGTTATTAGTATGCCAGTTCCACCTGCAGGTGATGACATGTCCCTGGAGCATGCAAAGAAACCTTCAGTGCAAAGGTGTACTTTTGGCTCAATCTGTGATCCACTATATATTTTTGTTTCCAGAAGTCCCAATATATGTGTCTGTGTGATTTTTGTCCAGTCTCTAAGTTGATGTAGTTTGTTTGCCGAGTTCAAACCCTGCACATTAAAAGCTGTTATTTTGACTTTCATTATGGTTGTATTTTGGGATTGTTCACATTTTAAAATATGTTAGTGGCTGGTTTTCATTATATGAGCTGTATATTGTTGGAGTTTTATTGGTTGCTTAGCTAGAAGTGATGTCCATTGGTGACCATGCAGTGTTGTACTCTTCTGTTTGTGAGTTGTTGTCCTCTTCTGTTTGTGAGTTGTTGTCCTCTTCTGTTTTGGGTTTTTTGTTTTTGCTTCTTTTTCGGTGACCTGGCTCTTTTTTTTCTATTGTACTTATTTCAACTTGTGGAAGGCATGGCATGATTGCTTCCATGATATCTGTTGATGTGTTATTTTTTATTGTGTGTGTGTGATGTTTGTTCTATTGGTACTTTGTGTTTCACTGTAAGTGCTTTGTGATATTTCAATTGGGTTAATATTTGAATTATTCATGCGTTGTTTGTTTTGACGGTTACTTGTGTTATTTTGGGTTGCTTGTGTGACATTTGGATTTAAGCGCTGCATTCTGTTTGGTTCATTTATACTGTTGTCTTGGTTTTTTGTAGTTTGATCTTCTTCAGATGAAGAAGTTGTTTGCATCTGGTTATTCATATCTGAATTTATGCAAGTGTGACTTATATCTTCAGTTGGTGTGTGGTTTAGCTGATTATTTGTCTGCTGTGATTGTAGACTCTTTCTGTTATTGCATTGTTTTTTCAGATGGTCACTGTTTAGTTCATCAATGTTTTGTTTTCCTCATTCGAATTTTGATTAATGAGAGGGAGTGAGATTGTTTCTTCAGGTGGAGAAGTTGTTTGCATATTGTTGTAAATATTTGGATTTATGCTATCATTATATATATGGTTGCTGTCTTCAGTATGTATTTGGATGGGCACTTCATTTGTTTTTTGTGATTGTCGATTCTTTTTGGTGTCACATTACGTTGCCAAGTGGCCTCACTTCCCGCATGGGTAACATATGGATTTAAGCCCTCTTATGAAGAGGCGCAGCATGGCTTCCTGATCTGAAAATTGTGTAGGAATATTGTTTGGATCTATTTCTGGATGCAATCTCAGCTTGAAGTCAAAGCTGTTGCTGTATACAAGCACTGGTGTATCTTTCAGATAAATTGGGTTGAATGCTATGACTTATCCAAATGGCTGCATCATTTTCTGAAAGATTTTGATGTCATATCCAAGGTATGCATTCTTGATTATGCCAGTAATCTGGTTATGTTGATCTGGATCTAGAAAGATTTTGATGTCATATCCAAGGTATGCATTCTTGATTATGCCAGTAATCTGGTTATGTTGATCTGGATCTACTGCAATGAGTGCATAGTTATCTAAAGTTTTAATGGTGGTTTGAAATCGGGTTTTTTGGCTTTCTTGATGAAATTTGAGGATTAAATATCGTGAGTTAGGATGATCAGCAATCCTTAGTATGCTATCCCAAAGTCCATGTAGTGTTATTGCTTCATAAAGTAAACTTCTAGGAAATTTAAATAACAAAGGCAAAACTCCCCATACAGTAGTGCCACCCTGTATCAAACAGAGATGGTGATCATGTGATGTTAAATTTATATAGCGATAAATTTGCATCTGTAGCTGATAATATTATTGAACGAGAAGAAAAAAAATCTTTTGAATGACGTATGAAGGCCACGTGGGATCGTATTATTAAACTGTTCACATATTATTTTCAAATCATCATTATTCCACTGAGCGGTAGGGGGGCATTGATTTTCTTGCATTTGTATATCTAGCTGCAAAATATCATTAGTATTTATTTTTCAGAAGCGATGGAAAACTTTATTTTTTTATAAAATTGGAACTTGATTGTGTTCTTTTTGTTGTAAATTATTTTTTTCAGAAAAAAAATTATTTTCCTGTAAATTATTTTTAGCAATGTTGGCATATGTTTTTGCTTCACCTGTAATGTGCATAGGCTTGGATAGTATATTGTTGCCGTTCTGCTGGTCACATGACCGGGGGTCACCATTGTAATGTTTTTTACGTTGAGCAATGAATATTATTTTAAAAAAAACAACTCATAAAAATATATATTTAGTTAAAACACAAATTAATTTGGATTGTCCAATACTTACTGTTCATATATATATATATATATGACTGCAAGTCAAAGATGTGTTGGTTTCAGTGTTTTTTTTTTGGTTAAAATCCTATCTCTGTAAACAATGATCAGTTAAAATCATCATTTGCTGCAAGACCCCTATTATTATTATTATTATTATTATTATTATTATTATTATTATTATTATTATTATTATTATTATTATTATTATTATTATTATTATTATTATTATTATTATTATTATTATTATTATTATTATTATTATTATTATTATTATTATTATTATTATTATTATTATTATTATTATTATTTACTTTAAACATATGGTTTTAGACATTAGAAGTAATATGTAATTTTTTTTTTTCAATTAGTATAAGGCACCTATTTTTTTCATTAATTATATGGCATATAAAAAATGGTTAGTTGGGACTAGTTGGCAAAGCTAGTTTTGATCAAAATAAATATTACAAAACATTTACACATTTTTAAATAATCAAATGCAGCATTGATATAAAAAATGTAATATGAAAATGGTATAACAGATTAATAAACTGTGATTTAAAAGAATTGATAATAATTATCTAAAAGAAATGAAGTATGAATTTATTACATTGTTTTAGATCTGTATATAGAAAAAAACATTCAGAGAAAAATATTTGAAGATTGAGCCTTATGATGCAATAGTATAATAATTATATACTAACTTTATATTGCATAAGGAGAATATATGTTTAAAATGGTGATTGATTTGAATATTGCTATTATGATAAGTCTTGTATTAGGTTTTTGTTAACTTATTGTTAAGTCTACTTTTGATTTTGTAAAACTTTTAAATTTTATTTGAACAGACATGATTATATTATGCCTCATTTGATATAAATGAGTTATATGGTTAATTAATTCATTTTTAATAATGTAAACATTTTTTTAAAATCTTTTATTGAGATGTGGTGTAAAGAAATATAAATCAAATTGCACGATTGATGTACCGGAATCGATTAATTAGAATACAGCATGCTACTCAAATGCATTCTTTTGAAAGAAAATGAACTGATCAATGATTATGATGGTAAGCCATTTTGTGCCTTTTGTTTGGTATTAGAGACTAAACATTGTGATATTATTTATAGACGATATGTTGATGATATTTATGTATATGTTTCAAGAATATTGACAGAAAGTATTTAAATGATTAAATGAAAATTTAGATTTACACTAGATGATTGAATGTGAAAATGAACAATGTTTAACATATTTATATCTAAGGGATTTTAATAAATTGTATCAATTCGATTACAAAATAATTATATACCCGTTGAATGTAAATAAATTTATAGAACCGTTATGATGCATTCCCTTCAAATATAATCTTTCGTGATTTAAATGTTTTTATACTATAATTATTACTTATCAAAATGTAAATCCTAGAAAGCAGAATATATTTTAAAGATTTAAAATTATAGATAATATTGAGAATTTGTTATATAAACATTTTAAATTGTTTTATAAAAGTAAAATTAAAATATAATAAAATTAAAATTAGTAAGGCCTAGATTTTGTTGCCTTGAGTTTTTAAATTCTAGTCAAAATTGAAAAAGTGGTTTGCAAAGATTTTGATATTAAATTTCAGTCTCCTCTGTTTTATTATTAATAGATTGATAAATAATATTAAGGATA
Source organism: Epiperipatus broadwayi (assembly GCA_028023455.1). Lineage (NCBI taxonomy): Eukaryota > Metazoa > Onychophora > Udeonychophora > Euonychophora > Peripatidae > Epiperipatus > Epiperipatus broadwayi. The sequence goes on from JAQFVV010006335.1 coordinate 3,173,214, forward strand.
AAATAAAATCCAGCTGATAACTGTGTATACTGTATTAAATGTTTGGAACCTGATGGTTCAGCCATTTACTACAGTGACACTAAGGTTTGTTTATTTATTCATCTAAGACAGCATATTTGTCAATATTAAAAAATTAATTCTACTTCTTAATTTAATTCTGCACTTTATTCATCATGAGATTGTCTTGGGCGTAATATTTTAGCTCCAAAAAATTAGAATTCTACATAACAAATCAAATTATAGTAGAAGAAAAATTAAGGGAGTTAATTCTAAAAAAAAAAAATTAAATTTTAAACTTACAGTATCACATGAGCGTGGTCTGAAATTTTGAGATTAAATAATGTGGGTTTGTTTTTAATTTTGGTCATAGATTGCTTACTCTAGTCTACTGCAATAAATGTGTATCCAACTATTAATATTTTATAGTACAATTATACTTTTAAACATTTTGATATATGTGTTTTATTATATGCAATTTTTTTTTTGTTTTGTATCACTGATTATTTTCCCCTAACTCTATCTTATCAAAACAATTTAGTTACACGCGTGCGCGCACTTACGCACGCACGTCACATACACATATCCGAAGGAAATCATAAAACGCGCACTTACGCACGCACGTCACATACACATATCCGAAGGAAATCATAAAATGTTATAATGTTGATAAAATTAAAATGTTAAATTACAAATATAATCTATTTTTAAATATATAATTTTTCTTCAGGGATTTTCAATTTTAGAGAAAGTGGTCATTTTATAAAAAGATATGGATGATTGAGAGCTATTAGACATATAAACGTAATAAACGCAACATAAAACTGTTTTTCTTATAAGTTTATTGCATCTATTAATCTGATAGTTTAAATCATCCACTTTATCGCATAAAATGATTGCTCTCTTCCTCTGCTAAAGTAAATCCCTGAAGAAAAATCATATAATTGAAAACAACTGAATTATTAGTTATTTAACAAATGTGATTCTAATTGGATTACAACAGCTTCATGGTCTTTTATGCTCCACAGTTTTATATCAAATTTAATATTTCTATGTAGGTTAAGATAGTGCACAACATTATATATATATATATATAATAAAATGAATTTTAGTGTCTCTTATCATGTATAGATCTCACATAAAAAGTGCTTAATTTGCTTTGTTCATCATATCTATTCAAGAGCAGTTATTATTATATACACTGCTTATATAAGTTTTATTTCCCTTGTCCAAATATTCATTTAAACACACACACATACAAATATATTCTTAAAATGAATAGAAATCAGTTCCTAACTTTGTGTGCAAAAAATAATATCTTAAAGTGTATCAAACTGTCACCATTAAAGAAGACATTTAGGTTATTGATACTTGTATCTCATCCTAAGAAAGATGTGTCACAAAATACATGATATTATGAGAGGATTGTCTGAATTTCTACTCTGGTTAAAAATTGTATTACAATGTAGTTGTGATGACTGAAGCACTGATAAAAGAGAAAAGAATTTTAAATATTTTTCTACAATGTATTGATTGTCCATTCTTCTCTAAGATATTGAAAGTTGATAGAAGCCAATCCCTATATGTAATAAAGTCTTGGAGAATTAAATAATGGTAAATATATGTTTTTAGATAAAGATCCAGGTAATTTGATTAAAAGAAAATTGATAGATATTATGAAGAAAATGGTTAATTTAAAATTTTTAATAGAGTAGATTATTTAAAATGCTATCCTAATGATTATACATCAGTTAATATGTTTGTGAATATTAAAACTCATAAAGATGGTTTTCCTTTAGGATTTATTTTTGATTTTACAGGTAGTGTTGTAGAGGATATTTCTAGATTCTTGAATAATATTTTAAAACAATTTGTTGATTTTGGTCATTATACAGTTTCTTCTTCTTTTGAGGCTTTTGATAAGATTAATAATTTTAAAATGGAAAGTAATTTGGGTATTTGGCAGTTTAGATATTGAAAATATGTATCAGTCTGTTAATAGGTTAAGCAGTATTGATATTCTTATGTCTGTATTGATTAAGAAAGGTTCTATATCAAAAAATAAAATTAAAGTGATTAAAGATTTGCTTTTGTTATTGGAAGATTCTATGTATTTTACTTATAGAGGTAATTTTTATAAGATTAAGGAAGGATGGATAATAGGTTATATTATTTCTCCTTTAGTATGTTCAGTTTATATTAGTTTTATGGAAGAGGAAATTATTATTAAAAATAATTGTTTATATGTAAAGTTATTTGTCAGATATGTTGATGATTGTTTATTTGTAGTTGAGAATGATAAATTGAAAGAATTTGTAAATGAATTTAATTGTTTTGATCCTTCTATAAAATTTGTGTTAGAAGGAGGGGGTTAGATTTTAGTAAATTAAAATTTTTAGATCTTTTGGTGATTAGAAATGTAGAAACTAATTGTTTACTGTGCAGTCATTTTGTTAAAAGTAAAGAATTAATATCTATAATTAAACCTGATAGCTATCAGTCTGTATCTCATAAAGTAACTGCTTTAGGGAATTATTGTCATAGGAATATTAAATTAAATAATTCTAATGGGGTGGCTTTGTTTCAGAAATATCAATTTTATAAAGATTACTTGAGGGTTGGTTACTCTGATAAATTTGTTAAAAGTATTTTATTTAATAGTAATATTTGTAAGGATGTAAAGGTAAAAGAAAAATATGATTTTATTTCTTTGCCATATAAATGGTCTTCTTATAAAATTGTATGTAGAAATAGTAAATTGTTTGGAAATAAGAAAATTGCTTGGAAAAGGGGTGTTACATTGAATAATTTATTAAATAACACAAAAGAGATTTTTGATAGAAAGATTATTCCTGGTGTAGTATATTTTATTCCTTGTTTATTTTGTAAGAAGGTTTACATAGGTCAGAGTAGTTTGAGTTTAAATGAAAGAATAAAGGTTCATAAAATAGACTTAAAAATAGATATCTTAGTTCTGTTTTGTATGTCCATGAAAAAGATACAGGCCACACTATTGATTTTGATGAAGCTAAGGTTGTCTTCTTTGAGAGAAATGAAATCAAAAGAAGAATTAAAGAATCTTTATTATTGAAAATTTATTATTCTAATGCAATTAACTTATTTAAGAGTTCTTTTAATATTAAGGGTGGATGGGAAGTGAATGGATTTGTGGGTAAGGTTTAATATTATATATATATATATATATATATATATATATATATATATATATATATATATATATATATATATATATATATATATATTATGTAGTTTTAGTAGTTCTTTACATTTGAGAAGTCTGCTTGTAGCAGTGAAACCTTTGGTAGTGTTTTAGTATTATTTTTATACTGGTCTGGTTGAATTTTGGATTTGGTGTAATGTTAATTATATATTGACTAGTTTAGCTTTAAGCCTGTAATGTTTATATATATATATATATATATATATATATATATATTTATATATATATATATATTTATATATATATATATACCTATATATATGAATATTAAATGCAAATCTATTTATTTATTAAACTTTATGAGGAATTGTAATGAGATATTATTTTATATAGCACTATGTTTTTATAAACTGTAATAGTAATATTCAGCGATTAAGCTATTGCACATGCTCTTTGAAGATTTTAAATTACAAATGTACTCTCATTTTCCAAACACAAGCAAAGTCTTTTTTGAAAAGAAAGGATGAATCCAACTATCTTTTTCTATGGGAAAATCTTAAGCATTTTGAAATGAGAGCATGAAGATATTAAGAAATCACTTTAAATTACATTTACTATGCCAGAATGAATGATGCTTGAAAAATCATTACAATTTATCATAAGTCATTCTTAGTTGAAATTAAATATATTATAACAGTTGGTGTGAATAGAAGATCCAGTCTTACTGTATCTGCCATACAGAACACCACCAGGCCATTTGAACCTGGAAAATTTATATAGTAGGCAGATACATAAGTTAAAGATTCACATTTCACATGTTTTATTCCGACCATCAGCCCATGCCACTAGCTCAGTGAGATGCAGAGATTTATAAAATATAAATTCTTATCTAAAAATATTTTCCATATAAAAAAAATAAGAAGCCATTGCCAGTAATAACACACACAAACATTTTATTAGACATATATAAGATTTAGAATTATTATTTTAGTCTAACTTTTACTTTAGCATTTAATTTACATTTTTAACTTTTTATATTAGAATTTAATTTACATTTTAACTTTTATTTTATAAGTTTCACAGATGAATTTAATATTTTATTAAAGTGTCAAATATGAATAGACTACATAGATGGCATTTGAAAAGAAAATATTCTATCCCTAATTTAACCTTAGGCCAAACGTTTGCAGTCAAACCAATGCCAATCTATCTGATATATCGATGTATTCAATGCAGCATGAATATGACAGCACAATACCATACTGTCAGGAATGCACATTTGAGCAGCATGATTATAGAGGGAAAAAATGTCTCTCATCCAGTACAGGAATGTTACATCAGTCTGGCGATAAGAACAATAAAAAAACTCCATAGGAAAGGATTGCAGTCCTTTTTGCTGATTTACAATCCCATTCCATAAGCAAAGGGGTGATCAATGCAGCAGGAAATACCATCTGTCTCTGATGGTCAATAAGAAATAGGCTTATTTCACCCAAGTACAGTGTATCATGTGATTCTGCATGTAGCAGACCTCATACTATATTTACTAATTACACCAATATATCCAATTGATTAACCCAATTTAACTATGAAACAAATAACCTAAGATTTACCCTCCCTTAAACTAACATAACTTTATGAATCTATGCAGCCATCCATGCCCATCTTAAATTTATTTTTTATTAAAAGTTGTTTAACAAAAAAAAATCATAACAAAAACTTAAAAGAATGGAAAAATAAATTAATGGAAATGATTTAACAAACAAATAATACATTCAATAAAAATAATTAATAAATAATTTAGTTTGGTCAGATAGGAAATATTATTGATATAATTTAGATACTGGGAAAGTTTTATACTTAATGTTCATGAATATCTAAAGTTCTTACTGTTTTAAAAAGTCAATATTTTCTAGTTGCTTGTAATTTGAAACATGATTTCCCACGCCATCCTGAACAGATTGATATCCAATTAGCTGTTGGTCCTTTATGGTAGCTGGTATTTTTCTGTGCCCTGATGTCCTGTGGTCTGCAATTTAGAAAAATGATTGGTCATTTCTTTCTTTTTTTTTTTTAGTAAAACTGAAGGGATTGAAGAGTGTGTCTTTTCAATCCTTTCACCTTCAACTCTCTCTGCACTAACATATATAGTGCACCTCTCCTGTCATATCTTTATCTTCTCTTTTTTTATTTCCAAACTTTTCCTTTTATTGTAAACTTTTGGATCCAGTGGACATTACGTCATGACGAAGATGATCTTTTCATTGAGATCTGTTTCCTGAGGGATTTCTTTTATTGGCTATTAGTTTTTATTGTTTTTTCTCTCCTATCTGACCTTTACTTATACATTTTGAAATGCCCAAGGGCTAGCTTACTTTAACTAATTAAAATAATCATTTCCATTTTACAATAGCATTAATTAATTTATTGTACTTTTTTTTTTCCTTTAAATCTTTAAAGTTTTTTTTTCTTAATATTTATTTTAAAACTTTTTCTTTTTTTAATAAAGTTTTCTTCTAATAATTTTTCATCTGTGCGATTTTTATATATATAAAGTTTCAAGGACTTTTAACTTTCAATTTTTTATTTCTTAAAAAAAGTTTTTAATGTGAACTTTTATTTTTAATGTTTAATTTTTAAAATAAATAATGTAATGGCATGTGTGCCCGTTACAATATGTAATGAGATATTATTTTATATAGCCATATATTTTTATAAACTGTAATAGTAATATTCAGTGATTAAGCTAATGTACAAGTGCTTTGAAGATTTTAAATTATGAATGAATACTCTCACTTTCCAACACAATATAAAGTTGTTTTGAAAAGATATGATGAATCCATCTATCTTTTCAACCGAAACATTTTGTAAATTGTAAACATTTCTCAAGCATCATTCATTCAGGCATAGTAAATGTAATTTAAAGTGATTGCTTAATATCTTCATGCTCTCATTTCTAAAGATTTAAGATTTGCCCATACATAAACATTTGGGTTGAAAAGATAGATGGATTCATCCTATCTTTTCAAAAAAACTTTACCTTGTGTTTGGAAAGTGAGAGTATTCATTTATAATATAAAATATTCAAAACACATGTGCAATAGATTAATTGCTGAATATTACTATTACAGTTTATAAAAATATAGTGCTATATAAAATAATATCTCATTACATATGTTTAATTTCAACTAAAAATGATGTATCATAAATTGTAAATATTTCTCAAGTGTCATTCATTCAGGCATAATAAATGTAATTTAAAGTGATTGCTTAATATCTTCATGCTCTCATTTCCAAATACTTAAGATTTTCCCATACATAAATGTTTGGGTCAAAAAAATAGATTGATTCATCCTATCTTTTCAAAAAAGATTTTATCTTGTGTTTGGAAAGTGAGAGTATTCATTTATAATTTAAAATCTTTAAAGTGCATATGCATTAGCTTAATCACTGAATATTACTGTCTGTAAACAATTAAAAATGATAATATTAATAGTAAAACTTATAAACATTCTAATGCAGCAATATTACTTTATGAATATTAATATTTCCTTGTTGGATGAGCCAAATATGAAGGAAACTATTATAATAATAAATAAAAGATATAAATAATAGTATAAATAATATTACTTTTCATGCTAGACAACTAATATCATGAATGGTATTGATTAACAGTAAATGCCCTCAGATTACATAATCCCAGATGTACTGAAAATATTATAACCTAGCAGTGCTAATTGACCTGCAAAATAAATGTATTACATATTTGACCAACTACCTGGAATAAACATAATTATGAACAAAGTGATTTCCTCTATTCATACACTATATATCTGGACAATCTAAATGTGTTAAGTAAATGCCATACTCAAGCAATTTCAAATATAAGAAATAAATAATTTGATCACAATGGACTTTATAATAGTTTATATCAATATATACTATGGATTCATAAATTTATAAATGAATCCTCTTGACTGGGAAATAAATAAAATGTGTTAACTGCTTCATGGGAAAGTGAAATATCACCTGTAATATACTACAGTATAAGATAAGATATTTATATAATGGTTCCTGCAGTAGTAAATCAAAAACATCTATTGCTAATAACAACAACATAAATTTATTAAGATAGACATTAATTTATATGTGGTTGTTAGAACAAATAATAATTTATAACAGCAATTATCATACTAAAATATGCATTTATAATTCATTTATAGTTTACTCTCTTTATAATACAATTAAATGTGACATACATTTTTATAATTAAACTTATTAATACATATAGTCAAAAAAGTGTTGACTATAAATTCTTTTATTCAAGTAAAAAATAAAATATATAGATAAAATTTCATATTTATGTTTTAATTGACCTTTTACTTTTTTATTTGATTATTATTTTTTAATTATCTAAATTATCAGATAACAAAACAGACTGCATTGTAATCAACATTATTAATTTTAGAAGAAAGATTTTATAAATATTTATAAATATTATTTTTATAACTTCAACTATGATTAATAAAAAAGATTTTTTAAGTATCTCTAAATATTATTACACATTCACTTTAACTTTATTATCTTGCAGTATTTCGTTTGGCATCTTCATACTAGCACACATATAGTTATGTTTCTATGAGCATTTTCCTTTGTCAGAATTACAATATAGATTTTGCAGTCTTAAATTTAATCGTGATCAGTATTATAGCATTTTATTGTTAATCCCATTTAATAAATCATAGACATTGAATGGATAAAACTCCTGTTCCTTCCTTCCATGGTTTTCTACTCACAATATATATTTTTGCTGCAAGTCTGGAATCTCTTTATAAGATAAGATAATGTTAAAACATAAAAAAACTTTTAAAGCAAAGTAAGCATGTGCAATGCCTTCAGAAGATAATTTATTCTGACTCTATAGTAACATTAAACAATACAGTTTAGATTTCAGGCATGTTTATTGTCATTTAATAATAATGTAAACAAAAAAAATTATCTTTAATTTTAATAAATATTTGGAAACCAGGCACTCTTCACAAACCTGGGAGCTTTAATTGTAAGTATAGGGTTTGAACTCAGATTTTCAAGCATCCAACTATCCACACTATTTTATGTAATTGATACACATGACCACACACATGTAGAAAAAATAAATAATCACTAATATATGTATTTCATGCTAAACCAGCACTCATAATCTGGACCAATTGATGAGTGCTGGTTTATCATGAAATACGGATATTGGTGATTATTTATCTTTGCTACATGTGTGTGGTCATGTGTATCAGTTGCATAAGATAGTGTGGGTAGTTGAATGATGCTTGAAAATCTGAGTTCAAACCCCTATACTTTAATTTTAATAAATAAATGACATTTATTTTTCATCTATTTAAAAACATATTTTTATTAAACATTTAACCTTGAATTGATCTCTATATTTAGCAATTTATAAACTCTAGAAAATGGACAAAATTAAAATGTCTCTATATCACAATATATAAATTTTAACAGTCTACCCGTGATCCTATTTTAAGAATTTGATTGAGAATAGGTTATTAACCAAGCTTCAAGTAGGTACATTTATGAGCATGGAACAAGTCCTATCTCAAGTGCCAATCTTACTAATTAATAAGAATTGTACCCCTTGAAAACAAAAGAAAAGGTTCCAGTGGACCTGCTTTGGGTACCTTATCCAGACTAGCTGTCTCAAAGTCTGGGAGACAATGTCTATCGGGAGAATGAAGCCAATGTTATTTTACAAAAAAATGACATTAAATATTTTATAAATTTCCCTATCTGCCCTATGAATCTTATTATTTTATTTCTTTTAGAGATATACAGTAATGAATATAAGTAAGCTTTTATGAATAATAACCCTGAAATTATAAAAATCTCATAATTCAAATAAATATACAAGTTATAACTTAAAATTCTAATATTTATTAATATGTGTACATACTAATAACTCAATCATATGACCCAGTCATTCTGATATATATAATATCAGTATACACATTCATGAAAAAATGCAATTATGCGTCAGAAATACAATCTATTTTTTATAATTCTTTCTTTAAGTTGGACCAAAATGCATATTTCTTAATTTATTGTTATATGTTCACTTAATATAGAGAGAGAAAGTCGAAGATACCTCATTTGAGAGCAAATGTTTGTGTGTTTAAGGCTGATAATCTGTAAGCTTATAGTATTATAATGGCGATTATTTTAGTGAGAGTGACCTCGTTCTGAAAGATGATGAAAGATTCCATAACATTTACACATATGATAATTCATTCTAGAGGTGTTTGTTAGGTAGATGACTGTAAAATTGAAGGCATGAAAGTTCTTGTTGTTTGGAGCTTCATGATCACTTCACTTGCTTGAAATAGATGGCAAAATCTCCATAGTCAAAGATCATCATGGTAGGCAGGTCACAAACAGGTACACACTGGCTGATTTAATGAATCCACATGGTTCTTTTACCCCTGCATTTTGAGGGAGTCCATTCTTATTAATTTTTATTAATTAATCAAACCAGTTTATGAAAATTTTCTTTTCATACTTCTTTCTCTCTAATGGTCACTTTTTCGAATTACTACAATATCAAATATATATATAGTTTTTTTCTTTAAACTCTCTTTCACCTCACTTTTTTTATCTATATGTAGTGTTTTGTAAAATGGCAGACATGTTTGTGCACTCCAGAAAAAACTAGAATTTATTCGTAAGGCTGTTTTTAGATCGCGCTCTGATAGCTGAGGAATTTAATTAGTGCATTGACGTAATGGCGATCGACAATTCCTAAAGATATTTGCTAATTACAAATGTTTCTAGATAAGAGACATTACCTTATTGGTCAGTGCATTGATTGATGATTGCAGTTGTCAGAGAGCGATAAGAAGACTGGGTAACATCGAGCAGTGTAACATAGAGAACAGTAGAGAGCAGTCAAGCAGTACTGAGTAAGCAGTATTTAAGTAGAGATGTCTTGCATCAGTGCTGGTGGTTAATGATCAGCACCCAGTGGAAATGTAGTTCACAGGTGTAGCCGAAAGAGACCGCAGTGGAGATATTGAGAGCATTCATTGGAGAGCTTCATTGCAGACCAATTCGTTTGGAGAGCTTCATGGCAGACCAATTCGTTGGAAAGCATTCATTGCAGACCAATTCAGTGGAAAGATTGCAGACCAATTCATTGGAGAGCTTCATTGCAGACCAATTTGTTGTGAGCATTCATTGCAGACCAATTTGTTGGAGAGCTTCATTGCAGACCGATTTGTTGGAGAGCACTCATTGGAAAAGAACAGCATGGGAATTGTATAACGTTATTTGCTGACCGCACAGCATGACTTGCAGATATAACATTGGCAGTCATAAGTGAGGATTTAACATTGGCACAGTCGCATTTGGAACCTGGTAGTAGCGAATATGTTGAACTACAAGTTTAGCTGTAGATGGAGAAACTGGGTGAAAATGTCAATCCCAATTAGTAACAACAGAAGTGAAAAGTTTGAAAATAAAACACTTGCACAGTCACCATTGAAGGTTACCGGTGAAAAAGTTTCAGCAGCAGAATTAAATCGTACATTTCTAGTGAAATTACAGGAAAGTAGAAATAGCAACAAGGGTTTTTCTGGAGTGGAGGCAGGTGTGTAGTGTTTTGTAAAATGGCAGACATGTTTGTGCACTCCAGAAAAAACTAGAATTTATTTGTAAGGCTGTTTTTAGATTGCGCTCTGATAGTTGAGGAATTTAATTAGTGCATTGACGTAATGGCAATCGACAATTCCTAGAGATATTTGCTAATTACAAATGTTTCTAGATAAGAGACATTACCTTATTGGTCAGTGCATTGCTTGATCATTGCAGTTGTCAGAGAGCGATAAAAAGACTGGGTAACATCGAGCAGTGTAACCTAGAGAGCAGTCAAGCAGTACTGAGTAAGCAGTATTTAAGTAGAGATATCTCACATCAGTGCTGGTGGTTAATGATCAGCACCTAGTGGAAATGTAGTTCACAGGTGTAGCTGAAAAAGACCACAGCGGATATATTGAGAGCATTCGTTGGAGAGCTTCGTTGCAGACCAATTCGTTTGGAGAGCTTCGTGGCAGACCAATTCATTGGAGAGCTGTGTTGGAGAGCATTCATTGCAGACCAATTCATTGGAGAGCTTCATTGCAGACTGATTCATTGGAGAGCACTCGTTGGAAAAGAACAGCATGGGAATTGTATAATGTTATTTGCTGACCACACAGTATGACTTGCAGATATAACATTTGCAGTCGTAAGTGTGGATTTAGCACTATACATATGCCGATGACCATTAGCTTAGGAATGCTTTTAGCTTCCATTGTTTCAAAATACTAAATTGGCCAGTTTTTTGAATTCCGATGACAAGTATCATTAACAGAAATCGCCCATAGCATAACTTGCAATTTCTTTTTATTACTCTCCAGCCTTATATTTTAATTTGCTTTCATAAGAAAATGTGCTACTAATTTCATTATTTAAATAACTATAACTTACAATATTAATAAACAACAAAAATATAAAAATACAACTCCGCACATAATTGCTCCTCTTCATCTTCACATACAAATCATCTGTTAGTAATTAATTCTACACAACATCACAACACATGTAATAAATATATATGTATATGTTTATACCTTTAAATGGTTAATGTATTTCACTCACACTCTTTTGTAACATGGTTTGAATGTATATCTATAAATTTTCTTGCATCTATTAATTTAATCCATAATAACAATATAATAAACACTCTTTTGTAATTATTATTGCCTTTTACTTCTTTTAGTACCTGTATTCAAACCCAGCTAGTTACAATATATTACCTTTGATTATATTAAGACAAAGAAAAATCACTCAAGCTCCATTGTTTTACTATTAATTAAATTTTGCTTTTATCTTTTCTAAAATCTTAATGCAGAATGTTAAAAGTAATTATGTTCACTTTAAAGATTACAAACCTAAAACTATAAACAAGTTAATGGATTTTGTAGGGGGACTCAAAGAATAAATATAAAAACCTTGAAATTTAACACTTAAGTTCACTCTCTTAATAAATGAAACACTTTCTGATGGGAGATATGCCTATTTTAAAAAAGAAAATAAATGCTAGAAAGACACCAATTTGGGATCTTCCTATGGGAGACTGGACTATTAGAATAGAAGAGCTCAAGACCAACAGCTTTCCAAAAAATATTGAAGAACAGTCTGCCTAAAGAAATAACAATACCACTATATACCTACCAAATGATTCAGCCATTATATGATTGGAAATATTTATTCCCATAGAACTCTTTAAAAATAAATCTAAGATTAAATGACTCATAAAGTTTCTCAAGCTAGCTATATTACTGAACATTCATAAATTGTAACATCTAAATGTTTTCTCAATAAATTAGACTAATCTAAGTAATATAAATTTAATATAACTTTTAAATTAATAATAATAACTGTAACAATCTTGCATACTAAATAAATAAATATAATGTAATAATTTTTCTAATAATAATAACTGTATCCAGTTATTATATCTATACTTTCCTTTCTAATCTGTGGTCATGCCTATTCTCTTTTACTTTTATTTCATTTATTTCATTGACATTTATGATATGCCATAATTCAAAATAGAGATTAATAATATTAGTAATTTTAGAGAGAAGATTAGGAGTTCTCATGTAATGTATTTATACTGCTTCTTTAACAAACATAAATCTCTGTTTTGATATCTATTCTTATATATGTATATTTAGTTAAACTACTATTAGCTTATTGTTAAGGTTTGCATGTTAATGAATTATGAATAGTTGAATAATCACAAAAATGGTATTATAAAATCATATTAAAAATAATTAATTAAACACCAAATATGCTTTTCTCCTACTTAGTTTATTACATAAGCTATCCAGATTTAATCTTTAAACTAGATTACTTCAATAAAATCCTTCTTACCATGTTTTAAGTACACTAATTAGCAAACCAAAATAAAGTAGTTTTGCATAACCCAACTAAAGTATTTAGCTGCACTAGCTTAATTGTAATATTAATATTATTTTAGTAAGCACTGCAAACGTGTTCTTACAAAGCAGACATGTGCAATATGCCTTGCTATGTTTCTTTCTAAATAGGCTTATGGTAAAATGCCATCCCATAATTTTAATTTGGACAGCCTCTCTAGAACTGGAACATGAGTGTCCAGAGACTAATATGTAAAGCTGCTCTGTTCTTCTGAACTAATGTTCATATTCTATTAGCAAGTATTACAGCCCATGGGAAGTGAGCACTTGGTATTGAATCCTATGACTAATTACACATTCGTCCCACAAATTTTGTTTAGTCAATTTAGTGTTATGGTGTCCAAAGCTTGGCTACAATCACCAGTTCATCACTCCATATTGTAATTCAGTTCAGCATTGATCTGAAAACCATGGTGGTCTAGTTTATATAAATAATCTGTGTAAGGAGCACTTTTATTGCTCATTATGTGTAAGGTAATGAGAATAAATTATGTTGGTTATCATTCTTGTACGATTTAATTTCTATAGCAAACCTATAATAAATGGTATACTATATACTGGCATGATTATGAACCACAGATAGTAAATTGTAATTAACTTAAATGATTAGAAGTGCATCCTAATATTCCCAATCCACTTCTATTTAATTAAAGATATTAAACTTGTAGTAATGTTCCATGTGTTATTCACAATCCATCCCAAATTTTATCCAAGTCTATTTCATTTTAGTATTAATTATTAATATATGCATTGTTTGATTAAGCCATATTGGTGTGTGTTTATTTAGTTAATTGCTAATTTATTGATTGTTCCCTGAGACTCATATTCCACCCTGTTTACTGCTTACTCACAAATTAAATGATACTGACTGTACCCTCATATATGCAATTTATAAGGTGGGAAATCACAGAGCATTGGTGAAGGAACTGAGGTTCAATTGATTTGAGTCTCAACCCCTCATCTAGATTAGGTTTGAGATAATTTTTCAGAAATCTGGATTTTGTTGTGTGAATGTGAAAATATGACCATTAAATATGTTTGTTTTTCCTGCAGATAGCATGCCAACATGGAGACCCAATGATTACTATTCATGACCTTATCAGCCTATATATTTTCTCTTCAAATATAATGTGTGCACATAATAATTTTATATAAAATATATAACAAAATTTTCCCAGAGATGAGGTTTGTAGATTGTTTTGTCAATGCAAATTTGATATCAATGCACAAATATGGCTTGATAACAATTTATAATTCTAAATGCATATTGTAAATATTGAAGTTTATTATCATTATCAATTTTATATGTATGTTTCCCCAACTGATAACTCTGCCCAAGGATGATTCAAAGAGAATTAGAACCATCCTCATATAAATTTCTTATCAGACAGAGAAATTCAAAAGATCATTATTGTAATAAAATTTTTACTTGTGCATTTTAAAGATTTGGATTGGAATGTGAGAACACTAAGTAAATTGGGAAAAATTATATATACATGCTCTTGAAGTCAAAATTTTATAAATAACACAAAACAAGCAATCATAGATTAATATTTTTTTCTATTGATTCTGCAGATGTACAAGGGACTGAGACATTTGGTAAGAAACTTTTCTTTTGTTATTAATTGTTTACAATAAATTATATGCTGATTAGTGGCAAAAGTAAATAGGACACTAGGTGCAAAGAAAGTTGAGCAAGAGATACATTAAAATGGCAGAATAGAAGCAACTTTATAGACCATTCTTCCTGTTGGGAAAATGGCAAAGGACAGCCAAATTATTAGGATCAAATCACAGTGAGAGAAAATAATTCAGCAAGTAAAGTAATAGCAACAATTTTAGCATAGCCCAGATGTATAGTAGCACAAAAGAAGAGACAGTGGGGGGAAATAAGTAAGCTTAAGAAGGCAAAACCAGAGAAAGGGAACTATGGATAAAGAAAAGTGTTCTAAGTCAGTGAGACAGATAGCTGAAGACCATATTAGTACAGAGGGTGAAGTAGAAAAAAAGTAAGCATGAGCCACTACCTTGAGAGTGAATCCATGGAAAGCCTGGTATATTTTAGGACACTGTTTAAGTGAATATGTGAGCAGAGGCAAAAAAATGAGAGTGTGGACATGAAGGAGATGTCAGCCATGTTCAGAAAGATGGAGGAACCAGAAGCTAGGGATTGAAAGGCACAGGTTGTGGCAGAAGTTAAGGGGAAAAGGGAAAGGAGGATGCATATCTTAAGATAATAAAGGCAAAAGAAGTAATGGAAAACTGATAGAGAGTTTAGAAATAGCCTCCAGGCTCTAGACCAAAAAGAGCAAGGCTGAAGATTGCCAAAAGTGTTATGAGGAGGTGCATGCTAAGTTTCTAGAACACTTGGAGGATCATAGAAAGGAAACCACAGAAACCATCCAGACTCTGAAAGGAGAATTTATACTGACATGAGACAAGATAGCCAAACAATAAAAATTTGTCCAAGTGGCAATATCCCAGATATATGGTGGTCTAGAAGAATATCAAATGTGTCAAACTGAGCAAGACCATCAAGAACTTGCAAGAGTCATATGGGGGGGATGCAAGAACAATTATATGAGTTTAAGAAGAACATCAGACAAGGGAATAAGATAGCTGTGAAAGAGGGGGCAAAAATAATCAGAGATCTTCAGAGGTTGAATGACAAAACATCCTAGGTGGTAGGGGATAGGAAAGTTTTGAAAATTAATTCAGACACTATAAATTGAGTTGAAGTCAGAGAAAAAAATCCAGAATGCCAGTAATAATGACATAGTATGCCCAGAATCAGCAGAAGTATATAACAGAGACAACACAGGACCCATGTTTAATGTCAATTAGGGGGGAAGTAGTCTAGTACAAGAAGCTAAGGACCCAAGGGATAACAACCTTGAAGGAATGAGACTTGCCATATTGAGCCCCATAGAAGAGAGTATCAAATAAGCAACAATTTCAATTAGAGGATGTCCAAGTATTGGAAGTATTGGGGGAGAAGTCTGTGATAGTGTTCCATTGAAACCAACTTCAAATGTCCAAATTTACTTATCCAAATTTATCCAGGTAAAGGCATTCACGAGCAAAATAGGAAGAAAACTGAAAAACTCATATTGAGAGTTTACAAGAACTGTTCCACATTCAGAAAGTGGCTCAGATGGATCAGGTCACCCTCACAACCCACTACTTGAAAGAAGATGCTTAGTCTTGGGGAATGATATTCCAAGAAACCCTTTACTTTTGATTGAAATGCTACTCCTAATAAAGAGATTTTGGTGTAAGGAATGACAGGAGTAGATCTATCACACTGTTCACTGAGAGCAGTATGGCTCAGTTGTTAAGGAAATGCATACATAGTTCTTTATGTGACAAGTAGCTCATTTGAGATCCTTAGCCATGTTTCCTTTTGCAGAAACATGGATAATTAGAGGAATACAGCAGAACATGCTGATCCAAGTACAGCAAATGATGGTAGGATGCTGAACATGAACTATTGATGAAATGGCCAAGTTTTGTATAATGATTGATTATACCCCAGTTTCTATGTAGACCCCAGATAAAATATGCAGAGTAGAAGCTCCTAGATGCCAGGTAGTCATGGTCAGGAAGCATCGTTTCTGATTTCTGGGAGCATAGGTCTGGTAGCCAAACATGAGTTAAGAGGCAGTACCAGAATGAATCCATTAAACTCCATGGGGTATCATATACTTTTCAAGAACTGTGAGTCCATCTGTAGCTTAGAGCATTAGCCAACTCATTCTATAACCCTACCAGGCTGGGAATGATAACTATACAAAAAAAACCAGATTCTATTTGAACTAGATAAAGTTATTTAGGGATCTGATTCCTTTCCCTAGTGTAAATATGTACATATTTTATATTTATATATTCATTAATTTTAATGTGACAGGTATTCAATTTGAAAACTGAATTAAATAAAATTGATTTTTTTGTAATCAGTATTTAATATTGTTTAGTATTGTATTATAACCATTTTATGCATTGGTTACACTGCAAATTCTGGTGAAATAGTTGGGAGTCCAAGAAATTTAAAGTCAACTAGGCAATATTAACATTAAAAGGTCAAAATCTCTAATTAAGTTCTTTAAAAATTTGATTCATGATTCCATACAAAATTATAGATTCTTTTTTTTTCTTTTTTTTTTTCATGAGTTTAGGAATATGAAACAGTATTTATTGACTGGAATCCCATTTTAGAGATAGCATATATTTTGGAAAGTATGATCCCACATGTACCCAGTTTAATTTGTGTTGGGATCAAAAACAGATTTTAAAATAAGTCTAAAATAAATTTTAAGACAAAGCAAAATCACTCAATTTGCACTATTTTACTATTCATTAAATTTTGCTTTTTTCTTTTCTAAAATCTTAATGCAGAATTTTAAAAGCAATAAAACTATGTTAAATTTAAAGATTATAAACTTAAAACTGTAAACAAGTTATTGGATTTTGCAGGGGACATTGAAGAGTTAATATAAAAACCTCTAAAATTTAGCACTGAAGTTCACTGTCTTAATAAATGAAACCCTTGCTAATGGGAGCTACACCCATTGTGTAATTGAAAATGATTGGCTAGAAGCCACCAAACTTGCCACTTACTTTTGGAACATCAGTCTATTAGAATGGAAGAGTTCAAAACCAACAACCTACCAAAGACATTACAGAACAACCTGCCTACAGAAGTAACAGTGCCACTACCTGTTGGACAACTGATTCAGAATAAGATTTGTAATATTTTTTCCCATAGAGCTCTTTAAAAATAAATCTAAAATTAAATTACTTTTAAAGTTTCTCAAGCTAACTATTTTATTAAATGTTTTCTCAATAAATTAAACTAAACTATGTAATATATATTTAATATATCTTTTAAATTAATAATAACTATAACAATATTGCCTACTAAATGGATAAATATAATTTAATAATTCTCCTAAGCATAATAATTGTATTCAGTTACTTTATCAATACTTTCTAATCTGCAGTCATGCTTATTCTCTTTTATTATTATTTCATTTATTTCATTGATATTTATATGTCATAATTCAAAATGGAGATTACAATTATTAGTAATTTTAGAGCAATGATTAGAAGATGTCATGTAATTGATTTATGCTGCTTTTTTAGCAAATATAAATCTCTGTTTTGATATCTATTTTTATATATTTGTATTTAGTTTAGCTACTATGTCTCAGCTTATCATTAAGGTGTGCATGTTAATGAATTATGAATAGTTAAATAATCACAAGAATGATATTATAAAAATATAAATAATTAATTAAACCCCAAATATAATTTTCTCCTTCTTAGTTTATTATATAAGCTATCCAGATTTAATCTTTAAACTAGATTACTTTAATGAAGTCTTTCTTAGCATGTTTTAAGTGTGCTAATTATCCAGCTGGAATGGAATTGTTTTGCAGAATGAAACTAAAGCATTTAGTGCATTACTTTAATTGTAATAATAATATTATTTTAGTAAGAATTATGAATGTGTTCTTACAAAGCACACATGTGCAGTATGGCTTGCAATGTTTCTTTGTAAATGGGCTTGTGGAGAAATGCCTTCTTATTATTTTACTTTGGACAGCTTCTTTAGAACTGGAATATGAGGGTTCAAATACAAATTTGTAAAGCAATTTGTAAAGCTGCTCAAATCTCCTGAACTAAGGTTTATAATCTAACAGCAAGTTTTATGGTCCAAGGGTACCAAGTACTTGGTACTAAATCCTGTGACTTATTACACATTCATCCTACAAATCTTATTTAGTTAATTTAGCATTATAGCATCAAAAGCTCAGCTACAATCACCAGTTTATCACTCCATTATTTATTCAGTTTTGCATTAATCTGAACACCAAGTCTAGTTTTTATGAATAATCTGCATAGGGAAGACATTAATTGTGTATTATGTGCAAATTAATCAGAATAAAGTATATTTTGTCAGTTGTCATTCTTGTAAGATTTAATTCTTATAGCAAACCTAGAATAGATGGTATACCATATTCAGGCATAGTGCTGATTGTAAATTGCAATAAACTTAAAGTTAATGATTAGAAGTGCATCTTAAAAGATGAAATCCTTGTATCTAACTCAGCTCATATTGTATAATACCTGCAAGTGTAAAATCCCAATACAATTCTGTTTTGTCTTAATTAACTTGTAATATGATTTACTATGGCCAGACGTCAAAGCAATTGGGAGAAAGAGCTAAAGAACACAATGATGCTATTGCTAGGAAAGATGATAGATCTGCGTTATATGTTCATTATTTGCAGTATGGACATAAAATAAATTGTATTGATAATATAAGTGTTCTTGATTATATTAAAAATGTTAATAGACGTAAAATATATGAAACAAACTACATCATGTATAATAAAAACAACTGTATGAATATATACAAAACATCCATTAAGTTAAATAATAAGTGGTTAATGGATAAAGAATGGATAGTTAATTAATTAATATATGTGGATATATATCCATTCAATATATATAACAGAGTAATTTTGTAGTAGAATTGAGGGGGAAAAAATCACATAATAGATCATGTCAAATATCCATTTGTTTATCTATCTTCTCTCATGTATTGATATAGATGTCGCTGTATGTGCTTTAAATCGTGGAGACATATTGAAAAGGGCAAAAAAACATAATTTGCCGAAAAAGGCTTTTATATAATAATTTTATAATTTGTAATCTTTGTTGCTTGTATATATGTATTTTTAAACATATTTGACTATTGTAATTTAAAAAAATAAGAATATTAAACTTATAATAATATTCAATGTGTTATTCGTATACTCCATCCCAAATTTTATCCAAATCTATTTCATGTTAGTATTAATTATTAATATATGCATTGTTGCAGTAAGCCATATGTGTGTGTTTATATAGTTAATTGCTAATTTGTTGATTGTTTCCTGAGTCCCATATACCACCCTGTTCTATTGCTGGTTCATGAATTAAAGGAGACTGAGATGTGACCTCATATATGTCATTCATAGAGTCATGGAGCACTGGTGAAGGAACTTAGGTGCAATCTGATTTCATGTCTCAATCCCTTATCAAGATCAGCTTTGGGATAATTTCCCAGAATTCTGAATTTTGTTGCATGAATTTATATGACAGTTATAATATATATAAAATATTTGAAGCTACTAACTTATTCTCCAAGATATTTGTCTGATTTTGCCATTATATTTTATCTCTAGAATGATAATAATGTTGTCTACTATAACGCCATATGATTCTGAGTTAATGGGATATATGTAGGCCTTAAAAGATTTTGATGACATAAGTAATAAAATGTTTCTAATATTCATATTATCTTGGTTTAGTAATACAAATATAAAAAATCAAAATTTAATTTCCTGCAATACAAAAATATCCAATTATAATCATTACTATTATTTTGTTTTTCTTATTGAGTTTATCACCATTATCCATCTGCACTCATTTTATATTTGCGATGAATATGTATGTATATATACATTACTCAAATCTAAATGCGTATATTTGTAATTTTCAATGAACGCGAATGAATTCTCTATCTTGCAGTGTTAATTGCATTTTGGTTGGTATTGAGCCTTAATTTGAGTTTAAGACTTGCCTTTTAAAAATCAGATACTAACTTTTTCTTTTACCTAGTCATCTTGTATTGTCCTTTAATCTATAGATTCATAAGTGCATACATATGCCTCTTTCTTTATAACAAGGAAAATTTTATTGAAATGTAACTTTTCGAAAATAAGCTATATTTCTATATGAAAAGAACATACTTCAAAAAGAATGAAGAACAAGACTTTTTCTTTTAATAACCTGGCTAGTTGTCTCTTTTTTGTTTCCTACTGATGTAATATTCATTTTTGTTATATGTGATTCACAAGAGATGCTGCTGTCTAAAATTAACCAAGCAATTATTGTTACAATTAAATTTATTTTAATATTACTTATATATATACACACACAAATAAATCCACACACATCTAAATGTAATGTATTATTTATTTATTAGTGTCCTATTGAAATATGTATGTGTAAAAAAAAGATAATTTTACGAAATAGATTTGAACTATGACTTTATCTTTGAAAGTGAAATGTCATTTTAATCTCCATTGAAGTGAAACCCATTTTCTTTAAAATCAAGTGATATTAAAAAAGAATATTAAAATAATTTACAAAGATTCTTTTTAAATGGTAAGAAATCATTTTAGATTATTATTTTCTACATTCATATTTATTACTATTATATATATATATATATTATCATATGATGATATAAAAATTAATGTAGACATCGACTAGGCATTTTAATGATCTTATATATATATAAATGTATAGCATATATCTAGGATGTGAGTTGATGGTACATACCATAAAGGCACTATATATATATATATACACCTTTACCCCACTTAGCGATTGTCTACTTAGTGATATTTCGCAATAGTGATCATCATCAATTTGTACCCACTACTTCGATGTACAATCGATTATTCGCTATAACGATCGGGAAAAATAAAAAAAAATTTTGGGGGGCAGCCATCTTGAATTTTGCATCACTGATGATGTCAGAGATAGCTATATTAAATTCATTTTACCCAAAAGCAAACATATATTATTGTAATATGTATACAGGTAATGACTTTGCTGTAATTGTATACACATACAATATTTTGTTCATAAAACACTTAAAATATCTATAATTATTGAATCTATAATACTGTATACATCATATATAATAAATAACACAGCAAATGTTCATCCACTTTTTTTTTAATATCAACAAATTAAAAATCCTTTTTTTTTCAAAAACTTCATTTTCTTATCTCAATACTGAACATATACAGTATATATATTTATATAATACAAAACTCAAACGTTTCAACGTTGATTTGTAATTAAATAATGTAAAAGAAAGAGTAATAAGATATAGCAATGGGTGAGAGATATCCTTGAAAATGACTGTATGAAGATAAACAGTTGGAGTTTTGTATTATATATATATATATGTTCAGTATTGAGATAAGAAAATAAAGTTTTTGAAAAGAAAAAGGATTTTTAATTTGTTTATAATACTGTATACATATAAGTGTTGAATGTCTTTAGAAAAATTAAACTTTATTTAAATAAAATGTACAGTACTTGGATTATTTAAATAAAGGTTAATTTTTCTAAAGACATTCAACACATATATTAGATGATGAAATACTCCAATATATAAATATCACAAACTTTCAGGAAAACACTAAATATGAATATTAAACTGCGTGGGTATGTTTCTTATTTAGGATATCACCTGGATAATTATGTAAAAATAGTTATTGATTTTCTAACTTCGTTAATAAACATGTTGTTTACACTCAAGTTATTTGAAATCAAAAGAAAAACATTTTTAGAAAAGTTTAAAAAGAAAAACATTGTGTATTTAAAATAAATGTTAATGAGTTTCTTTCTACATGAACGGGAGGGGGGGGCACTATTAGATTACTAAAAATACTGTATTTATTAAGATTCCAACAATCGACTTATAGTAAATATAAAATACAAGAAAAATAAACCTAGCATATGTTTTTAGAAAATTAGTACAATTGGGGTTTTTTTTCTTTTAAAATAAGTTGAATTTTTTTTCTAAAGTTGACTGATTTACGTGTACAGTAATAAGTCTTTATTTTCAATTAAATAATTTCTAATTAAACATTGTTTTTTAATTTTAATAATTTTAAATAAGTAATAAACATAAATACAGTATACAGTAATATGTACTGCAATACAAAATTTTAAATAAGTGCCTTCAGTCAAATAATGAGACCTTATAACATGTTGTATGAAAAGAAAATTCAAGAAGCACATCAACTATCCATTCTAAACTTTTTCTCCAGGGATTCTCAGCCATCAACATATGATGCATCTCCTCCTAAAAAAACCAAGATATCAGAAAAAGATTTAGAAGACAGCAATAGCTCTTAGAATGTGCAACTGATAACTCAAAAAATTAAGCTATGTTTTTTTTTTCTATTTACATATTCATATATACTACTGTACATACATATATAGTACAGTATGTACATATTTCAAGTGAATATCTGCATAATGCAGCATAGTTTACACAAGCATATTACATTAAGGGTTTTGGTTTTACATATTTTTATACAATGCATTCAATAAATAATTTTTTAATATGTTTTTTATTCCCAAGTTAGTGTGATTTTTTAGCTTTAGGAACCAACCAATTTTTTTCCCATAGACCCCCATTATAAATACGTATTCTGTCAATGATATTCTTGCTTAACGATGAGTTTTGGAGGACCAATTGCCATCGCTAAATGGGGTAAAGGTATATATATATTGTAGCAGAATAATTTGAAGACAGCAAGGATCACTCATTTGAGGACAGAGGTCCCTAGTATCTACATCTAAATCTCTGATCCAATACCGTGTAGTTATAATTAACTGTTTGGGTTTTATTATTCCGGAAAGAATGATTAATATCTATCCCTTGGGTCTATAAGGTGGCATTCAGGTCATCACCTGGATGCCATCTTTATAATATCATCTTATGAGTCTTAGAATCACTTTACCTATTGATAGGAGATCAACACTAAGATAGCTCAGAGTTAAAACAAAATAAATCATATGTTCTGTTGTCCTGTGCATATTTAGCCTTCAATACAAATAATTTCTAGTGACAATCTCATTCCCATTCTCCTTCATAGACATGAAAGAGAACTAGACTAGCTTCTAAGGAATTGCTGTATACATCACAATATATCTATGATCAATATTTTACATATCACGACTAAAATTACCCTTTTCACTGGGGTTCACAATGTATTTTGTCTGACGATAACCTATGAGAAACTTTTATAAGTAGTTTTGCGATTCATAAATAAACATATAAGCGCTTTAATTTCAACATCTGATTCATGTTTTATTCCAATATTACAAAATAATGTGTACATCCCCAAAACAATTGATCAAGATAAAATCAATTATTGAATTACTAAACATTTGATGACTAATAATAATAAGAGAAAAAAATGGAAAGTATCACGCATATTTTAATTATGGTATTTAAATATGATTTCACCTAGATAAATAATTTGGTCCCTTGACATTCATGTATCCATTCATAGCTCTGTTTCATTTCTGCCCTTACTGAATCAACACTAAAAAAATATCTCACCTTTTTACTATTATCATTTCATACCCCCTTTTATTATTTTATTTTAGACTAGCTCCCTACTAGCATACATCTATGCACACACACACATCATCTAGGGTTTAAACATTTCCAAAAAAATGAACATCTTTTAAAATGAGCTATATCAAGATACACAAAATATATGTGTGTATATATATATGACACTATTAATAAAATAATTAAAACAACAAAAAATAAAAAATAATAGCATAATAATAATATAATATTTAGTGAAAACAAGACTTTGAATTGCTAATACCTTATTTGATATTTGAGAAGAGAGAGAGTTAAAAAATGAAAAATATCATTAGTTATTAGTAAAATTTGGTTGGCTATTACCAATTGCTTGGGTTTTTGCATTTGAAAGTACTGTTAATTAGCCTTTAAGCACACACTATGGACAAATATATGTATACATGACACACTAATTAATGCACACTAACTTCCTTAACAATAACCACAGAGAAAAAAGAACATTAAATGTCTATTAAAGAACACACTGATTATGGCATACAAGTTTTCTTCAATTAGCTTGGTTACTGTTTTTAAAATTAAGATGAAAGCAAATTTATGATATAGATATAAACTGGTTGATGTCTGGACTTATTCATCACCAATCATAAATTTGAATCAAAGTGGGCATTCTTCATGCTTTTTCTATTGCTCTAATGTTTACTTTCTCACAGTGTATTGAGATATGAACACTGTAGACCTTGTAGTCACCATTTCTTACATAGTCAGTCTTGGATGTGTTTCTGTAGTCTCTAATTCTTTCAAAAGCACCTGGACTTTTAGTGGCCTCCATCCTTCGATTAAAGCAACCTAGAGTTTCAGCAAGACATTCCTTTTTAAATTTTATTTACAATAAAATATTTGAGATGAGTTGGCAATACTAGTTCAAAAAAAAAACAATAATACCAATGTCCCAGCTTCTCTCTGGTATTTATTCATTTTGTATGACTGGGGTCACTGATCCCTTAATGAAACTAGTCTCCTGATAATATGTGATTGAGGTATATACTATCCACTTGGGTGGTTTGAAATATTTATTTTAAAACTGCCAACTTATAATTAATTAGCAGCCAAGTTTAAACTAGTTTGGTCGTCAAACAGCAATCGACTTTATTTTATGATTAATTAGCAGCAGAGTTTAGAAATAATTTTGGTGCTCAAACAGCAATCATCAATGGTCTTTTTGAGTTTATACATTTGCTAACAAGTTTCTCTCTCTATTCTTTCCTTTCTCTCTCTTTTTTCTTTCTAAAAAATGTTAACATACTATAAAATAGAAATAATATATAAAATAAAAACAAAAAATAAATTGTTATATAGAATTAAAACTTGAAATATTAATTAATCTTCTCGACTTGTATAAAGGCAACTAAATTAGACTATCCACACATTCATATAAGCCCACCCACACAACCAGAAATTGATTCCCAATATATAGCTAAAATTAGCATATATCTTCCATTTTATTTCCATTTCATTTTTCTTTTTATATTCTATCAGTGATTTTCAATGCAATATGCATATAGCTAAATAAAACAAATACAAATTTTTTTTCTCTCTACTACATTTATTTCTGAAATAATTGGGATCTTGCTTGAGTTTCTAAATAATACCCTACAATATATATATATATATTATTTGGAAAAAAATTATTTGTACTTAATAATATTCTTTGATTTTTCAAAAAGTTTTCTTTTTTAGCTCTTAAGTTATTTAAATATGAAATTGCTAAGAAAAGTATTAATAGTAAAGTGTAATGTGTTTTTTTTTTGTTTTGTTATAATATTTTAAAATTCCACACACATTATTTTTTTTAGAATATTTTTCTGTGCGCTTATATTATGCTTTTGTATGCATTAATATTTGGAAAATCTGATTATTTTTTAATGTGAAAACAAACTTTTGTTTAGTAGCAGTATTATGTATATTGTTAAACTTTATAAACAGTATTTTTGAGAATGTTCCTTTAAGCTTTTGAGATTTTTATTAAAAACTAAAGTTTTATAATAACCAGGGTTATGAATACATAGCTTTTCATTAAATGGATCCAATACAAAAAAATCCAGTGTGAGGATAGAGCAAAGAGTTCCATCTAATAGTAGTTAGTATTAGGTACATTTTTTTTGGAATTTCATTCCACAATAGAATAAAAAAATGGGGCCGAGCTACAAAATGGCACTATTATCCATTATCCTTATATATCTTGAGGTGTATTAACTTATTTATTTATCCATATTTTTTTATTACATATATCAAAGACTAATTGTTAGTTAAGCCAAGTAGAACATAACAAGCATATTTATTACTTTTTATTTTTATTAGTAAAAATAATACATTTGGCCACATTTAAGCATAAATTTAAGTTTTATCAGAGGAATTAGATTTCTTAACATTAATTCACAATTTATCCACATTATATTTTATATATTTTCTTTGATGCACACACTCATTTATTTTTCTATAGTGATATTTTTTTCGATTCGTTGCAATAAACAATTTCATAATTAATTTATATTGCAGCTATTTATTTTATTTGTAATAATATATATAAAAAAGAATTTAAAAGCACTCATTTTCATATGTATTTTTTATTGGTGTATAATAAAATGTATTAATTAATTAATTAAATATGACTTTATAGTTTTTATCTAGTTGAGTTTTAAAAAATTATTTAATACATATGATAGACTGACTTAATAAATTAAAACCTTAATTTACCTATCAATAGTTGTTACTTTATTTAAATAATAATCTTTAATCATAGATGG
Source organism: Epiperipatus broadwayi (assembly GCA_028023455.1). Classification (NCBI taxonomy): domain Eukaryota; kingdom Metazoa; phylum Onychophora; class Udeonychophora; order Euonychophora; family Peripatidae; genus Epiperipatus; species Epiperipatus broadwayi. Next base: position 3,200,442 of record JAQFVV010006335.1, read on the forward strand.
ATCACAGGTTAAATTATCGTTTTAAAACAATTATTGACAAAATAGGTGTCAGTACTAGCCATTATGTGAAGAATAGTTCTTTCCATAATATTACAGAAATATATGTGTATTTTTTCTTTATTTTTTAAATATAAATGTTAATTGTATAATATTAAAAAATCAACATATGTGTAAAAATAAACTTAACTTTTATGCAATGAATCTATCAAAATGAGGCTTCTATATATATGATTACTATAAGTTTAATGATAAGTATACAGTTTTCAGGAAAACGTGAATATTACAAATTTAATATTTATAAAATGCAACATCCATTATTAATTCTGATTTGTTTATTTTTTTGAAAACTAAGGAATGGCCATAGCATTTTATTGGGATCTTGTTCCCGTTTATGTGAGAGAAACAATATTTGACTTTGTCTTGTCATAATTCATTTGTTATTAATATTCTTCTTTTCTGAATCAACATAATATCTGGTAATTAATGATGTCATAATTTAAAAATTGATAGTATTTTCAGGTTCTATTTTCTTTATCACAATACAAATAATACAATAAATTTGAAATATCACATGACCACCACTTCTTATGCTTGTGTATAACTGTTGTTAAAACAGGCAAAACTCACTATACGTATTGCTACACACAGCAAGCTAGAGTAATCAATGGATGCCAGAAGGCTTGTGCATAAAATTCCCATCTAGTACCTACTCATCCAATATCCCCAGACTAGTTTCTGACTCATGGCCTTCATCAGTGAGGTGTCTTGGATCTGAGATCACTAAACCTAGATTACTCTAGTTTGCTGTGTGTGGCAAATTTTAAATATATTTTATAATAGATATAATGAGATTTATATAAATATAATTTTAAAAACTGTTATTTTTTTTCTGTAAACGAGAATTTTCACTTCTGATTAATTCAAACTGTCTAAAAATTAATAATCAAAAGAGTTTCTCTTTGTAACATTTTCTCATTATATTCATATATTTTATGAAATTATAATATGATATTCTATATTTCAAATATATAATCTTTATATTTACTTCATCCTTTACAATATTAATTATTATATATGAAAATTACATTAGTTATTATGTTATGTATTAAAGTTCATTGTTAAATAAATTGTGGAGATCTTATGTAAGCACCTATAAATTTATTCCATATACACATATTTACAACAAATTCTTTTGTTTTGAGTTCTTGTCTTTTCTAAGTTATATGTCCTTATTTAAACCCATATTATTCCAAAATTTCATAAAAATGTCATAGCAATTAGTGTGCTTTTTTAATTATTATTATTATTATTATTATTATTATTATTATTATTATTATTATTATTATTATTATTATTATTATTATTATTATTATTATTATTATTATTATTATTATTATTATTATTATTATTATTATTATTATTATTATTATTACTGTTATTGTTATTATTGTTGTTGTTGTTGTTGTTGTTGTTGTTGTTATTATTATTATTATTATTATTATTATCATCATTATTATTATTATTATTATCATCATCATCATCATCCTCATCATCACCATTATTATTATAGTAGTTGATATTTATCAATTTTATGAAATCAGATTCTACAGTACATATATAATTCCAGTTTAATTTGTAAAGATATATCAATTAATATTTGTTAAGTTATATATTTATGATTGATTAAACATAAATAATAATACCATATAATATTGTTGCATGTAATTACTTTTTATTACTTCATTTATAATCTTAGTTGATTGAAATAGAACCAATTCAGAGAGGAAGCAGAAAATTTCAGTTGATAAAAATTATGACTAAAATAGTCAAAGGTACTTCAGATGACTAATCTAATGATAAATTTATATATATGTATAATTAAATTATTTACATATATTAATATTTTCATAGTCTTAAAATTTAAACTTTGAAATAAAACAATATTTCAGGTATTAAACTTGACAAAATCTTCAGTTATAATGCAATCAGGCACTCATTAATTATAACAAATAGTGCAAACTGAATCACATGATCTAATAGATAATATTATTTATCTGATTTATGCTAAGCTAAAAAATAGACCACTTTTAGCTCAATAATCAATTTGATATATGAGTAGTAAGTCAGTCTATATATTTATTTATGTGTGAGAAATTGAATTATAACAATTTTTCTGAATTCTCACTAATAACCAAATATCTCCTACAGAGATTAAAGGTTTGTTAGTTACATCTTCACTTAAGATTTTATTTAATTTAATATAATGTAAAATTATTTTATTTTTAATACTTACTTCTTAAATCTGTAATATTTACTAAGGCTATAACTTCAAGAATATGTGTGTAAAAATGGGATTGTAGGACCTCTACAGGCCTTAACCACAAGCTTACATTTTGGAAGAAAAGAGGGCAACCCTTCTTTACTTCAACCTACTTTCTTTATAAATAGGTGAAGCTGAAGTGGTTAGATCTGAGAGCATGAAGCTATTCAATACTTCACTGATTAAGTCCACATTTCTTATTACCCATTAATACTTGTGAAATCTTTCGATTTACAACAAGTCAATGGAAAGATCTTATAGTTAGAAATCTATTACGATAATTTTTAATTTAATATATGTAATTCTCTGTAAGATAATTTATTTCATAAAAGACTTTAAAAAGTTGTTAAACTTTAAGCTCACACGTGAATGTTATCTTATCTAATTTATTCTTCACATATCAGATCTAATGATGAAATAGAAGTAGTCCATTTTTTAAATTAAAAATATTCACCATCTGTATTAATTGATCTGAACTACCATACCATGATTCTGACAACACTTTTATATATATATATATATATATATATATATAATATATATAATAAATATATATATAATATATATATATATATATATATATATTGTTTTAAACTTCATTAATTGTATATAATAAATTTTGAAATATGTATGATTCTTTGCTTTACAAAGTTTCAGTACAGCTTAAACAAAAACGAAAATATAGAAGAAAAAAAATTATACACTTCATAAAGCATATCAACATACCTATGAAATAATTATTATATGTGTATATCGTTGAAATAATGATACAACGCTCATGATTATAACATGAGTGCATCTGAAATATAAATTCATATCTTTTATTTTGAAAATCTCTTTAAAAAGTATTTCAACTAATTATTCTGATGTAAAATAATCATATTGCTTCATTAATACATATTACTTTCAAAATTAAGAAGAATACATATTCGATAATCACACCTAAAAATATCATAAAATTTAAAGAAAATTATAGCTTAGTATTTGTATAAATTCTGTTCATGTATTACAATGAAGAGAAAGTTTTTCATTTTAACTGCCTATAACAGTGAATCTTATTGGTTAATATAGATGTAATGATTAATAATATAGCAATTTATATATCTGTAATATAGTGGGAAAAACTATTCTTCACACATGAGCTAGAATTGATACACCCATCTATATAAACTGCTCAGATTCAGTGTTGCAGATAATTAAAAATAAGAAAGACTCTTTTCTGTGTTGTATAAAGTGAATTTGTATAAGTAATATGCCGAATTAATAATCAGGTTAATAATAAATTTGAGCCTTAATTTAGATATGGCCAATAATTATTACTTTATTTAAAGAATACGTCTTAACCATAAATGAACAACAAAACCACCTAGCATTTTAAAACAATCACTGACAGCAGTGCGTGTCAATTTTAATCTATGTGTGAAGAAAAATTTCTTCTGCAATATTACATATATATATATATAATTCGATGTCTATCTTTCTTCAAATCAATATACATAATCACATAATTGAATATTTATAAATACAGTAATTAGATATATGTAAAGTATAACTTTAAAAATTTTATCTACTTAGGAGCACTTTCGACTATCCTCTAGTCTTTGCCAATTAACACTTTGAAAGGCTGGCCTTCCCACAATTCCATGATCTTATTATTTTCTTCCTGTCTGTTAATTAAGTCTTCTTTGTATTTGTATATTAGCATAGTTTCCCTTATTTTCTTCAATTTGCAATATTTTTACATTATTATAATTGAAGTTAAAACCATAAATAAATGACTTATTATGATCATAAAAAGCAGATGGTGAAACATTATTATTTAATTTGCAATTTTGTTTCATTTTCTGAACCCCTTTTTTAATAACAGCAAGTTATTAAAAAATTAATAAATAATTGTAAAAGATAAAACCTCATTTATTTCATTTATAAATGGATATATAGGTGTAATAGCAAATATATATGGGAATCGAGATGCACATTGGAGTAAAGAACTAAAGAGCACTTGCTGTTATTAAAAAGGGTTCACAAAATGAAATAAAATTGCAAAGTAAATAATGTTTCAGCATCTGTTTTTTACGATCATAATAAGTCATGTATTTATGGTTTTAACTTCAATTATAATAACATAAAACTATTGCAAACTAAAAAAAAAATAAAAAGAAAAGAAAAATAAAGGAAGCTATGCTAATATACAAATACCAATAAGACTTCATTAACAGACAGGCAGCAAATGTTAGATCACGGAATTGTGGAAAGTTTAGCTTTGCAAAGTATATTTATAAATATTCAATTATAAAATTATATATATACAGAAAAAGAATCAGAATTAAAACCAATTCTTTTTTTATGTTGCACTTCAAATATACAATAGTCAAATATGTTTAAATATATATATATACAAGCAACAAAGATTACAAATTATAAAATTATTATATAAAAGCCTTTTTCGGCAAATTAGGTTTTTTTGCCCTTTTCAATATGTCTCCACGATTTAAAGCACATACAGGACATCTATATCAATACATGAGAGAAGATAGATAAACAAATGGATATAAGAATGATAGATTTAATACAGATAGAAATATTGCTATGTTACAGAAGGATAAATTTAAACAAACATATATGGGATGTAGATATGCAGCACATAGTATTGACAATATATTTTCACAACATGGAGTAAATAGCACGAATAATAATAGATGTAGGACTAATAAACAAAAGAAGTGGATAAAAATTTCATATTTGCCTAGTGTATATAATATATTAAATAAAAAAAGTAAAAATTATCTAGATAAAAACATTAACGTGGGATGGGCTAATAGCAAAAATTTGGATAAATTGATAACTAATTGTAGAATGAAAGATGATATAAAATATAAGAGAGGAATGGTTTATAAAATTAGATGTAATTTTTGTAATATGATTTACTGTGGCCAGATGTCAAAGCAATTGGGAGAAAGAGCTAAAGAACACAATGATGCTATTGCTAGGAAAGATGATAGATCTGCATTATATGTTCATTATTTGCAGTATGGACATAAAATAAATTGTATTGATAATATAAGTGTTCTTGATTATATTAAAAATGTTAATAGACGTAAAATATATGAAACAAACTACATCATGTATAATAAAAACAACTGTATGAATATATACAAAACATCCATTAAGTTAAATAATAAGTGGTTAATGGATAAAGAATGGATAGTTAATTAATTAATATATGTGGATATATATCCATTCAATATATATATATATATACAGAGTAATTTTGTAGTAGAATTGAGGGGGTAAAAAATCACATAATAGATCATGTCAAATATCCATTTGTTTATCTATCCTCTCTCATGTATTGATATAGATGTCGCTGTATATGCTTTAAATCGTGGAGACATATTGAAAAGGGCAAAAAAACATAATATGCCGAAAAAGGCTTTTATATAATAATTTTATAATTTGTAATCTTTGTTGCTTGTATATATGTATTTTTAAACATATTTGACTATTGTAAAATTATATATATAATGTTAAAGGAAGTCTTATAAATAAACCTGATGTGATATCATACTATCATTTTAAATTTAGATAAAAAGCCAATAGCTAATTAGAAACTTTAAGTGACTTTATTTTTAAACAATTTTCTTATAGTTAAATATGTTACAATGAATTTTTTTGAATATAAATCTGATTATTTATCAATTCCATATTAGTAATAATTAAACAAAATGTTTATTAAAATTGCAAATTAAATATACTACTCTAGTCATTTTATTAAATTTAGTGTGCAATTACATTAGTATCAAATTAAGAGACACGGGTTAATATAAATTTATTTTTAATTTTGTTAACTCGTGGTTATTATCATTATATAGCTAATTAATACAGGCAAAATAAATATGTTACTGTCACATAATATTGTTAAACAAATATACTTAATTTAATATCACCATATATTAACAAGCATTTATATGTTAATACACTAAAGTAAATAATTGCATATTAACTTACATAATAATGTATAAATATATATAAAGTTATAGTAATTTTACTTGTTATTTATAATACTGGAAACTATTTATATATTTTACAAAAAAAATATAAAGTTTATGATGTGTCCAGCAAATACCTTTATTAGAATATTACAATCCATTTATAATTTTTTATTGCCAAGAATTCCAGAGGACAACAATTATTTTCTTTTAGTTGTATAATATATCAAATGCTATATAGTTATATATAGTGCATTTCTATATTTTATATGAATGATTCCATCATCCTAATGCTAGATATTGATTGTAAATATAAAATTTTATGCCGAGTTCATATTAATTGAGGCAGAACTTTCAGGAATCTATATACCCCAGCTGAAGAAACACTGTAAAGTATTTGCCTACATGGATGATGTACTTGTCACCTTACCCTCCTAAAAATATCTAAAACCTCTCATCCAAATAATCAAAAAAATTTCTGAATCCTCCAAACTTTCTTTCAACCTCAATAAGTCATCGGCCTGGAAAATCAACACTGGCAAGAAGATATCATCGCTTTTCTCAGAAGACCCCCAAAACTTTTTGGGGTTTCCCATATACAAGTCACCGCAAGCCATGTCGATACAAATACAGAATTCCATCATTGATGCCACCACCAACACAGTTAAAAACCTTGCCAAGGTTTATTTATCTCTGCAAGGAAAAATCTCTCTCCTCAATATCAAGGTAATAGCAAAGATTAGCTACTATCTACCCATAATTAACATGACAAAGACTTTCAATACAAAAATCAACCAAATTTGTGCACGGCTTTTGTGGAATGGTAAAACAGTGGCCATAGGAATTGAACGCATGCAGCAGCATAGTAAAAATAATGGTATGTCATTGCACGCAACTTTTTCTATATATTACCAAAAGTGCCACTCTCTGATCCACATCCTACAAAAGAAATTTCCCCAGATTGTAGCGGAACAACCAGTCATTCCATCAGACAGACCTCCACCTTCAAAGATAAGCTGGCTAAATCAGGTACTTGACTACCTTTTCACTCACAATGGCCACTCTACCCTAATATTCAGACAAAAATTCTCCATTTGGGATGCTCATAACCTGCTATTTTTCACACAAAACTCTACCATTCCTTACCTCGGTGGTAACAATCAGGTGGTCACCAAGTTTTTCAAGCATCTCAAGCTGGAGCCAAGGTTCCTGGACTTTCTAGTGAAAATCAACCTGAATTCACTCCAGATGAACTGGTTCCTGCACTACAGGAGATTCCTCAAGAATATAGATCCTACGTGTCACAATTGCCATAGAACCTGTGAAACCTTTGATCATATGATAAATGATTGCCCAGCATAAAACAAAATCAGAACTTTCATTACTTACCACTGCCACATTTCCCTGAACAAAATCTTAAATATCAAATGCTGCTTCCTGTCCAGGGATTATGTCACCACAAGACTCTCAACCTTTTTCACTTATGCCATCTGGATGGCCAGATGTCGCAACAAGTTTACCTTTCCTCATCCCAAGCCTGAAGACACATTCATTTCCAAGCTAAAGGAATTTCACCATAAGGACAGAATAATCTCATCCAGATTTTTATTTGACAACATGTGAAGCCTGATTAAGCTGGATTAACAACACCAGTAACCACATCAGAACATTTGGTTGCCTGACTAACATGGATAACTATTATTTTTGATTTACAATTGTATCATTATTACATATGATTTTTCAATAAAATTATTTATAAATAAATCTGCTTGGAAGTTCAATTAATTTTATTTGAATAATTATGTAAATAGTGCATAATTGATGTTGCTTAAGTCATGCCTAGCTAAAAGTATTTTTTTTGTTTGGATATTTGCTAATTATCCCATAAAAAATAAAAAATACTATGTGTTGATATCTACATATTCTGCAGGTTATAATTATTTAAGAGTATCTCATTCCAAACTACTCAATATATTTTGATAATTTAGTAATACTAACATATATTTTATTATTATTAAAGATAAAAAACAATGGATAAAGGATCAACAAACAGAAATCTTAAAAAATAGGTGGATTTTTCTATTGTTGATTATTTGCTAATATATACTAAATATTATTTATTCATATTCTAAGAAATAGTGATTTTCTCTCTTTTATTATAAATACACTAACTTATGCTAATTGCACATATACAATTAAAAACTTCTATTAGATTAACAAAACAATGATATTAAAAGTGAAGTTCTGTCTTCATTTTTATAAACTTGATTATTAGTTTAATAATCATTAATGTTATATATTTATCTTGCCAATGTATTAATTTCACTCTGAATTCTTATCAGTATAGGTCAAGAAAAGTTTAGATATATCAAAACTTTGATAAATAATGGATCCATTCTGCTCTTGTTTTTTTTTTTTTGCTAAATAAATAGTTTTATATTCATAGCTTGAGTATAATGCTTTTCTTCCTTAATTTTAATAAAGTACATACATTTCAAATTGTTTTCCAATATTGTAATATTTTGAATATATGAATGAGCAGATATATTAAAAATGTAAATTTGTCATTCTTAACTTGATGAATATATGAAATATTATTTTAAAATATTGTGAATATAATAATATATTCTTTATTTAAATAATACTTTGTTATTGTTATTACTAGTAAGTATTAAAAACGAGAATAAGTAAAGACTAATAAAATAATGTTAAGTAGATTTAATGATTATTTACACAATTAGCAATATAATATTCATAGTCAATCTGTATATTGCATTACATATAATTCCATAAAATAATTTATCATAATATACAAAAGGTGCACTTTAAACATGCTTAGGTGACAGCCAATCAGATGTAATAATGATTGCATGTGGAACTCCCAATTCTAAAACACAAGTCAGAACTATAAGAAAAAATGAGACCCATCTTTTTCTTACAGTTCTGACTTGTGTTTTAGAATTGGGAGTTCCACATGCAGTCATTATTACATCTGATTGGCTGTCACATAAACATGTTTAAAGTGCATCTTTCAAAGATTTTAGCTTTCATGTTATTACAATATTATCTGCTTGCGCTTAATAAATTTGATATTTTTACATAATATACAAAATGAATACAGTTCATTTATGGTAGAATTAGAAGTGTATATCTATTAAAATAATTAATGATTTTAGTAGTAATTATATGTTAGATTATTTCCATCATATAATATTAATTATTGGATGTCTTGAAAAAGTAAAAAACAAATTGTAAACACATTCAGTACTTAATATTAGATAATGGAAATAGTCCAACATATAATTAGTGTTAAAATGCCACCAACACTAACCTTTAGACAAACGTTATCAATAGTTTTGTATATTTATTTCTTTATTTATAAAGTATACCGATAGATTATTTAATATAAAATTTGTTTTTATTTTCCTTTATTAATGTTTATGAGCTTTATGAACATTTATGAATAATTATTATATAGATTGAAATATGTACATATAAGCAATATAGAATTCACTTTCTAATTTATAATATCAATAAACAAAAATTTAAATACTAACAAAGTTGAAAAATAGATGGTATTATTCTATTGTTTTCAAAAAATTTTGACAACCCACTAATACTAATAGATTGTCTATAGGTGTTTGAAAATTGCAATTTTTTCTGTTTCAATTTCATGTCAGTAAGTTCTGATTTATTATATTTATTAAACTACTAAATATCACATGATCACCATTTCTTATGCTTGCCATAACTGTTATTAAAACAGGCAAAACTCTCCATACAGTAGTGCCACTCAGTGCCAGCTAGAGTAATCAATGGATGTCATAAGACATCATTTGATTTGGTAGTGGGGCTTGTTAAAAACTAAGGCATTGCCTTTATTTTCTGAAATGTTAAAAAGTGATTTCAGATTATTTATGTTGTACATAATCAAACTAATGTACATAATTCACTCTCTGATTTATACCAACATTAATAAACTAAGCTTAAATACCAACAAAGCTAAAAGAATAAAAGGTGGTAATAGGTTCTTTTCATAGTTTATTGGCATTGGGCTTTTTGTTTATACATAAATCAACAGAAGCTGCACTTTCTTCTATTTTAATTTCACATCATTAAACTATGATTATTCATAGTTACATTTGCAAAACTAATATTTTATTTGGTATTTTGGAATTGTTTAAACTAAGATACCGCCTTGATCCTCTCATAGTCAAATAGTGATTTCAGATTATTTATGCTACACATATATTAAACAAATTTTCAGATTTCACTTTCCAATTTATAATAATATCAGTAAACTAAGCTTAAATACCAACCAATCTAAAAGAATGAAAAGCCTCTATATATTCTTTTTATAATTTATCGTTATTTGATTCCTAGATTATACATAGCTCACTGAAAATTGCAGTTAAATCTATTTTAACTTCAGATAAACAATAAATAAATAATATAATTAAAATTCAAATAATCTCATCAACTCTCTGGATAATCATTTACTCAGCTTGGCATGTATAAGATTTAAATCTATGTAGAGTATAGGAGATGAAAAAATGAAAATCCAAATTGCCAATTGGAGAATCATTAATTAACATCGATGAATTTTATACATAAAGATTGGATTTGATGTACATTTATTCTCATAAGAGGCAAATAAAATATATAGTTTAAATTATTTGGCTATTAATTTGCTTTGCAAACACACACAGTTATATATTTATATTCCACATATAAACCGTTATAATATATAAAAGATTCAAAAGTCTTTTTTATATAAAAAAAATAAAAGTTAAAAATTTTACAAAGATAAATAAAATTACATTTAAAACTTATTTACATTTCGACTGGAGATTGAGAATGAAAGACTTTTCAGTACTTCATATATAAAAACTAAAAAAGGGCCTTCTATCGGAAGGTTACTTCCAATGGACAAAACAGAAATGTGAGATCCTTTTAAAAACTATATTTTTCGAATAAAATAAGATGTGCTAAACATCAAAAGTAAAGTAGTAACTAAAAAATAACATGATAGTATTACAGATAAATAAAGGTTGAGGTTGAAATGATGATACTCTGATAAACACTCAAAGGGGAATTGTTCAAATCAAGTCATCTATACACATGTAAATATAAAGAAGTTTAAATTTTTTGAAAACATATATTCAATACATTCTACATTATCTTATTTTAAAATTGCTTTTCTGAATGTTAGACTCAAAACTATCTTAGAAATTATTAGATTGCATAGGTAGTTTACTATTGTAAACTTTTTTATCAATTTATATATATATATATTGCAATGATCAGACTAGCATATTTCACAATTTACATTTTCTCTATTTATTTACAATAGATAGGGTATGAGCACAGACTTTCACATGACCCACCACTCTCCACACTATCTCATAACACTGATACACCTGAACACACATATGTCGAAAAAATAAATAATCACCAATACACGTATTTCATGGTAAACCAGCAATCATCAGTTGGTCCAGATTACCATCTCTGCACATATATGCTACAAGTGCTCAGATATATATTAAGATAGCAAATCCTCCTACTTTAATGGACAGGCTTCAATGTACTCCACACTCCAACTCTTAAACTGTCCATCCAATTGAAAATCTGATGATGGAACACTCAAAGGCCACCCTTAGGCTGAGATTGTTGTCACACCCATGTTGACCTAAAGGTCAATCTGACCCTTCATGTACAGGACATAATCCATTAAATACATGTACAAGGGATAGGCAGACATCTCTAACATGTAATAGATGAAATACCCAGGCTTATTTAATGGATTATGCCCTGTACATGAGGGGTCAGATTGACCTTTAGGTCAACATGGGTGTGACAACAATCTCGGCCTAAGGGTGGCCTTTGAGTGTTCTGTCATCAGATTTTCAATTGGATGGACAGTTGAAGAGTTGGAGTGTGGAGTACATTGAAACCTGTCCATTAAAGTAGGAGGATTTGCTATCTTAATATATATCTGAGCACTTGTAGCATATATGTGTAGAGATGGTAATCTGGACCAATTGATGATTGCTGGTTTAGCATGAAATACGTATATTGGTGATTATTTATTTTTTCAACATATGTGTGTTCAGGTGAATCAGTGTTATGAGATAGTGTGGAGAGTGGTGGGTCATGTGAAAGTCTGTGCTCATAATCTCTCTATTACATATATAGACACAGGTATATATATATAAGCCTGTGTATTTCATCTATTCTATTTATTTACATAAATTAAAGGACTCTACCTGGCATTACACATCAGGAAATAAACTAATACATGTCTATTGAGAACAATATTTAATTCAATATAATAATTTAAGCATTACACAGCCTCATTTCTAATGATAGTCTAATTCATGGAGAACATAAGTAACTCCAGATAAATCATTGTAGACTAAGCAATCGCACATAAACAAACTAACAAATGATGTGATAATAATTTATTTACTAGACTACTTATTAATTATAATAGAATTAACAAATGATATAACAATTTATTACCAAAATATGATCATTAATTGATATGCAATTTATTTCTTTAACAAACTCGTTTAATCTGTATTCGCCATAGTATCATAGTATCAATGTATTCATAGATAATGTCATATTCACCATACCCCTAACCTTCGCTTCAATAAATTTAAATATAACTTTACATATGTATAAATTCATAAATGTAACATTTCTTTGACGCCTCACATCTGTTAGTACTTACACATACATATCTACTATATAGAATAGTCATCAACGCTATCTTTATTACAATAATCAAGAAATGGTTCTTTATGATTTCTATTCTCAAACGTAACCAGTTCTCTAATAATAAATATAAAGAGATGACCTTTTTTGGTCCAAACCCTTACTGAATATACCTTCTATATAATAATTATAAGTAGTGACTCTTTTTGTGTCCTAAACCTAATTTAATACAACCATAATTTATGCAGGGATGACACGTGACTCTGTCTGAGATTGTTCCCTAACCCATTAAACTGTTATGAATGTATTCTCTCATACGCATGTGAATATATGTAAACTATTAAACATTGAACAAACACTTATTCATATATAAATATATCTACATAAAATCCAATTTTTAGTAATCAAATATTGATTATGAACGAATGAGACTAATGGAAATATTTACATCATTAATTACAGTTATTTGTGACCTAGACATTTACATGTATATATTGCTTGGTTATCATTATTTCTTTACCTTTCCTCTTATTAATAACTTATATACAATTTGTAAACTGAGTATGCATTTGTGACATATAATAATTATAATTTTTTCTTTAAAAAAATTATCAAGTAAAGAGATTTTGCAAATTGATTTCCGTTTTTTTTTAACTCACGGTTTCTTTTAAATAATAGCTGAATAACATGCCTTATTTACAAATTCAGATTATTCAAAACAAAATACAAATCACTTTTTAAATATAAGGCTGTTATTAAAACAGGCAAACTCTCTATACGTATTGCCAAATGGTGATCATGTGATGATTATTGACTTAAATATAAGGCTCACAAAAAATAATTATCATTTAAATCTTTTCTGATAAATATTGAAAGTCCATAATTTCTAGCTGCCTTTTAAATAAACTCTAATTCTTCATTTCAGCTGGAGTTATTCAAAATGTTTGAGTATAACCCGCTATGTGTTAGTGGTATTCTTTTGTTTTGTTCACGAGTTGTAATAATATCCTGATTAAAGAAAAAGAAAAACTGATTTATATATCCCAAAACTTAGTTTTTTTTTTAGACTTCATTTTAGTTCTTTTTAAAAAATAAAATAAAATAAATTTGCAAAGACTTAGCATCGTTCATTTTGCTTAGAATAAAAAAGATTTTTTTTTGTTTATTGAATATTGATTTCAATATATATATTGTGCCAGATACTCAATCTATTCTGATACAGAGGGCGCCACCATATCACTACGTATCTGGAAAATTTATTTACTGTGATCAGAATAGATGATGATGATGGTTTGCGCCGACTAGACTCAGGGAAAAACAAGAGAATCTTAAATTGTTTAGACAATTGAGACAAAAACACAAAAACAAACGTCAGCCAAATTAAGTTTAAACAAATTCTAAAAATTTATTAAGAGAAAATAAATTATGAAATATAATTTATTTATGATGCAATAACTAGGGTTAACTCAGGCGTGTACCAGAAATACTAAAGGTAAAGCTATGACAGACTGACTGATCTAATAAACGAATTATAAAAAGGGAGGAAGTAAATTTCATTCAGCAGAGGGTTCCCCAAACATTGGTCCTCACTTTCAGACATTTAAACAATATGCCCTTGAAACAGATCAAAGAAACCAGCACCAACAAGCTTTTCGAGATCCAAAATTTGGTCAGACCCCGAATGTCCTTATGTCGGTATGAGCTGCACTTATTACTATGTTTAAAATAACGGTGATTGATCCACTTTAAGAACAACCAAAAAATATGATTGAAAATGAAGGAAAACAATTAAAACTGGTGAATCCCAGCCAGACAATTGGTGAATATTACTCTAAAATTAATAATTAAAGGTCTCAATAAGGGACAAGTAAATAATTAGAAAACCAGTTACGTCTGCCCCAGCAATTAAAAAAAATGAATTACAAACAAATTCTGAATAATGCTCTGATAAATTTAAAGCACACATAAGAAATACAAAAATAAATCTATCGGAGAGTGCACATGAGTATGAAAGTATTAAAAGTTTTAAATACTTTAGCAGAATGAAAATATCGCTCACCTGTAATTTAAAAAGAGATAAATTTTATCTTCCTACTGACATCTTATAAAATTACAAAGAAAAACACAATTCTATTTTCTGCCTTCAGAGATATAAAAAACGAAATCTCCACCTGTGGAAAATTAGATAATAAAGTCGCCAGCCAAAAGATTTTTGGAGGTTTAGCAATAGGGCAAACACAGAGTTTAAAATTAATTATTGAATAATAACATAGATACAGGTAAGCATTTAAAAGGCACAACTGCCAAAGCATTTATAAAAGTCTTACATAAAAATAAAAAAACTCACTGCCCCAATAAACAAAAATTGAAAGCAACTTGGAATCTTAAAACTAAGATTCCAAGACACACTACAAAATATTAGAAAACAGAGCAAATAGTAAATATGAGGCTATATTGTTTAGGAATACATATTTATGATTACATTGAGTGGAGATTTAATGATAATTAATTTACCCTGGGAAGAATAAAAAAGAAAATAGTTACCCTTCGGTAAAACAATGTTCACATAGAGTGTGCACTATTATTAGTTCGTTTTCAGGTCATTGACAAAGGCAAGGTAGAGGCAGCGGGGTCTTGTTTATTTTAGGTGTTCATTGCAGGATTGAAGGAAAGCTGGCAGGACCGTCTTCTGAGTTAAACTAGCATGACATATTGTTGGTTATCAAATGTATAGCAGTATATTTTGACATCATGGAGAAAGCAAAATTGTTTTAGTAACTGCAAATTTTGCTTTTAAAGATTAAATGTTCAAACTGCTAATGGTACAAACGATGAAGAGGTTATTAATCTGACTGAATATTGGAAATAAGAAGCTGAATAAATCAACTTGATGAAGTGCTGACTTAATCTCTCTAGATTAGAATAGAATAGACTAACTCATGAAATTTTTGGTATAAATAATAATCACTCTAGATTAGAATAGAATAGACTAACTCATGAAATTTTTGGTATTATTTATACCTTCCTCGAATTCCCGTGAAAACTAGCCTTGTTGTTCAATTTCTATGCCTAAGGCAGAGCAAATATTAATCTCCTGCTCAATCTAATCTAGGAATTCTACCCAGGGATTACTGAAATGAAAACAACTACATAAAAAAAATCAAATCTCCACTTTTAGAATTAATCTACAATAATTAAAATAAAAGCAACAGGAATGCAATTAGCTAGCCAGCTTGTTTTTAAATCAAATTGATTTAAAGTAAAAACAAGCGGTATAAGAAAACTATTTTAAAAATAAATCGATAAACATTTTAAAAAATCCGTTTTACATATAAACGCGTGTGTATTTTGATACACGTATTCTTTTTAAATAATAATCGAAATTTAAACATTAAAGAAGATTTAACAAAAATTAAGTTTAGTGAAAATTAAAAACCTAATTTTTTTTTAATAACATTATTGAATCAGATTTCAATCAGGTTCAACTGTCTCAAGACGTAATCAAAAAAAACATTCCTGTAACTTTTTTTTTTAAACTATAAACACTTTAAAAATATTCTTAGAAATTCGACTGAACGTTTGCCTCGCACTCATAAAAAACAAAACAATATTTCATTTCAAACATTTATCATTTTCATAATCCGTTACCAAAATCTTTTTTATTTTTATTAAAAACAATCTGTCTGATTGCTAAATGCTGAACTCTTAACTTTTGTCCGGCGGTTTTTTTACTCCTTTTACTAACTTACTGAAATAAGTTCCTTTCCCTCTCTTATATTTTCTTAGCTTATATAATTTTCTTTTGTCTCTTTCTTGTTCTGCTCTATTTTCTAGCTTATATAACGGAATCTTTTTCTTAACAAAACTTCCCAATTCTTCAACCTTTCCTACTTTATTTTCGAGTATATCAACACTAACAAAGGGAAAAATTTTATCTTCTACCCCTTTTTCGAATGTTTTAAATAAGATTGTTTTATAGATGGATTCTATTTCAGCTTTAAAATCATATTTCTTAATCTTTTTTCTAACTCTTTTCTTCTTTTCAAATTCATATTCAACACAAACAGTTATTGAAACCAATTTATTTTTAGTTTCATGTGGAGACTTTTCTACCTGCTTTTCTGTTTTTACCTTATAACTTTCTTCTATTTCTTTATCTACTTTACTAGATTTTCCACCACACTTTCTATTTGTAACCCATCTCTGCTTATTTCTAACTTTATTTCCATTTTCTTTATCATAACACTATCCTGTGCTACCTTAATTTCTATATCTTTTATAACGTCTATTTTTTCTACTTCTCGACTCTCTTCTACTTTTCCCGTCATTTCTCTTCTCATTTCTTTTATTTCTCTAATCGTTTCTCACTGGTCCTGCTTGATTTTGCTAAATTCTTCCTTCATCTCTATCATCATCTTCATCATTATCTGTGTCTCTGATTCATCTTTTTCAACTACTCCCATTTTCACGCAAGACTAAATTCACTATACTAACTTCTTAAAAAAAAATCTAAAAATCTAAAAGCAAATAAAATGCTATTTACTGCTTTCTATAAATTATTTCATAACAAAGACCAACTATATTTAACTCTTCAAAAAAATATTAACTCAGACAGACTTTTAGAAAATACTCTTTTTACTGTTCTAAATTATTTCATTAAAAGGAAGACAACCCCATTCTACCAAACTGCTCCAAAACACATGCAATAACTAACAAAAACTGAACCTCCACCTACTAGATCTTGCCTCTTACACCTGAAATCTTTCTCATTTGTCTAACAAAATCTCACGTGGGCTTGAAAACTCGAAGCTGTACATTGGTCGTGCTAAATAATTCGTCTTCCTTTTAATGAAATAATTTAGAACAGTAAAAAGAGTATTTTCTAAAAGTCTGTCTGAGTTAATTTTTTTTGAAGAGTTAAATATAGTTCGTCTTTGTTATGAAATAATTTATAGAAAACAATAAATAGCGTTTTATTTGCTTTTAGATTTTTTTTTTTAATGTTTTTGTTTTTTGAGGAAGTTTACTGACAGTTATAACGATCCAAAAGAAAATGGATATCGAATCTAACTGCATCTACGATATCTGCACTACCCAGGCGCCATCTAGACATTTGAACATAGAAAATTTATAAAGTAGGCGGATATGCGCTGTTAAGATTCCACTTTATTTAAATATTCAGATCATTAGCCCAAGTCACTAGCTCAGGGAGTAGCAAAGATAATAAAATATAACTTTATATCTTAAATATAAAAAAATAAAAGCCACTGCCAGTAATTAACACACAAACAAATATTTATTTACGCACATATAAATTTTGAATCATTTTAAATTTTGAGGAATAAATTTAACATTTTAGATTTTTATATTAACCTTTAATTTTTCATTTGAATAGATGGCAATTAGTTTAATATTTTATTTAGAGAGTCGAGTATGAATCGACTACATAGATCTGCATTTGAAAAGAAAATATTCTTTCCCTTATTTAACCTTAGGCCAAAAGTTTGCAGTCAAACCGGTGCCAATCCATCTGATACATTTATGTATTCAATGTAGCATGAAAATACGACAACACAAAATACTATACTGTCAGGAATGTACATCTGAACAGTAAGTAGAGTTAGAGAAGACATTGTCCCTCCACCAACAGGAATGCTACATCTGTTGGTGAGTAGAACACTAAACAAAAAACTCCATAGGAATGGACTGCGGACCTTTGCCAACTTACAAACCCATCCATAGGCAAACAGAAGATGTGTGGCGTATATATGCAATCCTGCCCTTAGCGGATCTCATACTACATCTACTAATTACACAAATATATCTAATCCATTGAGCTAATTCAACTATGAAACAAATAACCTAAGATTACCCTCCCTTAAACTATATATATAATTTTACAAATCTATATAGCCATTCATGCTCGACTTAAATTTAACATTTAGACATGTTCACACAGATGAATTTTATACAATTTGTTTTATAATGTCGAGTATAGATCGGCTGCATAAATTTCACGGTTAAAACATTCCAGAATAAACATAACTGATCAAAATACAAAGTCATCAATAACGTCAATTGCAGAGGGAATGCAAGAAGCCCAGTAGCATTCAACATAAGATGCCACAATGACACCAATGACCTATATATTCCAATCGAATATGAAACAGCAACACAATTAACCATTAACGAATCCATGCAATGTCTATACCCAACTTAAATTTCATGCATTTAAATAATTTATACAATAAAAAAAAAAAATAATGAAAATGATGTTTATCAACGCAAAACATATAAATTTAAACATTATTAATTTGATCTAAAAACTTACAAAAGTCAGATAAGAGTCCATTTTAACATTTAAGTTGGCTTGTTTATTAATTTGTCAACTCTTGATGAAAATTCTTAATTAATTTTATGATTTTAACAATTGATCAGTTCATATAGCTTACGGTAGAAGAGTCCAGGTTCCTGTTTTTTAATTCCTGTGACGTCTCCATTGGAAGATAATGTTCTGGAGGTGGCATTAGCTGGTTCCATTCTGGTATCACCATCTTTTCATTTTTAAAATAAGTGATAGAGAACGACAAATGCGTCTTGTCATTCTTCTTACCAAATCAAGTTGGAAAACTGTCAGGAAACTAAATATTTCTCTTTTTATAGTCCTCCTATGGATTCCACGAACAAAAACATCACTGTTCCATTTTTTCGTTATGGTCCGGGCCTTTATATGCTTCCATTGGTCAAGCTAAAATCTCTTTATTCTCTTATCTATTTTTCTTCTGACGTTTTAATTACACAGCTTTTGGATAATTAATAAACAATCATTTCCATCTACAAAAATATTTTATCTTTAAATCTTGTACTTTTTTTATAAAAAAGTACATTCAAATACTTATTTATTTGTTTTTTTTAAAAAAATATTTTTAAAGTTTTGAATCTGTGCGAATATATATGTTTAACAAACATTTTAATTTTAGCATTTAGGTTTTTTTTTTTTTAATAGATTTTATTTTTATTTGCGAACTTTAAGATTTTATTTTAAATTAATGTAATAGCATATTTATATATCATTACAATATATATATATATATTCGTGTGTGTGTGTTTATATGTTAAATTAATCACCTGCAATAAAAAACAGTTGAAAAATAAACTTCAATATTTTTTGTATTGACCATTTTCTTTTAGCGTAAAATCTTGTACAAAAAATACATATAGAAATTAAAAACATATTACATACTAAAATATATGTAAAAAAAATATTTGTCTCAAAATTAATATATTTTAAGTTATGTATTTGATATATCTGTACATGTATTAATAGATTGCAATAAGTTTCAATGCCCTAGCAAACACAGTAGCATGTTGAAACTGTAGCAGTTGATTGTATTCTACTACTATATGGGCTTTATCTTGCTTTATGCATTTCATAATTTTAGATCCTCGTCCCTTTGTTTTTTAGTTTTTTTCTTTTACAAAAGAAAATCTTTTAGCACATTTTTATCAGATTTACAATTTCGTTACATTTTCTTATCTTCTTAAAACAAAATTAGATACAATAAAGTTGATACGCTAAATATATATTACGTTAAATATATATTTTTTGTAGAATATTCTTTTTTATGCTATATATATATTTAATATATACATGCACATTCTCCATTAAAACAAACTGAGCACAATATCACCCATTAAGATTATTTTGGTTAATTCAGAGATATTTAATATATACACTAAAAGATATCTACATATGCTCGACTAATCAAAGTCATTTTTGACCTTGGAACAGGGTTTAACCTGGCCCTTGTTACAATACACACCATTTGTAAGCCTTCAAACATGGTCTACAGATTTGGATGGGTCAAACTTAAGCAACAAATTAACAACAAGAAAAAACTTAATTATATATTAATCTTTAATTCCTTCCCCATCTAAATCTTTAACCTTTATTTAATTTCTTTTCAAATCCTGCAGCTCCAAAACCAAAAGTGGAAACTGATCCCACAACCTGATCATACACTATCGATTTGACCATCAACAATAAGCACATGATGTGTTGCACACACTATACAGCCAACTCCTCACTAGTTTAAATTTGATCACATGATTCCCCCCAACAAATAATAATAATACTATAAATGTAAGAAATCTCCTAACCACACTCTGCTGCTTTGGAATCTTAGGAGTGTGGAAAATTTATGAGTAAGACTTATCTCTTATTATGAGATTCCAGATTAACTATGCATTGCCCAAGACCCTGATCTCTTCTGGAGTCTTATGGGTGAGGCAATATCTGAATGTTGTGCTTTTCTGAGGAGTCTTAAAGGCTAGATTTATGACAGAATTTTACCATCTGCAACATGGAATATTATGCAGACCTTTACCCTAGGTCAACCAAATCCAAAAACAGGAATCACCATTCATGGTATGCAACATACCATATCTAGCAGTCACAACCCTAGCATCCACAATCAAAATCTAGAAACTGCTCCTCTCCTAAATCTACACAGCCATAACTTATTTAATTCTCTGAACTCAAAAAAAAAACTTCACATTTTTTTTCTTATTTATTTGAACACACACAGTAAATCATTTACCTATTCAGCATGTCAGCTGTAACTATAAACATTAACAAACATTAAATCATAAACAGTTTCACAAATCAAAATTTTTATATATGTTTTCCTTTTTCTTACAATGATTCAATTATTGGACATTCTTTTGTATCAGTGGATACAATCTTTTTTCCCCAATCATTGATCAGCCTACATAACTGTCACCATTTTTCCATTCCACAATGCCTTTTCTGTACTGTTTCATAGTCTTTTTTTCTATGATTCTTTGGTTCCCAATTCAGGCCCCAATCATTTTCATTAAATCTGATTGTTATTTCTCTCACTGCTAATTTGCTTATGATGGCTATTTTCCTTACTTTAGACATTGGATTGATGCTGAAATACCTCCATAAACTTTTTGGATGCTTTACTGAGAGTTCTTTCATCTGGCTGCCAACCCAATCCTTTAAAAATTTATTTACATTAGTCTGGGCCAGTGAGTATTTTGTTGCAATCTCAAACCATTCTATTTTTATGATATTTCCCAGACTTTTCTTTTCTTTGCTCTTATTGTGGCTTCTCTCCATACTTTCTTCTTTTGCTACATTGCTATCTCACTTCCCCCCTTGACTACTCTCTTTTTCTATTCCTAATCACTGCTCTAACTTCTGAAACCTCTTTTCATTTCCTGAAGTCTTGATTCTATTTTTGTATCTGACTCTTATTTCTTCATAATAGTCTTCATCATGCTCATTTCTTTTTCTTTGTCTGTTTTCTGCTGGTCCATTTTCTTTTGTCTATAACTGTATTTCAACAACAAGCCAAGTTTAATTCCCAGTCCACAAAGTATTATACTGCATCTTATCATTTCCGAATATATAACAATTCTTCTGAAAATCTGCTCTATTATTTATATATATATATATATATATATATATTCTGATTTATATTGCTTAAAATGAAAAATATCACATTTAATATTACTATTTTTTAATTCTCATTATTTTCTGCCCCAAACACTCTCTACTCTACAAAGTCCCAGTATTGGGAGACTATTGTAACAAGTTCTACCTTTTCTCTATATAATTACTAAGTTCAACTTCCTCTATCTTTATTTAAACAATTTTTATATGGCATGCTATTAAATGGTATTTGTAGTTAATATACAAATGAAACATTAATTTTACCAAGATGGATACGAAGTAGCCATAGCCTGGAAACAAGTTGTTTTGAAGCTTAATCTCCCAACAATAAAAAAAAAAAATAATAATAGAAATCATTATATAAATACCTGAGTCCTTGGTTTTAGTTCCTATTAACCACTATTTAATATTTTCCCAAGCAATATATTTATGTTTGTTGGTGCTTTCTGACTCCATTCTCCAATCTTATGCATGCATAAGAATTATATTGTCAGGATTTAATGAGAGTAATAACACTGTATTACTTCATGCTCAGCCACTAGCTAATTCATTGAGGGCGGCTAGTCATGAGACTGAGAGAGATGTGTTACTTTGGGGCAGTTTGCATAAAATTGTTTACTACATAAAACATATACACATTTGAATTAAACTAATAATTATGAGATAACAAAAATAAATAAAGAAGAAAAGAACCACAAAAAAGAATGATAATAGTGCTCAATCTTTATTTTTATCAAAAACAAACTTTATTAAACCAGAAAATAAATACATAATATTTACTGATAAAATCAATAGGCAAATTAAAGTTCAATAAGCAGAATCTGTCAAGTGTTAACAAGTAAATAAAAAAATAAAAAACAGAATAAAAATACAATTATATATATATGTCTTTTTTTTAAAAAAAAGGTAATTTATAATATCCAACCTGGTCTTCAAATGTTAATAAAATCCCATGTGCTAATAAATAAATCTTGTGATGATATTCTATTGTCTCTTTCTTTTATCGTTCTGATTTTTCTAATTATAATCTTTAGAGAATCTGTACAATTAGAATTAAAGATAATATCACATCGAGTTAGCCATAAACTATATATTTAAAAAAGACACTTCTAATATCAGCAAAAACTCCTGCTTTAATTGCTTGTATCAATACATGTATCAATGAGCCTTTATGTTTATAAATTGAGCTAATAAAATATCTACAAACTTGCAAATAACTGCATTCACCAAAAATGTGTTGAATCGTATCTTTATCTCTGCGACATAAACCACATAGACCATCAATTGAAGAATATTCAATGGTTTCTTGTTAAAAAAAACTACAAGTGGGTAGTGCATTTAAATTTATTTTTATCAGGAAATCAAAGTATTTTGGCTCCAGACCCCACCATCTAAACTTTTTCAACAGAATCTCAATCTTTTACTGGGAGTATATGCATAAATATATATTTTTAGCAGATCAAATTATTATTAATTATACAAATTAAATATTTTCTCTTTAAACTTATATATATATAAGACATATTTTGCAGGTTCATCCATGTTAAAAAATTTAAATATTGATATACCGACATTTCGACTTGATCACACAAGTCATCCACTGGGTGACTTGTGTGATCAAGTCAAAATGTTGGTATATCAATATTTAAATTTTTTAACATGGATGAACCCACAAAATATGTCTTTTATATATGCAACCTGTGAAAATCTTCATATCAACACACACACACATATATATATATATATATATATATATATATAATTTAACAGAATTAATTACAAGTTATGCTGTGAGATTAATAATATGTGCACATCTACATTTGAAGTAAAAATAAGTTGTTATCTTTTGATTCCTGAGGAAGTTAGATTGTCCATATACATGAATAAAGTAAGCTTACTTAATAAGTTGAGAGTCATAAAGAGTGTCCATCAAGAAAGTTTGTTTATAGTATTTGAGGAAATGATGTGTCCAAATGATTGACATGCCATCATGGGACTATGGATCAACTTTGATTTACTTCATGGGCTTATGGGAATGAAAACCCAGCAAGTCTAAAGTTTCATCCCAACATTTTCATGTCAGCTAACATATATATTTTTCTTGCAATATTGTAGGTCCAAAAATTAATGGCACTTATAATAACAGCATAAAGTTCTATTTAATATCAATATGAATCAGAAACAAAAGACCCCACTTTATTCTCATTTGGCTATTTACATTCTTTTCTTATTTTTTTGAAGCTTTCTTTTATCCTCAGGGCCTTAATTTCCATCATTCTTCCAAATGTTCTACATTTTAAATTTTATCCTACTCGATCTCTTCAGTCTTGGACATTACAATTTTAGATCTGAGTCTTTTTGCTTTTTGTTTTTTTATTTTACAAAAGAAAAGTTTTTAGCACATTTTTATCATATTTATAATTTCGTTAAAATATTTTACAGAACATAACTTTAACAGGAATTTACATTAACAGCATTCTATATACAAGAACAAAAGTTGTTTTATTCTACATTTTCTTATCTTCTTAAAACAAAATTAGATACAATAAAGTTTATACATTAAATACATTTTTTAGAATATTCTTTTACATCCTATATATATATATTGTAACTGAAAATAAAAATAGATAACCATTTGTAACAGAAATAAAAATAGACGAAATTATTAATTATTAAAATATGTTTATAATCTGTCCCATTTGAAACAGTAAGAAAAATTTGTAAGAGCATACAAATTACTGTAATGATAAAAAAGGCTACTATATTGTAATCGTTTAATATATAGATGAGTGATAAAATGATAGTTGCTATAATTCAATAACTAAACACTAAACAGGATATATGATATGCTCCAGTGGTTCATCATTTGTAACCAAGTAAAATTAAATGAGAAATGAATTTACTGTGTTAGCTAAAATACAATTTATAATTAAATAAGGATGGCGCTAACATATAAATAAGAACATATGCATATCATGCTCTATTTGGTGTCTATTTTTAATTAATTAAATATAACATTATAGCCCGTTTGCAGCTATCCTAAACATTAATTCTGTCATGCTAATAATGAAATAAATAAATTATCTCATTTCTCAACACTTAAAATAACAAAAATTAAAATTAAAACCACTATCATTAAAGATTTAAAATATTTCGATATTGGGAAGTCATTTAATCAATAAAATATATTAACCATTGTCATCAAAAAAATAATATTAGATATAGCAACCGAATAAAGGTACTGTAAGATCCCTGGAGTGCATTATGCTTATCTCCAATAATAGGTTCTGTTAACCAAGAATCCTTCTCCTTTCTCTTTCCCTGTTAATATGACCATTCATGGTCACACACACACACACACTGGTGCTATTTATAACAACTTATATAAAAAAATATTATATAAAGTTAATAAGTTGGAAAAGAGATGGGATCATTTTTATTCAGTTTAGCTAAGTACATGTGTTTTCCACAAGCGCCACTAGATTGTTCTAAATCTAGATAAATATTATCTGTGCATAGGGTACTGAGTTCAAACTCATTTGGTACATTATTACTACACATGACTTGGATGACTAATGAACAAAAAAATATGACATTCTTATATTTTATCTATGTCAATAAAATTACAAGGTCCCAATATCACAAAATTTTTATATTAAAGACTCTTATAAATATTACTAGCTCATTTGTCTATATTGATGAACAGATGCAAAAAAAATACTCTTATTAATGGCTTCCAAATAAACATAGTAAATACCATTACTTAAGTGGATGGCCATGAAACTATTTACTTAACTTAATTATTTATCATAATATAAAGATGATAATGATGATGATAATGATGATGATGATCAGCCATAGCTTTATAATGAACTCACAACAATAAATTTATCTTTATAAACTCATAGGCACTTATTAAAATCATCCTATTTCAAACTGGGATTTAAATATTACAAGTGATGATGAATGATCATCATGAATATCCCCACATGATATTCAACTTTCTATAAACTCTTTTTTTTACTAACCATATTAACTATTAATCTTGGGTTTGATTGAATGATTATTATTTATCATATCAATGATGATGGTGATCATAACTCATGTAGAGTACTATGTTTAAATGTTGTTTCACTCAATCATATGATATCCATCTTTGATGAGGATGATCAAAACTCATGGGCATAACATAATTTTAGCTTTCTATTATTAACTTATAATTATTAAAGCTTGGTTATTATCAAGCATAATCCTTAAATACTTAAATGTAAATCAACATTCTAGCTTACTTAACATTTTGCGAGGCTTGCTTAATCTTTGTGAGTGCTGATGATTCTTAATATCTGTGAATGATGATTATGATGATCATTTAAAACAGTAGAATCAAGACAAGAAAATACAACAATATTTTTAATAACAACTCGGAAACCAATTAAGATATATAATTATAATTTATTAATACTATTCTTCTTTCTTTCTTTAAAATCAAATTAATAACTGTACAATTGATTCTATTATTATATTAACTATAGAATTAATACAAAATTTTAGATACGCATAACCAAATAAATTTAATATACAAGTTTTTCAATTTTTTGATATAAGCTGGTTTAAATTGATATTAGAAAAAAAATCTATAAATGCTTACTTAAAACTTTCCCTATTTATTACATATCACAGAAATAAATTTCATATGTAATGTGTGTGTTTTTCTTTCATTCTGATGTAAACGTTGCTCTACAATTTACTATACTTAAACTAATTATGCATAACCTATTCCTTTGACATGTTTGTTTAAGCAGTTATACACGCACACATTCGGTAATGTTAACATATATGTTTAAAATATATACCCCTATATGATGGATTCATACATAAATCATATATAAAAATATTATTGCAACCCTGAGTAACAAAATAAATGATATCCTGTCTAATATGCAAAAATAAATAAATAAATAAATAAATAAAAACATTATAAATCATATTCAGCTGGGTTGCTTATTATCACAATCAATAAAGAACAATTAAAAAAAACATCTTAGTATTACAATATATAATAAAAAAAAATAAAAAAATAATGAAAATTTAAGTTTGAAGATTTAAACTGTGTTTGTGTTATGTTATGTGATATTGAGAATAACCATCGATAAACAAGCCCTTAATGTTTCTGTATCAAAAGAAAAAAATGTTTTGATTCTATAAATTAAATTTTACTTTTATTAAGTAAAAATAAAAGATTTGTTAATGAAAGTTCAAAGTTACCCAATTACTTTCACTTCCCATGAACATCTCAGGTTTGAATTTTCTGACTGCTCGCCTAACCTAGCTTCAACTGGCGGGTTGAACCATTTAAAAAAAGGAAAAGTTTTTGCAGATACTTTTAAGATAAACATGAATTAATGGACTTGCTTATTTCCACAATTTTAAAATTATTTATTGCCAATACTTTTGATAATGATGAATTGTTTGACTCGCTTGTTTCCAATTCTTAAAAAAAAAATCATTGTAGACACTTTAGATGAATGTGGGGAAAACTTTTAAAAAAAATTGATTCATAACTTAATCAAACCTAGTTATAAGGCCTTTATACAATTTCCTTTTTTTTTCTCTTCACTCCCCTTCTCCCTCCATTCATAGGCAATGAACCCATAATAGGCCAGGAGCCAAAAAAGAAGCATTTCAAATAGCTTGTGTGGTTGGCTTTAAACTCAATCATTCTGTTGGTTATAAAGGACTTTTGGTATAAGTCCATGGATACATCAGTGAGTTAACCCATAGATGTCAGATTTCAAGAAGCAGAAGAAGTGGCTTTAGCAAGGCAAATTCATTGTATTATACATGGCAAAATATATTAATATCATTATATGTAATTGTCAATAATTTCTTCCAAGAAATTCAATTTTGTTCCCTTTCTTTATCTTAATCTTGCTGGGAATTACTTATATATATGCACATCTTCATCTATACTGACTTTAAAACAACAGACATTTTTCTCCTTCCTCAATTTTTAAAGAGAGAAAAAAAATCAATCGCTCACACTCTTTAAAAAAAGGAAAACTGTCCATTTTCTTTGGTTTTCACGAACTCAATCATTACATCTCTGTCTAATAATAATGAAAAACTGATCACCACATCTCTTCTTTAATAAAATTGAAAAAACTGAGCTTACATCTCTTCTTTAATAACATTGAAAAAAACTGACCCCTCTAAATATTGTTTCATTCATTTATATTGTGAATCTTGGATCAAAGAAAAGGACCACCTGGAAATCCTATCTTGAGATAAAGATCAAAGCTTCATAAGTTTGATGGTCTGTTGCAATTAATAAAGAACTTAGGATTAATTGTTACATTTATTCCATCCAAGCATCACTCCCTCTCTAGATATCTACAATCTAGATAATACAAAAAAAAACAAAGTTTGCAGTCTTAGTCATTAAAGATTTGTGTAAAAATGTTTTATGTTTAAAACATCTATACTCACACATGTACATTTTCATATCCTAATCTACTACTCTTGATCACTTTACTTCACACTTTCTTTCTGATCTGCTTTATTTAATAAGAATATAGCTAAATAATTTCAACACATTGTTTAATGAAAATATAATAAAACCCTATATTAAACATTGTTTCTCATTGCCTTCTCTCTTTACAACTGCTTATTTATTAACTATTTATAAACTATATAATAATAAATGCGTATATATATCCATATATATAAAAGATTTTTTTTTCTTAATTAAATAATATATATGTGTGTGAAATGAGAACATATACATACAATATATATATATATATAAAAATTATTAATCAATGTCTGTATTCCAATTATAATAAAATATATATAATTATTCGAAACAATACAATAATTAATACAGTAAAACAATATTTTAAAAAAACAAATATATACCAATTTAATAGAAGTACTTTCAACTATCTATGTAGTCGTTGTCAACTAGATTCAAATTGTATTAGAAAAAACTGTTACAAATGTAAACAAAAAGTAATACGTCATACATCAATTTTCCCACAATTCATTAATTTTTATATTGGCGGTCTGTCTATTTATCAACTGTTGCTTTTCACTTTTTATTAACATAGCTTCTTTAATTTTGCGTTTATTATTATTTCTTTCAATACACAAAATCTTAACTTTATTAAAATCAAAACCATAATTACATGTTACATTATGATCAAAAAATACTGATGGTGATACATCATCATTTCTAACATTCTCTTGTCTTGATTTTTGCACTCGTTTATATAACAATAAATGCTCCTTTGATCTTTTCTCCAATGTACATCGAGATTCCCCAATATATGCCTTTCCACAAACACATAGCCATTTATATATTGCACAACTTTGATTTAAAATACTACACCTATTTTTTGAATTATTTATTAATCTATTTAAATTAGGAGTAGTATAAAATGCAACTCGACATATATTTTTATATATCTGTTTTATAAATTTCACTTGTTCATTACAAATAAATGGTATTGATATCCAAGTATATTTTATCTTATCAATATCTATAGCATCTAAAATATTTCTATTATTATTAAACTTAGTAACAATATTATAAGTTAATTTATGATCATATCCAACATTTAACAAATCCATAATAAATACATTTATGTTACTTATTTAATCAGAACTATATTTACATAATTTATTATTCCTAAATAAAAATGATTTTAAACCGGATAATTTATGTGCTATTGGCATATTTGAATACCAAGGAATATATCCTCTTTTTTCAATATCTTTTATTGCCATACAATAATCTAATTTATTTTTATTACGGGTAATTTTAATATCTAAATACTGAATTGACATTTTTTCTTCAAAAGATTTACTCCATTTTAAACCTTCTAAACTATTTAATTCATTGAATAATACATTTATAATATCTAAACTTCCACAAACAAAAACATCATCAACATACCTGTAATAAATTTTAATACCTTGGCAATATATATTATTATTAAGAATTATATCTTCATATCTTGATACTACAAAACTACATATTTGTGAAACTACAGGAAGTCCCATAGGCCATCCGTAATCCATTTTATAATAATTTTCATTAAACATAGCATATATATTTTTATCAATAAAATATAATACATCATTTACAAATTTTACTTTTTTAACATCAACTTTTTTTAATTATTGTATTGTTTTGAATATATATATATATTTATATATAACAGCGTATTTGCTAATGTAAAATTACATAAAGAAGATTATCCACTTAGAATAATTTTGAATTTTGGAGGGTCTTTTATGTATAAGACTAGTAAATTTATAGCTAAAATTTTACAGGATTTTCTTGGATTTGGAAAATATTCTGTAACGTCGTCATTTGATTTTGTTGAAAAAAATTGAAGATTTAAGTTTGGACTGTGATGATGTTTTAGTGTCATTGGATGTTTCTGAAATGTATGGATCTATTGATAGAGTTGATTCAATTAAGATAATTCATCAAGGTTTATTGGAGAAGAAAGTGGATAATCAATTAATATGTTTTCTGATGAAGGCTTTAAATTTTATTGAACAAAATATTGTTGCATCCCAATGGGAAATTGAACAAAATAAAAGGATGGCCAATGGGATTACCAATGGTAGCACAGTTATGCAGTTTTGTTTTGTCATGTTATGAAAAAAAGATTTTAAACAAATTTATATTTATGGGAAATATTAAGATATATACAAGATATGTGGATGATGTTTTTGTATGTGCTTCTTTAGAAATGATTGATAAAATTTTTGAAGAATATAATAAATTAAAAGGTCTTAACTGGACTATGGAGAAAGAATATAATAATAGTATTAAATATTTAGATTTGATGATCTCAAGAAACAATAGTATGATTGACTATAAATTGTTTATTAAACCTATTGAAACGAGAGGGTATATTCTATATTTATCTAAAATGCCACATAATTATAAAATGGCTGGTTTTAGGTCTTTTTACATAGAAATAATATTTTGTGTAAATATGCATGTGACAAAAAGAAAAATATTGAAAATTATGTAAGTGAATTATTAAGTGTAGGTTATAATATAAAAGAAATTTATCAAGTGGTTTGTCAATATAGAAAGAAAATTAATATGAATACTGGTGACGAAAAAATTGAGAGTAAGAAGTGGATTTCTTTGCCTTTTTATAATAATAATTAAGTAAAATTTATGAAAAAAGTTTATAATAGTATATATAATGTTTCATTTTATGGATTGGGTAATTTAAATAGAATGGTTAATAATTCAAAAGATAAGTTAGAAAAAAATATTGTGAGTAATATATTTATAGAATTTTTTGTGGGTGTAACTTATCATATGTGGGGGAATCTAGATATAATATTGAGAAAAGAATTAAAGAACATAAATTGTTGTATAAAAGAGTTTTGAAAAATGTACAGATATGTAATGATAATAATAAAGAAGTCAAGTTATATACTGAATCTGTTTTTTATGATCATGATAGGAATTGTAATTTTAAATTTGATTTTGATATAAAAAAGATAAAAATTTTAGGTCAAGAGAGAGATAATGAAAAAAGAAAAATTAAAGAGGCAGTTTTTATTAGTATGTATAAAAATACGATAATAAACAGACAGTCAGCAAATGTTAGGATTAATGAATTGTGGGATATTTAAATCAATATGTGTTTCCAGTTGGTAATAGATGATTCCATTTTGAAAGTTGAGTTGAAAATGATTATGAATATAATCGAAAATATTTCTTTATGAGTTTTTATTTATATTATATTATAAATTGTTTACCGCTGTTTGGAATATATTTAAGTTTCGTTATTGTATTATTAATATTAGTGGACATTTATTTTGTTTTATATATATATATATATATATATATATATTGTATATATATATATATATTGTAATGGTATATAAATGTGCTGTTACATTAATTTAAAATAAAATCTTAAAGCTCGCAAATAAAAATAAAATCTATTAAAAAACTAAAAGCTAAAATGTTTGTTAAACGTATATATATTTGCACAGATGCAAAACTTTAAAAATATTTTTTTTTTATAAATAAAAAAAGTGTTTGAACGTACTTTTTTATAAAAAAATACAAGATTTAAATATAAAAATATTTTAATAAAGAAATAACATAAGTAAAAATAAAAACAGGTATTAATTAATTTCTGTAATCTGTAAATGGAAATGATTGTTTGTTAATTGAAAAGCAAGCTAGCCTTGGGGCTCTTGTGTAATTAAAAAGTCAGATGAAAATTAGATAAAAGAATAAAGAGAATTTAGCTTGGCCAATGAAAGCACCAAGCCTCTCGGACCCTAATGAAAATGATGAATTAGTGATGTTTTGTTGTTTGAATCTGTGTGGATACTATAAAAAGAGAAATACAGTTTTCCTGAAAGTTTCCAGCTTGCTTTTGTGAGAAGGGCGATAGGATGCACATATCGCTCTCTCTCTCATTTATCTCAAATGAAATGACTGTAATACCAGGATTGTTCCAGCTAAGGCTGCCTTCAGATAGACCAGGTTCAAATAAAGACTCTGTGTAAATTAACACCAGAAACTGGGAGATCTTCTACTGTAAGCTATATGAACTGAACAATTGTTAAAATCATAAAATTAATTAAGAACTTTTGTCAAGAGTTGACAAGTTTAATAAACAAGCTAACCTAAATTTTGAATGGACTTTTATCTGACTTTTGTAAGTTTTTAGATCAATTAATAATGTTTAATTTTATATGTTTTGCGTTTGATAAAAATCATTTCCATTTTTTTTCTTATTGTATAAATTATTTAAATGCATGAAATTTAAGTTGGGTATAGACATTGCATAGATTCATTAGTGGTTAATTATGTTATGGTTTTCATATTTGATTAGAATATATAGGTCATCGATGTCGATGCAGTATCTTATGATGAATACCTTTGGATTTCTTGTATTCCTTCTGCAATTGACATTATCGATGACTTTATATGTTCATTGGTTATGTTTATTTTGGAATGTTTTTAACTGTGGAATCTATGCAGCCGATCTATACTCAACATTATAAAACAAATTTTATAAAATCCATCTGTGTGAATGTATCTAACTGTTAAATTTAAGTCGGGCGTGAATGGCTATATAGATTTGTAAAATTATATTAATTAATTAGGGGAGGATAATCTTGGGTTATTTGTTTCGTAGTTAAATTAGGTCAATGGATTGGACATATTGGTGTAATTAGTAGATGCAATATGAGATTCGCTACGGGCAGAATTGCTGTATATGCCACACACTTCCGTTTGCCTATGGATGGGATCGTAAGCTGGAAAAAAGGGCCACTATCCCTTCCTATGGAGTTTTCTTTTTTATTGTTCTTCTTGCCCAACAGACATCACATTTCTGTTTTGGGCAAGAAACAATTTCTTCTCTTAACCCTGCGGTTCAGAGGTACATTCCTGACAGTATGATTTTTGTGTTGCCGTATTCGTGTTACATTGAATACATCAATATATCAGATAGATTGATGCCAGTTTGACTGCGAACTTTTGGCCTAAGCTTAAATCAGGTATAGAATATTTTCTTTTCAAATACAATCTATGTAGTCTGTTCATATTTGACACACTAAATTAAAAATTAATATTAAAATCTCAATAATAAATGTTGTTCCTCAAAATTAAAAATGATTTTATATGTGCGTAAATAAATATTTTTATGTGTTAATTTCTGGCATTGGCTTTTATTTTTTTTATATTTAAGATATAAAGTTATATTTTATTATCTCTGCTACTCCCTGAGCTAGTGACAATGGGCTAATGGTCTGAATATTTAAATAAAGTGGAATCTTAATAGCACATATCTGCCTACTTTATAATTTTTTCTAGGCTCAAATGCCTAGATGGCGCCCTTGTAGTGCAGTTGTGGTTAGATTACGTTAAGTCACTTTCTTTTGGATCATTATAATATATATGCACATACTCCATTAAAATGAATTGAGCACAATACCACCCATTAAGATTGTTTTGATTAATTCAGATATATTTAATATGAACATTATAAAGTATCTACATATGCTCTAACTAATTAAAGTCCCTTTTGACCTTGGAACAGTGTTTAAACTTGGCCTCTGTTACAGTATATATATATATATATAAACATATATTTCAAATTCATCTGGATATATATTTTTTTATTAATAGTAGGGTTCTCTCTTATTACTGGAATTTCAATTGGGTCATACTTATTTCATATGAGTAAAAGAGAGTATTCAAGCATATTGCAAAACAACTGAAAAATAAATGTATACGTAATTAAATTCAAAGTATATGTTCACATTTTTTGCCTGCAAATATCTTCACTTTCATATAGGTCATTTAAACTTCTGTTCAAATACATATATACTAAAATTGAGAAATAAGTATTTTGATGCAGAATTAAACTAAATAGTTAACTGATTTGTAAGTATGACAACCGGCTGGTGTATTTAACGTTTTTATTTTAAAATATTAAGTAAGCTTTTCTTAGTTTACATGTTTTGTTGTGTTTTTTTCATATGTCAAAGCGTTGACCGGAAAGCGAACCTGGGCTATCTGCTGGCCAACTGCTTGGAAGGCAGCTATGCTAACCGCTAGGCCACCAATGATTGGCTGTTGTATGTATTATTTATATTGAATTACATTTTTCTGAGAAAAGTTTAAAACTATTGAAATTACACTAAGAACTATTAATTATTTTTCTATTATAATGGAATTAAATTGCTAAATACTATTTATTTATATTTAAAAGTAAAACACAATAACTGATTGCTACTAATAAAATTTTGAAACTTTCTTACTGCTCAGTTTAAAAGATTGTTATAAAATCCTTTTCATATATGATTATCCAATTTTGCATCAGTAGTTAATTTTTATAACTTTAATATGTTTTTTAATCACAATAAGAAAACTGATTGACAAACAAGATTTTAGATAAAATATTACCAAATTCACATTTTCTTTATTTCGCTGTAACATCTTATATAAATGCGTTTATTTATAAATAATTTTATTGAAAAAACCATATGTAATAATGATACAATTGTAAATCAAAAAAAATAGTTATCCATGTTAGTCAGGCAACCAAATGTTCTGATGTGGTTACTGGTGTTGTTAATCCAGCTTAATCAGGCTCCACGTGTTGTCAAATAAAAATCTGGAAGAGATTATTCTGTCCTTATGGCGAAATTCCTTTAGCTTGGAAATGAATGTGTCTTCAGGCTTGGGATGAGGAAAGGTAAACTTGTTGCGACATCTGGCCAACCAGATGGCATAAGTGAGAAAGGTTGAGAGTCTTGTGGTGACATAATCCCTGGACAGGAAGCAGCATTTAATATTTAAGATTTTGTTCAGGGAAATGTGGCAGTGGTAAGTAATGAAAGTTCTGATTTTTTCATATGCTGGGCAATCATTTATCATATGATCAAAGGTTTCACAGGTTCTATGGCAGTTGTGACACATAGGATCTATATTCTTGAGGAATCTCCTGTAGTGCAGGAACCAGTTTGTCTGGAGTGAATTCAGGTTGATTTTTACGAGAAAGTCCAGGAACCTTGGCTCCAGCTTGAGATGCTTGAAAAACCTGGTGACCACGTGATTGTTACCACCAAGGTAAGGAATGGTAGAGTTTTGTGTGGGAAATAGTAGGCCATGAGCATCCCAAATGGAGATTTTTTGTCTGAATACTAGGGAAGAGTGGCCATTGTGAGCGAAAAGGTAGTCAAGTATCTGATTTATCCAGCTTTTCTTTGAAGGTGGAGGTCTGTCAGATGGAATGACTGGTTGTTCCGCTACAATCTGGGGAAATTTCTTTTGTAGGATGTGGATCAGAGAGTGGCACTTTTGGTAATATATAGAAAATGTAGCATGCAACGACATACCATTATTTTTACTATGTCGCTGCATGCATTCAATTCCTATGGCCGCTGTTTTACCATTCCACAACAGCCGTGCACAGATTCGGTTGATTTTTGTATTGAAAGTCTTTGTCATGTTAATTATGGGTAGATAGTAGCTAATCTTTGCCATTACCTTGATATTGAGGAGAGAGATTTTCCCTTGCAGTGATAAATACACCTTGGCAAGGTTTTTAACTGTGTTGGTGGCGGCTTCAATGATGGAATTCTGTATTTGTATCGACATGGCTTGCGGTGACTTGTATATGGGAAACCCCAAAAAGTTTTGGGGGTCTGCTGAGAAAGGCAATGATATCTTTTTGCTGGTGTTGATTTTCCAGGCCGATGACTTGTTGAGGTTGAAGGAAAGTTTGGAGGATTCAGAAAATTTGTTGATTATTTGTATGAGAGGTTTTAGATATTTTTGGGAGGGTAAGGTGACAAGGACATCATCCATGTAGGCAAATGCTTTACAGTGTTTCTTCAGCTGGGGTATATAGATTCCTGGAAGTTCTGCCTCAATCTGTTTAAGAAGGGGGTTTAAGTAGAGTATAAATAGGAGACCGCTAAGTGGAGATCCTTGGGGTATGGATTTTGAAGGAATAAAACCATCTGTAAAGAAACAATTCAGGGAAATGTGGATCAATCTGTTGTTTAGTAGATTGTCCAATATCTGAATGATTTGAGTAGGAATGTCTAGTGCTGAGAGGCAATTGAGCAGGATATTGACATCTACTGAATCAAATGCTTCAGAGATGTCTAGCTGAGTGGCAATGGGTTTGTATAGATTCTTGGATCTGGTATAGATTCTTGGATCTGATATGATCACAGAGAATTTTTACCTCCCCGATTGCAGAGAGTGTGGATGAGCCCTTCTTTGCAAATTGCAACTGGGATATGTTGTCCAGAATAACATCTTGTATTTTCTCCTTGATCACACCTTCAATGACCTTTATCAGGATTGGTGTCATGGAGATTGGTCTTATGCTAGATAGAGCAGATGCGTCCCGGTTTTTCTTAAGAAAGGGGACCATCGCTATGGGATAAAGTTTGGGGATGATTTTTTTGCTGTTTGCAAGATGGTTAATTAGTTTTAATACTATGGGAGCTGTGAAATTCTCAAGGTGTGTAAGTATGAACTTTGGAATGCCGTGTAGTCCTGGATGGACATTGGACGGTAGGGCGGCCAAGCGGTTTTTGATGTTTGATATTGTTATTCCATGTTCATTGTTTTGTGATGTCTCATGCCACTGATTTGTGGGGTAGGTAACAGAGTTTGATAGGCGGTTTTTGAAATATGACTCTATTTGAATGAGCATTTGGTTGCCAGAGGTATGGCTACCATCGATGAGGAGGGACAAAGGAGTTTTTTGTTTCTTCCTTGTCCCTAGAGCCCATCTGAGATAGCCACGTGTCCAGCAGTGTTGGCCAGGTAAGTATAACCTAGCATTCTTTGTTGCCATTATTTCAGCAATCGCAGCTTGTTTCTGCTTGTACTGTGTTTTAAGTAATAGAAGGTTGTCTATAGTACCATCATTTGAGAAATTTTTAATCCTATGGTGAAGCAAATCAAGCTCATTCATCAGGGTTGTTGGCCCTTTATGTTTTTTAGTGTGCTGTATGATTATGGTTTGGAGGATGCCTGTGAAGGCGAACCAGGCTTCCTCAGGATTTATGTTAAGAATGTCAATTTTTTCAAAGAGTATGTAGGCATCTGAGAAGACAGCTTCCATGGCAGCAGCTTTAGTTATGATTCTTATTGTTTTATTGTAGTCTATGGGAGTGTAGGAGTCCAGATCTAGAGACGATATCAGGGCAAGATGGTCTAAGAAGGGAACAGGTTGAAGCTTGGCTTCCAAACCATAGTGCAGCTCTGAGGTGTAAAACATTAGGTCAATCAGTGTTCTAGAGCTCTTTGTATAGAATGAGTATGCATCCGCAGGGAAGAAACCTCTGCCATTTATGAAACCCCTGGCTAAGAGATGGAGGTATTTCCATGTGAACACATCATATTGCAGGTTGAAGTCCCCCAAGAGGATTGTAGGGCCTGTGTTGTTTGCAGTGATGAGATTTATGGTGTGTATTATTCTAGAATAAGTCAATGGGTTGTTCTGGCAGTATACGTATATTGCAATGAATTCACTAGATTGGTATATAAGCTTGATTGCAATGAGATTGGCATCATGGTAAAGCACTTTATAGGAAGAAGGTGGTTTCCTGTTATTAATGATGATTCCTACCCCTCCAGTGGCTGATGTATTAGTAGACAGAAGAGTGAAGCCCAGTTTTGAAGATTCGAGAATTATGTGAGGGTTGGAGTTTAGGTGATATTTGGTCTCTCCTAAGAATAAAATATGAGGAGATGTAAGAAGGAAAAAATGCCTAATCGCATATAAACGGTCAGTAGAATTAATTCCCCTGATGTTAAGACCAATGATTTGGCACTTGATCCTATCCATAAAGATTATTGCTGCTTGGTTTTACCGCCAGTGGAATCTTTAATTGAAGGTTGTAATGGTCCTTGTGATCACTGAATTTCTGATCTGGCAAGGATGGCCTGTGGAAATCAGCTCGAAAGAGCTCAGTTTCATTGTGTGATTCATGACTGAGAGAGTTTTTTGGTGTGCTTTGTACCTTCCTCTTGTTTTTTTCCAGAATAGAATTTACACTGTAGGGAAAGGAGAACTTTAGGTAGTTTGGCTCGGAAGCAAGAGATAGGTGTGAGTCCTCTTCTTCAGAGTAGGCCTTTGAAAGTTTGGAAGATTTTTATTTATTATTAGCATTAGGGGGTAGGTTGAGATCCATGTCTGAGTCATAGTCAGAGATGGGTGGTGAAGATCTATTTTTTGTAGGTGTGGGAGCTTTCATATGGGATGAATTTATATAGGATATTGATCGTTTCGATGCGTCCATTATAGATTTAGTGTTAGAAACCGCAGGTTTTGATCTTAGAGGTCTTGGGGTTCCGAGTGCATTGTTATGGTCTTGATGGTCTATGCTGAGAGGTGCATCATCTGTATTGACAGAAGAGA
This sequence comes from Epiperipatus broadwayi, assembly GCA_028023455.1. Taxonomy (NCBI): domain Eukaryota; kingdom Metazoa; phylum Onychophora; class Udeonychophora; order Euonychophora; family Peripatidae; genus Epiperipatus; species Epiperipatus broadwayi. Next base: position 3,239,907 of record JAQFVV010006335.1, read on the forward strand.
TTGTTAGATTTTTGTGTCTAGAGGCATTATTTGGTTCTTTTGATTTTGAGCCTTTTGGTAAGTTGTCTGGTTTCTGTGAGTTATCTCTGGGCTTGGAGCCATTTGGGTTTTGATATGCTATTTGTATCTGTTTGCTGTCATTGGATGGTTTTCCCTTGAGTTTATTAGGATTCATAAGGTCTTTGGTGTTGGTTACTCTACTGTAGGATTCAACTTCAGCTTCAGCAGTATGCAGGCCTGGAGTGTTTGTGGTTAGCATTTCATTATGTGTGACATTAGCAGGTGTGAGTGTATGAGGTGCTTTACATTTGTGAAACTTATTTTCCTTTTGACCACAAGAGGTGCATATTTTTGCTGGGCATTCTTTTATGAGATGTGTTCTTAGGCCACAATGAAAACATTGCGGCCTGACGCCAACGAAGGAAAGTATCATTGGACAACCTTTTGCTTTAATGGTAGTTGGTATGTCAGTGGGCCCTAGGCCTTCTCTTAGTTGAATTTGAAATGATGCAGTGTTGGATAGGATGGACTTGATCGTCTTGTCTACTGGCAGATATGAGAAATTCTGGATTTTATCAACTCTACATTGAACACTTTTTGCAAAAAAAAAAAAAACATTTTGTTGTACATATATGCATATATAATCTTATGTTTTGATTGTCCTACAGTCTTTTTTAGAGCTATGATATAATGAACAAAACAAAATATATAACTATATAAATAATTCCATAAAAATGAAAGCAATGCAATAATAAAAATGATAAAATAAAAAAATATAAAATTCTATAAAAAGTAATATATATATATATATATATATATATATATATATATATATATATATATATATATATATATATATATATATAAGAGATAAAAAAATATAAAATATAATAAAACTGGTGAAAAATATAAATATAATCAAAGCCAAATAAAAGAATCCAGGTAATATAAAATAAAATATACAATATAAAATAAATATAAATTATACATGTATCTTCCTGACTGTATATGTACATATTCATGAACAACTATTAATTTAAATATATTATTCATTTTTATTATTTTTAATAATTCACTAATTACTTTTATTACTTCTAAAAATAAACTTTAATTTTATTATCCTCATGTTAATAAATAACATTATTTTATTTTCATATAATTCTCAGTTCAACATTAATTCATTTATTAAGAGTATTCTTTTTAATTTTCAAATCGTATTAAATGTATTATTTTCTTGTTCATTCTTCTGTTATTAATAGTATTTTATATCTATCTTGTTTTTAATGTCTAAAAACTATAAATATTATAATCTTTTACCTTTCCCAATTTTACTTTAATTTTTTTAAAGTTAAAAAAACTTTTTTTAAATATGATATGATGTGATATGATATGATATGGCTACTCCTATATCAAAATCATGAATCTATCAGCCAATATATCCAAGAAAAACCTGTTAGCCCCCTTACCTTTTCTTTTTATTCCCCATCCTGTCTTCTCCATAATCTTCTCAATTTTGCTCTATACCATTTCCATAAAATCAACTTTGTCCACTTTGTGGCCTTTGTATCTAGATCCCTCTTATTTTTTCAACCCTAGCATAAAGACCAATAACCCACTTTTTGTATAATCACTTGGTCTATACTTATTATCCCACAACTTCAATTTTTGTACCAAATTTCTGTTTGTAAGCATTTACATTCTATTAACAAATACCTAATGTTTCAATTACTTCCTTACATAACTGGCAGACTAAATCATCCACATTTCCCCATTTATGTGTACATTCTCTTGCTGCTAGAAATCCTAATCAAGCCTTAAGTAGTAAACTAATTTCCCTGCTATTATCATAAATTAACTCACATCCAATATTCTGTTTACTTCTATAAATTTAGGCTTTTTTTACTCTTCATACTACTTCTTCATCTGCCTATTTTTTAATACATCTATTTTTCTATCTCAGTCTTGCCCACTATAACACTTAATAAGACTCCTAACACTATCATCCCACTATTTGTATGAGTATACTAATATAAAATCTTTACACAAATCTTCTGCATACCACTCTACCTTTTTTACACATCTTGTTACCTGCCCTTTATTTATAACCCAATTAAATACTAGTTTCTGTATTCTTTTACTGTTTATAAATTGCAATTTGCCAAATATTTTAATTTTAATTTTTGCATCTGTCCTATAAAAATTTGACCATGCCATTTCTCCTTGAATTTATACATCTGAATCTAATGCATGTCATCCAATTTCTCTTTGTGTTTTTATATGTAATCTTGCACCTCTTTTCTAGCACATAGCATATCATTATCATATGTTAACTCCATTACTGCCACTCCCTTTCATACATTTCTTGCTACATCATATTTATTGTATGAAAACACTGTTGATTTCTTTATCAGTTCCTTTCTTTTTCTTTGCTTCATTTATCAATTTTTATTCCATTCCTCCAAGCAATTCCTCTGATTACTTAAGAAATTTCCAAAAAAGTTTTTTCTTATTCACCACACTTAACTTTATATCCTCCAAGAAACATTCTTTCTCTTCTCTTTCCCTGGCACTTACCATCATTACTTTTGATTTTTGTTCACTCAATTTGATCCCCATTTCTTTTTTTATATTTATACAAGCCTTCTGCATAATTTCCATATCATCCCTAGTTTCTTTGCATAAGAAAATATCATCAAATAAAAGACCTGATAATATATACACTCTATCTATTTTCCTAATTTTTCTATTGCTCTTTCCACTTCTCTCAAATATAACAAAACAAAATATATGGCAGGCATCCTTGCCTTAGTCCCACTTCATTTTTAACTTTTACTGATTCTATATTTTCTAATTGATATGTATAATAATTATTTTCATACAATTTCTTAATAAGATCTACTAAACCCCATTCATTCCCAAATTTACTAAACTTACCCATAATCTATTTCAATTCACTCTATCATTTAACTTTTCTATATCTATAAAGACCATATACAATTGTGCACCAGTATTCCTATTTATTTCTATAGTTGTGTGTCTACAAATAAATTATCTCCTATATGCCTAGACATTCTAAAAACCTCATTGAATTTCTCCCACTACATTATTTTTTTCCATTCATTTTGTCACCCTTCCAGCCACCATATATGCAAAAACTTTATGCAACATCAATGTTATTACTACTGGTCTATAATTTTATTTTCTATGGTCTTTATGCTTTTTTAAATAATAGCCTCTTGCTCTTGTATTATTCTAGCTATCTGGAAATGTTGTCATCTGTGACATCTTATTAAAGCATGATAATAGATTTAATTTTATTTATTTCTCAAATTCAGTATCATCTCTGCTGTTCATTCATATAAAAATCTTGCCTTTCCAGTTTTCAATTTATTCTTTATTTCATACAATTAATTACAATTAGAAACAGCACTAAAAATAAATGTTTATTTACATATGTTTAAACTTTTATTTGTGAGTGACGTCTAGTAAATTCTAGATAATTTCGTCGACGTCATTCATTCAAATATCATAAACAGTGGTTTAAAGTGAGTAGTCTATCCTCACACTTTCACTTACAGTACTTAAGATTTGCCCATATATGAGCATTTGGGTTGGATAGAATAAGTGGATTCATTTTATTCTTTCCTAAATACTATATCTTGTGTTGGAAGTGGAAGTACTCATTTATTATTTAACACTCATGAAGAGTGCACAATAACTTGAATGGCTGATTAAATTTATTACAATTAATTTTTGCAAAACTAATATTTCCATTACTATATCTTTTTATGATTGTTGTCATTCTGTCCTTCATATCTAAGATCTTTTCTTTATTCATTATATAATTATTTAAGATTGACTCTAATTCTTCTCTAGAACTACACTCTTTTTCCTCACCATTTAGTAATACTATTGCTCTCACTCCACTACAGTACTTCTTTTAATATATTTCCAAAATGTTTTACTCCCATCTCTTCCACTTTTATTATGATCTTCCAGTAATGTACTATTTAGTTTCATTCTCTCTATATAATTATTTACTTTATCCAACTTCTTTTTATTTAAATTGTTTTCCCATTTAATATTAACAACTTTTTCACTTTCTTTGTTCTTAATAGCATATGTATATTCTCTGAATGCTTTTTCCTCTCTTTTACACTTTTAGTAATTCTCATTTTTCTATTACTTTTATTCTTCTGAATACTCTCACATAAAACACTATTTGCAACTTTTTCCACTTCACTGCACCAATTCTTATATTCATTTCCAGCAAACACTTCCATAATTTTTTTTAAATTTATATTTTTCTAAATTATTTTTATCATTTATTCTCCATCCATATATTTTACTATTCTTTCTACTTTTATTAATATTTTTCATCACATTATTAACCATTTCTATTATAAAGAAATTATGATCACTATTACATACTCTCTCTTCATTATCAAAAACTTTAATTTTTTGTATTTTATTTATTCCTTTTTTATCTACTACTACATAATCTATTTTGTAAAATATATTATTATCTAGAACATGTATATTCTTCCTCATAAATGTCTGATAAATTTTCAATGTTCAAATTGACTTTCTGACAAAAAAACTTCAGAAGCTGCCCATTCTTTTTTTTTTTTTATTAAGAAAAAAATTACAGTGTCAGGTAGCTACATTTGATAATTATAATAGTTTCATATAGAAGTTCAAAGTTTTGCAACCTTGTTATCTAAATCATCAATTTATTCAATATGTCCATTCATGTTCCCTATAACAATATTTTTCCCCTAAAATAATTATTATAACTTAGCTTCCTCAGTTACATATTTTTTAAACTATAGTTTAAATAATTATATAATTGAAAGAGCTAGGCTATAAGATTTTATTAAAAAATAAAAAATAAAGTAATAATGGGAAGTTAAAAGATTATAAAGTTTATAGTTTTTAGATATTAAAAACAAGATAAATATACAATATTATTAATAACATAAGAATGAATAAAAAATAATATATATTACATGATTTGAAAATTAAAAAGAATATTCTAAAACTTAACTGAGAATTATATGAAAATAAAACAATAAGTATTTTATTAATGTGGAAATAATAAAATTAGCATTTACATTTATAAGGAATAGAAGTACTTAGGAGATTATTAAAAATAATAAAAATGAATAATATATTTAGATTAATAAATCTTCATGAATATGTATATATACAGTCAAAAATATACATATACAATTTATATTTATTTTATATTGTATATTTTACTTTATATTACCTGGATTATTTTATTTGGATTTGATTATATTTATTTCAATTTTATAATGTTTTGTTATATTTTATGTTGTTTCGTGTTTTTTTTTTATTAATTTGATTGTTTACATTTTTGTGATATTATTTATATAATTATGTATTTCATTTTGTTCATTATATCATAGCTCTGAAGAAGATAACAGAACAGTCAAAATTTAAGATTGTGCGTGCAAATATGTATAACAAAAACTTTTTGCTAAAAAATGTTCAAAATAGAGTTGATAAATTTCATTTATATATGATTTTACATGATTGTTTAAAACAACAGTTTGTGAAATTCACGTTTCTGAATTCCATTTTCTATTGTCAAAATGATGTCGATTAATATAATATGTATTCTAAAATCAATTTTAGCAGTCAAAATAATTAAATCTTAGCTTTTTTTTTTACCATATACGAAAAAATTATGTTAAACATTTATATTTTTAATGACACTATTTTGATTTATAGACACATTGAGTCTTTCAAACAAAAAACTATTTTAAAATATTCAATACGTATATATATATATATATGTGTGTGTGTGCGTGTGTATTAAAGCCTATAAAATAATAAATAACAATAGAACTTGAATGAACAATTTTATACTAAAAGATGGAACTAACACAAAATAACTTCTAATTTAAGATTCAGTTTGTTTTTTACAAGGGCTAAAAGTCAATTCTCTCGTTTTCATTATCTTGATAGTTTTATTATTATTAACTAGATCACATGATTTCAACTTATTCTTCCAGGTTTACCTAAGTAACTTTGGTTATATCATAGATGAAATATTTATTTAAATTGTTTTGTGGAAATTTTTCATTTATATTTTTATCTGTAAGTTTATGAAAAATTGTAATCAAATAAATATATTAAACTACTCCCCTAATTGTTAAACAGTTTAGCAAATAATGGAACCGCTAATATTTTTTTCACTGTAACATATTTTGATCTAAAACAGGATATATTAAGATAATTCTAAAGATAAAACATAAAAAGTTTTTCACTCAAGAATAAAATTTATACTCTTGAAGAGAGATCTGAATATGTGAAGAAGTAGTTTGTTTTTTTGGTTAAAGTAGTTTACTGTTTTAATAGATTTTTCAATAATTAGATGATATGTATTTAATAACATTAACATATACTATCTGTAGAAATTTTACAATATTTCAAATCACTGTATGTTCAATAAAAAAACAACAACAAGAATCATACTCCATTAGATATATGTTTCTGTCAGCAGTGTGGTAATGTAATATTCATTTAAACATCTTGACATTTAATTTGATATTAAAGTTGAAATGTAAAACGTAATATTATAAAGGAATTGAAATAATAATTGCATTGCTATATTTGAAGGAATGTTAATATTATTCTGGATGCTGATGATATCAATAAGAGATACCCACATCCAGCAGAGATTGGTTGATTTTTTTTATTAATTCAAATTCTGACATTGTTATTCCCTGGTGAGAGTTTTTGAAAATGCTCAGCCTTTTACTTCTGTATAAAATTTTTATTTTATACTAAAATTTAATAAATTAGACTTACTATTCTTAATTTAATTTTATAAATGAATAATATTCTAAAAATCATATTTGACCTTGTTAAATATTTATAAACTGACTTGCAAATAAGAACAATAAACATAAATTTTGTCACCTATGTTGTCTAAACACTTTTAAAAAATGAACATTTTTTTTTAAGTTTTTCTTCAATGTAAATAAATGAATGTAAATTTGTGATAAAATATCATAATTTTATTTCAAAATCTTATGTTTTATAATTATTACAATATTTGAAAAAATTCTATCATCGTGTCAATTTTGACAGGCTTGATGTTAGCAATAAGTTTTACATAAAGCATTAAGAAAAAAAGAATGTCTTTGTAATATATATTTCCTTAGATATCCATAGAGAGAGTAAATGTGATTGATATTTGTTGACTCTTCATAAAATACTGATTCATCGGATCTTTTTTTAATTAAAAAATCAATGAAAGCATTAAAGCCAAGTTTATAATGTTATAAAAATGTCTAATAATAATAATAATAGTGAAATAGTGTTCTAAAGTGGTAGAATGACCATATATTTGCTGAATGAAACATCAAATTACTCTCAATGAATATGAAAACTACAGTACAAAAATATTATTCATTAGGTGGATAATCTCTAGTCTAATAAATTATTAATACAAAATCTTAATATATTTCTGTGTAAGTGGTTTGTGTCAATGTTGTGAGGGCAATAAGTTTGACACATCAATTAAACTATAGTAATTGATTATCTATATATACTGAACAGTGATAAATGTGTGTAAAAGAGATTATGATGTGGGCCAACTAACGTGTGCTGGATCAGCATGAAATATACATTTAGATTTCATACAATTTTTTCACATGTCTTTGGTCATATTTTCATGATTACACACCTCCACAATGTGTTAAAAGTGGATAAAAACCAATCCTTTGTATTTATCATCTAATAAATGTATTAAATGTCTATTAGAAAAATCTAATTATATTTAAATATTCCAAATACATTCAACTGTTAGATATAGCCCACAGATTAGTATATGCACAACTTTTGAGAGGTATTATTCTTCTATTTTCTTCAGGTGTTGCTGGCCTGACCAGTGACAGTATTAGCATGGGAATTTAACATAGACCCTTAGATTCTTGAATATTGAATTTTAAGGCAATACTCTAACCAACTAAGCCATAATGCCAAAAGCAACAATCCATACAAATTTCATATACTTATCTATGAGGTTCCTCATAATTTCTCCACTTTTTCCTAAGAGCATAGTTGATTAGTGATTTCCATACATTACTTATAGACATTCTAGTTTGACTTATGGAAATGTTCACCATTGTCATGTGAGAAGCTTGAAGCAAATTGAAAGAATCTGCTCACATGACAATGGCAAACGTAAGGTATGAAAACCACTAATCAACTTTGCTCTTAGGAAAAAGTGAAGAAATGAGGAGGATTCTCATAGATATGTTTATGAAATTTATATTGTTTGTGGTCTTTGGCAGAATGTCTTGGCTGGTTAGAGCATTACCTTAAAACTCAATATTCAAAAATCGAAGGGTCAATGTTCAATTCCCATTTAATACTGTCACTGGTCAGGTTAGTAATGCCTGAAGAAGAGGAAGAAAACTTCTTATAATTTTGTATATATACTAATCTGTGTGCTATTACTAACTGTTGAATGTATTTGGAATATTTAAATATAGTTACTTTTTTCTAACGGCATTCAATACTTAAATTAGATGATGGAAATTGTCAAATGTATAAATACAATGAAAACACCATTATCACAAACCTTCAATAAAATTTGTTCTTATCTTATGTGAAAGTGGTGTAGTGAAAATTGCACTACACAAATATTTTTTATTAAATGAAACATCTCTAGTCCGATGAATGACTAATAAAAACTTATTAATATATGATGATATAAAATTTGGCATATTGTATATTATATATTAAATTATAATTAATATAAGTTGCCATAGTCTTAGTTTTTACTAAAAATAAATTTTCATAAGCATGCATTTATTCTCGAGCATAAATCTGTATTCAGATTTAGAAAAATACTGTAGCTACAATCTTTCAAAAAGCTAGTGGGAATAAAGTGTCTAAGGGTCTATCTAATCAATAGCTACTAAATGTTCTGCTATTATGAAATTATCAATTGGCAAGTTTGACATCATTGATGCATGTAATTTGCTAGTCTACATCCAACATGTCGATAGATATCTATTTATTAATAAAATTGATGATAATAAATTTAAAATAGCTTCAGTGCTATGTTTCACAGGAAAAAGAGTATTAGAATTGCTAATTGGCTCTGTGAGTCTGGTTTTCTTGTGAATTACCCTTTCAATCAAGTAAAACAATGCTTTCCAAATTATTTTAGCCCACATTTCTCCCAGGCACACTGAAAGGCTTCATACAGAAACTGCTATGAAAACAAAAATTAAAAAAATAATTTTCCATATAGGTTTGCAAAATGAACATATCTATAGCTCATTTGTTGATGAGGGACTCCAAAATCAATTTCTGTGGGAGAACAGTGGAACTTTGTGCCATCAGTTGTTAAGTGATAGCAAGATAATATATAATGAAGACATAAAGTGAGGTATGATTCAAGAATTGGTGCTTGGGTAATCAAGAAAATTTTCAGAGATAAAAATCAAAACTAATGGGCAAACTAATGTTTATAAAATGTATAAACCTGAGTAAAAGGTATTTAGAAACATAATAGAAAAAAATAATGGTAATAAAACTCTCCTTCATTATTTTGTTGCAGAAAATCTGGCTATAAAGCTATAAATTGTTGTCACAAAGATCTGTAACAATATACACCACATGGAAATAATTGTAATAAAAAAATGGGCAAAGAAGATAAAAACAGCAATGGCCATAAAGATGTATTAAATAGAAAAAGCAGTATTATATTATCCATGACTAGAATATACCCACATTTAGAAGTCACATTTAAAATAACACCTACAGACAAATGTTCTCCATGCACAAAATATCTGAATACAATCTTAGAATCTATTAAATCAATATCTAATCCTAACATAACTTTTTCACACAACAAATAGCACTATTGAAATACATATGTACTTCTACACACAAACACAAATTATAACTTAGACTTGGCAGTGATAGGCATTAATAATAAGCAACTAATATGTAGATTTAAATATTGAATGTTCAAGCCCAATTTTTTTATATTTTCTATTCAAAATGAACACATGGTCATTACCAACATTACATTTCATAAGTTATAAGAGAAATATACTTAACATTGACACTATATGTTAGTTTTGCCACAGATCAAAAAAGAAACAAAAACATATATTTTTTGAGTGTAGTAGCCTGCAATACACTAGATTTTATATTACAAAAATTTATCAGAAAAAGAATATCATTATAAGTTCAATTACAATCTTTTCTAAATGCTTGCTTTGCAGAAATAAGAAGTATAATATTTGTGCTATGTGTGTTATGGTGCTCAAGGTGCACTTATCTTTACTATAGTAATGCAAAAAATTTTAATACTTTTAAAAACAAATTACAGACAGTAAAACAAAGAGATAATAAATCATCCCATCAGACATTTTCATAGTTACTTAATCACTTTTCCATCAGTGCTCTAATTAGTATAATTTACAGAATGCTATTGAAATTACCCCTACTATTATTTGATTTGTTTTATTTTTTTTCTTTTTCTCATGTGTCATAGCATCAGCCGGGAAGCAAACCCGCTAATCCAGGACAACTGCTTGTAAAGCAGATGTTGCTGCCTTTTGACCACCAATGCTTGATTAGTTTTTTTTCTTTTAAACTGAAATATCCTGTAAACTGAAATATATGTAGATATATCCTTGAATAAAATTTCTTCTAAAACAAGAAAAAAAATGGAAAAGGCAATCAGTTAGCCAGTATAAAAAATATATCAACTATTGAATATGAGAAAAGCAGTAGTGTTATATAATTCCCATTAATTTAATATGATTGGTTGTATACACTACCAACATCACGAATATTTTGAAATGAAAAAAAATCTCCCATATTAATTGTTTTATAATGCAATCTATAGACCTCATATTTAATTGAAAGCATTTAAAATATAAAAGTAAATTGTGAATCAAACAATTATCCTCCAAAAAGATAAAGAATAACTACCATTAGTATTTATAAACTCTGAACATTTGCCATTGTTACATGGCTATAAATATTTACTAATTATCATTGATACATTTTTTAAATATGTAACTTCTTATCAATTAAGAAAGGCAATGAAATTTTAATGACCAGGACAGTAATCTAATTAGATTTGAATAAAGCGTAGATATTTATTTTCATTTAAAAATTTGAAAATCTAAATACAACAATTAGCAATTACAAGTATATTATTGTGTATTTAAAATCTATAAAAAATCTTGAGAAAGACTGGCAAGAAAAATATACAGATTATTCACAATGGAATCCAGTCAAAGTCATTATTAATAATTACAAAAAATATTAAACAACGTCATCTAGAATATAAATTGCTTATCAATAATCCACAGTTGTCATTTTAATTCAATTATTTTTTAATTATTCTACCTCAAACTAAATTAAAAATGCATTATCTGTTTGTTTTAATTTTTGATTCAAAACAAAATAATTAATCAATCTGTTAAAAGAATATAAATATATAACCAAAAAAAAAGTTATGCAAATACTAACTATATAATAAAGTATTAATTAGAAAACCTTAACTAAATGACACTAAATTACCAAACAAAGAAAATTTTATAATTTATTACAAGTCTACATATAATGTTAAATGAAATAGAGCTAAAAATATTTATGATGAGCACGAATAGAAAAATAATGAGAATTATATTGCAATGCACACAGATTATATACTAAAAAAAATAAAGGGAATTATAATGCAGAATATATATATAGATAGATATATATAGATAGAGAAGGAAAAAAAAAAAAAAAAAGAGAGAAAAGAAGAAAAGAAGAAGAGAGAGGAGAAAAGAAAAGGAAAGAAGAAAGAAGAAAAAGAAGAAAAAAAAAAAGAAGAAGAAGAAGAAGAAGAAGAAGAAAAGAGAAGAAGAAGAAGAAGAAGAGAGAAGAAGAAGAAAAAGAGGAGAGAGAGAGAGGGAAAGAAGAAAGAGGGAAGAGGAGGGATAGATAGAGAGAGAGAGAGAGAGAGAGAGAGAGAGAGAGAGAGAGAGAGAGAGAGAGATATCAATTAATAAATAATACATATATAAAATATATAAATAAAATGTAAAGTAAGAGAAAAAAAATGAAACAGTTCATGTGTTACATTTTTTTATTGCAATGTTTATAAATATTATTTTGTATTAAAATAAAGATTTAATAATAATTATTTATTCAAAAATACTAATGTAGTTTTGTTAATGAAATAATAACATGAGATAGTTTTGCCTTATTTAGCTTTGTTTGATATTGAGGATTTTTAGCTAATATAGATTACTCATTTGATTTGGCAAAAAGGGTTGGTTTTTAATAAATGTAAACATGATTATCAGAGATTTTTTTTTTAAAGTTATTGTTAATATTTTTATTCCAAAAAGTTGAAAGACACTAAAACAATTTATTTTAAAGGAATAAGTTGTGATTATAAATACTGGAAATTTAACCTTAACGTGTGGAATCATGGTATAGCAATCTCATTAAACATGTGTTCAGTGGTCATAATCTATTCATATGACTAATAGCCAAAGAAATGGCCAAAGAAATGCTTTGTTAATAAGTTTTCCTATTAAGAAACATTTGACAGTTATATTTTTAGTTGTAAATATTTTAACAAGAAATCCCAAGCAATAAGTAAATTGAGGGAAGAGAAGTCAATTTGTAGTAGTATTTACCTGCTTAAATGTTTTTTTTAAATAAAATTATTAAATATTTATTTCTTAATAAATAATCAAAATACTCTAGAATACACTCTAAACAATTCAATATCTCTATATAAAATAAATAATTGAATATTAATTATAGCCAGCTAATGGCAATTTACTCCATCTGGAGTAGCAAATTAATGTTAATATTTAAATCTTATTAAAATATTCAACACTACCATCTCATGTAAATGGTCAACTTTTTATAAGTTATGTATCTTCACATAATTATAATGTCTATCATATTTATAAAATATGATTTATTGATTTTCATTTTCTTCAAGTCATTTTCTACATGTAGAAAAAGATATTATCAAAGTATAAGTCACCACCATGTTCTGCATTTATAGGCTTACACTTACCTATAGAATAACACAATTATTATATATCAATTTATGTTTAAGAGTACTTTTAATGCACATTTAGTCTCCCCAATGTAACTGGATTTGCAATAACACACCACTTTATAAATAACATTTTACTTTTTGATTTTATCAACAACATCTTTACTATTTGTAATTAGGCTACTAGTGTTTGGCCCAATATTATATGCAACATTGAAATAGTGGGATGATTACATATACTTTTTGTGTGAATACTTTGATTTTTAAGAAAAAATATTTTATTGAAAAATATTGTCATAAATTATAAAATGATCTTCATCAACAAACTTATCATTGTTTTTTTTTAATTTTAAAGTTATTTTGAATATTTTTAAAAATATTTTATTTTTAGGACATATGATTTTAATGAAATTTATGTAAAGCAAAAAGATTTGAAAAGAAATATATTTTTTTCATTAAATACATTTTCAGCTTGAATGCTTAATTGAAATTCTTTATGTAGATATAATATAACTGCTAATAGTTTTAATTACAAAATTGAGATTATATTTTTCAGATTAATTTTATTATGTGAATTTATGCTTTTAATGAAATTTAAATAACATAAAAAAATTAATGATAAATAAGTATTTTTTCCTAAAAAATGAAATTAAAGGCAAATATGAATAAGATGAACAAAATCCATGAATGTGTTCAAAATAATGTACTTAAGAGGTTGAAGTGGGAAAAATTTCTTTTATTATATATTTTCTCAATTACTTTAGGTAAAGTATCTAGAAAAAAATGCATTTTATTTTAATATTATAAATAAAAAAACTGCCATTTTAAGATGATATTTTATTTAGCTACATAGAACTGCAGATACCATTGAGTAAATGAAGAATTAATATTTAATTGGTGGTGTTTGTACTTTATGAATTTAGAAGAAAAAGTGAAGAGATAATTAATTTGAAAAATTGATATATACTTTATTACAAAGGTGCATTTATTGGAAACACACATGGAATGGGAATCATTATAAATAAAATGCCAAAATATAATATTTTGGATATTGTAATAAATAAGACAGAGAGTAAGATATGTAATTAAACTCAAGAGAAGGTACTGAATGCAGATAATTTATGTACTAAAAAATTTTCATTGTGTTAAAGTAAGTGTATATTTGTGTGTGCATAAAATGTTTTGGATAACATGAAATATTTTTAAATTATCATATGATACTTTAATGTTTCTATTTGAAGATAACTGTCAGATAATAGTGATGTGGATAAATTTTCTTTATGATGATAGAAATAAATCCTGAGCCACACTTGTGAAATCTTGCAGTAAAAAAATATATGGTAATAGACCACAGCCAGCAACACATTAAAAAGAGTGGCCATTTATTCTTAATCCAACTATGTATTAGTCACTCATTTGATTACTGGTGTATCAATGTGTCTCTGAAGATTCTCATGCTAGGTTTGGAGGTATTTGTTAATTAGTCACTGTACATCACCTGGTGGTGCTGTTTCTGTGTAAAAACACAGAATAATACTGCTTATGCAGCCAAACCTATGAATAATACATCATTATGATCATAATAGCCATTTATGTTGCCAGATGATATCGGTTCCAAACATGGCCAATTCTTCCACATCCGAACCTATGGCTAAGAACAACACTACAATCATAATATCATCAATTTGTGCCTTGGGGCCTCACATCTTATGCATATTGACAGAATTTGTATTTTTACTAGCATTTAATATAAGGGTTATGCAGTGGAATGTTTTCCAACTGTTAAACTGGTTGATGAAAATGGTTTTTGGTAGACCCCAACTGACTGATTTTAACCTACTAGTAATTGTCAGCATATTATCAAGACTTCCATATGCATTTTTTGATGGTTTGAAATTTGGAAAGGGGTCTGCCATGGGACTATTTCAGGTGTTCATGATAAAAGTACCATTTTCATCATGACTCATGTTAGAATAACAAAATGGCTGAGGGCAGTTAGCATAACATTTTTCTTTCAACTGGGGGACATCCCAAACACAGAAAGAGGCACAGTATTTTTTCTTCAGGGCCAAAACATCCTACCACATGTCATTCAATGTGTATGTGGGTTTGGTATGAGCCTTAGATTTTGACAACATGTCTGTTGGCAGTTTGTATGCTACTGGCATGACTGCAGGTGAACCATTATGTCATTAATTCTAGTCATATGTCGTAAATAAATGGAGTGATTCAATGAATCTGTTTTGTGATTATTTTGTATAAGTCAGTTAACACCCAGATGGTTGTCAGTGTTTAAGGGTAGGGGTTTGATGAAAGTAAGACAGCCTTATGAACAACAGCTACAGAAAAGTGTACATTGGTTTGACTGCTTTTGAATGATTAGAAATCAAACAACATGCTTTTTTGTTGGGAAGGAAATTGACTATTTTGATTGATATATTAAAAAAACATGTTTCATTTATAAACAATACAGCTGTTTATAAAATATACTATAATTAAAAAAAATCAAGCCAACATGTGACATAATGTCAAAAAAGGATGTATTTGTTATAAAAAAACATAAAAGCTTTTTATAAAACTTGTACTATAATTAGAACAAAATAAAAAAGAGACAACATGTCACATAATGTAAACAAAAAAAACCTATTTGTTATAAAACTAATAAAAAGCATTTTGTTTAAAAAAACAAAAAAAAAAAAGAAGGTACATTTTGAACAGAAATACATCCTTATTATTTAACAAAAAAAAAGCCACATTTTAAAAAAAAACAGAAAACTCTCCATTATGTACATTTTGTTGTTGGGAAAAAAAGCCATATGAAAAAATACCCTATATTTGTAAAAGTAGAGAAGAAAAGTAAAAACTTATTTACAAAAAAAAAGCCCATATTTTTAAACACAAAAAAAGTTACCATTATAATGTATATTTTCTAGAAAAAAAAAGCTGTATGGAAAAATTCCGTATATTTGAACCAAAAAAATTGTATGTAAAAATAATGTAACTTTGGAAAAAATCAAGAGGCCTGGGAAAAGTATATCACTATTTTTTAAGAGAAACAGCACCACCAATCTATGTACAGTGTATAATTAACAAATACCAGTTTGGGTAGCCAAATATAAGAGAAGGTAAAATATACATAAGCCTTCCACTTTATATTGCAGGTACATATAATTTTAATTGACTGACCAATTAAGTTTCTCCATATGATTTCTCTGGCCTTTTAATATATGGATAATGTGACGGTGAAAGGTTTGTATATTAATTAGCACCAGTTATAATAAATATTGCAGCACTTCCATCATTAGATAAGAAATCAAACCCCATTGCTAGCTATTATCCAATTAATTTACATTTGTATAAATAGTTTTAAATATCACATACATGCTACATTTATCTTTTATCTTAAAATATATTTATATCTATTTTGGAATGTTAAGTTGAATAAAAAAAGAAAGGCATATAATTGATATAAAATTTCAACAAAAACTAATAACAGAATCAAAAAATGTAACTACAAATGCAGTTTAAATTTAATTACTTAACAAATAAGTAAGCATTTTCTTTATTATACAATGGCTAAATTTTTGCCAAAATATTTCATTCTTTTACTTTAATGACTTTAGTTCTGTTCAGTCATCCACTGTCTAACAGGCAGAATATAAAACTAACACCCTCAAATATATATATACAAACAAAAAATATAACAATGAAAATTAATTAATTTGAAGTTATAAAAAAATAAATAAAAATCTCACTATCTTATATTGAACTCAACTAACAAAATGATTAAAAATTGTATGTACTTTTATATTTCCATTCATGTTTTGTATAAACATATAAAATAAAATAAGTCACAGTTTAGTATTTAAATAGATTTTTTATGCATAATGGTCACAGATATGCTTCTGTAGTTTCCCATCTCTGATCCTGAGTTCTTGTATTGATTTATATTTAATTCACATATATATAATATGAGGATTTGTCTATAGTTCTGGTCATTATGGATAGCATAGAATATAAGAGTCATAACAATCATTTTCCATTCTCTCTCTATTCTTCTTTAGCAGGTAATTTTAAAATTTTCTCTTTTAGGCAAATGTCCAAGTATACATTTTTTCACAGCATGCTCACATTTTCAGGTAGAATTATCACAGTTGGCACTAGAAGCGCTTCCTGATTTTACCATTATTGAAATTACTTTAGCAAAATAAATATTTTCCATTTCTTATACTTAAACACCAGCCTTTTATTTGCAGGACATCGTTGGCAATTCTTCAACAGTTACTTGCTATGAAAATGAGATGTTTTTTTTCTTTTTATCATGACCTCGTACACAGTTTGTTCGTCCATCCTAAATCATCTACAAGAGGAAAGCAAGCCCAAAAATAATAATGTGACTCGACTTATATCCAATCAATCCATGATGCAAACAGATTTAAGTCAGATAATGTAACAAAAAATACCATAGACTTTTATTTAATCTCATTGATTTTTCTTAACATTATATTTTTTTGGTAATTAAAAACATATACAAATAAGTAATATATACTTTAATTGCATAACTTAAACATTTGTGAATTCAACTTAAACATTTATGAAATTTTTATTTAAAATTCTTTTTTTTTAATTAAAGAAAATACTCATTTATTTTAATGGGGTAAAATTTATGAGGTTCAAATCAATGTACCATAATATACTGATACAATATATAAATATATGTATATAATCATTAAAACCAGTCAACATGTTATTAACAATTAACAATTGTCAAGCGTTGGTGGTCAAGAGGTCAGCACAGCATGCCTTACAAGTGGTTGTCCCGGGTTAGAGGGTTCGCTTCCTGGTTGATGCTATGCCACATGAAAAAAAAACAATCAACAATTTCAAATTTTTGTCAATGCAATCTCCTTTTAACAATACAGGTATATTATGATTTTTTTAGAAAAATTTTAAATGTAAACTGATATAAAGACATCCCACTGAAAGTACAGCAGAAATAAATTTTATTTTCACTAGCAGGAAATATATATTTCAAAATTAAAATCTCAGTTGATAATTCTTTGGTAAATTATTGCTTTCTTGTATCAGCTATCTTCATTGAAATTGATAATAAAATATCAATTATCTTCTTATTAATCTTATTTAAGTTTGAATCATCATCAAAATCCATCACTTTAATATGATTAGCAAGTTTTAATTTAAACTGATTGGAGTGATATAAATTAACAGTTTTTATTCCTCTAATATTATTTTGCATTTATTTTATATCTGACCAATAGAGGATCACTTCCTGTATTAAATATTAAAAAAACATTTATATACTCAATTACCAGATAACAATTGTTTATTAGTCAATTTGTCTATGAATATTCTGAAAAAAAAAAAAAAGTTTGCTTGACAAATTTCAAGTTCCTGAAAAATTATACTACTTTGAATCAAACTCCAAACCATGAATTTTCAGGCACATCTGCTAATAGCTTTACCAATGAGGATCTTTATCTGCCAATGTATTAATGTAAAAATGTAATACATCAAGTTATTGGCATTCACTTATATGATAATTATACTTGTAATAACGACCAAATTTTAGAACATGGTCATTTGCATACTGCTAAATCTCTAAATCAGTACATTACCAAAATTAACAATGCTTCAAACCTCATTCATTTTTTCTTTTTCTATGAATTAATGTATTACATACAATATTAATTTTCTCAGAGTAACCTTCAGGCCCAAGAATCTTTTCCATGACAAAAAAAAACAGAATTATGATGATATTCTATGTACATTTCTTATATGTCAGCCTTACAATTATTGCTTCTGTCTTATACTCAAAGAATACACTATTTTATTTTTATCACTTACAATTATACTATTTTTATATTAATTATCAAAGATATAAAGAGAAAACTTAAAATAAAATTTTCAAAAAACAATCATTTTCTGTTTTACGTTTTAAATATAATGTAGGAATATAGGCTGGATAATAAAATTCATTTTTTATTAAATTTAATTTCATTATTCTTTAATTTAACTTTATTATAAAACATCTTTAGATGTCTATGTAAAAAAACCTTACTGGAATTGACTTATATTAAAGCTTTAATACAATTCTCAATATTCTACTAATGTATTATAGTATTAAAATTTTTAAATCCTTATTATTCAAATGTTTTATAATCATTTTATAAATCAAATTGATTATTTTTATATACATTTATATATTTGAAATATTGTATAGTAATTTACAGTCATTTTCGATATATATATTATTGAATTCTTGTTTAAACTTTCAAATATATTTTTTATTAAGAGAACCCCGACTATATACAAAGACCCTTATCCATATATATGCGATCTATAATATTACGGTGTCTATCTAAATTTGATATTATTACAAAAATATAATATTCAGTATGAAAATCTGAGCCTTTTTTGTGTAATATATATATATGCATGTGATTGTAAAAAAATGTACGTAATTTCTAAACATGTTTTATGCAAATAAAAACGCAATTTCAACTTGGTAAGTTAATAATTATAAAAAAATCATTAAAATTTGTTTATTCACTAAGCATATATAAAAATAATTAAATTTTTGTAAATTATGTTATATTTTAATTTTCAAGAAAAAAATTAAATATTATTTGCTTCACTGCTGCTTCAAAATGCTAGTGAAAATTATTCATGTGCCAGTAATTTTTTTTATATTTCATAAAAGTTTTTTTTCATTCAAAGGCTAATAATACACAGTTTATTAAATAGTTATTAATTATCTTAAGAAAAAAGATAAAAATGTAAGTATGTCAACTTTATTTTTTTGTAAATTAATAAAAATTTTAATTATTGGTTTGATAAAAATAATATATATTATGGGTAGACGAACACTGTTAATGATAATAAGAAATTTGAAAATAAATTTGAATAAATTATTTTAAAATCAAATTTGATGCATGGATAAATTAAGATTAATAAAAATTTTATTGCTAAATAAAATAAAACCTAAAATTTATTGAAATATAGTTTTCAATGGAAAGGCTGTTTTTATTATAGTAATAATAACAGTATTAAAAAACTATTCTTATTTTATAAGATAAATGTTTTCGAAAATATAAAAATTAATAATCTAAAAAAATCTAAACTAAATGCAAAGTGTAATTGTCTTTTAAAATGACAGAAAGATTGGCATTTTACATTCATGACTCACAGTGGTTAATGTGGGAATGATGAGATCAACAAATATATAAATATTATTATACATTAGTCCCCAAAATGCATAACAGGAGAAGCTCTAATAAAGTATAGCTATACAATACGATACATTATTAAAACAAATAGAGTGGCTACTACTTCATAACCTGGAAACACATTGATACATACTTCATATGCCTGGAAACAAGTTAATACATGAAAGTATAGTTTTAGAAAAATGAATTTAATTTTTTTATATTTTTGGGCAATTATTTTGATTTTAATTCAAATAAATGTTCCACCAAATAAATGATGGGTTGATTTCATATAATAAACATTTTTATTTTCATATCTTCAGAATTATAACCATGTTCAAATTTAATTTATTTGAATTCGTTAATTTACTTAAATGACAATTATAGGTTATATGAGCACAGACTTTCACATGACCTACCACTCACCTCTCTATCTCATATCACTGATACACTAGAACACAAAAATGTCAAAAAGATAAATAATCACCAATATACACATTTCATGCCAAATCAGCAATCATCAGTTGGTCCAGATTATCATCTCCACACATATATCAATAAGTGCTCAGATATATATTAAGATAGCCAATCTTCATACTTTAATGGATAGGCTTTAATCTACACTACATTCCAACTCTTCAACCATCCATCCAATTGAAAATCTGATGATGGAACACTCAAAGGCTACTTTGAGGCCAAGATTCTTGTCACACCCATGTTGACCTAAAGTCAATATGCCCCCTCATGTACAGGACATAATACATTTAATACATATGTAGGGATGGGCAGACATTTCTACTTTGTAATAACTGAAATACAGGCTCATTATATACCTGCATCAATGTATGTAATATATAGGGTATATGAACACAGATTTTTATATAATCTGGACCAACTGATGATTACTATCTTAGCATGAAATGTATATATTGATGATTATTTATCTTTTTGACATATATGTGTTTAAATGTATCAGTGATATGAGATAGAGTGGTGAGTGGTGGGTCATGTGAAAGTTTGTGCTCATATATCCTATATATTACATATATTGATACAAATATATACTAAGTCTGTATTTCAGTTAATACATAGTAGAATTCTGTACATCTCTTGTATATGTATTAAATGGATTATGTCCTGTACATGAGGGGTCAGATTGGCTTTAGATCAACATGGATGTGACAAAAATCTCAGCCTCAGGGTAGCCTTTGAGTGTTCCATAATCAGATTTTTAATTGGATGAATGGTTGAAGAGTTGGATTGTGGAGTGGATTGAAGCCTGTCCATTAAAGTGTGAAGATTGGTTATCTTAATATATATCTGAACACTTATTGCATATATGTGTGGAGATGATAATCTTGGCTAACTGATAATTGCTGGTTTGGCATGAAATGCATTTATTGGTGATTATTTATCTTTTCAACATAAATGTGTTCAAGTGTATCAGTGATATGAGATGGAGTGATAAGTGGTGGGTCATGTGAAAATCTGTGCTCATATACCCTATATATTACATATATTGTTGCAGATATATAATAAGCCTGTATTTCAGTTATTAAATAACAATTGCACATTCACCTTTATATATTACAACTGATATATAGCCTAAAGAAGTGAATGCACATTAGAATAAATAATACTATAGTTTGGAGAATTTATTTAAAAATTTAATAACACTATAAAGTACTTTTGAGTTTTCAAGTAAATCAGAGTAGCAGCCCATATTTTTCTTAAATGTACACTTTTACTGGCCCCCAAAAATATTTACAAAAAATATCTGTGAGGAAAGAAACAATTACATTTTATCTTTTATTATTGTTATTTTAAAAAAGGAAAACATTGTGGAAAAATTAATTACAATATTTACAATTTATTTTATTTCTTTTCTTGGGATTAACTTATTACCAGAAAAATATATATATATATATTGTAATGTTTTTCATTTTGCTAGGCCTTTACACGCTAATATAAACTGCGCGTGAGTTGATCAAGCTATGTCAAAAAAGAAGAAAGTTGTATTTCTATTCTAAAAACACAGCTATTTTTCCTGATCAACTTCAGCCTATTAATTGTTACGAATTGTGCTATTGACAAAATCAACTTTTAATTTTATTTACTATGGGCGCCAGAATTCCTAAGAATCTGCTGAAATATGTCGCCAG
Source organism: Epiperipatus broadwayi (assembly GCA_028023455.1). NCBI lineage: Eukaryota > Metazoa > Onychophora > Udeonychophora > Euonychophora > Peripatidae > Epiperipatus > Epiperipatus broadwayi. Next base: position 3,262,373 of record JAQFVV010006335.1, read on the forward strand.
CACCTCTCGCAAGTTGTAAAACAAAAAAAAAATAAAAAGATTTTTATTATATTTTTTTTTAAGGGGCGGTAATTCTACCGTAATGAGAATTCATGATTTTTACGATTATTAGTCCTGGGCGTATTGAAACATATTGGTAAAGGTAACTTACGTTTAAATCTTATTACACTAAAAATAAATTTAATAATAAAAAATAATAACTATTATTAATAACGCACAAATGAGAATTGATATTAGAAATATTTTTAATTTTGACAAACTAAAATACTTCATGTTAAGTAGCTAATTAATACCTTGGAGAGAACACATTTAATTCAGGTGGGAAATATCCAGAAAATATAAATATCAGTTAAAATAAGCAAAAAGTTCTTGGTTAAATAAGAGTCTCTCATATAGAAAAATTAAAGTCACTATCGGGATTCTTTTATACGTATATTTTTATGAGTAGTTTTAAATAGTTAACTTTGTCACAATCAGGATAATTATTCTTACCGGTAAGTTTCATGAATTCAGTAGTAGATAACTATGCATAGTTTTTTGGTTATAATGAGCTTGGCCTTTTGGTTATTGCTTGATCTTGTGGTCCATTTCCCCAGTCGGTCACGAAGGCTTTTCCTGGTGTACATCATTGGGTCTGATGTCTTCAGAGGCTCTGGTTCACTGCGACATGCCGAATTCCTTCAGCGAAGAGCGATCTTGGATATATTAATGTTATCCAAGACCAACTAGAGAAACAAAATGAACAAGACGTTCCTTCAACCGGATCCCTCCTTTTTATATCCAGTTTTCAGGACTTCTGTGCATGCTAGTACCATGCCTTTTTAATCTTATCCAGTCTTTATAAATTTTATGTAATAAAGTCTTTATTTTCTTCAAGTTTTCGGTCATCTTTAATTAAGTTGAGTATTTCTACTTTCAGCTTATCTTTTTTTACTTGCTTTTGGAATTCTTTTGTTCTCTCCAATTACTGTTATTACTAATCACATAAAAAAAAATAAAAAGAATACTTCAACCCTCATTGTACGTTTTTTTTTTAAAAAAAAATTACTCAACAAAATTTTAAATCCACTTTTATCTTTTAGTTTTTTTTTTACCCAATGCCAATATATTTGTAACGTATATAAATAAATGTTACAATATATAAATACAATATTAACACTTTATTCATATTTACAGGGTGCAATTATTGTGTGACTTTTAATGCAGATGTTTTATGAGTCAGATATTATATCTTGGACATATTCTACTGCATCACCTTCTATAACATGAAGGTCCTTATTGTTATGATCATTTACCAAAAACACTGCTGACAAAAAGAAACCTGCTGAATTGAACCCAAGTTTGACAATGGTAAAAGTGTCTCATTGCCTCCCACATTATAATAGAAGTAAAAACATCTTGTCTCTTTCCACATTATAAGTATAAAAAAATTGAAATAAAGTTTCTTAATGAAAGTGAACAGAATTTATTCCCTTTTTTTAATTTAACAATTGATTTATTTATTTTGTTTTAATTTACAATTAACACATTTTTGGTGGTGTACAGGCCTTCAAACATGTATATTTACTAAAAATACAAGGGGCCATTTTGGTTTACTAGAAAACTCAAGTAATCATTATAATAATATTTATAATAATAATAATTTTAAATTAAATTGATAGATTTTATTTAAATATATAAACATTTTTCTATCCCATGCATATTACTTGAGGATATTGTTTCAGTATATAAAAGTAAAGTATATAATATCTTCTATGTACTTTATTACAGAGCAAGAAGTTTTTCAATGATAACAGCTCTGCAATCTCCATGGGATAAACCATGAAAAAAGCATTATTCATGACACTTAAGATTAGTGATGATGACTTTAATAAATTTTATATTTATTTCAGTTTTCAGTTAAAAGTTTCAACACATCTATTTATTGTCTTACACACAAATGCTAGTTAGATTAAATTACAACTTGGCTATTTAAAAGAAATTGCATGATCTGAAAATTTGATTTGGACTAATTGTGAGTCTTATGACTGGATCATGATAGATAAATGTGCTTATCATTGTATTTTGAAATATATACACATAGGGATAGATGTGCTTTGAACTTACTTTTAACTACTAGATTAATATTTTTCAACTTGCAGTGATAATAATCTGCTTAAAATATTATTTATTTCTTATTAAAACATGTAATAAAAAAATAATGTGCAAATTGTCAACATTATATATTTTTATAGTTAAATATAAAAGGTAAATTTGCAATTAATTATTTTTAAATTCAATGTCCAAAATAATTATCATTTACTTTTGAATACAAATATTAAAAATAATTTCATTTTTATTGCTAAAAGTAGGTTGTCTTGACAACAGTTTGAGATTGTTGATTGTTATCTATGTTGGGTTTGTCTAAATGTTGACTGATTTCTAAGTTATTATATTAAAAATAATGTACATAAATGTTGTGCTAAATCCTTATTACAGTTTTATTTTTAATGATTATCATATAATATATTAATATAAAGAAATAATATATTTCATTAATTAAAATATGCACTTTTTTTAGTAATAGTTTCAAAAAATTGTCAGCAAAATTATTTTTTGAATATTTTAAAAAATATAATTAGCCATAAGTATAGCATTTATTCCTATTGTAAAACTTAATAAAATAGTTTCATTTAATAGGTTTTTTATCCTTATAAAAAAAATTGCTTTAAACTAGATAATGAGAACTTTAACTGCAATAGATAGGGTTTTAAAATTTTAATAATGTTAGAGATTTTAATTGGACAATTAAACAAAAGAGTAACGAATATGTTGATTAAACCTTTAATGGAAAAAAAAATTCACTAATCCTTGTTCTAAGGTACATTTTGCATATTAGTTTGCAGGTTTGAAATGTCTTTTTCATGACAATTAGAGCTAGGACTAGACTATTCTGTGACTGAAAAGCTATTCACACTTCCTTACCCCCCCCCCTACCCAAAAGAAAATGTGCCAACTTCGTTACAAATATTTTGTAGACAAATTACAAAAAGCATAAAATTGATTGTAGCCTTTAAATATACTGGTAGGCATCCCTCAATGAGCTCTATGCTATGAAAAGCAATCTACTTTTTTTAATGGTAGAACTTAATTCTTACTATAACCGCAATTTATGTAGATTTCAAGGAAATAAATTTGAATATTTAAAAATATAATTTGAAAAAAATAGAATATCGAATAAAATATTAGTAATAATGAAAATGTATTATATGTTTGTAATAATTTAAATAAGACACCAGTAACAGAAATGATTGTTTTTATATACTCTTCATAATTTAATAAAAATAGAATTAAAGCAAATTTGTTATAAATATTTAGTAATTTATATTCTGTAAAAAACTTTAAGAGCATCCAGTCATCAAATACATAGTACAGTTCGTAAAATGTTGGAAAATTTATATTCATACCTTGAATGTTTTAGACAATCATTAGAGAATAAGAATTAAGTTCACCATACAATAAAAACTAAAAGAAAATTATCTTTAAAAAAAACTTAATCATTTGTACTTTATGTCTGAAAAATTTTACAATAAAAAACTTATTTTAATAGTAGTATAAATATCCACAACATAAAAATAAAAATAATTTATTATTATACTAAGTGAATATTGTATATAAATTGGAAAGAAAATAAAGAGTTTATCGAAATATAAAACTTAAAAAACCAATAAATTTTCCACAATTACAAGAAAAATGAAGTTGGTTTAGGAACAACATATGATCCAAATTTGAGAAACTTGCGTGAAGCAAATAATAGCACCAATAAATCAATTAATAATACAGAAGCAGCACAAAGTACATTCTAAACATCCACTTAAATATTCTCAACATCTTCAAATAACTTATGCAACAAATTGGGTCACTAAATCCTTGAGCAACAACTACATTAATGCAAACAAGGAAATAATGTAAACAAGAAAAATCCAAGAAAATTCCCAGCAATTTTGGAATATTAAAAGAATAATAGGATGTGTGTTGTAAAAGTCTGAAAATAATCTTGTTTATCATCTAATATTAAGTAATGAATATTTTTTTAAAAAATTAACGTTATTTAAATTTTCCAATTACATTCATCTGTTAGTAATAGACCCCATGTGAGTAAATGCACAATGTTTTGAGATATTTTTTTTCTTTCATCACATGTTGTTGGCCTGATCAATGACAATTCTATCATGGGAATCAAACCTGGACCTTCATATTCTTGACTATTGGCTTTTAAAAAAATGCTCTAAACAACTAAAACCATTCTGCCAAAGGCAACAGTCAGTAGAAACTTTATGTACTCTGATTTCTCCACTTTTTCCCTAAAAGCAAAGTTGATTAGTCGTTTCCATACATTATGTATAGTCACATTAACTTGACTTATGGGATTATTTACCAGCTTTTTTTAATTTTTTCTTTTTATACCTTTTCCTCTCTATTCAATTTTTTTGCATTTCTTCAACACAGTAATGTGACTTATGGGATTATTTGCCATTATCATGTATGCAGATATTTTTAATTTTTTTCTTTTTGTACCTTTTCCTCTCTATCTAATATTTTTGCATTTCTCCAATTGAAAATATGTTCATTGGTACATACATGGTCTGCTTCTCTAGACACATGTTTTCATTCTTCTCATCATCAGTTTGTGCTCTTGCAATCATTTTTAATAGAAATTCTGGTCTCACATTCTTCCACATTAACATGAACATATGTTCAGTTGGGAAAATCTCAAAATACTACATAAAAAGGAAAAAATACGAAGAAAAAAATTCAAAGAAACTGCTCACATAACAATGATCAATAACCTCATAAGTCAACTTAGTGCAATGACTCTAATGTATGGAAATCACTAATCAGATTTTGCTGTTAAGAAAAAGTGGAGAAGTTAGGAGGAACTTCATAAATAAGTATATGAATTTTCTATTGACAGTTGCCTTTGCCATGATGGTCCAATTGGTTAGAGGTTTGTGTTAAAATTCAATATTCAAGAAATTAAGAGTACAGATTTGATACCCATGCTAGTTGTGTCATTATTCAGGTCAACTATACCTGAAGAAGAGATGGGGATAATTTTTTTCAATACATTGTGCATATATTAACCTGTGAAGTATTACCAATAGTTACATGTAATTGGAAAATTTACATAAAGTTACATTGTTCTAAAAATATTCAATACTTGATTTTAAATGATAGAAATATAATTAAACTATCATGATCACAAACTTTCAGGATATTACATAATAACAATTATATAAAACATCAAAATATTTCATTATTTTTAATAACAGAAATATAAAAATGCAAATATAAAAATAATACTATAATAAAGTGCAACTAAAATAGGACTAAATCACTGTTTTGCAACAAATGTGTAAGAAATAGAAATTCATCTTATTGATAAAAACATATAAATATTTTTCTTCATTTTATAACATCTGAAAAACTATAAATAATCCTCAAGGTATAATCAACATTTTGTACGTAACCCAGTTCATATCTTCTCACATCTCCTCATAATTGTTTACAGTATCTATTTATAGAAAATTTCTATATTCCAATTTACAATAAAAAAAATTAATCTCATATGATTATCTTTTTTTCAATGTCTTTATTCATGTACTTCAAAATGGTGTTATAAAATTTAAGTTTTGAAATATATTTAAAATTTAAAATAAAGGATAAAATAAAAGCATAATATTATGTGGTTGTTTTTAAAAATAGACATTATATTTTTATTAAGCTTAATTTATATTTTGGCTAAAAATGATATATTTTTTAGTCTAATAAATGAATAGGTATAATTATTAATATATTTATATAAAATTGATATCAATAACTGTATACAGGAAATGCAACACCTATAAAATTAATTTTAGTATTTTATTGATATACGTAAACAATGGTTTTTAAATGTTATTTAAATGGTTAATTGTTATGAGTACTATACCAGTGCATTGAAAAAACATTATCCCTAAAATAAATATTAAGGTATGCATTTTATTATATCTTTATATTACATATAACAATGGCAAAATTTTAATATATTATATATATTCTGTATGGTTTACATAGAGGTAGGTGACTGTTTTTAGAGTTAAAGGTTATTGGTTCTATCACCTCTGATAAAGACTATGACATGAACTTCTAATTGATGAATTATTATTTGTGTAAAAAATATAGTAATGATATTTATATAAAATTTAAATATAGAATCACTATTTTTATGTATGTATGCATATATTATCACGAAAAGCAATAATTCAAAACATTATATATTTACAAAAAATTATAATAGAAAAATTTTTTTTTTATAACAATCAGATTTTATTATTTTAGCAATGATTAAAATGTATTCAAGCAATATTTGCTTTAACTTTAAATAAATTAATATAAATTCAATTAAATGCAAAATAAAAATAAGTAAATAAATATTACATAATAAGAAATAAATTCTTTGACTTTATTGAATTTATTGATTATGTTATTTTGAATTTCATCGTTTTTTTTCCCCCTAAAAAATGAAGATTGAAAATTAATAGTTACATTTTTGTTATAATGATTTTAGAAATATATTTTAATTTGTTATATATTAGGCTTCATCAATCACATTTTTAAATAATTTTTATATATATTTTATTTGATAATTGGTTAACACATCATACTTCTTTCAAAATTCTTTTAAGCACTAACATTACAACTTATATAAACTTTATTTAATGATTATTAAATTTTATCAGAAAAAAATATATAAAATCTTATTTGTTAATTGTTGATTTTATTATATATTTGATGGCCGATATAAAAATATAGCTAATATAGTAATCATAATTTGTTGTAAATTGCATATACTAGATATTAAAATTAATAATTTTTATTTAATAACATATTTATGTTTAACATTTGTTGGAGTTTGTTAGAACTACTAATGCATTTCTAATGGAAATTTAGCTAAGTCCCGTTTTTATTGATTAATGTTAATACAAAAAGCAGAACGTATTATTCAAACTCATTTTTAAATAACCTTGCTTTCAAATAAGCATTTAAATGTGATAGACAATTATTTAATTAAACACAATTAAAATATTTTAATGGCCATTCTTGAGGAAAAACATCAACTAATTTCTTGCTGGTCTTGTGTTTTGTCAATGAATCTGATATAAGTTAAAATGCAACATTAAATACTACCTTAAAATGTGACTGAAATATTAAAAGTAATTATAATTGAAATACAGGCTTATTATATACCTGTATCAATATATGTAATATATATGGTATATGAGCACTGACTTTCGCATAACCCACCACTCTCCACTCTGCCTCATAACACTGATACACTTGAACACATATATGTCAAAAAGATAAATAATCACCAATATACATATTTCATGCTAAACCAGCAATCATCTGTTGGTCCAGATTATCATCTCTACACATATATGCAATTAGTGCCCAGGTATATATAATGATAGCCAATCTTCATACTTTAATGGACAGGCTTCAATCCACTCCACACTCTAACTCTTCAACTGTCCATCCAATTGAAAATCTGATAATGGAACACTCAAAGGCCACCCTGAGGCCAATATTCTCATCACACCCATGTTGACCTAAAGTCAATCTGACTCTTCATGAACAGGGTATGTAAATATTTTCTTAAATAGGTGATCTTAATTTGACATGGCATCGTTTATATTGACTAATGTTAATAAACAAGATAGAGCTTCTTAATTAAACTTATTTTTAAACAACCTTGCTTTTAAATAAACCTTTAAATACATAAATAATTAATTAAGTAAATAATGCCCTATATATGCACACGCATTGTATTTATCTATGCCAAATAACATCCTAAAATTTCTATAAGTGGCAGAAATAAATACAACATTCATTTTGTTACATGGGTGTGTGATCTTATGATTATTTGAAATAAGGTTATTTAAAAATGAATTTGATTAAAAAACTTTGCCTTGTTCATTAAGATTACCAATACAATGTAAACTATTGTTATATTACTGCGAGAATTGTATCTGAGGTTTAAGAACATATTAAAAATTTTAAATGACCTTAGAAATTATGTTAGTGCATTTGTCAAATTTTCAGTTGATTTACTCTATTTCTGATGTTGCTAGATATATTGACAAAACATGTCCATCACAAAATTAGTTAATTTGTTTTCATCAAGTTAGGTTAAAGATTATAAGCTTTTTATAAATGACATAAATAAATATATTACGTTTATATATAAAAATAATATAAAATATTTAACATCATAAATTATTACATATTTCACAGTATTAACATGTAAATCATAATTGACAAGATTAAAAATGAAATTACAGAACAAAGTAACATTTAACTTACCATCCAAATATTACACTGTTCCTTAAATCATGCAATATATAATTTAGCCTTAAGCAGATTTAATATTTGCTCTACAATGAATTATTGAAGCTTTCAAAATTTAAAAATTAGTAATAATTTAGTCTCATGGATGTAAACTTAAGCTGCTTCTAGCAGTGGTATAAATATCCCCTCAATAATTTAAAATTTTGCTTTATATTTGTCATTGTTTTGATTAATGATCAAATTATAAAATTTAGATATCAAAAACAAGATTTCATTTTTTATCTATATATAATAATGAGTATGATAGTAAATGTCATATTTATTAGGGTGAACATTAATTTGTGATATATATTGAATCTCTAATATTTAATTTTGGATTGGGGGGGGGGTGTAGTAAGTATGAGGTTAAATATGTTAAATTGGAAATCAGAGCAAAAGAACTTAAAAAGTATGATTTCAATTACACTGGTATGTGTTAGAAACAAGTTCTCATATGGTTGACCTTACATAAAAGTGTAACCACACCAATTCACTCACCCCAGATTAGCTGAAAAAAATAAGCAATACATGTAAACATATAATTTCTCAGGGAATTGAATTTTATTTATTAATGTATATATTATATGAATAAGGAATTTTAAGTATGCTTTCAATCTTTAATTTTCTAGGTTCAAATTGCAAATGTAATAAAATATTTAAATGTACCATTAGATGAATCAGCTGTGTGATAGCCTGACCAGAAATGAAATTGCATTTAGTTGATGATTAACGAATAATACCATATAATTTTAAAATAATGTTGTTTATTTCATGTAAACATGAATTATATATAATAGTAATCACCATGCTTATAGTAAATATGTGGTAAATTGAATATAACTTACATTTGGTGTATAGAATCACTATAGTGTGGCAATACAACATAAATATTTGAGGAGATCTGGGCTTTTTATAACACCTTTACCTTAAACGTATAATTGGAAAAATGTCTCAAAATTATCAATTTAATTCCTAGACATTGGCACCTTTAAAAGCACATAATAAAATATATCTTTATATTTAAACCTCAAAATTGAAAATAATGGTTAAGAATGCAATCTCTCATTCCAATATAGAAGATTTAAAATGTATTTACTCTCGCTTAGCTGTCATATCTTACTATTAAATATCAAGTATAAACTATAGTATCTGGGTTTCCTCTAAGTTAAATGATTGAATCTGGCACATTTATTACTCTAATAATTTATCTAACACATTAAATAAAACATAAAATAAATAACACACTCAAACATCAAATATTCCCAAATTTGTAAAATAATGGTAATCTTATATAACAGCAAATTCAACTCTTTATGGAATTATTATCTGAGTTTAAAGAAGACAAAAGTTATCCTAATTGACTTAATCCATTATAGAAAATTTTTATCTTCAGTTTAAAATATATCTTATAATCTCTGTAATCTCTCAAATTCCTTTGTTGATTGTACACATATAAAAACAACTCTTTAATTGACTTTTTAACACAATAAATATGAACTACTTTACTGCTTTTGTTCAGATAATGTTTTAAAGAAGTTATTTCAGTTGTTTTTTAAACTAGCAATATATTACTTATCTTCAGATATGAGGGATTTTCGTAATCATTTGCAAAATCCTGTGGCAATAACTACACTTTTTAAATAAAATAGATATTAAAAGCATATTCTTTCAAAATTGGAAAGACACAATTTAGCAATATAATTTGATAGACAAATTTAATTGAACTTTCTAGAATTTCAATATTACAAACTGCACATTTTCTTGATGAAAAATTTAAAAAGAAAAAAACATGCATTGTTTTTCCTTTTTTTATTTTAATTGATCATATATCCATTGATGTAATAGGAATGAAATGGAAACTTGGCCCAGTCTTGGGCAGACTCCTTGGTAACATTCCCTATTCAGACATCCTCATGTAGATAAGTACAATATAGCAATTTTTTTTAAAAAATTCACCGCAGTCTCAGTTTCACTAAAAACATTTAAAGATCTTTTTTTGATTCATCAGTATTTATAAGTTTTTTGGGATGATGTCAAAATATTATACATACCTGAGTGTTTTCATAGTAGCATAAATAATCATGCAAGATCTTACAGTTTCTCTCAATTAGTGAGATTATGTAAGCATTTTTGAAAATACAAAATAATAAAATAAAATATTTTACACCAACTTATTACTGAAAAAAGCAATCTCAATTGTCTCTTTTCTAAACTTATTAAACTAATAAATTATTGTCAATAAATATTATTAATTCAATAAGGTTTTAATGTTAATAATTTCATTAGGTTTTTCAATCTGTTATTTAAAAAAAAAACATTTACTGAATTTGAACATTTGCTTGATGTTTAAGTAAATTTTGTTCATATTTCTAACGCATTTTTATAATTCTGTGAATTTTATTAAACATGCACGTCCACACTGATATGTAAATGCAATAATATTTGAAGTTTTAATAAAGAAAAACAATAACTCCATTGCATCTTGATTTTATTGTACTTCATCTCTCATTTTAAACATATCACTTCCTTTACCCACCTACTATAAAATGCACAATCAAGAAAAAATTTTAATAGTTCATAATTTACAAAATGTTGGAGTATTTAAACAGAAGTATAATATTACAATACATAAATATATTAGTGATAAATATATATTGAAATATATACAATACAAAAATAATTATTTGTCCACAGTGTTGTTATTAATATATACTTAATATAATAATCAATCTAAATAAAATTAAAACAAACAACTAATTGTATTTACAATTATTTAATTATCAACATGGCTTTCATCTCTTATTGAGTCCTTTTCAAGATATAAAGTTTTATAGATCACATGACTTAACTACATTTGCTCCACCTATTAGACATTATTTTACTTTCAACAATATAATTAACATCACACATATAAATACATAAACAAACTGATTTAGATAAATCATGTTATATATTATTTCATTTAAAATTTTATGAGGAATACAATGAACCTATTAGTAAAAATATAATTAGAAATTTTATCTATTAAAATATACAATTTTGAAGTGATATAAAAATAATTTTTAAAAGTAATAAAATCTTGGATTTCAAAATTATTTTGAATATTAATTATTATTATGTTTTTTTTAGGTTTATTACATTCTTAAAATTTTTTTTAACAATATACACTATTGGAGTTTTGTAAAATGCAAAGTGAAGATATGTAAAAATAATGACTAAAACAAATTTTCTAAAAATTTAATATGGTTTTCACATTAGTAAAATGTTAACAATAGTACCTGTATTGTAATTAATGAGCTATTATTTAATAAGTAACTAATTATACAACTCTAAGTTCTGGAATTATTCATGACCCTATAAATAGTTAATCTATTTATTATTGACATATATTTTGTGGATATGGCATAATAGATAGCATAATGTCAAATGACCAAATAAAGGATTTTAACATTTTTAAATGAAGAAATTATGAAACACAGACTTTGGTTCACAAGCAAACAACTCTAACACTGGTACTGTTCATTACAGTAATTAATTAGAATTATGGGATTTACTCTGAGAATTATGGGATTTACTCTGAGTCTTTTTTTACAGACATGCTAAATGATAAACCTAGCACAACAGTTAATACATGAATAAAGTATATATTATATTAAAATAATACAAACAATAAATACAGTATGTAAATAAAGGCAACAAAATAAAAAATAAAACTTTTAATTGACAATGAACAATTAATACATTTTTTTAAATAAAAAAATTATGTCTTTTGAAATGTACACTAAGAAAAACAAGCAAACATTTTTACCAACATTGTAATAATATGAATATCCTGAAGAAAAGTTATAATAAAGTCCACATTGTTACTGTTTAGCCACCATATTTTCTTGTATATATAATCAAAATGTAAAAAAAAAATTTGATGGAAAAATCAATTTCTGCTTTGGGTGAAAAACATGTTTGGACAGCCTTGACTGGACCGGTTTGGCTTCCACTCCTATTATCATTTTTTTTTAATGCAGCATAGATGAACTTTATTTCCAAAAGACATTCCATGGTGTTTATGTTCACATAGAAATTTTAACATGATTTCTTATTGATGACTAATCATCCATAAAGTCCTTTAGTATAATATTAATAACACACAAGTGAAGCTTCAAACAGCAATAAAAATTAGACATTTTTTTCTTCAATGGTTTGGGCAAACATTTTTTATTTTATACTCAGTTTCAGTTTACAAGAGCAAAATGTTTGTCAAAATGTTTTATTTTTTTCTCTTTTAGGCTGAAATGTTAAATATTTGGACAAAACATTTTATTTTTCCCCTGTTTCTGATTTCAGGGGCAAACATTTGGACAAAATTCATCCCCTCCCTCCATTTCTAGGTATTTACTTTTAATATTATACATATTTATTGCTTAAACATAATTATTGCTACTATAATTTATTTAAAAAAATGAAAAAATAAGCAAAAATCCATAATCAAGATGCCTTTACTACTCATTTACTTACTGTTAATATTATATATATTTATTGTTCGAATAACTGCAAGAGAAAATGTAAAATTCTCACATATTTATAGTTTTTTTTTATTAACTGGGGAAAAACAATCACATGAGAGCAAACCCTGAACAGGTAGCAAATATCCCTAATATTATTTTATCTATACATCATATTTTACTCACATATATATTGTTAAAACTATACATATTTAAATATAAAATTCTCATGTATTCATGAGTATTCATACTAATTTAATGCTTTATATATTTTAATGAAACATTTACTGTTATATTACATTTATCACCTAATATGTCAGAAGTAATTCAGTGGCTCTCCCATGTGAGAAAATATGTTTCATTGTGGTACTGATAAATTATAAAACAAATTAGTTTGAGTATGTGTATTTTTGTAAATTTATTTAGTACTTAGTATTATCTCATCACTGAATGCTTTCCAAGTGTTATTTTTAATTATTCATTTTCAGGGGAATCAAAATACTTGTTATGTCAAAATTAAAACAGGCAAGTCTCTCTATACATATTGACATATTGTCACTCAGTGCGAGCCAGAGTAATCAATGGATACCAGAAGGCTTGTGCATAAAATCTTCGTCTAGTGCCTACTCATCTAATATTCTCAGACTAGTTTCTGGTTTGTGGCATTCGTCAGTGAGAAACCTTGGATCTGAGAGTACTGCACCTAGATCTTAGGAGATAATGCAACCCTCCAGCAGCTAACTTTTACTTAACTACAAAACTATAAATCTTAATTTGAAAACACTATAATATTTCCAATCCAAGCTCATTAGCTTATATAGTTACATAGTTCTGAACTCAGTTTAGTACTGATACATTTTGTGACTTTGGTTCTTTAATAACCACAGCCACCACTATCCTATTAGTGCTCTCAGATCTAAGATTCCTCAGTGATGAAGACCACAAGCCACAAACTAGTCTGGGAATATTGGATGAGTAAGAATTAGATGGCAATTTTATGCACAAGCCTTTTGGCATCCATTGATTATTCTGGCTTGCACTAAGTGGCAATAAGTATAGAGAGTTTTGCCTGTTTTAATAACAGTTATAAGCAAGCATAAGAAATTGTGATCATGTGATGTTTATTGGCTTAAAGCCAATCCTGCCTAATAGGATAGTGGTGGCTGTGGTTATTAAAGAATCAAAGTCACAAAAATGTATGGGTACTGAACTGAGTTCAGACCTATATGACTATAAAGCTAATGAGCTTGGATTGAAAATATCATAGTGATTTCAAATTAAGGCAGTTTTGTAGTTAAGTAGACATAAAATGTGACTGCTGGAGGGTTGCATTAGATCCTAAGATCTAGGTGCAGTGCTCTCAAATCCAAGGCTCCTTACTGATGAAGGCCACAAGCCAGAATCTAGTCTGGGGATATTGGATGAGTAGGCACTAGATGGGGATTTTATGCATAAGCACCTGTCATCCACTGTTTACTATATCTTGCACTAAGAAGCAATACATATAGAGAGTTTTGCCTGTTTTAATAAAGTTATAAGCAAGCATAAGAAATGGTGATCATGTGATCTTTATTGACTTATGTCAAAATTGTATTATCAAACATATATTACTTGTTAAGTTTAAAAGATATTAAAAAATCTATTATAAATACCTGTTAAGCTTATAAAATATTAAAAAATTGATTAAAATATATGTTGAGGTTAAAAAATATTAATAAATCTTTTATAAATTCCATTTACAAGATTCATCATTTTTAGATATGTATTTTAATGTACAAATATTAACAAAATATTAAGAAATCAATTATAAATTCCTATTAAGTTGAATAAATATTAATAAATCTATTATATATTCTATTCATAAGATTTAGTTATATATATTGTAATGGAATGTACTTGCTGCATTCCATTTAAATTGAAGAAAGAAGGCCCCAAACATTGGGAAAGCCAAATATAATGGAATGTATCTTTATATGATTTCAAATGAAAATAAACATATGAACTTTTGCAACAATAATCATTAGTTAACCAAGCCCCTAACTTTGATACACCAAATGTAATGAATAATTAAACGAACATATTATGCTGACCACGTTATGGCATCCAAATGTAATGGAACATACTTTTACTCCATTATACCAATCATCAGTTAACTGGGACCAACAGTTTGTGGTGCCAAATGTAATGGACAATATATCATAGAAACATATTATACCTCAAATGTAATGGAACATCAATATATGAGAAGAAAATAATGCTTCAAACATTGGATGATAAACATAATGGAATATATATAATCTAAATGAATCCAATTGTTGAGAAAGCCTAATATAATAAATTGTATAATTTAAATGAAGAAAGACAAAATTATCCCAGTTATATTTAAATAAATTGTTTATATGCCCTTCCAACTAGCTATACATGAAATAAATCTAAAATCATACAGAGCAATGAGATCTATCATTATAATTTATTTTCAAGGTTGATATAACTAACTAATCAAATATATATATATATATATATATATATATATATATATATATTAGATATATATATATTAATGATAACTATATCATATATATATATATATATATCAGAAACAAAGGGAATTCTATTAAATCCAATATACACATCTATTATGTAAATTTATGTATATCTAAACATATCAATGAATAATAATATGTGTAAGTGGCCTAAAGACTAAACAATAAGTGAAATATGAAGTTATCCTCTATTAAATTGTGAATTCAATTAATTTCATAATGACTCTGGCATTAAAAAAAAAAGAATAAAATATTAATACTCTTTCAAATAAATTACAAAGGCATTACTTATAAAACAAATAGTACATCCTTTATTTTATATTATGGTTTAATTTTAGGTAATATCAATGTTTTAAATACAAACCCAAATAATAAATATACATATATACTTGCAATAAGTATATATATTAAATAGATAAAGACATATTTGTGCTTAACAAGTATGCATTAATATAAACACAAATCCATATTTATATTTTTCAAACATTCAAAAATAATATATATATATATATATATATATATATATTATTTTTAAATACAAATATATATATATATATATATATATATATATATATTATATACAGCAAATATATATAAATTATTGTTTTGGTCTGCATAAGAATTATTATATGAAGTTTAAAAAAAAAAAAAATGAAAATAAATAAATTAATAATAAAAAAATTTTTATAATAAAAATTTGCAAATATAAATTTACTTATTAAAATATACATAACAACTCATATGCAACCCAAACTTATAAGCCATACTTTAAGATTTTAAATTACTTAAGTGTTAATTTTGACACCTGTTAAACGTTTATTGCTGTTAGAAAACAAGACGCTTGAATTGAATATTTATAAAATGTTATATTTTTATAATGAAAAATAAAAGTAAACAAAAATATCGATCTCAAAAATATATTTATATATCATTTATACATATAAAATTATTTACTACCTTTCAAAGTTCACTTGTTTAGTTTTCCTTCAAAAGTCAACCTATCCCATTGTTTTATTTCTTTATCCGTTTAATATTAGAATGCATTCTAGTTAAAGTGAAGAAACTATCACGTTAGAGAAAATTGTCAATTCTTGGATGTATGTATATTTTTATCCTTCTAAAATTTCTCTCCTTGAAAAACAAATAAATAAGTTGAAATGTTGAATCCAATATATTAATTTTAGTTACCTCCAGATTATTATTAGATTGACCATTATAGATTCAAGATAGCTATATCAAATTTCGGCTTCAGACGCGATGAAATTCATGTGTTGAAATTTGCTTAGTTTTTCTTTTTAAACTGCCTTGGAATAAATGAAAGAAAATGGTGCAGCCCCTTGGCTGCGATATATCTCTATTAGCCTGTCATGATTTATGTATTTACCATAGAAATCTATCTTATTCCAATATTCTTAAGAATGGTAATTTCAAAGAAAAAAAAAAAAATACAACAAATTTTTATCCTTCAGTTGGTTTTATTACTATCTTAATAATAATGGCTTCTTTTTTGTTGTTGCTGTTGTTCCACGTGCTAGCAAATGCTGTTTTGAAAACCATTGTTACACATGTTTTATTTTAAACAATTAACATTAAAAAAAATATCAAGCATATATATAAAAAATATTAAATTGAAAATTTATTTGACAGCTTTAAAAATATACATAAATAATAATATTGCATTTTTTTAATAATCACTGCAAATAAAATAATTTTTTTATATAATCAACAATTTATGTCTTCATTTATTTATAATAATTAAATATTCATAACGATGTACCATCAACATATAAATAAAATAATAACTTCAAACAATAACTATACCTAATAACTATAAACAATAATAATTCTTCATATATAAACATCAACTCAAAGAGGGTTTTTTTTTATAACAAATGATAATTTTTAAAATATAGATAGACTTATTGATATTTACAATATATATATATATATATATATATATTATAACATACAAAAATTAATACATTGCAAACATTGTCATATTTTTTTTTTACATTTAGCATAAGTTTGTCATTGAGTATATTTGTTTTTTTTTTATAAAACATTTACCAAAATAATTAAAACTTGTGATCTTCCATTACCTGAAAAACATGCAGTGAAGCCTTTGGAAAAATTACAGGATATTAGCCAACAAGTGAAGAAACTTTCACAGTAGTGGTTATTCAGTAGCTTGTGCAGAGAAACTGGCAACTGGTTTACTATAGCTATTCCACATAGAATAGCACCTACTCTTATCAATACAAGCAATAAAAATGTTTCTGATGGATGCACTATTTATTCATATTGTTGAAAAGCTATAAAAGTGAGGAGTTACATTGTACTGAATTTGAACATTTCATAGTAAATCACAATATAACTTTCCACATTTATTACTTTGTTTCTTCATATTTTTTATTTTATTTCTTGCAAATATATTACATTTATTTTAATTACAATCAACTGTCATACTTTTGTATATATTTTTTATTTTTATAATATTCAAAATAAAAAAGGAAATAATAAATGACAGCTGTTAGACAGCCATATTGTTTTTAATATTTATTTGAGGCCCTTGAAAATGGATAATTAAAAAAACCACCTGGCAAGCTTCCAGCAGTGAGATAATACAGCAACAGGATAATACATAAATACTATTTATTCTATAGTATTTAGTAGAAAAATTACATAATTTTAAAATATTTGTTGTATGTTGCAATTAGCCTAATCTTTTTTAGATACTCATTTTTTTGTGTTTATTTTCAGAAAACGGAATTTTATATAACAAATCTAACTATAATCTATATATTAAATTGTTCTTTTCGTTTGATACATTTTTTTCTAAATGTATGTTTTTTTAATAACAGCATCAAATAATCATTGTAATTCTATCACATTATTAAATTGAAAACCATTTCCAATTGTTGATATTTATTTTTTAATGTGTGACTTTATATATATTCAATTCAAACGTTTTAAGTCTTTCAAATTAAAGTAGAAAGGAAAACATTTTCTTTTTGAAAATCTTTTTTTAAAAAAATTAACAAGCTTAAGAATGTATTTAACAATTGCTAAACTTCAAAGAATTTAATCATGCTACAATAGGGAAAAAAGTGAAAAGCGACGAACTATTTTTTTTTAAGAAAAAAATACTTTTAAGTATATTTTTTCAGTAAATGTAAAAAGTAAATAAATAAAATCTGTTGAGAAAGAAAAAACACAGAAAATAAAAATTAAAACTGATTTCAATCCGATAACGTTATTAAATTATTAACATTTTTTTCTACGATAAAATTATATTAAATTATTAACAGTTAATGAGTTTAAAGTAAATTAAGTTATACTGAAAAAAATGCATTTTGGATTTTTAAAAAATCTAAAAGTTAACTAGAGTATATATGCTATATCATATAATTGTAATATTAAATGATATAAAAAACTACTATCAAAGACAGCTGAAGATAAGTGTTATTTTCTTAAAGAGGTAAGCAGTGTTTTCAAATATGAAACTAGATTATTTTATTATATCATATTTGTGACTCAAAAATTGATTTATATAATGTTTTCAAAATACTTTTTAATTATGAATGGCATATCCGTACTCATTTTGGGTAGTATATATATATATATATATAAACTCTGAAATATCATCTCACTTCATCACATGACTTTAAATATTGCTGTTATAATAGCATAATTTTCATCATCTCTATGCTCTAACTGTAATCTTTAATAAGTAATAATAGATATGGAATATTGGATAAGATAACACAAAATACAAGATTTAGCAAGCAATCTTATCTGGCATTTATTATTACTTACTAAAGCATATGCAAGTGGCATAGATTTGAAATATAATGGTATTTTTTCCTGTATAATAATCAAGCTTAAATTTCATTACAATGAAACCAGGTAATGGCTAAATAAATTGGAAATGCAAACTGAATGTATGTGATATAATAATAACAATAATAAAAAATGGAGCTTAACACTGTAGCAGTAAAAAGAGTGTAAATTAACTTTAATATTTTTTATGTAGTAAAATTTGAAATATAATCATTTATCTGAATATTCACAAATAGCCAAGCATTTTTCATAAAGGGTTAAATATTTTAATATAAAGATTATCATAGTCTAATAGATATTAACATTGAAATTTCACATGACTTTTTGTCTACTTAATTTAGGTTAGATTTTAGCTATGATGTAATCAGGGAACAACGATTTAAAACTGGAAGTGCAAGCTATCCTTATAGTAGCTGAAAGTCAATATAGATTATTATTACATGAAAAATATATATGCTATATTTAAATATTATATTGGTTCTAATGGAGGAGTATAAGTGCTATAAATATGACAAGAATTGTAGAAAGCTTGTTTAGCAAATAATAAATAAATTTAAACTATATTATCTTTTTTTGAATAAATGTTTGAAACATTTACATAGATATGTCATCTTTTAAATAACAATTCATCTTTCAAGAGAATTCTAACTGTTAATTTAAATATTTTCATATATTAAATATGATGTAAACAAATAAATAAGTGGCAATATTTTCATGTAATAACTTAAGTTATATGTTTAGTATGATGTCATTAAGTAACTATCAATTCTTAACACATTCTTAAGATAAACTTCTTACTCTAGTATCTAACAATACATTTTTTGTCTTCCATTTTTAAGAAAGAAAAGAAGGAATCTCTTTCATGTATAACCCAAGTTCTTATACTGGTGTAAATTCAGACATTACAATTTATTCCATAAAAATATTTAATCTAATATAGAGTACTCTCTGTTGGGGGGTGGGGGTGGGGGTAAATTAATATATAAAGTACATTAAAAGAAAATGTAATTTTTCTAAGTTTTCATACTCATAAAAATATCTGTCTGATTTTAAATCCTCATAAAAATTTCAGTAATCAATGAAATAAAAGTCACATTTGATTTATAAGTAAACTGAAATCAAAAATGTACTGCTGGCTTTTAGAGAGCAGATAATTTAATTTAGGATAGTCAATAGTATAAGATTAATATAGAAAAATAAATGCAAAAAAATTGTAAAATTAAAATTTATATTATTGGATATTTTATTCTTTTCATATAGTGAGAATAAATGTATTAATTGTATACTTAGACCTTATTTAAATAGGTTGTTTAATAAAAAAATATAATTACCTATTTATCAATGGGATATTATTATTTCAGGAATTTTTGAAAATTTAAGATTAGTTTTAAAAATATATATGTATCTGGTTTATGATGGTTGTTGGAACATTGCATGTTCTATCAAACACCAGTTTATATTAGAAAGTTTTTAGTGCAAGAACTAGAATATGGTAAACATATAATTCCATTTATATTTGATTTGGGCAAAAAGATTTAGTTTAAGATGAAAAAGACTGATTAATTTCCACCAGTCTATAAAAATCAAAAGTTATTCAAATTATTAATCAATGTTTATATGTAAAAAATATATGGAAGTTTAAATGTTTTCGCTAAGAATGTATTAATATTTGTTTATCAAAATTTAATGATAAATTTTGGCAATCCTCTACTTAATATTATAAAGAAACTTGTTTTAACATAGACCTGAATTAACTGCATTTGATATCTTATATTAAGTTCAACACCAAATTTTACCTCTGTATTATTTAAGTCATCAATCTCCACCACATTGTTCTTTTGTTTTATTTATTTATAGTAAATCCCACTTCACTTATGCTACCAATATTTATATTTTTACAGTAAAGGTGATGTTCATTTTACTTGTGCATGTAGTTGCACAATGTTTGGCAATATACCATTTAATATCAAACAGATCTAGCATTTTTTAATAATCTTTTTTCATTAGAAAAGAATATTCTGTTATAGATATCCAAATATAAAATCATGATAAACATGCAGCTCAAGTTCACAATCTTGTTGTTTTAGTATCCTCTGCATTTATTCACCAGCATATGGGGTTCATAATTTATGTACTTCCTTTTAATATTCAACAATTTTTCATTTTTAATAATCTTTTTTTATTCAAAAGGAGTCTGTAGTTTTAGATATTTAAATATAATATCATGAGAACATGCAGTGATTTGTAATATGGATTTTTACTTTGTTAATTTTTTATTTTACATATAGAAAATGACTTGAAGAAACAAAAATAAAAGTAATATTTTATAAATATGACAGACAATGAATTAAATAAACAATGCAATTATGTGAATATACATAATTATGAAAGTTGCTCATTTATATGGGAATGGTAATGTTGTGTGATTTTAATGACATTTAAATATTAACATTTGATTGTTATTCAAGATGTCATAAACTATTG
This sequence comes from Epiperipatus broadwayi, assembly GCA_028023455.1. Taxonomy (NCBI): domain Eukaryota; kingdom Metazoa; phylum Onychophora; class Udeonychophora; order Euonychophora; family Peripatidae; genus Epiperipatus; species Epiperipatus broadwayi. The sequence goes on from JAQFVV010006335.1 coordinate 3,284,148, forward strand.
TAAGTTGGCTATAGCTATGATTCAGTTATTTATTGTATATAGGCATATTAAATTTTGTAGAGTTTATTTGAATGAATTTTAATTATTATATGTATTTTCTATGATTCTATCTATCTCTATCTCTCTCTCTCTCTCTCTATATATATATATATATATATATATATTTGATATATATATATATATATATTATATCAATTAAATCATCCCACATGATTAAGAAATCCAGTACTGCCCTCTGTGAACGAATATATAAATACATTAGAGTTCGTATTTCAAAATAGCCAGATCAAAATGGTATCCAAATGGTATCCACTTTGACCTGTCTGCTATCAAATGTTATATATTGAAATACGAACAAACTCAAACAAAGAACTTGAAAATTAGCAAACAACGATCTTAAATTTTGCTACAAACAAACATGTTTTTACTATTATTATATAAAGACAAACTAAACTTTAGTAATTTTAATCTTTAAACCACCTAACACAAATGTATAGAAAATAATCCCTGTGCATGACGCTATACTGAAATAAATAAACAAATATTAAGCAATTAAATCATCCCACATGATTAAGAAATCCAGTACTGCCCTCTGTGAACTAATATATAAATACATTAGAGTTCGTATTTTAAAATAGCCAGGTCAAAATGGCATAATTTAATTGCTTAATATTTGTATATTTATTTCAGTATAGCGTTATGCACTGGGATTATTATATATATAATCATTAGAAACCAGTCAACACTTAGGCAATTCCAATGTCAAAAACTATCAATATTTAATATTAGGTCTAAATAACAATGCAAGCATGTTGTTTTAGATTTCAAATGTTAAAATGTTTTTGAATTTCAAGTTAGTAGCTTGAGTATAAAAAAATGAATAGAAGTTGGTTTGGAGAGAAATGCTGGATTACATCCAAAAAAGTTAACATGCACATCAAATCCAAAATTTCCTCTTGATAAAATCATTAAGCTTGAAACTAACCTGATGGTATAGATAAGATAACACTGGGTATTTATTAAACTCTACAATCTTAAATCTATTCATTACTTAAGGTTATACTAGGTTACAGAACCTGGCTTAGAAGTAAATTTGTTATGTAATGTTAGTAAAGTATGCACAGGCTGTAGAGAAAAGTTTTCTATTAATTGAGACTTTAAAAAAACAAAAGTAGATATTACAAATGTCCAATCTATATGTGTTTAATCATTACAGCTATTATTTAAATGTGATTATTCATATAATCTACTATTATTAAGCACCAATAATCAGTAATTGTGCAAAAGGAAATTAACCTCCAGTTATGTGCTATTTTGTAATTATTATAAATCTTTACAGGTACATCCATTAGTAAGAGATTTAAAAATTTATGTGAATCACTTAAGCTTATAGTGTATTCACATTTAACGATGGGTGAGGGTGAAAAGATTTATCATAATTAAAATATGGCACATGATCATAGGATAATTTCATTCTGTTTGATTATTCACACAGTAAATGATCATAGATAAGTTGCACTCCAACATACATCATCTGACATAGTGAATTTACTGACTTTCTACATCTGAGACTATGATCAAAAACACCATGGTTCTTTTTTGAGTTCTGTAGTAGTTCTTAAATGAAGTATCAGTTGACTTTTTTAACACAGAATGAATGTGTGCAAATATCTTTTTTAAAAGATACTATTATCACTAACACAATTATAATATAGTCCCTATTCCAAGAAAATTTTAATGTCATTAGCCATTAAAAAATTTAATAATCAAAGACAGTGATGCTAAAATTACTGAGGTTATAGACCGAGAGTGTTATTCAACAGCAATATTTTATTTAGATACCTATAACTACAGATCACTTTCATATAAAAAAAGATTTTACAAATCATAAGAATTGTGCCATATTAAATGAGATATATTTTGTGAAGTTAAAACAAAATATGAAGAGATGATTAACTTAAGAAAATAGATATGCACTTTTCTACAAAGGCACACCCAATGGAAATGCGAATGCAGTTAGGGTTTGTTATAATAAAAAAGTGGGAAAAAACAATATTGTGGAGATTGGTAATATATCAAATAGTATGCCAAAATCAATTGCTTAAATTAAAGGAAGATATTAATGCATAAAATTCATATTTATGCTCAACAAATTCTCATTGTTATGAAAAAGTAGAGAACATTTCCATGAATATATAAAATACTTTTGATCAAAACAAACATTTAAAATTTGTCATGAGAAAATTTGAATGCTACAATTAGTATATGATGGAAAAATAAAAATGCTGTGGGTAAATTTGATTCTGGTGATAGAAAACAGAAAAAAAAAATTTGTGAAATTCTCAGGAAAAAACATTACTCTATAAATTCTCTCTTTAAGAAAAATTCTGAAAGAAAATAAAGATAGGAGCATCCAAATAAAAATACAGTAGAATTTGATTATATTTTGACAAATGGGAAATATGTATTTCAAGACTATAATGTTTATAATAGATTGAACACACAAAATGGTAATTGATTAATGAGATGTAAAATATGTATTAATGCAAGACAATAGAAAGAAAAATTACTAAGAAAAACAATATTCACAGTAAATATTTTTAAACTTGAGAAACACTCCACTGAATTTAAATTTAGAATTTGAAAATCATTTAAAAATATCAGGTTTTAGAAATGAATCAAATTTAATTAAAATTGATAGGAAAATAACTGACACACTATTAAGAATGGCAAAAAAATAGGTTGTACATAAAATGAATAATAATAATAAGCTTGATTTATGCATATTTATTTAATTTCTCTTATTATAAGTCATCTTTAACTACTTTCCTGAAGATAATTTATTTTTCTTTAAAATAACTGTTATTAATAAGCTTTTTTAAATTATACTTCCACATATTATTGATTTCATTGTAATATAATAGATAAAATTTATTGACCCTTGTCAATTAAATTGTATTAATTTAATATTTGTAAATGATATTTATATATTAAAAAATTAGTATAAAACCATTTATATAAATAAAATACAAGAAAACAAAATAGCAATTTTGGTAACAAAAATTTGGAATGTATCAAAAAAATATAAAAATAAATGTTGCAAAATAATCTTCAAACAAAATGATTAATATATAAATTATGTAATACTTTCACGTTCTTTTAAATCGGTGCATCCTTGATTTCACCTTCAAATTTGTCACATAATATCCACCTACCAAAATTGAAACTTAGGCCACCCTCTCTCATTATGCATGCATTTTGATAATAACCTTCAGACATCAGGCAAGTTAGAAATATCAACACTTCAACCTTCATTTTTTTATTTTGATAACATATTTTATCACTACACCACTGTAGGAATAGGTTTCTATCCACTTTTAACATGTTATTGAAGAGTCAATATATATTGTACTGAACAAATATTTTTAAGAATGGATTGACTTTTGATATTGGTGGATGGTTGTAATAAAAACAGACAATTTGAAAAACAAATATAATAATTTATTTCAAATTATAATAGGTCATTCCCCTCTTCTCCACACCATTTAGTTCCAAGTTTTATGGATTCGTGAAATCTTAGAATCATAAAAAATTCTATATACCTATTTAACATATATATGACTATCATACAATTTCAATTTTAAAAATGTGTGTTACTAAACATCAATAAAAATAATTACCAAGACAATAGAATAAGACCATTATAAAAAAAACAATATAGTAATAAATCTAAAAAAAATGTAATTACATATTCATGCAAACAAGAAAATAACTAATTAAGAACCAATTTATATCCGTTTATAAAAATGGTCAATCATGTAAAATTTATGAATTCAACTTTATGAAATTACAGTATCTATTAACCTTTTAACTGCTAATTATATTATTGGTTGTGTCAGCTAAAAATCAAAGCTTTTAATTGGCCAGCTCACAAACTGAAGACAAGTCAATTGTCAAAATATTTTCACCTTTAATATCATATTGACTTTATATTCATTTATAAAAAGTATATTAATACATTGTCAGGTTATAAAAGTGAACGAAAGTTCTTTCAAAAATAAATTGCTATTTATTTATTATAAAATATTCAATTTCAGCAACATAAAAACCATCATATAAACAAAGAGTTCATGACGAAAATGCCTTTTACGTTATAGAAAAGTAAATATTTCTTTTTGCTAAATCTTAAATATTTTTACTAAAATCTTCAATATTTTTCGAAAATAATTTTGTTTTTTTAGTATACTCTCTGAAAATGATTTGTAATTACTCAATATATACTTTTAATATACTTTAAATTATATTTGAAATGAAAACCTCAGCATTTTTCTTTATTTTTTTTGATCAGGCAGTTTCTTTGTTCTTTCCAGCCAATCAGAATGTCTTTTTCGGCTGAGAGCTGGCTGACAGCCAATCACCGACAAGCTTCTTTCTTTGTTTAGCTTTAAATGCGGTTTTATTGATTTTTTACTTGTAAAATAATTCGGAAGAGGGCACCATCTTACAGAACTTTTAAAAACCTAATCAATAACTGTCAAACGAATATCCTAGCATTAAAAATAACGGAATTAGAGTGACATCAGCTGTCGACGAGAGGCCTTGTAAGAGGCGGGAAAAGGGTTAACAATAAATAGTAAAACAAAATTTTAATGAATTATTAATTTATATTTTATTACAATATAATCTTGATTTATAATTTTTAAAAAAAATCAGTTGAAGTTATTATTTCTTCAAGAATTAAAAAAAATTGAGCTCCAAGTCACACTATACATATATTATAAGAAAATCAAATTATACATCACATGACTTAATTTAATAAGCTTGTACTACAAATGTTATATAATGAGTATACTAATAGCTCTTAACAAACTTTTCCGAATATCCCAATCCTCAGACTGTTTTCTAGCTCTGGTTTTCATCATGCTCATTATATATATATATATATATATATATATATATACACACAATAATCAAAATACTCTGGAATAAATTCTATAGTATTTCATATATCAATATAAAAAATCAGTAATAGCTACAGTTTAAGCAGTATACATCATCTTTAGTAGCATTTAACAGTTAAAATTTTTAAACAAAAAATTATTATGAAAGTCACACAATGCTAATGTTTCCATGTGAATGACAAACTTTCCATAATTTATATATATATTCACATAGTTATATTGTGTCATTAACTGTCATATTTATGAAATATGACTCTTTAATTTTTCTTTTTTTTTTTTCAAATATTTTTCACCTATAAAATAAGAATATTATCAAAGCAAAAATCTCCATTACAAATAAATACAGATATAAATCTCTCCATAGAATAATGGCAATTCATTATGTAAAAGTTCATGCTAATGTATTCTCTTTTTCAATGAGCATTTTCTCTTACTAATACAACTGGAACTGCAATGGTATGCTGCTTTATAAATAATATTGCATTTGTATATTTTATCAATCACATCTTTTCCATTAATAATTAATCTACCGGTTTTTGGTTCAACATAAATACAACACTAATATGAGCAGAAACTAATGGTGTAATTCTACTACATGTACTATTATTAATGTTTGATAATGAAATCCATGTTTTCTCTTCAGAAAAGGAGTTTGCTATTAACTGAAAGGAGACCCTTTGATTCCTCTTGGAGACCTTAAAGGAACTGAGCAGGGCAAATTCCTAATGTCCACTCCATACATTCTTGTCGTTACAGCTGTTATTACTATGTGATTATTCATATAGTATACGAACATGGATGGGCTGCTCACCAACATGCATTAGCCAGCGTGGTGAGTTTATTGGCTTTTTACCTCTGAGTTTAAGATCAAGAAACACCATGGTCTTTCTTCTCAGTGCCTGATAAGGCAGAATGAATGTTTGTGTAAATGATAAATATTTTTCCAATACATATATACAATTATGACAGACATAAATAAAGCATGGCCCTTATTCCCAGGAGGCTGTAAAGTCACCAACCAAGGCAGTGGTTGGTGGCCGAAGGCGAAGGGTGCTAAGAATCCCCTGATTGTGGTCCCAGGCTGCCATTTGATGATGACTTTTTATTTAGGTACTTACAACTTCAGATCACTTTCAAGTGAAGGAAGATTGCAAGAATTAGAAGAAGAACTGTCTTATATTAAATGGGGACATTATTGGACTTTGTGAAGTTAGAAGAAAAGAAGAAGAAACAATTGATTTAAAAAGTGGACATATACTCTATTATAAAGGCACACATATTGGAAATACAAGTGGAGTTGGATTCATTATAAATAAAAAATGGAAGAACAATATTGTGGAGATTGATGGTGTATCGGACAGAGTGGCAAGATTAGTTATACAACTTAATAGCAAATACCAAATGCAGATAATTCAGGTTTATGCCCCAACAAGTTCTCATAGTGATGAAGTAGTAGAAGATTTTTATATGGATGTACAAAAGGCTTTTGATCAGAGTAAACAACATTTTAAAATTGTTATGGGAGACTTTAATGCTAGAATTGGTGAACAAATGAAAGATGAAATTGCTGTAGGTAATTTTGGTTATGGTAATAGAAATGAGAGAGGACATAGACTTGTGGAGTTTGCAGAAAAAGAAAAACTTTATATTATGAATTCATTTTTTGAGAAAAATGTTAAAAGGAAATGGACATGGAAGCATCCAAATGAAGGTACAGCAGAATTGGATTATATTTTGACTAACAGAAAATACATATTTCAAGATTGTAATGTTCTTAATAAATTTAACACAGGAAGTGATCATCGATTAGTAAGGTGTAAGTTACGTGTTAATGTAAAACTAGAAAGACAAAAATTATTAAGAAAAACAATATTTACAGTTGATATTCCTAATCTTCAGAAACATTCTAATGAATTTAAATTAGAACTTACAAATAGGTTTCAAGTGTTAGGAGATTTTGAACATGATACAGATTTGAATGAAATTAATGTGAAAATAACTGATACACTTTTAAAAACTGCAACAAACATAGCTGGTAGAAAAAAGCAGCAATTGACTAATAAAATTTCTACTGAGACTAGAGAATTTATGAAGAAAAGAAGGAATATGAAGATATACAAAAATGATGTATTAAAAAGAATTGAATATCTCGAATTTTGTAAAATGGTACGGAAAAGAGTTGAAAATGATATAAGAAAGTATAACTGTGAAATAGCAAGGAAAGCTGTAGAAGAAAATAAAAGTCTCAAAAATGTTAAACAACATTTTGGTATTGGTAGGAAATTTATATCTGCAATAAGAAAAAAAGATGGAATTATTACTAAAAAGAGAGATGACATCATGAAATTGGTAGAAGATTTTTATCAAGATTTATATAGTAATAAAGAACAAGTACCTCCTATATCTATTACATCTTCCGAATTGCCCAGAATTTTAAATGAAGAAGTGAGACATGCAATTAAGTGTATGAAGAAAGGAAAGGCTCCAGGAAATGATGGAATTATAATCGATATATTAAAAGAAGCAGGTGAAGAAATAGAAACAATTTTAGCAAAGTTATATACCAAATGTCTAAATGATAAAGATGTACCAGAAGATTGGAAGAATGCAGTAATAATATTAATATTTAAAAAAGGTGATAAAGAAGATATTAGAAATTACAGACCTATCAGCCTTTTATCAGTTTTATATAAAATTTTTACCAAGATAATTACAACTCGTCTACAGAGAACTTTGGATTTCCACCAACCAAGAGAACAAGCTGGATTTAAAAGTGGTTTTAGTACAATAGATCATATCCAGGTATTGAGAGAAGTCATAGAAAGGACAAATGAATATGAGTTGTCATTATGTTTTGGATTTGTAGATTATGAAAAGGCATTCGATTCTATACACATTTCTTCAGTGATTAAAGCATTGGATCATCAAGGTATAGATCCAGGATATTGTCATATTTTAAAGAATATTTATAAAAATGCAACAGCAACAATTAGATTACATAATGATACTGGAAAAATCAATATTGAGAAAGGTGTAAGACAAGATGACTTCATATCTCCAAAACTCTTTACAGCAGTGCTGCAAGAAGTATTTTGTGGATTAAAATGGGAAACTAAAGGAGTGAAAGTAAATGGAGAGTATTTAAGTCATTTAGATTTCACAGATGATGTAGTTGTTTTTGCAAATAATGCTTCAGAGCTGCAGGAAATGTTGCAGGAGTTAGCAGATGAAAGTAGAAAAGTAGGACTAAAGATAAATGTTAAAAAGACTAAAATAATGTTTAATCGATTTGCTCAAAATATGAAAATAAAGATTGATTATGAAGAATTAGAAGAAGTTAACAGTTACAAATACCTTGGTCAAATTATTAATACAGATGGAAATATAATGGAGGAAATTAATCATAGAATTAAACTTGGTTGGAGTGCTTTTGGTAGAAATAACTTGATACTAAAAGGAAATATACCTATGTATTTGAAAAGGATGGTTTTTAACAAATGTGTTTTACCAGTTCTTACTTATGGATCTGAGACTTGGACACTTAATAGAAGAGCAATACAGAGACTTCAAACCACTCAAAGGAGTATGGAGAGATGTTTGTTGGGAGTAACAAGAAGAGATCGAAAATGCAATGTATGGGTAAGACAACAAACAGGTGTTACTGACCTTATTGAAAAAATTAAAAGATTGAAATGGAGTTGGGCTGGACATATTGATAAAAGAGATGATAATAGATGGACAATTGAAATTTTAAACTGGATTCCAAGAGATTGTAAAAGACCCAGAAAGAGACCACATGTGAGATGGATGGATGAAATAAGAAAATGTGCAGGGGTGTTGTGGAGAAGAGAAGCTAAAGATCGGAGAAGATGGATTAAACTTGGAGAGACCTTCATCCTGCAGTGGATTGATAATGGTTGATGATGATGATGATGATTTTCCCTCCATCATCTATGTGTAAACTTATATAATTTGTTTATTTGTTTAAATTTTAACTGTTAAATGCTATTCAGAATGGTGTGCACTGGTGTAAATTTGCTGTAGCTGTTACTGATTTTTTATTGATATACTGAATACTGTATAGTTTATTCCAGAGTATTTTCAATATATATATATATATATATATATATATATATATATAAAATAATATGAATACCTATATATATATATATATATATATATATATAATTCAGGTTTTCAAATTGATAGTAACATATTAAATAAATGCTGACACTTGAGTTGGAATTTTATATCTAGTGTCTGAAATCCTAATTCCTCACTGAGGTGAGCCATAAGATCGAAACCATTGACCTGGGAATGAGAATTTCTGATAGAGATTTAAATTCTTTCTCTTTCAGCACTTATAATTAAAGCTTGTTTGGAGCTAGTGATAAGCTCCATCTAATGACTATTTTAGTACAAGCTTAAAAGCAAGTTACACAATTTGTGTCTTGTTTTATTAATTATTATAAGTGTTCCCTTGAAGGCTTTTGCAATGTTATATTGCATTGGTTATTAATATATGGTGAAACTGAACTGATTTCAGACCCATACAGCTATCATGTTTGTAAGGCTGGATTTGAAGACATTTATGTGTCTAAAAAATTCAGATTTTCAAATTGATAGTAGCATATTAAATAAGTGCTAACAATTTATTTGAAATTTTTGATCTAGTGTCTGAAATCCTAACTCCTCACTGAGATTAGCCATAAGCTTGAAACTGATTGGTCTGGGAATGAGGATTTTTTGATAGAGATTTTGAATTCTTTCTCTTTCGGCACTTATAATTAAAGTATGTTTGGCACTAATAGTAAGCTCCATCTAGTGAACATTTTAGTACAAGCATAAAAGCAAGTTAAACAATTTGTGTATTGTTTTATTATATATATATATATATATATATATATATATATATATAAATATATATATATATATATATATATATATATATATATATATATATATATATATATATATTGAGCTGGATTGATTTCCGATTCAATGGTTTTATTACTAAAATTAAAAAGAGAAAACAATTGCATTTTCATTAAATGTCTAATGCTCAATTTTTTATTATTATTTAAAACACATACACATTTATATTTTAAAATAGATTATTTAATGTTTATAAAATTGATTGTAAAATAGTTTACTTTCACTGTCTGTTTTAATCAATTTGATTAAAAACAGGCAAGCTTGCTAATTATAGATTCCTGATGCTTTTATTGTAATTATTTTTAAAGTTAATTCTAAAAAGCAGAGATTTAATTTTGTATTTGTCGTTTTTGTTTCAATTATCCCTTGTTGGAAGTCTTAAATTAGATTGAGTGGGAAATTAATATTTGCCCTGCCTGGAATATAGAATGGTCACTAATGAAAGTTTTGCGTGGGAAATGTAGCGAGGCAAAGATAGCCCGCCAATTTTTGGAGAGAGAAGAGATTCATTATTAGATACACACTTGGATTATTGCCTGCTAAGAGTCAGATGGTTTTGAGTAGCTGTTCAGATGTAGAATTGCCAGCTAAAAACAGAAATAATTATTGACAAACTTCGTTGCTGTGCAAGATGTCAAAATCCACCGCTGTGAGTTTTGCCATCATTAGAATGTCTGGCTAATTTAAACAAAGAACAAACCCACGCCTACCAGCTCTTTTTCAGTCATGCCATGAACCTCTAAAATAAACACTACCTCTATCTTGCCACTGTCGAAGGACCTGAAAGATGAACTATTATCAAAAGTGTGCACTTGTCACTAAATCACTAGGATTCTGCCTTACCGTAAGCTAAACTTTTTCCTATTCTAGCCAGGGTAAATAAATTGCATTTAATTAAATCTCTGCTCAATCTAATGATAAATATGTTTTAAAATGGTTTTTTTTTTTAATTATTTATTATCTGTATGTACTCTTTTCTAGTATTTAAAGTGTGTCTTGGAATCTTAGTTTTAAGATTCCAAGTTTGTTTGCAATTTTCGTTTATCAGGAGGTGCATAAGGTGATTGTATTTTATATGTTTAATATATACCTGATTATTTCATTAACTATTACAAAACACTGGCAGTTTTCGTAATCTTTACTTATTTACCTGCCCTTAGTTGTACAATAAAAAATCTTTAAACATGTTTCGTTTGTGCTGTTTGTGCAAACAACAAAATCTTTTTGCTGGCTATTTGTCAAGTTATTTCTTCAGGTTTTCTGAAAATAGTCTATTTCTTTCTGGATGATGTTAAGATCGTAATCAAATATCTGTTGCTGTCTTGTAGGTGAGATCAACCACATTTACTTTGAATGTAGTATTACGCACAGCAGTCCTGCAGCGTTTAAATGACAGTAATTAGAATATTACTGCTCGGACGTCCGTGCTGGTTATGGTGATTTCCAATGGGACAGTAACTGTTTTATTATCCCTGATTTAGGAAGCTAGGGTTGTTGTTTGTTTTTGTAATTTTACAACTGGCCAGCAAGAAGATATTATCTTAACCATTTCTTATATTTTAAGTGAGAGAATTTTATTGCCAAAATGTTTAATGCCTTCATGTTTGTCGTACTCTTGTGCACTCCCTGGTAAATATGCGTATGTTAACATAAGTCACTTTTATATTTGTGGCTAGATGTCTTTACTATATTGTCCAACTCATAAAATTAATAAATTGTTTAAATTTATTTGGCTGACATTTCTCTTTGTGCTTTGATTTCTCAACTGTCTAAATAATATTTAAGATATCTTGTTCCTCCCTGAGTGTAGTTCGGTTCTTTTTGATTCGCATATCCTGTCCACCCTAAAATAAATGTCTAGTTCCTATTTTTGGACTAGTGGTGCCCCCAGTGTCAGTATATGTGAATCTCAAAGATCTTTCTCCCGTTACATATATAGTCATTTTTGGCACATCAACGTGGAGCTTCCTAGTTTTCAAACCCATGTGAGATTTTGTTTAGACGGTTGAGAAAGATTTAAGGCGTAAGTGGCAAGATCTAGTCAGTAGAGGTTCGATTTTTGTTAATTATTGCATGTATTGTTGGAGCAGTTTGGTAGAATGGGGTTTCGTCTTTTTCGTATGACATAAATAAATAAACAATAAATAGCATATTTTCTAAAAAAGTCTGTCAGAGTTAATTTTTTTTGTAGAGTCAAATATATATAGGTCGTCTTTTTCATATGACATAAATAATAAATAGAGTTTTTTTGTTGTTGTTGTTTAAACAAAAAGAAAAATTCATTTGGAGTAAATTTTCGAATTTAAAAGTAGTAAAAATAGTTCGTTGTCTTCTTGCATATAAATAAATAGTGTTTATTTGCTTTGAGATTTTTGTTTAAAAAAAAAAAATTAGTATAGCAAGTTAAATGTGTATAAAAGTGGAAAGTAAAGAAGAAGGCGACAGGGCGGCAGGTTTGGAAGAAAGCCCTGTTTCATTTAAATATCCCCAGATAGTAGAAAAAGAAGAGAGCGAGACACAGATGTTGATAAGGTTAATATTGGAAATGACAAAACAAAATATAGAAATAAAACAGAGTCAACAAACAATACTGGAGGAGCTGAGAGCAGAAATGAAAGAAATGAGAAGATAAATGACAGGAAGAGTAGAAGAAACTCAGGGAGTACAAAAAGAAGTGGAGATGGAAAAGGATTTGAAAAATGAGATGAGTAAAGAGAGTCAGGAAGTAGAAAAAGTAGTTGTAAAAGATATAGAAATTGAAGTAGTATGGGAGAGTACTAGGACAGAGAGGGTGGAAATAAAGTTTGAAATAAGTAGAGAGTGGAGAGAGATAGATAGTATGGTGGAGAAAGAAAATCTTGGAGACAGTTATAAGTTACCTCAAGAGGTTAAAAATTAGTTGAGTAAAATAACTATTAGTTATGAACAGGGATTTAAAACTAAGGAAAAATTTTCAGAATATGATTTTAAAACAGAAATAAAAGCCATTTATAAAGCAATCTTATTCAAGGCATGTAAAAACTCTGTGGGAAATGAAGTGTTGCCATTTACTAGTGTTGATATGACTAAAAATATAGTAGGAAAAGATGAAGAATTGGGAAGTTTTGTTAAGAAAAAGATTCAGATATATACGCTAGAAAGCAAAACAGAATGGGAAAGAGACAAAATCATAAATTCTAGGCAGGTAAAATATAAGAGAGGGAAAAGAACTTATTTCAGAAAATTAATAAAAAGAGTAAAAGAACCGCTGGACAAAAGTTAAAGGTTCGGCTTTTAGCAATCAGACAGATTGTTTTAAAACAGACAAAAAAAATTTTTTTTTTGTTAATGATTTATGAGAATGGATAAATGTAAGAAATGAAATATTGTTTTGGTTTTTCATGAGTGCGTTCAGCCAAATTCCTAGGGGTAGTTTTTAAAATGTTTATAGTTTTAAAAAAAAAGGGGAAAAAAGTTGCAAGGATGTTTTTTTTTTTTTTGAACATGTGTTGAGGCAGTTGAGCCGGATTGATTTCCGATTCAATGGATTTATTACTAAAATTAAAAAGGGAAAACAACTGCATTTTCATTAAATGTCTAATGCTCAATTTTTATTATTATTTAAAACACATACGCATTTATATTTTTAAATAGATTATTTAATGTTTATAAAATTGATTGTAAAATAGTTTACTTTCACCATCTGTTTTAATCAATTTGATTAAAAACAGGCAAGCTTGCTAATTATATATTCATGTTGCTTTTATTGTAATTATTTTTAAAGTTAATTCTAAAAAGCGGAGATTTAATTTTGTATTTGTCATTTTTGTTTTAATTATCCCTGGTTGGAAGTCTTAAATTAGATTGAGTGGGAAATTAATATTTGCTCTGCCTGGAATATAGAATGGACACTAATGAAAGTTTTGCATGGAAAATGTAGAGAGGCAAAATAGCTCGCCAATTTTTGGAGAGAGAAGAGATTCATTATTAGATACACACTTGGATTATTGCCTGTTAAGAGTCAGATGGTTTTGAGTAGCTGTTCGGACGTAGAATTGCCTGATAAAAACAGAAATAATTATTGACAAACTTCGTTGCTGTGCAAGATGTCAAAATCTACCGTTGTGAGTTTTGCCATCATTAGAATGTCTGGCTAATTTAAACAAAGGACAAACCCATGCCGACCAGCTCTTCTTCAGTCATGCCATGAACCTCTAAAATAAACACTATCTCTATCTTGCCACTGTCAAAGGACCTGAAAGATGAACTATTATCAAAAGTGCGCACTCGTCACTAAATCACTAGGACTCTGCCTTACCATAAGCTAAACTTTTTCCTATTCTAGCCAGGGTAAATAAATTGCATTTAATTAAATCTCCGCTCAATCTAATGATAAATATGTTTTAAAATGGGATTGTTTTTTTTTATTATTTATTTTCTGTATGTACTCTTTTCTCGTATTTAAAGTGTGTCTTGGAATCTTAGTTTTAAGATTCCAAGTTTGTTTGCAATTTTCGTTTATCAGGGGTGCATAAGGTGATTGTATTTTATATGTTTAATATATACCTGATTATTTCGTTAACTATTACAAAACACATTGGCAGTTTTCTTAATCTTTACTTATTTACCTGCCCTTAGTTGTACAATAAAAAATCTTTAAACATGTTTCATTTGCACTGTTTGTGCAAACAACAAAATCTTTTTGCTGGCTATTTGTCAAGTTATTTCTTCGGGTTGTCTGAAAATAGTCTATTTCTTTCTGGATTACGTAAGATCATAATCAAATATCTGTTGCTCTCTTGTAGGCGAGATCAACCACATTTGCTTTGTATGTAGTATTACGCACAGCAGTCCTGCAGCATTTTAATGACAGTAATTAGAATATTACTGCTCAGACGTCCGTGCTGGTTACGTTGATTTCCGACAGGACAGTAACTGTTTTATTATCTCTGATTCAGGAAGCTAGGGTTGTTGTTTGTTTTTGTAATTTTACAACTGGCCAGCAAGAAGATATTATCCTAACCATTTCTTATATTTTAAGTGAGAGAATTTTATTGCCAAAATGTTTAATGCCTTCATGTTTGTCATACTCTTGTGCACTCCCTGGTAAATATGTGTATGTTAACATAAGTCACTTTTATATTCATGGCTAGATGTCTTTACTATATTGTCCAACTTATAAAATTAATAAATTGTTTAAATTTATTTGGCTGACATTTGTCTTTGTGCTTTGATTTCTCAACTGTCTAAATAATATTTAAGATATCTTGTTTCTCTTTGAGTGTAGTTCGGTGCCTTTTTATTTGCATATCCTGTCCACCCTAAAATAAATGTCTAGTTTCTATTTTCAGACTAGTGGCGCCCCTAGGGTCAGTATATGCGAATCTCAAAAATCTTTCTCCCGTTACAATATATATATATATTGAATTAAATGTAAATGTTTTTATGGATTGTTGTTATAGTAATTAATAGAAATGAGAAAATAATATCCATAAAATATAGAGAAAATTTTAATCTTTCTTGTTACAAAGAAATTCTCAATTACTACTAATTGACAACTCCTGAAGCTAAGCAAGTTTTACTCATAAACCTATAATAGTTATTTTGTCTCTATTTAATGAATATTATCTCCTCATTTTTATTAATTATATGTATATCATTGATTAAGGGGAAGAAAATCTTTTTTCTTCTGGCTATGAATAAATAATATGTATGTTCAATATGTGTAAGAATAAAATAAATCATATATATATATATTATAACAGTCGACAATTTTTGATCAATAGAGTCTTACCATATTTGCCTTACAAGGTCCCACCAGTCCATTTGAACCTAGAAAATTTATATAGTAGGCAGATACATAAGTTAAGAAAAAAAAATTTTATATATATTTTATTCTGACCATCAGCCCAATGCCACTAGCTCAGTGAGATGCAGAGATTAATAAAATAACTATTATCTAAAAATATTTTCAATATTAAAAAAATAATACAAGCCACTGCCAGTAATAACACACACAATCATTTATTTAAACATATATAAGATTTAAAATTATTTTAGTATCACTTTTACTTTCAAATTTAACTTACATTTTAACTTGGATTTTAGAATTTAATTTATGTTTTAACTTCTATAAGTTCGCACAGATGAGTTTAACATTTTATTAGAGTGTTGAGTATGAATAGACTACATAGATTGCATTTGAAAATGTATATTCTATGCCTAATTTAACCTTAGGCCAAAAGTTTGCAGTCAAACCAATGCCAATCTATCTGATATATCGATGTATTCAATGCAGCATGAATACGACAGCACCAATACCATTCTGTCAGGAATGTACATCTGAGCAGCATGGTTATAGAAGACATTGACTCTCATCCAGACAGGAATACTACATCTGTCTGATGAGAAGAGCAATAAAAAAACTCCATAGGAAGAGACTGCATTTTCCGTCTTACTATCTCATTCCATAGGCAAAAATGGGTGTGTAGCGTATAATGCGATCCTGCATGTAGCGGACCTCATACTACATTTACTAATTACACCAATATATCCAATCCATTGACCCAATTTAACTATGAAACAAATAACCTAAGATTACCCTCCCTTAAACTAACATAACTTTATGAATCTATGCAGCCATTCACGCCCGACTTACATTTAACATTTATTAAAAGTTGTTTATACAAAAAAAAATCATAATAAAAATTTAAAAGAATAAAAAAATTAATTAATGGAAATGATTTTTTTTTAAAAATATATATTCAATAAAATAATAAATAATTTAGTCAGATTGGAAATTCTACTTTTATTTAAATATTAAGAAGTTTTTGGAATTAAAGTTCTTACTGTTTTGAAAATGTTCATTAACTATATAGTTCTTACTGTTTTTAGAAAAAGTCCATAGTTTCTAATTGCTTGTAATTTGGAAGGTGTTAATTCCCATGAAGTCTTGAAAAGATCAGTGTGCAATTAGCCATTGGTCCTTTATTGTAGCTGGTATTTAATTGCTTGCTCCGAGGGAAAAATCTTTTTATCCAGAATTTTGATTGAACACTGCTTATCGAATACATTTTTTGTTTTTGATGGGCAGATGTATAAACAAACATCAGGTCTAGCTATGGGTTCACCAATTTCTCCAGCATTAGCTTCTATTTTTATGGAGGATTTGGAAAATAAAATTTTGACTTTAGCAGTTAAAAAACCATCTATATGGCTGAGGTATGTTGATGATACCTTTGTTATTTGGCCTCATGGTAAGCATGCTCTTGATGACTTTTTTAATTTTTTAAACTCTCTTCACAACAATATTAAATTTACCATGGAAATAGAAAATAATAATCAATTACCTTTTTTAGATGTTTTGATTGAAAGAAGGGAAGATGGTTCTTTATCCCAAGGTATATATAAAAAACCAACACACACTGGGAGATATCTGCATTTTTCCTCTCATCACCATTCTGCACAACTATTTTGAGTGGCAAAGACATTATTGGATAGAACAAAGAGACTTTCTGATGATAGCCATTTTCACCAGGACCTTTTTGCTACTAATAAAATGCTTCTTCATAATGGTTTTAATTACAAAATTATTAATAGGGCTTATACATATCAAAAGAAAAAAGATTTTGATACATCAAAAATTAAGACAATTTTGCCATATATTAAAGGAGTAACTGATAGAATTGGTAACATTTTAAAGAATAATAATATTCACACAATTTACACTACTTATAAAAAAATTCGTGAAATATTTCCTCTTCCTAAAGATAAAATTGCTTTGGAGTGTCATGGTGTCTATGAAATTCCATGTAGGGTCTGTCCACATACATATATAGGATAGACTAATAATAGAATAAATATTAGAAAGGAAGAACACATTCTGGCAGTGAAAGAAAAATCCAATTCATCAGCTATTTATTCTCATATTAAATTAACAAATCATGATATCAATTTTGAAAAAACAAATATTTTAGCAAAAATTGAACAATATGACCAGAGATTGCTAAGAGAAGCTATAGAGATTTTTAAAAGACCCAAGAGCATAAATGAAAGGTGTGAGTTAAAGAAGATTAACAACATTTGGAAGAAACTATTGGAAGAGAAAATAAATTTTAAAACTTCTCAACTAATAGAATTTAAATATGAGGAGAAAGAAAACGATAAAAACGATTTTAAATCTCACATGCATTCTTATGATTTGAGAAAGAGGACACTCTGAGGAAGGTACTTGATATTGTACTGAAACATCAGCATTTAGCTTTTTCACTACACGAAATATCCCACAAATATTAATAATAATATGACATCTTTTATCCGTGAAAACATTAGAATTAACATATATATATATAATTATGTGAAACAATACAATAATTAATACAGTAAACAATTTTTTTAAAAAAAAAATTCAACTGTAATTTAAATAGAAGTACTTTCAATAGTCTAAGTTGTCGTTATCAACTATATTCAAATTCGATTGCAAAACTTGTTATAAATGTATACAAAAACAATTAAATCATAAATCAATTTTCCCACAATTCATTAATTTTTATATTAGCAGTTTGTCTATTTATTAAATGCTGTTTTCCATATTTTATTAACATAGGTTCCCTAATTTTATGTTTATTATTATTTCTTTCCATACATATAATCATAACTTTATTAAAATCAAAACCATAATAACATGTAAATAAATCAAAAAATACTGAAGGTGATTTGTCATAATTTTCAACACTCACTTGTCTTGATTTTTGTACTTGTTTATACAACAATAAATGCTCTTTCGATCACTTCTTCAATGTACCCTGAGAATCAACCATATATGCTTTTCCACAAACACAAATCCATTTATATATCATACAACTTTGATTTAAAATACTGCACCTATTTTTTTGAATTATTTATCAATCTATTTAAATTCAGAGTAGTATAAAATACAATTTTACATATATTTTTATAAAATGTATAATGGTTGGTCCATGGGTCTTCCAGTGGTCTCACAAATATATAGCTTTATAATATCAAGATATGAGGATATAATTCTAAATAATAATAATATATATAATAGAGTATTAAAATATATTAAAAGTATGTTGATGATGTTTTTATTTGTGGTAGATGAAATGTTATAAATTTGTTATTTGATGAATTAAAAGGTTTAGAAGGTTTAAAATTGAGTAAATCTTTTGAAGAAAAAATGTCAATGCAATATTTAGATCTTAAAGTTACCTGTAATAAAAATAAATTAGATTATTGTGTGTTAATAAAAAATATTGAAAAAAAGAGGATATATTCATGTACCAATAATACATAAATTATCTGGAGTAAAATCATTTTTATTTAGAAATGATAAATTGTGTAAATATAATTCTGATAAAATAAGTAATATAAATGTATTTACCATGGATTAATTAAGTATTGGATATAATCATAAATTTATTTATAATATTGTTAGTAATTTTAATAAAAGTTATAAGATTATAAGTGCTAAAGATATTAATAAAACAAAATAGTCTTGGATATCAATACCATTTATTTGCAATGAATAACCTCATTTCAATTAGCCTTGGGATAATTTGCCAAAACTCTGGATTTTGTTGTGCAAATGTACAGATATGACCATTACAATATATATATATATATATATATTAGCAATTATAGAAAGTTTAAAATGCTTAGAGATAAAATATCTAATGATATTTTACTACAGTATGTTTAACTGGTATGAATCACCACCCAATTCTTTCTTAGTAGTAATAAAGATAAGAAAGGAGGTAACAGTTTTGGTTTATCTCACCTTTCTCCTCTGCATTGGAAACTCATGAATCTCAGAGTGAATAGTGGTTCTGGTTTGGAACGCAGACCTTGGAGTGAATAGCAGTTCCACTTAAGCACTGACCTGAAGGAAAGAAAAAGTTTCCAGACTCTTGTGCATGGATGAGAAGAGTAGTATTTAAGGCTCAATCAGAACAAGAGAAGCATCATGAGATAACAGCATAACCAGAAGATGGCATGCTGGGAGAAACCAGACCTCATGATCCAGTGAACTCCACCACTGAAGGTGCCTTATTATTTATCATAAGCCACGAGGCCAGTTTTATGTAAGCATCATTTAATTATATTAATGTTTGTTCATTGTAAATTATATAATGTATTAGAATTTTTGAGTTATTTTTTGGAGGGTTTTTTATTTTTTCCCCCTTTTAAAAAAAAACTTTTTTTTTTCCTTTTTTTTAAAAAAAAGGGGGGGAAGAAAAGAAGGGGTTTTCTCTTTTTTTAAAAGTAAGATGTGTTTTAAAAACCTACAGAGGCCCTAGTGACGATTTTTTCAGACGCTCATAGCTAAGGTTTACAGCCTTGTTAAAACTATTACTATAATGTATTTATTGTAAATAAACAGTTGTTGTTATAATTAATCAGTAATAGACAAAATTATTTACAGTCCTGCCTTCTTAGTGGGGGAGGACATTGCAGTATCACATGTTATTCAACAGGAGTTTTATGAATCATTTGGTAAATTTATGAAATGGAATACATATTCTTGCTTTGTTATTTTCTGTTGTTGTTGCCACTATAAAAAAAAAAAGAAAAATACATATCATAAATATTGATTAATCAATTGTTTTATTTAAAGTTTGACTTTGTGTATTTTTTTTTATATTTTGGAATCACGTGATCTATCTGTACATATAAGTCATAGTGCTATACTTGATTTTGATAAAACAATTGTTTTACCCTGAGGATATTGAAATGCTACTGATTATTTGTACAAACATTTAATAAACATCTATATTATTTAACATTAATGAATTAAAATACTAAATAAACTTTTAACATTTAGTTGGTTTGTAAATATAGTGTAGTTTCAATAAAATATTCCCTTCGCTTCTATTTTATATTTATCAAGTGATCACGTCTTATTGGTAAATTTTAATGTTAAACCCTGAAAGTAAACAATTGCAGAGAGATATTAAAAATTGGATATATTATTTTTATTATTATTAAGGGCTTGACTTGTTTAATTGTCAGATATTATTTTAAAAGAAACCATATTTTGATATTAATTACCATTAGAGTTTTACGTATAAATGATAAAGTTTCTTCTCCGTTTATTTATTATTTAATTTAAAAGCCACTTTTTGTACAATTATAGTATGAGTGTAAAAAACCTTATAGGGCATTTGAATAACAGAATTTTTTATGCTTTCTATCAATTACAATTCAACATATCCAAATATGTGGGGCATAAAAAGTCTCTCTCATCACCATCATTCTTAATGTTACAATTTGGTGACTCAATTCATATGGCATAATAAAGCATCTCACCCACCCCCAGCTTCATACAGCTACAATATGTATTTAATATTTTTATGAATTAATTATATTGTAAACAAAAGAATGAATGAGATTATTTTTATGCAATGCAAAAGAAATGTGTTAGCAATAGTGTTGCTAGGTTATTACGCAATCACTGTTGACCATCTTTAAAGATAAATAGTTTGCTCTAGCAGCCACTGTAGCTTTTGGTCTTTGGTTTACTTACAGTTAAAAGAGGTCATTTTTTATTTTTAATTTAAGATGGTATATGAATTTAAATATAGACATGTTTTTATAGTATGAGGACTTAGAAGATTTCTTTATATCTTGTAAATATTATTTCAGTTCCCCTAAAAAGATAAGTATAGTAAATTAAATATAACATGAAATTCTTCTAATTATATCTATAAATATATATGTCTGGGTTTAAATACATATAACATAATGGATGAGAAATATTAAAAAATCTGCTATTTCTAGTTAAGCCAAAACAAAATATGTTACGGTCTATTAGAACAAACAGTTTACCTTAATAACTATAAATAGTAATAAAAGATACCTATAAGCATCATTGCTAACAAAGTTTTTAGTCTGCATAAAAAGTAAGTCTTTATATATATATATATAAAACACCTAAAAAAATATAAACATAAAACAACTAAAAAAATATAAACATGCTTATATTTTTATATTTAAAAAAATCTAATAATAATTCTACAATACTACTTATCAATGTTATAAATCAATAATTTATTTTTATTATCATTAAAATATTGTATAGCAAAATAAATAATTGACTATATATAATATCTACTGAAACCTATCATCTTCTAATTTAAAATCAACTTAATTTTTAATTCAGTTTTATTTTATTTATTTTTTTATTTTATTTTTTTATCATTAATTTAATCAAAATCAGATTTATCATAGCTTTCTTTTTCCAAAATAGTAAATGCCTATTAAAAAATCAAAATATTTACAAATTATCTATAATTATTTTTTTGTCTTGCTTTTATGTCAGATTTTCAATTTGTTAATAATCAGTAATATAAATCCAATTTATCCAAACAACTTATAACACTTCACCAAAAACCTTTCATTTTACATATGTACATATACTTATACTTCAACTGTTTTGCAGTCTTCTTCAGAGTCAGTTTCCAATAATCCTTTAAAGAAAGACATTTTTTAAAGGATAAAAGTAAACTGTCTCTGAAGAAGACTTCAAGATAATCTAAATGTAGATGTATGTATATATGTACAAAGAAAGGTTTCTGCTAAAAAGGGTTCAAAATGGTTTGGATAAATTGGATTTATATAAGATATTACAGCAAAAATAAAGGAAAGGGTGATTTTGGTAATAAATAATATAGTAAGTTTTCAAAATATATTAGTTTCATCTCAATACTTGTATTATTTGTAATTTTTTTATTACATAATTTATTAAATATATTCACTTTCCTTTGCACTTGTAATCTTAGACATATAAATGATCAGACATTTATAAAGAAAAGATAGATTATGGTATTTTAAAAATTGGCTTTATTCATGCTGGTTATGTGTTCACTATGTTGTGTATCATAATCATATGATACGCAATGTATGTCTGATTTATGTCTAAGATTAAAATTTTACTTATTTTAACAGATTTAATATTAGTTGAGTTATTAGCTTTTTTTCTCCTTTTAAATTTAATATTATCATTAGAATTATTTATATAATTTTAAATGATTCCAATATTTTTTTATGTCCATTGAATATAAAAAATAATCATTTATGTATTGCTTGCAATATTTAGATTTTTGTTAAAATTTGTTTATAGAAATATTTTCAATATATATATTTATGCAAAATAACTACTTAAATTTTTGTCCATAATCAAATCTTTTGTATAAAAAATTAATGTTATATTTTAAAGTAAAACTATTACTGAAATAATAGTGAGCGTTTAATAAAATTTATAATTACAACACATTTTTAAGTAAGTCTTCAAATCATTTACATTTATATTAACTTTCATATTTTCATCCATAACATGTATTTTATTGTTATTTTTATTGCTTTATTGCCACTTATATTGATATAAATATAAATCATTTACATTTATATTAACTTTGTTTTTATTGTTTTATTGGCATTTATATTGATATAAGTATTTTTAACATCTAACTTAATAAAAAATATATTTTATGGTCATTAATATTTATAAAAATCTTTGAATTTTGATATATATTATTAAGATTTATTAACAAAATTTATATTGCTTTTTATATGGCATTTCTTTTAGTATTTGAATAAAAATAATGATTATTGTAATTATTTTTCTTAAGTGTTTTTTTGTGTTCCATATATTAAAGTAATATTTACATTCGTTTTTTAACTGCATTATAGTTTAGTCATTTATTGTTTCTTTTATATGCAATATGTTATAATAATTTTGCTAATACTATAATTTTTTTTTCAGAATAATAGCATTATTTTACTTAATAAATCATTTTTCATTGACTACTTCATTTTTATATTAATCTCTTCCTCCATTATTTTTAATAAGCATAAAAATATCTTTATTTTTAAAAATATCAAATTAATATACTTTCTTTCAATAATTTTAATATTTTTATTTTCATGTCAATGTTTATATTTATTTTTAACATTTTATTAGCCTTAAATTTCAATTTATTAATCTTCAATTTCTATCCAAAATACTCTTATCCCCAGAACACTAGATCCAAAATATCAACTCAAAACCCAGCACTTATTTTATATGTAATATTTAAGTAGAAACTCTGAAGTTTTCAGACATGAAAATGTCTTTTACTCCAGCTATTGATATGCTCTCTATATTTCATTTTTGTAAATACAAGCTTATAAAAACAACATCACGTTATATATGACTTGCTTTATTGATCATTATAATTTTTTCATTATGGCTTTGTCTATGCTGAGGCTATTAATATATGGTAGATCTGAATTTAGTTCAGTCCCATATAGCTATTTACGTTAGATATCTGGAATAAAAGACATTTTCGTGACCAAAAACTTTAGGGTTTTTATTTAAATATTATGTATAAAATAAGTGCTGGGTTTTGAGTTGATATTTTGGATTTAGTGTCAGAATATTCTAGCTCCTCATTGAGGTCAGATATAAGCTCAAAATTAATTGGCCTGGGGATAACAGTATTTTGGATAGAGATTTTGGATATTTTCTCTTACTGCACTTATCAATTAAGATCTTGTTTGAGCTATTGGTATGATCTCTGTATTTCATTTTTTGTAAATACAAGCTTATAAAAGCAATGTCGTGTTATATATGACTTGCTTTATTGATAATTATAATCTTTAATTTATTAGTAATTTATAAATTGATCAGCCTTTGATACTTTTTTGATAAATATATTAATTGCTAGTTTATTTTGACTTCAGTTTTTAATTCACTTTTTTTAATAATTAAATTTATAAAAAATGGTTTTTAATCTTATGTCTAATATTTGTATTTTCTTTTTTTTTTTTTCAAATTGCGAGTCTGATAAGTTAGTAATAAAATTATTTTCCTAAATTAGTTTCATTATTGTAAAATTTTAATTCTTGAAATTAATATTTATTTAGACTAAACTCATAACAATTCTATTGTTTAATCAATCTAATCCAATTTTATTATGAATAATGTAAGTATTTTATATCCCATTTTATAATTCTTTTTACATATAAATAAATATTCTTAAATCTGTTAATAATATTATTTTTTCTAATCCAATTTATTGACATAATTTTATTTTTTTCCAATTTTAATTATTTACTTTTAACAAAAAATTTAACTACTCATTGTAAGATGTTTATAAGTTATATTAACTCATTCAAGATTAACTTCTTTCACACTTACTAGAAAACCTCTACAAATAGGCAGAACTTGCATCCATTGATTATCCTGGCTTCACTGAGTGGCATTATTTTATGGAGAGTTTTGCCTATTTTTGTACAGCTTGAGCAAGCATAAGAAATAGTGGTCATGTAATACTTAGTGGTTAAAAAACTCTGGTGGTAATTTTTTTTCATGCTTCCAACATTTTATTTTTACAATTAAACCTTTATTTTACATTGTATTTTGATTAACTTCATATTACTCATTACAAATATAAGTTTACAAGTGAAAGAGATTCTAAAAAAATATTTTCTCTTTGAAAAATAGAAAAATAATGTACTAAAGTGAATAGATAATAATAACAATACCCTTTTTATATTGGATTGCCTATTTATAAAATTATTGATTAAAAGTATTTTTTACTTTGATTTAATTTTTAAAGTGAATATAAATATCAAACAATAAAATTATTTATTAAAATTTTAAATTATACATATTATTATAAAAGTTTAACAAATAATGTGTTCTCTGGCATTTAAGAATGAATTTATTACAAGCAAATCACAAATTCTGCTTCAGCATAACTATGGTTTTAATGAGTTAAATTTGCAAAACCAAACATTTTTTAATAAACTCTAATTGTAATCATGTATTATTTAGAGTTAAAAAAAATATTTTACAACTATTCTTGCATAAATAAGCATAAATACAAAAATAACTTACTGAAAAATTTTTTCTTCCAAAATACTAAAAAAAATGCATGTTCTCAAATGGCTGAGATCAAATAATTTGCAAATCAGTGGTTTTGTTTGTTTTTTTCTATTATGATACAACAAATCAAGGAGTTGTCCGCTTTTTTTAATCAGAAAATTGTATGACATTTTTACAATACTGACATCTTCAGATTGTTTTTTTAACTAATAATTTTATTTCCAATTTCTGTCATGAAAAAAGGGTAAACCAGCAAAATAATATTATAAGTAACTACAAAATAATGAATAAAGGCTGAAGTAATTGCATTACCATCATAATATTTCAAAATGACTGGTTTACTTGTGACTGGAAGGTAACATGTTAAAAATATTAATATCACATTTATAATATTAAATTACATTAATTTTAATTCAATTAACAATTTATAATGCAGACACAAAATAGATTCCAGGCTCTGATTTCAGCACAGTAAGAAAAGGTTGGCTTATATAAAGCCAAGCTCTAAATATAAGCATACACTTATTTTTTTCAACCTAATGCTTTTGGGTGAATGCATGTAAATTCATAAAACACATAACTGAAAGTTTGTTTCTTCTTTATAATATATAGGACTATTTTGTAAAAAGCAAAATTTTTAATTTGAGACATAATGCACTAACAACTGAAGAATAATTGTTCTCTTCAACCACAATTTGAATTATGCATTATTTGATATAATAGGGTGGGACATCTGTATGCCCACACATTGACTTCGAGTTAAATATAATATCCGATTTGTGGTTGAAGAAAAAAAATATTTTTGATTGTTAGTGCATTACTTTTCAAATTATATTAAAAGCATTTTTTATAAAATATATTTTATATGTATTATTTTTTTATTTTTCAGTCATCAAATATTTTGTAAAAGACTTTTTGTAACAATTCATATTCATATTAAAAAACAGCAAATGTAAACAATGTTTCCATAATTTTAATATTTCAAATGAAATTAGTGCATGTTAAAAATTGTTTACAAGATATTTTTTTATAAAGAAAGTATTTTTAAAAAGTAAGATTTAATTACACAATCAAGAAAAATTAAGATTTCATCTTGTTTTTCTTTCCATTTTAATGAATTGACAATATCTTTTAGTAAATTAGTCATGAACTTCAATGAAAGTGTATTTTTAAAAATATACTGTCATTTAGTATGAATCATTAAAAACTTACTGAACTAATAACAATATGGTTTGATATTAAGCCTGCCGATCTTCATACATTAAGCAACTGACTAGACTTAAATATTGCATTGTCATTAGTACCCAACTGTTATAAAAAATGTAAAGAAAATCCATTTGATAGAAGTTTGTTAAAAATTACTGACAAGATTATATCCAAGCACACAGAATTTTTATATTAAGTAAAATTATTTAAAAACAAGTTTATTTTAAAGCTCTGATTTATCTGTCCACATTAAGCATAATCAAAAGAAACATTCAAACTTTAATATCAAATTAAATGTTGTGAGAATGTTTAAATAAAAATAGTGTTTCTATGTTTGATGATGTGTCAACTGACTTTCAGGCTTTTGCTAGCACTGGTTATGACAGAAACATATATCAGTCTGTGACTGGCTGATTTTTACATCACAGATTGTCATTAAAAGATCCTATGTTTCTGATTATGACAAAAGTTAACATATCCATTATTATATATTTATGTGACATTTATATACATAATGTTATTGGTAGAGGTAGAATAAATAAAATGTATGTAAGAGAATTTATATGATTACATGTACACACACACATATCAATCAATACACAATTATAATTTTTTGCTTATATGGTTTCAGAATAAAATAAATCATCATTTAGAAACAAAATTACTGCTTAATAATTAGTTAAATAAAAATTATTTTTATGATAATGTACAAATTTAAAAGTTGCTATTAATATATTGTAATGCTAGTGAGATATGTGTTGTAAAACACATATCTGTGTTACATATTTTATAATTTTAAATATATATGGTTAGCTTTATTTAAAAAAAGTCAAATAAATGAGAATAGCCAAAAAAGTAATAATTAATTAAGAAGTAATTTTAAAATGTAATAAAGTAAAAAGATTGTGTTATATTTTTTTTTAACAAGAGAATAACATTTTAGTATTGAGAGGGCTGGAGAAAAATCTAAAATAGAAAAAATTTAAAACTCATTCTCTCTTTTTTAAAGAAAACTCCTTTTTATAAAGTACAAATAAGTTAAATTAATAAATGTATAAAAATAAGTAAATATGAAAAATCAGAATAACATTTAGTTTGTAAAAAAAATTTTTTCAAAAATTAGTTTAAAAGATTACTAATTGAATCAATTAAAAGACAAACAGGTAACCTATATTTTAAAAATGATAGTAGATTAATCTAAGAAAAAGATTAAATAATGTGCAATGTAAAAATAAGTTAGATTAATGAAATTTAAAAATTAATTAAAAAAAAAAACAGATTCATATTACAATCAAAATTAAAAATAATGATAAGAAATTGAAACAATAGGAGAGAAAAAATATAAAAAATCACAATTCTCTATTATTATTAGTCTGTCCTTCATTCTGTAATTTAGTTTGGATTCAGTTTGTGAATGAAATAGTCTGTTCTCCAATCTGTAAATCAGTCCAGTCTTCATTTTGTGATTGATTCATTATGTTATTCATTGCTCCAGAGATCCAGAAATCTAAGAACAGAATAAATCCAGTCATTACTGCTGTGGAACATGTTATTTCAGAAGCTACAGAACTAGAAACATGTGTTGCTAGACAGCTGTAGATGTTTAAATGGGCTTCAGACCCCAAAGTCCTCCAAAAATTTACTGGCCCATCTGAAACCTACTTGGAAACTGATGGCAAAATGGTGAAATAGACACTGCCACAACTCTCTCTCTTTCTCATTGTCAATAAAAATGGAAAACAAGCACTGACACCATTGACAGAGATCAAAAATCAAAACAGTTGGAAATTGACAATCATGAAAACCTAGGAAAATATATTTTAATCACCATCTATAAATACTTTATTTTTAAATGAAATGAACTTTAATATTAATGAAGGACAATTATAAATATTAGCCTGATTAATTATTTATTTTTTATGTAAAATATTAGATTGTTATATTATATTATATATGTGTGCTTGAGTAACTATTAATGTTTTCTTAAGCATTATTTTGGTCTGTTCTCTCTTGTCACTATATCATCATTTATTTAAAGAGATAACTGTTCATATGTGTTAATTAGCTGCAGAAAGGAGTTTTGCTATTACCTGAAAGGAGACCCTTTGATTCCTCTTGGAGGCCTTAAAGAAACCGAGCAGGGCAAATTCCTAATGTCCACTCCATACGTTCTTGTCATTGCAGCTGTTATTACTATGTGATTATTCATATAGTATAGGAACATGGATGGGCTGCTCACCAACACGCATTAGCCAGCATGATGAGTTTATTGGCTTTTTACCTCTGAGTTTAAGATCAAGAAACACCATAGTCTTTCTTCTCAGTGCCTGATAAGGCAGAATGAATGTTTGTGTAAAGGATAAATATTTTCCCAATACATATATACAATTATGACAGACAAAAATAAAGCATGGTCCTTATTCCCAGGAGGCTGTAAAGTCACCAACCAAGGCAGCGGTTGGTGGCCGAAGGCGGAGGGTGCTAAGAATCTCCTGATTGTGGACCCAGGCTGCCATTTGATGATGACTTTTTATTTAGGTACTTACAACTGCAGATCACTTTCAAATGAAGGAAGATTGCAAGAATTAGAAGAAGAACTCTCTTATATTAAATGGGACATTATTGGACTTTGTGAAGTTAGAAGAAAAGGTGAAGAGACAATTGATTTAAAAAGTGGACATATACTCTATTATAAAGGCACAAATATTGGAAATACAAGTGGAGTAGGATTCATTATAAATAAAAAGTGGAAGAACAATATTGTGGAGATTGATGGTTTAATCGGACAGAGTGGCAAGATTAGTTATACAACTTAATAGCAGATACCAAATGCAGATAATTCAGGTTTATGCCCCAACAAGTTCTCATAGTGATGAAGTAGTAGAAGATTTTTATATGGATGTACAAAAGGCTTTTGATCAGAGTAAACACCATTTTAAAATTGTTATGGGAGACTTTAATGCTAGAATTGGTAAAAAAAAATGAAAGATGAAAGTGCTGTGGGTAATTTTGGTTATGGTAATAGAAATGAGAGAGGACATAGACTTGTGGAGTTTTCAGAAAAAGAAAAACTTTATATTGTGAATTCTTTTTCTGAGAAAAATGTTAAAAGGAAATGGACATGGAAGCATCCAAATGAAGGTACAGCAGAATTGGATTATATTTTGACTAACAGGAAATACATATTTCAAGATTGTAATGTTCTTAATAAATTTAACACAGGAAGTGATCATCGATTAGTAAGGTGTAAGATACATGTTAATGTAAAACTAGAGAGACAAAAATTATTAAGAAAAACAATATTTACAGTTGATATTCCTAATCTTCAGAAACATTCTAATGAATTTAAATTAGAACTTACAAATCGGTTTCAAGTATTAGTAGATTTTGAACATGATTCAGATTTGAATGAAATTAATATGAAAATAACTGATACACTTTTGAAAACTGCAACAAAGATAGCTGGTAGAAAGAAACAGCAATTGACCAATAAAATTTCTACTGAGACTAGAGGATTTATGAAGAAAAGAAGAAATATGAAGATATACAAAAATGATGCATTAAAAAGAATTGAATATCTCAAATTTTGTAAAATGGTGCAGAAAAGAGTTGAAAATTATATAAGAAAGTATAACTGTGAACTAGCAAGGAAAGCTGTAGAAGAAAATAAAAGTCTTAAGAATGTAAAACAATATTTTGGTATTGGTAGGAAATTTATATCTGCAATAAGAAAAAAAGATGGAATTATTACTAAAAGGAGAGATGACATCATGAAATTGGTAGAAGATTTTTATCAAGAATTATATAGTAATAAAGAACAAGTACCTCCTATATCTATTACATCTTCCAAATTGCCCAGAATTTTAAATGAAGAAGTGAGACATGCAATTAAATGTATGAAGAAAGGAAAGGTTCTAGGTAATGATGGAATTATAATTGATATATTAAAAGAAGCAGGTGAAGAAATAGAAAAAATTTTAGCAAAGTTATATATCAAATGTCTAAATGATAAAGATGTACCGGATGATTGGAAGAATGCAGTAATAATATTAATATTTAAAAAAGGTGATAAAGAAGATATTAGAAATTACAGACCTATCAGCCTTTTATCAGTTTTATATAAAATTTTTACCAAGATAATTACTACTTGTCTACAGAGAACATTGGATTTCCACCAACCAAGAGAACAAGCCAGATTTAAAAGTAGTTTTAGTACAGTAGATCATATCCAAGTATTGAGAGAAGTTATAGAAAGGACAAATAAATATGAGTTGCTATTATGCTTAGGATTTGTAGATTATGAAAAGGCATTTGATTCTATAAACATTTCTTCAGTGATTAAAGCATTAGATCATCAAGGTATAGATCCAGGATATTGTCATATTTTAAAGGATATTTATAAAAATGCAACAGCAACAATTAGATTACATAATGACACTGGGAAAGTCAACATTGAGAAAGGTGTAAGATAAGGTGACTCCATATCTCCAAAACTTTTTACAGCAGTGCTGCATGAAATATTTTGTGGATTAAAATGGAAAACTAAAGGAGTGAAAGTAAATGGTGATTATTTAAGTCATTTAGATTTCGCAGATGATGTAGTTGTTTTTGCAAATAATGCTTCAGTTCTGCAGGAAATGTTGCAGGAATTATCAGATGAAAGTAGGAAAGTAGGACTAAAGATAAATGTTAAAAAGACTAAAGTAATGTTTAATCGATTTGCTCAAAATATGAAAATAAAGATTGATTATGATGAATTAGAAGAAGTTAACAGTTACAAATACCTTGGTCAGATTATTAATACAGATGGAAACATAATGGAGGTAATTAATCATAGAATTAAACTTTGTTGGAGTGCTTTTGGTAGAAATAACTTTATACTAAAAGGAAATATGCCTATGTGTTTGAAAAGGAAGGTTTTTAACAAATGTGTTTTACCAGTTCTTAGTTATGGATCTGAGACTTGGACACTTAATAGAAGAGCAATTCAGAGACTTCAGACCACTCAAAGAAGTATGGAGAGATGTATGTTGGGAGTAACAAGAAGAGATCGTAAACGCAATGTATGGGTGAGAGAAAAAACAGGTGTTACTGACCTCATTGAAAAAATTAAAAGATTGAAGTGGAGTTGGGCTGGACATATTGTTAGAAGAAATGATAATAAATGGACAATTAAAATTTTAAATTGGATTCCAAGAGATTGTAAAAGACCCAGAAAGAGACCACATGTGAGATAGATGGATGAAATAAGAAAGTGTGTAGGGGTGATGTGGAAAAGAGAAGCTAAAGATTGGAGAAGATGGATTGACTTGGAGAGAACTTCATCCTGCAGTGGATTGATAATGGTTGATAATGATCATGATTATGATGATGTGTTAATTAAATGTGCTAGACCCTAGTTAAGAATAGGAGCTAGCCAGGGATATGTCAAGCACTGGACTGTGTTCCCATCATCCTTAGCATGCCAGCTATATTATATGGCTGGCTGGCACCTGTGTTTGATCCTCAAAACAAATAAAATGCTTTGGATGGCAGGTTTTGTTCCAGAAATTGACGTGGGCCACATTCAGAAAATTTGGTCATGTTATGCTTTGAATAACCCAATCTGACTATGGGTATTGTTGATGTCTATGCTATAATGGTATTATCCCCTCTGCTTGAAGAGTCAGTCCATTCCCATAATATTAAAGATATAAAATAATAATTACCAAGAAGTTATGTATTGAGCTTAATTATATGCTTATTAATGTTTAGATATTAAACTTAGTTAAAAGCAAGATATTAAAACTAGTTAGATTCCAAAAGTTATTGTAAAAGGTATTTAAACCCAGTTAAACAACATTTTCTGGGGACCTGGTTCAATATATATATATATATATATATATAAAATTAAGAGCGTGCTAATAGCTCTAAACAAGCTTTTTTTTTTTATTTATGATAAATGCTACTACAAGAGAAGGCATTCAAATCATTTTTATTTTAAATGGTCCCCATCCCCAGACCGGTTTCGACCTATGGGTCTCTTCAGTGAGGAGTTGGGACATTAGATCTAAAAAACCAACTCAAGCAAAGCATTTATCTAAAAGATAATTGTTAGAAGAAGATCTGAAACTTTTAGACATCTACATGTCTTTAAAGTCAGCTCTCCAACTGAAAAAATCATATGGGACTGAACTTAATTCAGATACTCCATATATTAGTAGGCTTAGCTCTTTAATTTAGCTAAAGCCACAACAGCAAAATAATAATAGTAATAGTAACAAGTCAGATGTCACATGACTTATATATAGCTTGCACTTACAAATATGTAAAATTAAGAGCGTGCTAATAGCTCTAAACAAGCTTTTTTTTTTTTATTTATGATAAATGCTACTACAAGAGAAGGCATTCAAATCATTTTTATTTTAAATGGTCCCCATCCCCAGACCGGTTTCGACCTATGGGTCTCTTCAGTGAGGAGTTGGGACATTAGATCTAAAAAACCAACTCAAGCAAAGCATTTATCTAAAAGATAATTGTTAGAAGAAGATCTGAAACTTTTAGACATCTACATGTCTTTAAAGTCAGCTCTCCAACTGAAAAAATCATATGGGACTGAACTTAATTCAGATACTCCATATATTAGTAGGCTTAGCTCTTTAATTTAGCTAAAGCCACAACAGCAAAATAATAATAGTAATAGTAACAAGTCAGATGTCACATGACTTATATATAGCTTGCACTTACAAATATGTAAAATTAAGAGCGTGCTAATAGCTCTAAACAAGCTTTTTTTTTTTTTTATTTATGATAAATGCTACTACAAGAGAAGGCATTCAAATCATTTTTATTTTAAATGGTCCCCATCCCCAGACCGGTTTCGACCTATGGGTCTCTTCAGTGAGGAGTTGGGACATTAGATCTAAAAAACCAACTCAAGCAAAGCATTTATCTAAAAGATAATTGTTAGAAGAAGATCTGAAACTTTTAGACATCTACATGTCTTTAAAGTCAGCTCTCCAACTGAAAAAATCATATGGGACTGAACTTAATTCAGATACTCCATATATTAGTAGGCTTAGCTCTTTAATTTAGCTAAAGCCACAACAGCAAAATAATAATAGTAATAGTAACAAGTCAGATGTCACATGACTTATATATAGCTTGCACTTACAAATATGTAAAATTAAGAGCGTGCTAATAGCTCTAAACAAGCTTTTTTTTTTTTTTTTTATGATAAATGCTACTACAAGAGAAGGCATTCAAATCATTTTTATTTTAAATGGTCCCCATCCCCAGACCGGTTTCGACCTATGGGTCTCTTCAGTGAGGAGTTGGGACATTAGATCTAAAAAACCAACTCAAGCAAAGCATTTATCTAAAAGATAATTGTTAGAAGAAGATCTGAAACTTTTAGACATCTACATGTCTTTAAAGTCAGCTCTCCAACTGAAAAAATCATATGGGACTGAACTTAATTCAGATACTCCATATATTAGTAGGCTTAGCTCTTTAATTTAGCTAAAGCCACAACAGCAAAATAATAATAGTAATAGTAACAAGTCAGATGTCACATGACTTATATATAGCTTGCACTTACAAATATGTAAAATTAAGAGCGTGCTAATAGCTCTAAACAAGCTTTTTTTTTTTTTTTATGATAAATGCTACTACAAGAGAAGGCATTCAAATCATTTTTATTTTAAATGGTCCCCATCCCCAGACCGGTTTCGACCTATGGGTCTCTTCAGTGAGGAGTTGGGACATTAGATCTAAAAAACCAACTCAAGCAAAGCATTTATCTAAAAGATAATTGTTAGAAGAAGATCTGAAACTTTTAGACATCTACATGTCTTTAAAGTCAGCTCTCCAACTGAAAAAATCATATGGGACTGAACTTAATTCAGATACTCCATATATTAGTAGGCTTAGCTCTTTAATTTAGCTAAAGCCACAACAGCAAAATAATAATAGTAATAGTAACAAGTCAGATGTCACATGACTTATATATAGCTTGCACTTACAAATATGTAAAATTAAGAGCGTGCTAATAGCTCTAAACAAGCTTTTTTTTTTATTTATGATAAATGCTACTACAAGAGAAGGCATTCAAATCATTTTTATTTTAAATGGTCCCCATCCCCAGACCGGTTTCGACCTATGGGTCTCTTCAGTGAGGAGTTGGGACATTAGATCTAAAAAACCAACTCAAGCAAAGCATTTATCTAAAAGATAATTGTTAGAAGAAGATCTGAAACTTTTAGACATCTACATGTCTTTAAAGTCAGCTCTCCAACTGAAAAAATCATATGGGACTGAACTTAATTCAGATACTCCATATATTAGTAGGCTTAGCTCTTTAATTTAGCTAAAGCCACAACAGCAAAATAATAATAGTAATAGTAACAAGTCAGATGTCACATGACTTATATATAGCTTGCACTTACAAATATGTAAAATTAAGAGCGTGCTAATAGCTCTAAACAAGCTTTTTTTTTTTTTATGATAAATGCTACTACAAGAGAAGGCATTCAAATCATTTTTATTTTAAATGGTCCCCATCCCCAGACCGGTTTCGACCTATGGGTCTCTTCAGTGAGGAGTTGGGACATTAGATCTAAAAAACCAACTCAAGCAAAGCATTTATCTAAAAGATAATTGTTAGAAGAAGATCTGAAACTTTTAGACATCTACATGTCTTTAAAGTCAGCTCTCCAACTGAAAAAATCATATGGGACTGAACTTAATTCAGATACTCCATATATTAGTAGGCTTAGCTCTTTAATTTAGCTAAAGCCACAACAGCAAAATAATAATAGTAATAGTAACAAGTCAGATGTCACATGACTTATATATAGCTTGCACTTACAAATATGTAAAATTAAGAGCGTGCTAATAGCTCTAAACAAGCTTTTTTTTTTATTTATGATAAATGCTACTACAAGAGAAGGCATTCAAATCATTTTTATTTTAAATGGTCCCCATCCCCAGACCGGTTTCGACCTATGGGTCTCTTCAGTGAGGAGTTGGGACATTAGATCTAAAAAACCAACTCAAGCAAAGCATTTATCTAAAAGATAATTGTTAGAAGAAGATCTGAAACTTTTAGACATCTACATGTCTTTAAAGTCAGCTCTCCAACTGAAAAAATCATATGGGACTGAACTTAATTCAGATACTCCATATATTAGTAGGCTTAGCTCTTTAATTTAGCTAAAGCCACAA
The DNA here is from genome assembly GCA_028023455.1 of Epiperipatus broadwayi. NCBI lineage: Eukaryota > Metazoa > Onychophora > Udeonychophora > Euonychophora > Peripatidae > Epiperipatus > Epiperipatus broadwayi. Next base: position 3,320,319 of record JAQFVV010006335.1, read on the forward strand.
CAGCAAAATAATAATAGTAATAGTAACAAGTCAGATGTCACATGACTTATATATAGCTTGCACTTACAAATATGTAAAATTAAGAGCGTGCTAATAGCTCTAAACAAGCTTTTTTTTTTTATTTATGATAAATGCTACTACAAGAGAAGGCATTCAAATCATTTTTATTTTAAATGGTCCCCATCCCCAGACCGGTTTCGACCTATGGGTCTCTTCAGTGAGGAGTTGGGACATTAGATCTAAAAAACCAACTCAAGCAAAGCATTTATCTAAAAGATAATTGTTAGAAGAAGATCTGAAACTTTTAGACATCTACATGTCTTTAAAGTCAGCTCTCCAACTGAAAAAATCATATGGGACTGAACTTAATTCAGATACTCCATATATTAGTAGGCTTAGCTCTTTAATTTAGCTAAAGCCACAACAGCAAAATAATAATAGTAATAGTAACAAGTCAGATGTCACATGACTTATATATAGCTTGCACTTACAAATATGTAAAATTAAGAGCGTGCTAATAGCTCTAAACAAGCTTTTTTTTTTTTTATTTATGATAAATGCTACTACAAGAGAAGGCATTCAAATCATTTTTATTTTAAATGGTCCCCATCCCCAGACCGGTTTCGACCTATGGGTCTCTTCAGTGAGGAGTTGGGACATTAGATCTAAAAAACCAACTCAAGCAAAGCATTTATCTAAAAGATAATTGTTAGAAGAAGATCTGAAACTTTTAGACATCTACATGTCTTTAAAGTCAGCTCTCCAACTGAAAAAATCATATGGGACTGAACTTAATTCAGATACTCCATATATTAGTAGGCTTAGCTCTTTAATTTAGCTAAAGCCACAACAGCAAAATAATAATAGTAATAGTAACAAGTCAGATGTCACATGACTTATATATAGCTTGCACTTACAAATATGTAAAATTAAGAGCGTGCTAATAGCTCTAAACAAGCTTTTTTTTTTATTTATGATAAATGCTACTACAAGAGAAGGCATTCAAATCATTTTTATTTTAAATGGTCCCCATCCCCAGACCGGTTTCGACCTATGGGTCTCTTCAGTGAGGAGTTGGGACATTAGATCTAAAAAACCAACTCAAGCAAAGCATTTATCTAAAAGATAATTGTTAGAAGAAGATCTGAAACTTTTAGACATCTACATGTCTTTAAAGTCAGCTCTCCAACTGAAAAAATCATATGGGACTGAACTTAATTCAGATACTCCATATATTAGTAGGCTTAGCTCTTTAATTTAGCTAAAGCCACAACAGCAAAATAATAATAGTAATAGTAACAAGTCAGATGTCACATGACTTATATATAGCTTGCACTTACAAATATGTAAAATTAAGAGCGTGCTAATAGCTCTAAACAAGCTTTTTTTTTTATTTATGATAAATGCTACTACAAGAGAAGGCATTCAAATCATTTTTATTTTAAATGGTCCCCATCCCCAGACCGGTTTCGACCTATGGGTCTCTTCAGTGAGGAGTTGGGACATTAGATCTAAAAAACCAACTCAAGCAAAGCATTTATCTAAAAGATAATTGTTAGAAGAAGATCTGAAACTTTTAGACATCTACATGTCTTTAAAGTCAGCTCTCCAACTGAAAAAATCATATGGGACTGAACTTAATTCAGATACTCCATATATTAGTAGGCTTAGCTCTTTAATTTAGCTAAAGCCACAACAGCAAAATAATAATAGTAATAGTAACAAGTCAGATGTCACATGACTTATATATAGCTTGCACTTACAAATATGTAAAATTAAGAGCGTGCTAATAGCTCTAAACAAGCTTTTTTTTTTTTATTTATGATAAATGCTACTACAAGAGAAGGCATTCAAATCATTTTTATTTTAAATGGTCCCCATCCCCAGACCGGTTTCGACCTATGGGTCTCTTCAGTGAGGAGTTGGGACATTAGATCTAAAAAACCAACTCAAGCAAAGCATTTATCTAAAAGATAATTGTTAGAAGAAGATCTGAAACTTTTAGACATCTACATGTCTTTAAAGTCAGCTCTCCAACTGAAAAAATCATATGGGACTGAACTTAATTCAGATACTCCATATATTAGTAGGCTTAGCTCTTTAATTTAGCTAAAGCCACAACAGCAAAATAATAATAGTAATAGTAACAAGTCAGATGTCACATGACTTATATATAGCTTGCACTTACAAATATGTAAAATTAAGAGCGTGCTAATAGCTCTAAACAAGCTTTTTTTTTTTTATTTATGATAAATGCTACTACAAGAGAAGGCATTCAAATCATTTTTATTTTAAATGGTCCCCATCCCCAGACCGGTTTCGACCTATGGGTCTCTTCAGTGAGGAGTTGGGACATTAGATCTAAAAAACCAACTCAAGCAAAGCATTTATCTAAAAGATAATTGTTAGAAGAAGATCTGAAACTTTTAGACATCTACATGTCTTTAAAGTCAGCTCTCCAACTGAAAAAATCATATGGGACTGAACTTAATTCAGATACTCCATATATTAGTAGGCTTAGCTCTTTAATTTAGCTAAAGCCACAACAGCAAAATAATAATAGTAATAGTAACAAGTCAGATGTCACATGACTTATATATAGCTTGCACTTACAAATATGTAAAATTAAGAGCGTGCTAATAGCTCTAAACAAGCTTTTTTTTTTTTTATTTATGATAAATGCTACTACAAGAGAAGGCATTCAAATCATTTTTATTTTAAATGGTCCCCATCCCCAGACCGGTTTCGACCTATGGGTCTCTTCAGTGAGGAGTTGGGACATTAGATCTAAAAAACCAACTCAAGCAAAGCATTTATCTAAAAGATAATTGTTAGAAGAAGATCTGAAACTTTTAGACATCTACATGTCTTTAAAGTCAGCTCTCCAACTGAAAAAATCATATGGGACTGAACTTAATTCAGATACTCCATATATTAGTAGGCTTAGCTCTTTAATTTAGCTAAAGCCACAACAGCAAAACATAACCATGTACCGGTCGAAACCCACCACCACCGCAAGTCAAATCGGATTCAAACTCAGGCGGTTCAAAACTGAATTCAAACCCAACTCAACAGCTCAGATAGCAGAAATCGATGGCACAGTGCCATGCGCCAAGAACTAGCTCAACGGTTGGTGAGAACTAGAGACCCTTTTACTGTTTCGTATCTAATAATTAATTACTTTGAATACTTTGTAAATCAAATCATATGTATGTTCGGGTTGCCAACACAGATAGCGGGTATGAACATTTAAATAATTATAAAAAGAATGATGAACTAAGAAACCAAGTATGTTAGAAATATTTAATAATAATAATAATTTGTTTTGTTCAATAAAATATAGATTGCATTAGTTACCTCTAGTCTTTAAAAGAATTTATAAATATAATAAGAGTGGCGGTCCTTATCATATGCCAACAAGTATTACACAACATGGGATTCTATGTCTATGCCCCCAACGAGAAATATAAAGGCAGATAAAGGTATTCATTAAGAACGGAAATGATTGTTCTAATTTTATTACGGTAATGTGAGATTTATTTTCACATTCGGAAATCTATTCACGAAGAGCAAGATACATATTTTAGGGCATAACTTTATCTTTATTTGAAAACTTATTTAATTAAACATATTTGAGAATTGGTTCGACTTTAATTTAAATCACCTCATCACGAATTACGAGCACGGAGCGGGTTTTACCGGAACAGAGATGCAATGGTACTGACGAATTACAAGGCAGAGAGTAAAACTGAAAGATGATCGCTAGTCGATGATCGAAGTCCTATGGCGGCTTGCATTTGGCAAGTCTTACGCCCTTTGACTAATGAATCGGAAAGGAAGTACTTTCTTCCTCGAGAAATTTAAATAAGAGAAGATGATCGGAAGAGCCTAACGGAGCGGAAGATGGCCCTACGTCAGCAACATTTGATGATGATGACTTGATAGTCATCGTTGAAAAATAAAACCCATGTAGAATGCTCTACGTGATGACTTGACCAATTAATTAAAGTCAAACGAGCTTTTATCGAACTATTTTAAAACATTTATAAACTATATTAATTATGCCTAATATCGTGCCCTTCCTGAATATTGATATAAAATAACAAAAGCGGAATTAAAATACATTTAACCCTTTATCGACCCTTTTTGCAATAAAGACCTTTAAGATTATATTTGCATAAGTAAATATTAGTGGAACAAGAAAATCATTTAACATTATTTGAATACATATATATATACTTATAACGTAGATAGGAGCTGGGGACATAGGTGAAACATTGAGCTAATAATTTATTAATAGCTAAAGGTAAGAAAAAAAATAGTAAACATGTAATATTTTCCTTTGACTCGATGACTAATAGAACTTATAAATTTAGCTCTAATGGGCGAGAATTACTATTTGAAATTAATGTTATACTATTTGCGTGAGGCAAATGGAATCAAAGGGCTCATCGAGTCGAAAGATTATTGGCATATAATTTTTAAATACGACATTAATAAAGCACACTAACATATATATATTAAACGAACCGCCAGGTAAGAAAAGAAAAAGTTTAAAGACTAGAGATCTAAAGAATTACGCTATAGATTTACAGTAGCATTTTATAACTAAAAGGTGTTACAAAGATTTACATTAAAGAATAAAAGAGCTCTTAAAAAGAAGGAGTATAAAATAACGTTCGAACTGGCCAGAAAGTTTAACGTTCATATTACCATTCCGTGCTTGTCCTCAAGTTACTCCTCCAAGTTGTTGAAACGTAGGCATCATTGGTTAACTACTGGAATAGTATTTTAGTAGCTTTCATTATTTTAGCAGAATAATCGATCCGGAAAACGGTTCAGCAGCTCCAGTGAAGATTCCTCGGGACTTTAGGAACCGTAGCCAGATCCCTGATGTTCTAGCCCTCTATCATGATGAAATACAATTTTTTATATACCCAGACTGCACTACTCTACAACCAAAAACTAGTTATATATATAACCAAAGATTGTATTAAATAAAATTTGTAATTTTTTTCTGATATTTTTTTGTTTGTGATAAAACCTATCATTATTTTGGATATAACTGGAACAAATAACAAGAATACTCAGATAAATTTAAAAAGTAAAAGATATTTTCAACTTATATTAGTACAGCTTGATCACCTACAGATTATCATTAATTGTATAATGCTTTAAATACTTTTTTCCACATTTATTCATTATAGTAATTTAGATTTAACCACTAAACATCACATGAACCCCATTCTTTATGCTTATGCAAGCTGTATACAGAGGCTAAAATCTTCATATAGTAGCATTACTCAGTGCAATCCAGAGTAATTAATGGATGTAAGAAATTTTGTGCATAAAATCCTTATCTAGTGCCTATTATTCAATATCCCCAGACTAGTTTCTATCTTGTGGCTTTCATCAGTGAGGGTTGCATTAGAACTTAAGATCTAGGTGCAGAGCTCTCAAGCACTATATAGGGATTTTATGCACAAACCTTCTTGCATCCATCAATTACTCTGGTTTGCACTGAGTTTAGCATCTATGTAATTTATAACCACATTGGTAATGATTTTGGCTCAGCAGAATTAGCCTTTAAAAAAAATTAGGAAAAAATTAACTGTGTGAATATATTTAGCTAATATACAAATTTATTATTAATGCAATTAATCTGTGTATATAATCAAAGCATGTTTTTGTTATATTTTTATACTAAACTATTTTCTCATCTAATATGAGTATCGAATGTCTTTAGAAAAAATTTTTATTTAAGTATTTCAAATACATTCAACTGTTTGATGTGCTGTTACTAGCAGTTGAATGTATTTGGAATATTTAAATAAAGTTAAATTTTTCTAAAGACATTCAATACTCATATTAGATGAGGGAAATAGTCCAATATAAAAATACAACTAAAACACCATCATCACAAACCTTCAGGAAAACACAAAGCATATTTTTCATTATATATTGTAGTAAATAAAACATAATTTTTTATTTTTTATTTATTTATTTTTTTTGCCTTTTTTTCTTCTGCTTTCAATGGAATTTATTTTTGATGTGTCAAAACTTAATGTATAAACTGGCAAGAATATACCTTTTTTTTCTTTTGTTTACAATGTAATTTATTTTTAGTGTGGTGAAAATTAATGTATAAACTGGCAAGAATACAATATGATCATACTTTGCTGTATAATTAAAACAAAATTATCATAGATACTGTACTGTACCCTTTTAGTCTGAATGTCATTATTTTCCAATGATATTCTCTTTATGAAGTCACTCTCCTACTGATGCCATCACCCTTCCAGAATTGTCACTATTAAAAAGTGTATGTTTCCAAAAAAATTTTGAATATTTTATTCAAGATTGTTGTAATGAATAATTATGATTATTATGGTGAATTTTAGCATAATAGTTTATTATGTGTGGGGATAAAAGTATATTTATGGACTTGAAGATGTAAACATTGAAAATATATTTGAGAATCTTTTCAAGTAATTAAATTAGATAAAATTTTTAGTTATGAATAGCACAAGCTGAACTATGTAATTTAATAATTAATAATAGCATTTGTTTTATTTATATTAAACTTAAAGACAGACTTGATTTTAATTAACATTGAAGCTGACATATGAATAGCAAATCAAAATGCATATATATAGACAAGAGAAAGCAGACTGTTATTTTTTATACTATGTAAAAGCTTATGAGATTATGAAGTGTAATTCGGGAATGGTTGAATATGTCTGGTTGGTTATATGCTTTCTTTCAGTGTAGTGTTTAATCACTGAATATATACATATAAGTTAAAACAAAAATGTTCATTGACAAAGGATTATCCATGGTTATATGCATGTTCTAGCATTCAATTGGATTACATTTCCCATTATCTAGATATGGAATGTTATTTTTAAAATATTACAGAAGTGTTTGTATGTCATATGTAAAACAAGATTAAATAATTCATCTAAAAATTAAAAAAAAAGTGGAATGAAGGGAGTACTAGTGAGAATAGGTAAATAATCTGATATAAAAATAACAATTGCTTTAAGATATTTTTTTTTCCCAAATGAGAAATATCTTAGATATACTATCACATTTTGATACATTTCTATTTCTTAAGAATTTTGATGGCTTCTCTGTTTTTTAGTAGTGAATGTTACAATTCGTTAAGATCCTAATGTTGGATAAATATATTGAGACCAATATTCATAACATTGAGGAAGAGTATTAATGATTGATTAATGTTACATTGCAGTGATATGTTCACCTTTCATAACACTGATGCAAAGATTACTCGTGTGCATCATCATACTCTCTCCATGTTATGGATACTGGTCACTATCACTTTCTCTCCATATTATTGATACTCATTACTATCATCATTCTTTCTCCTTGTTATGGATGCTTGTCACTATCATCATTCTCTCTCCATGATATGGATACTGGTCACTATCATCATTCACTTTCCATGTTATAGATATTACAATATTTTATCAACTAAATTGTGCCCTAATGTGAACTCATTAGTAAAGGAATTCAGAGTCCATAAAAAATTTTAAAAGACTATATTATGTCATTAACATCATGGAACATCTAAGCTACTTTATACAGTCCATTAATAAATATAACTGTCTATTATGATATTTGGTTTCTGATTACTATCTGTTTTTTATTTTTAAAAATAATTTATTTTTATTAAATAGACATTTAATTTTTCCTCCAGCATGTTGCTTACAATACTATTACAATATTTTAAAAATACCTTTTTTATTCAGACAAGTCAGACAAGCTTCAATCACAATACATGAATTTGGATAATATATATATATATATTGAATACAGCTTTTTTAGAAAAATATTTATTAAACCAAAATAATGTAAAAAGCGAAAAATAATTTAATATGAACAAAACATGTGTTGCATATTTTTGATATTGATGTTTCAGCTAATTATTTTGAAAATATTGAAAAAAAAATAGTTGTATTTATTTTTCTATATTATTTTTAATATGTAGGAACATTCTTTTTAATATTAATTCATTATTGTTAGATAATAAACTACCAGTACTATTGTTAGATTGTTATGTCTTTAGAATTCTCAAATCAAAATTCATCAACAGTTAATATAAATTACTTTTTTTAATCCTTTGTTATAATTTGAAAATTCGTCAAATAATTAATATTTTTCAAATTCCAAAAACGTTTCAATTTTTTTTCTTTTTCTTTCCAAACTTTGTTCAGCTTCGATAATTATTAACATTAAATCACTTTTCTTTCAGTATTTTTAAAATTTTCAAAATAAATAATCAAAATATTGATTTACGTTGAACTAAAAAAATGTAATATTTATTGTTTTTATTAAATTATTTTTTATTTTTTATATTAATCTTTTAAGTAATAAAATATGTTATAAAAAGTCTAAAAAGGAATAAATATGTATTATTAAATCTTTATAATCATACAAATTAATTATTATAAGATTAAATAAATAGAATAGTTTAGTTCATAGTAATGTAATTCAGTTTTACGAATTTACAGACAGAAAACATTTTCTAGACTTAAAAAAAAAAGTCAGATAATTAATTTTCAAAAAAAAAATCCATTTATATAATTATTCAAATTTTTTTAGAACATTTATCCTAAACACAATTATTTTTTTTATATGTACATATTGTAATGCGCTCTGGGGGGGGGGGTATAAAAAGATGAATGATAGATATATAGAAAAAAAGGCGATGGCCGAGTGGCAATGCATATTTTAATGTTATTATTACTTAAACATATTTTTTTACGTATAGAAGTTGCCTTAACAACAGATTTAAAATTGAAGATTTATTGTTTAGATAAGCTTGGAGAGTTATCATGTGATTTATTTCTATGGTATTTCTAATTGCCACACAATGATCAATCATCATTTGTTTGCAATGAATTAAAGCATGAGGAATATATATATATCACTTTGGTATATGAAAAGTATTACACACTTTATTAAATATATAGGTTCTGAGATCATGAATTCATTTTATCAATTATTTTGTAAAGATCGTATAAAATAATTTTAAAATAAATGCAGTTTGTCTTGCATTAGGGGTCGAGAGGTCAGCGCGACTGACTTGCACTTGCAGGCAGTTACCCGGGTTGTGGGTTCGCGTCCTGGCCGATGCTATGACACTTAAAAAATAATAATAAATGCAGTTTATTGCATTTTCTGAACATAACTTTAAAATCATCTGCCTGAGGATCGTAAATAGCCTCATCTAGTAGCACTATTTATTATCAGGATATATCAAACAGGGTTTTGAAGTGCACTTTTTTTTTATGGAAGACTATAAATGATGAAGTACTGCTTTCATATCATAATGTTCCAATTCCTTTTCTTTTAAGATTTTGAGATATTTCACATCCCTAGACCACGTGCATAATCAGAAGAAAAAAATTTTTTTATTATGTATATAATAAAATGAGACAAGACTTTAATAAGAATGGCATAATCACTGAATTTAGTTTCAAATAACAAAAATAAAGAATTTAGTAAAATTGTTAAATTATGATCTGACAAAATATTATTAGCAGATGTCTTAAACTAAAAACAACTAATTTATAAGGAGTTTGCAATGTCTAATCTTTATTAGTAAATTTAACCAGCTATATATTGATAATACATATTTTTTTCTACACTAACATCATTATTTATTATATATATAATACTACAAGTCGATGTCTGTATTTCTTCAAAATAATATATATAAACTTATAAATAAATATTAGAAAATACAGTAATTAAAATTTGTTAAAAAGAATAAAAAATATAAATGACACTTAGGTGTGCTTTCAACTATTCTTGTAGTCTTTCTCAATTAATACTTTAAAGGGTCAAGTTGACCTTAACATTTGCTCCTAAGTGACGTTTATATTTTTTGTTCTTTTTAACAAATTTTAATTACTGTATTTTCTAATATTTATTTATAAGTTTACATATATATGTGTATACACTACATTAAGATTAATACTCCAACACTGAGCAATGCAAAGCATAAGATTAAAGTTTTTCAGAGAAAAAAATCAGACAATTCTTCCATTTACCTGTTTATTTACAGAGGCTAATCTTAAGAAATTTGGAGGGAAAGCATGAGGATGTTAAATCAATCATATTACTTTGTTAAAGCTATATTTCAAATTGTTTTATATTATTTTAATTGACATTCGTGAATTTTTTTAATTTACGGCCTGTCAATACCAAATCAAATACCAAAGGGTTAAGATTAGTCTTTTTATGTAAAGTGTGCTAAAGATAAGAAATAGTCTGATTATTTTTCTAAAAAATGTTTTATCTTGTACTTTGAATTGAGAGTATTTCATTTACTTAATATCCCAGTGTTGGAGTATTAATCTCAATGTGTTATATAACATATATATATATATATATGTTCACTACATAGAGCTTATATATATATATATATGTTCACTACATAGAGCTTACCATGAGCTCCAAAACAAGCTTTAATTATAAGTGCTGAAAGAGAAAAGAATTCAAAACCAATTGGTCTGGGGATAAGGATTTTCTGGTAGAGATTTTTATTTTTTTCTCTTTCAGCACTTATAATTAAAGCTTGTTTTGGAGCTAGTGGTAAGTTCTATATAGTGAACATTTTAGAACAAGCTTAAAAGCAAGTTACAAAATTTGTGTCTTGTTTTATTAATTATTATAAGTGTAGCATTGATGGCTTTTGCAATGTTATTTTGCTTTGGCTATTAATATATGGTGAAACTGAACTGAGTTCAGACCCATATAGCTATCCACTTTATAAAGCTGGATTTGAAGACATGTACATGTCTGAAAAATTCAAGTTTTCAAATTGATAGTAATGTATAAATAAGTGCTGACGCTTAAGTTGGAATTTTAGATCTAGTGACTGAAATCCTAACTCTTCACTGAGGTAGGCCATAAGCTTAAAACCAATTGGTCTGGCGATACGGATTTTTCGGTGAGATTTTGAATTCTTTCTCTTTCGGCACTTATTATTAAAGCTTGTTTTGGTGCTAATGGTAAGCTCCATCTAGTGAACATTTTAGAACAAGCTTAAAAGCAAGTTATACAATTTGTGTCTTGTTTTATTAATTTTATATATATATTAATTAGTTTCCAACCAGTAACCACCTAAATATTCACAGTAAATATAGCAACCAATATTTCTAACTGCTGTCAAGGCAAACTTCACCCCTTTTAATAGCAAGAATATATATATATATATATATATATATATATATATATATATATATAATGGTAATTGACTATTATATACAGTTTTTCAATTTGCAAAAGTATTTTTTGATTATATATAATAATATTAAAAATAATAAATATAATGGTAATTATTTTATATATATATAGTTTTTCAATTCACAGAAGTACTTTCAGATAAATTGGCAGTTGAGGATAGTTAAGGAATTAAGCAAAAGAACTTCTACAGATTGCAAAACTGTATAAAATAATTAATTACCATTATGTTTATTATTTTATTGATATTATAATATTTTTTTAATTAATCGACATTTTATTTGTATTATATATATAGGTGTCCACTGACATTTGGTATGATTTCAGTATTTGAGATAAAATCAAGCATATTTTTTCCATTTTCTAAATAGTTTTAATAGGTAATGCAGTAATCTTTAAGTATTGATGTAGTTGCTATGATGATGAAATATTAAAGCAAGGAATGTGTTATTATTGCTACGTAAATTAAAAAAATAATCCTATTTGTTTAAAATACTCACATAAACAATATGTTTAATCTTAATAAAAAAATCGTCTGTGTATTTTTATTTACTGCGTTCATAAGTAGTCAGTTATAAATATTACAAACAAACATTTAATGTTCTAAATAGCTATGTTTTTTATGTTATATATTTATGTTGCAATGATATATATATATATATCCAATGCAATATTGTGAAAATGTAGTGTAAATTGTTGTGATCTGTGTTAAATAAAGAATATCAGTTATGTTTATAAAGTGTTAATATTATTTTTATATATAATCATTATGAAATACTTTTACTATTATTATTGTAAAAGACATTTTAGTTTTGGAATGCAGGATAAATTTATTATTAGAATGAAGAATGAGAATTATTTTAGTTTTAGTTGATGAATATGATGTCATTTATGTAAGGTTATAAATAAGACTGAAGAATTCTAATTTGCTGTCTAACATCTTGACTTTCAAAGAAGCAAACCCAAATTTTTTTATATATATTATTTTTTTTATTTTATGAATATTTGCTTGATAATTAGAAACTAATGGAGTAGAATTGATTGTATTTGTCTAGAAGACTGGGTTGGTATCATGAATACCTGTGAAAGATAGGAGAAAAGAAATTTATAGCATTTAAATTCATCTCAAGGTTTCTTTGTGCTGAAAGATGATGATTATGTATAAACAAATTGTTTTAATTATAAAACATTGAAATCAATAATATATTGCTATATATGAGAATTATTTTTATCTACAGGTATCGTTTTATAATACTGATAAAATATTTTAACATAGAATTTAAAATCAATTTATTTTATTGCATACATCATAAATGGAGACCACCGTTTTCTTATTTATAATGCTATTACAATACTAAATGTTGTTAAATAGAGGATAAAAAAATTAAATACTTCGAGAGTAGTGAAATGTGATAAATATACTTTATTTCTGGATAACTGATATAATACGCTTCACCTCGGTTGGATTAAGGAATATCATTAAATATATTTAAAGCTCATAGAATAGTTATTTGAACTGTTGTATTTCTTTGAAGTATCTACATAGAAGCACTAGATTCAGGTTGTATATTAATGTTTTATTTATATATTTATTTGTATTAACTATTGATTACTATATTATAAATTAGTTAATGGTTAGTTTATACATGTAAAATAGAAAAAAGTTAAGTTTATTCTAAATTTAAAATTTAGGATTTTAAAATTTATATCCTAAAGTTTAATGGTTAAAATTCTAATTTGAAATATTATATGTTTATTCATTGACCATAATTTATTTTAATATACATAATATGAGTATTGAAGTTTTGGAACAAATGTATTGCAATAATCATTTATTAATATTATATTTTAAAAATAAAATGAACCAATTAACATACTTATTATTATAATTCATCTTAATAAATTATTAAACTGCGAATAGCACTTAATTATCATTAGATTTCTTGTATTTTAAATTGTGTGTGTGTGCGCGCGCAGAGTCATTTTGTCTTACATAAATTTTAAATATGATGTAATAAACATTATAACAGGTTACTTATTTTTTTTGCTGATCTAAGTACCTATTTTATAAATATTAACTTAGATGAAAGATATATTTCGTGATATTTATTTAAAGTCATGAACGTTTATTATTCATTTGTCATTTTTATATTTTATTTTTAATAAATATTAATTCAATTAAACAAATAACCTTGCTTCGGTCATCATTTCAGTTATTAATGGAAACCTATTAACTCATAAAATTTTAATACATAGTGTCTATATTTTGATTTACATTATTATATTTTATAATAAATAATCATAAAGTAGTCCCGGAATCAAATCGTTGGATTGATAAGCACATATATGGATAGAGGTTTAGTAATTAATTAAAGGATAAATATTACTATTCTAATAATTATGTATAATAGTTTTTTTTTTAAGTGTCATAGCATCGGCTGGGACGCAAACCCACAACCCGTGCAACTGCTTGCTAGTGCTAGTCTAATAGTTCATAAAGTATAGTTACTTTAATTATTTAGAGTAAACAAAGGCGATTATAATTGGATGTTAGTGTATACTTTAAACTATTATTTATTGAATATGTGTTACAATAACTTATTAATTAGTTAGAAAGATGATAATTTTATGATGGTATAAAATTTGTAATTGTATGCATTGAAATCGATATTTTAATCATTGTAATTAGAATTATTTAATTTGTTTGGATGTGAAGCTTATTGATGTAATTTATATTTAATTTTGATATTGAGCAGTTAATATTCATATTTGTTTAAAATAGAGTATTAATAATTATAAATGATAGTCATAATTTATAATTTAATGTCTAGGTTTTATTGATTTGAAGGATAACTTATTGTAATTTGCTAATTGTATTTGTAGGGGTATTAAGTAATGTTTATTTTATGTTATTACAATTTGAGTAATTTGTAGGATTATTTGAAGTATTGGGTTTCATTTCATATCATCGTAGGTTGGGGTAAGTTGTAAAATATATAGATAAGTCGATCTTTTGTTTTTGTTATGGTTTTATCATGGTGAACATTTTATCCCACAATAATTTGGTACTTCAATTCGTTGGGACAATCAGAAGTATTGGCTTCTGATATTTTTAGTCCGTTACAATATGGCGATCAACATTTGGGCTAAGTTTGTGCTAGTAAAATTTAGCTACTAAATCTGTGAGATATTTAAAAAGAAAAATGTATACGTTTTATTAATTATAAGTTATAAGCATAAATTTTTAGGATAACAAAACCTTTTATCATAATTCTCATTTGTATTACTATTTTATTGATGCTGTAAATTTATAGGGTATTTAGAGAGAATTATATATGTTGTGACAGTTATTGGCTAATGTAAACAAGTTTGCAGGTCATAATGAAGCTTTTATCATCATCTTATGTATTTTTGTGCCATTACAATTTGGCATCTCTAACTGAGGGGTTGAATATGAGCTAGTCCATAAATACTCCAAATATCATCATTACCATTTTATTTCTTTACATCTGGCATTGTTGCAATTCATGGTGCATTATTAAACTATGACTATTTTTTTATTGATCATTTTTATTCCATTATAATTTGGCACCTCAGTTTCTGGGGCATACTAAAGTCCTTCTTTCTTCGTCCCGATTCCATTTTTATTCCATTACAATACATCCATATTATAGTTATCAAAGAGGATTAGCATTTAAACTACAAAGTTTTGATTGACAATGAGAGAGAAAGAGAGAAATAAACTTAAGTACAAATTCCAATAAATCAATATAAGATATACAGTAATAATTGAGAAATATTAAGAAAATTAATTTTAAAAAATATTTACAACTTTAATAATTCAAAAAATAAATATATACATGTATGCTAAGAAAAGCTTGTTTAATATTTTAACAATACCGTATGCTAAGCATGATTTTGACTAATTGGTACTAATATTCATAGCAAATAATAAAATCATTTAGGCCTATAAATACCAAAATAAATTTTATCATGGATTTAAAAATTTGTATGTTTAATAACAAGATACATTTCGATGATGACTAAAGATTTATCTCCAGTAGTATAGTCTTTATTTTTTTTTTCACTACATTTTTTTATTTATTAATCTCCAAGTTTGTATCACTTTGAACTTCTTGTGTTGCATAATTTTTCATTTCTGCAAAGAAGGGAAACTTTAGAGAAGCAGAAAAAATTTCTATCAGAACATAGGAATAAAAAAAACTTAGTTTTTACTTCATTAACATTGTTAGATTACTACCTGTAAAGAATGGCTAAAATAATTTCACTGTTGAAAAAATATATATTTCAGAAATCTTATATGCTACACTTTTGAATTGAATTAGCATACTTTAAAGTCATTTTTATAGAAAAGTTTTACTTGTATCTAGATTTAAATTTGAAAGTTATATGACTTTTTATATAAATAATTATTAATTAGCTCCAACAATATGCCTTATTTATACCCATATCTTTTTATAACATCAGAAAATTCCATATTTACCAGAATAACTTTGTGAATAAGATCGAAAAGATATTCAAATGCAAGCAGCATATGAATCTCTCAAAAAGAGTGAATATTCTCAATAAAGGCAAATTAGTCAATATGTTTTTTTAATATAAATTTACTGATGTATGAGAAAAGTATGCTTGTCAAGCAACAAGTTCTGCTCCTGATTATCAAAAGTTGTTTTATTGTTAATGATTAGTAACTATCAGTTGCTTTTTCAGTTTTTTCAAGTCCATTTAAAAATAAATTATAAGGTAATGTTTTAATAACAAATTTTTACTTAAATACACTTAACCCTCTGATACTGAGACAGATTTAAGTGTTCTTCTGAATGACAATATTGGAAGCTTTCAACACTTGATTTTAATATCAAATAATACATAATTTGATTTTAAAAAATGTACATTTACAAATGAAATAAATTTAAAAAAATCATATTTGACCTTAGAAAATATTGAAAGAAGGTTCTAATTAAAACAAAGAATGATTTCATCATTCAAATATCAGGAAAAGCAGAATGTTTTCATAAAATCAATGACTCTTTTTTTATTCACATTATTGTTCAAAGTATAAACTAATAGATATCAATAGCTGATAAATCTATCAAATTACATTTTACAATATCAATTTCTTTTATAATTTTTACAATATTGTACTATATGATGGCATGAAAGTGATCAGTTTTAAAGGGTTTTGAACAGAACTCCCTAATTTGCTTTATTAATGTTACACTAGCACTTATACTTCTACTTTTAAAAATAAAACCTATATGTACAAAATAAATGTGAAATCATATATGTCATTTTTATAATTATTCAAAATTACTATGCAAAAGTAATTGTGAATTTTAACTTTTCGATAAACCATTTGGTTGCAAATAATTTGCCAGATTATTAAAGTAAATGAAAGTTTTTTTAAAGATAAATTTCTATCTATAATTGATAAAAATAATCTACAGCATACAACATAAAACCTACTTTTCTCAATTTATTACAAAATGCAGCCTACATCATTGATTTATTTTTCAATTTACATTCATGCAAAAGTAAATAATGTTTAATAAAATCTGAACTATTTTTTAAAATAATTATATTTTCATACATATTTTATAAAAATAATAATAAATATGTAAAAAAAATACTCTACAATATGCATTTTCATTTTGAAAATCAAAACAAAGAACTTAGAATGTCACAATTATTAACAAGTACTCTCTTGGGTAGAGAATGAGAAACAACCAATCAGCACCTTAAAAGACAGGTATTATCTCAATATTATAAATTTAAATTTAAATATTATTGATTTATTAGTTGTAAAATAATTATAAAGGTAGCAGCATTATACACTATACCTTTCTTAATAAAATAATTATAAAATTGACAAAATAACTAAAATTATTTGTTTGAGAGTGAGTCAAAGCTGAATACAAACAACTTCAGAAAATATGGAGATAAGATTAATAAACATTTTAAAATATCAAGATTTTAGTCATTCAAAAAATTTTCTTAAAGTAATCTCTCAAAGCACATGAAATCTTACAACAATGACCAAACATACCAATGCTTGTCAAAATTCATTTGATCCTGTCATCTTCAGGGGTTTTTTTTGGAACTAAAATATCAGAATAAAATATGCATGAAACTCATGATGTAAAAAAATTAAATTATCTCAATAGATGGCTGTGCAAGTACATCAACTCAACATTTGTTCTTGATCTCCATTTAAAGTCCCTTTCTTCCCATTGAAAAAACATCTAATTAATGATATTTTTAACTAGTATCTATTTTTCCCTTTTTAATTAATTTAATATAAAACGAATTTTTTGTAAAAAAAAATTCCAATTCTTTTTCTAAAAAATACAACAAACTTTTTATAATTATTGATAAAATTTTAATTCCATATCGTTATTTTTAATTTTCTTAAATATGATTGCATCTTTACCTTTTCTATCTAAAAATATAAAGTATTTAAATATAACATATTTATAAATAAAAATAATAAAAATTATATTAATATGGTATTTCCTTGGATCTTAAATACAATTAGTAAACATATCCCTTCCATATAACAATTTTGAATTTATTAATATACAGAATTTTTTTACTTTACAAACATTTTATTCATTTTGAAATCAATATATTTGATTCTAATACTTATTAACTTTATAACCATATGTAATCCGTGTCATAGAGTCATGTATGGTCTGATTTATTGAATATTTATATGATTCCAATAGTTTTAAACTTTTCTCAAAAAAATATAATTCAATATAAATAATACATACAACACATATTCTAAGAAAAGCTTGTTTAATACTTGAAAATAAAAATGTTACATACATCAGCATAGAGAGTATGCTTTTGATTAATTAGCTATCACAATGACTACTAATTAATCAATGGCATTGACTCTACTGTATTGATGTATTTAACATTGTTATTTTAAAGTATTAAGCAAGCTTTTCTTAGTATCTTTTATGAAACCAATGAATAGAAAAGAAGAGTAAAAGAAATTTTGATAATAAAATTTTTTGAATCTGAGGCCATCAATCTCATGAAAACATTCTTTCATGTTAAAGGAAGTTGGCTCTTGAAGTGAATGATGGAAATATTTTTTACATATTTATATATGTTGTATGCTTAGTGGATTTTCAATTGAAAAGATCTATTTGTTAATAGATGAAACCAAGATTGTGGATGTATTTTAGTAAAATTTTGTTTGTGGCTAGTATTGCTATATGAATTTTTATTTTATTTATGATTACTAACATAGTGTTAGGCAATATTTAATTTTATGCTAAGCAGTATTTAAATTTTAATGTATGCTTTAATATATATATATATATGTGCGTGTGTGTGTGATCACTAGATGGAGCTTACCAATAGCTCTAAACAAGCTTTATTTTTATAAGTGTCGAAAGAGAAAGAATTCAAAATCTCTATTGTTAAGTCCCTACCTCTAGACCATATATAGTATATATATATATATATATATATATATATATATATATATATATATATATATATATATATATATATATACCATTTCATTTCAGATAATACATATATATATATATAAACATGTAATCTTGTAATTATAAGATTACGTTTATAACATTGAAGAAATACAGACATCGAATAAGAATATATATATAAAACTTTTTTTACTGCCTTCAAAAATGTCAGATGGGTTATTTTTTTGCAGAATTGTTGATTCCATTCATAAATGTATCCTCACAGATACAAACTTAATCGAAGTCATTTTATATAAACCTCATCAATTAAAATGAATAGAATTATAGTTTGTTTAGTTAAATAAGTCATTATATTAAAGAGCTAAAACTCATATGATCTAAATAAAGAAGTATTTCAATGATGGTTTTTATATTAAAATTTCCTGACATTAATATAAATAATTATATGATTTTTTTACAAGTAAAATACAGTGTGACACTTGTAATCTATGAAGATTTATATATAGAACCAGTGTTCAAACGAAATTGCTGAAATAAATATTAAGTTATAAAAATGTTGTATTAATTTTAAGATTTTACAATAATCTATTAAAACTTATAAAGTTAAAAAGAAATTAAATAAAAAAAACAAAAAAAAAATTATATGATTTTATTATTAAAATTTTCTTTTTAAAACTTTTTAATAAAGAAAAAATAAACATCTAATTATAAACTAATGAGTTATTTAAATAACATTTTGTTGTGGGTGATCATCGCTGATTAATTTAATTACTTATAAATTTTTGTAAAAGTTCTCCCAGTGTGATTCAAACAAGATATATTTCTAACATTTTATTTTTTCTTATTAAATTTTAAACTAATTAGTTTTTACTATGATTTTTACTGAACTTTTCTTGAGTATAAAAATTTGTAATTTTATTTTAATCTACATTCTTCATTTGAAAAAATAACTTTTAATACTAAATAAATAAGTAAAAAAAATATAGCAAAAGCAATTTCTTAGTGAAATCATATTTATGAATATAATGTTAAAACTTGTTTAATTTTTATATATTCAAAAATGTTTGTACTAATTTTGGAGAAAAAACATTGTTATATCTTATAATTCTGAATATTTTAATAAATTATTAATACATAAAATTTCAATCTAGTTGGAATTTAAATTAATTTTAAAAACTGACGGTTTTTAGAAAATCATTTAATTGCTGGTTAATAAATGAGTATCTAACTACATCAGTAATACAATATATCTTTATCACTTATTTTTAAAAAATATATATTTATATAGGTACTAAACTTATAATTTAATGCTACTATGTAAATTTTTAAAGAATGTTTTTCTTATAAAAAACACTGAATTGATTAATTGTAAATCAGTTAATTTCTAATTATTGTTTTTTATATCTTTAGTTGTCTGTATCTTCAAAAACTTATATTAGTAGAATAAAGCTTTTATTAAGTACCCTGAAATATACGTAAACACTTTATTTAAATAATATTTTTTTGCATGATTCACTCAAAATGAAAAGATTTCTGGTTCAAATATCAAATCTGCATTTTTGATGCTTGAACATCATATCATCTCTTAAACAACAGATCATTCAGTTATTTTTACATCTATATTATACATTTCACACATTATTTTTAATTTAGGCTACCATTCTGCTTTAAAATTTATAATTCTTTACAGTTACCATTTTATAATGTTTTATTACATGTAAATATATGCAAAGTACATCATTATGTCATTTAATTTGACTTTTAAATTTTATTCAAATTTTTAAAACTTGTTTTTATTTTAATTTTTTTTTTTTTAGATATTAACTGCCTAATAGTATGCAACTTAGCCTAAATTGTGTTCATTTTCTTTTTATATGTATAGATAAATAATAATGCATTTGTAATTATCTTTGATTATATATTTTTTATATTTTTCAAAGTGAATACTTTAATCTATTAAATCATTTTCTTGTATTTTTTGTCATATATAATAACTATAACAACAAAACATAACCAGTAATAAAATTTAAAAAATAGATTATGGAAAATAAAAATTTTGAATGTATTCCCAGCTAAGAATTTACTATTAATATTAAAGCGTCTTTCACAGAATTTGTTTTTTTTGTTTGTTTGTTTATTTGTTTTTCAAAATATTTTTTTTAGAATTTACATGACTTAATAAATAAGTAAGTATAAATGTATTTTTATTAATCAATAAATTAATATGCATATCCAAAAAATGCGTTTTTATACAAACTAATGATTTTGAAAAATTATTAAAAATGCGATCACAAATTTGTGTATCTTATGAATATATATTTTTGATTAAAATAATAAACATTCAATATAATATTTTGAATATTAAAACAATTATAATACTTAAACTAATGTACATTTCAAAACATATTATTGATCATATTATTATTTTTTAAAAGTATTTATATGTACAGCCGCCTCGCCCCCATCTATACTATATATTTTTTTTAAAAACTTTTTTCAAATTAAACTTTTTTTTAAATCAAATCAATTTTGGGGGGCAATCATCTGAATGTTCTATTTCGAAATAAGTTCATCAAAAATAAGTTTTTTAAAAAAAAAAATAAAAATTGTTGATATTAAAATATTTTTAATCTGTGGTTAGTTGAATGGAAAAAAACTTATCGTCAAATGTAATTTACATTTTACTTAATCTTTAACATAAATTCTTTATCATGTAACTTTCACATTTTATTATAAATCAATAAAACCCATATTTATTTAAAATGAAAAGTTCATAATGATAAAAATTGATACAAGTAAATAATCTATATTTTTAAAGGTTAGATATCTCATAATATTATGGGATATAATTTTTTATGTCGTGTGTGTGTGTATTATTATGTGAATGTTGCTACTTTTCAATTCTTTTATTAGATTCTATGAAAAATGATGTAATATTTAATAATAATAATAATAATAATTTTTAAAAATATTATTTATGTATTAGTTCGGCGATATGATTTCACATTCGTTTTAGCCCAGTAATATTTATTTTGAAAAATGACGACCTATAACTATTTCCTGAAAATGAAACAAACGTCTACTAATACACATTTACGTTTTTTGTGAGAAATTATCTTCCACCATCTAAACTTATAAAGATTTTTTATTTTAAAAAATGGCCACCTATAACTTTATTTAATGGATAAAGCAATTTTTCTAAATATTAAATAATAAACCAAAATACTTATAATATTGCATTAAAAATATTGAAATATATAGCGTATATGAGCACTTATAGCATACATGTATAGAGATGGTAATCTGGACCAACTGATGATTACTGGTTTAGCATAAAATACGTATATTGGTGATTATTTATCTTTTCAACATATATGTATTCAAGTGTATCAGTGTTATGAGATAGTGTGGATAGTGGTGGGTCATGCGAAAGTCTGTGCTATATACCCTATATATTACATATATAGACACAGGTATATAATAAGCCTGTGTGTTTCAGTATTAAAATATTGAGTACATTTTGAAGGTTATCTTTTTAATATACAAGGAGTTATCTGCAAAGTCAGAAGTCAAAAAAATAAATTCTTGATTGTGCTTTTAGTTAATTTAAAATAAAATTTTGTCATCAAACATATATGTATTTTAATGCCTGCTACAGAACAGTATCTAGAAACATTCCAAAGACCATTGACATATAAACCAAAAAACAAACTTAGAGCTATTGTGCATTCTTATTTAAAACAGCTTATTAGTCCAACTATTTCCAATAGTTCTGAAGTTAATGTATACCATTATAATCTTAATCTTCTTCAGATTTATTATTATATTTAGCGACTTTTCCTATTGTAAGATTATAATAAATGGTTATAATTTCAGTTATTTTGATATCTTTATTTTAAATCTAAATGAGAAGAAAGAATGGATATATCATTAAAAATCATTGTAGGTAGTGTACCATTATTCAAAAATTATCAGATTATTCTCTTGCTGGAGATGCATAAAACAGATAATATTGAAGAATGTAATGGATTATAATAATGGTATTTAAAAGTCCACATCCTATTTTCTCAATGTGTCAATCAACAAATCATTGTGAGTCTTCTTGACAGTTATTAAATAAATGCCTTTAAATTTCTATATTGATCATGAAATTCAACATTTAATATATTATTCTGTCAAATGAAAAATACTACATAATTCCTTTAAATTATAGAATCTTCTAAAAAGTATACATGAAGTTTTTTTTATAAATACGTGATATTGTTTTATTTTTGGAAAGTAGACTAAACTACAATCTGAGAGCGAACTGTCTTTGTAGCTATTTTGTGCCTAATAAGATTAATCTTATAGACAATATATAAAAATTCATTATAAGTAGTCCATTTGAATTTATAGCCTTATTGCCAACAAATTTTGGGTCAACATTTATTGTTTTTAACAATATGAGTATTAAAGCCTCAAAATTTGTTTTTGTTTGTTTTTAATTATATTTCTGTACTTAATATTATATAGTTATAAATCAAAGCTCTCTTTCTTGGAATTATCTGAATCTAATGATGGAGTTTATGCATAAATAAAACATGCACAGATTCTATTGTGTAAGCAAAAATTTAATACCATTGTTTTCAATTCCAAAAATAAAAGATACTAAATTAGACCTTACAGCAGGTTTAACACCATACAATTTATTTTCTATGAAACTTAATTTATAATAAGAATGCCAATATAAATTTTAAGTTATGGTGCTGCTTAATTTTAAATGTTGTTCCTTCTCAGATCTTAAAAAGTTTGCATCAAATAAAATTTTCCTGTTTCTGTTTTGAAATCTCTATAGATTTCTTTATGATACTTTATTAATAATAAGGCTATCTAAAAATTTCCATAAATGTATTATTATCATTACCTCCTACTTTGCTATTTTGAATCTTATTTGTTTTCCCTGCACTAATATGTGACCTGCCATGTGTGACACTTTAGTCAAATTGTGTAAACAGACCATTTTTAGTCCCTTTTCTCAGATTTTTCTATTTTAGTAACAGACAATGAGATCTGTAAATAGAACTGCTTAAACATACAACTTTTTCCAAGATAAAATTTCTGTCACAAATTTAGTTCCAAAAAGATTTATTAGTGGTGTTAATGCTTCAGACAATGACTCTAACTAGGGATTTTAGTCTATCAAGCCTATTCCCTTTACTATCTTTTTAATATAGAGAGTCTCTGTTTAAAAGAATGCAACAATTAATTCAATCAGAATTGTTGTGAGCATAGTTATTAAAATACTAAATAAAAGGTAAAAATAAAAAAGACTACTCATATTGAAATTATTTTTGCTAGCCTTTGATGGACAACAATATATTGCAAAGTCATTCTTAGATATGTATTACTTATTTGTTAACCCTTATATCTAAACGTCATTCTACTATCTGTCACCTGTAAACCTGATCAATTGTATAAATGTAATACCTGATGAATATATGTATATATTACAAAAAAGTAAAAATAAATAAAAATTACTTATGATAAACAAAAATTAATTATTGCAGTAATTTATTTTTAATTTTGTTTATAATTATTTAATTAATTATGTAACAAAATAAAGTCCACAGAAAGTTTATAATTGAATGACCTTTAGATTTGATGGTTAATTGTGAATAACCAATGAAGACTATGTCAATGGCTGACATTATTTCAAATACAAAAAAAAATTGTGTCTCCTTTTTTATTTTATTTTATTGCTATCTGTCATTTAAAGTAAATATATTGTGCAGTTTTTGAACCTTTTGTGTTTTCAGTCATCTTTCTATACTAGCTATAGTAATATCATTATTGGTTTGTATACCCACACTGCTATATCTTAACTATGTGTACAAAAATTCTGATTTCAATTTTTTCTTCTCATTTATTCTGGGCAGTGTCCCTTGTGAATGCTAAAGCAATAATAAGAATTCTATTCTTAATTTGTAATTTTACATTAAGTATTACAATTTATACCAAGT
The DNA here is from genome assembly GCA_028023455.1 of Epiperipatus broadwayi. Lineage (NCBI taxonomy): Eukaryota > Metazoa > Onychophora > Udeonychophora > Euonychophora > Peripatidae > Epiperipatus > Epiperipatus broadwayi. Next base: position 3,345,076 of record JAQFVV010006335.1, read on the forward strand.
TGTGTTGGAACTAGATTTGGATATTTTAACTTTGCAAATTAGATTTTATTTAGAGATTGTCATATCAACCATGAAAGTAGAGAAGCCCTAGAAAAGATTATCTAAAAATGACTTCACTAAGTTACTTTGCATAGTGAGTCAGTCACCAAAATTAATATAAATACAAAAACAGTAATGATGATAAACCAGAAAATAAGGTAATATTAAAGGTAAGTATTTTAACTTTTTTTTTCTAAATATAGTTTCATGGAATAAATAATTAACACAACATATTTGTGGAGAGTTTATTGTTAACTTTCTTATATCAATGTTTTGATTTTTTTTTATTTGGTTGAATATTAATTAATCATATAATCAGAGACATTTTATTAGTCTCAGTTTAAATACAAAGTTAAATTATTACAAGTGCTTAATCCAGAGCTTCAGAGTATATCGCTTTGTCATGGTGTCAAACTATGCAGAACAAACTGAATAGTTTATGCTCTCAAATTCTGTTACCTTATCACTATACCAAGTCATACTGGGTTTCATTTACTAAAGAAAAATTAAAAATAATGTTTTAATAGGTTGTAATAAATAGTTTTCTTCTATTTAAAATTTATAAGGATTATATTCCATCTAGTACCAAAATTTGATAAGCATGAAAATGAAAATTTTTGCTTTTTTTTTTTTTTTTACTAATTTTTTTTTGTTTGTTTGTTTGTTTGTTTATTTAATTGCTTTTTTTAAAAAAATCATTTCTTAATTTTATTTTAATATATAAAAAAATTAAGCGTTCAACATAAAATCCCTATCTTTCCATCCATTAAAAATATTAATTATTTAATAGCTGAAATACACAGGTTTATATATACCTGTGTCTATATATGTAATAGACAGGGTATGAGCACAGACTTTCACATGACCCACCACTCTCCACACTATCTCATAATACTGATACACCTGAACACACATATGTCGAAAAGATAAATAATCACCAATATACGTATTTCATGCTAAACCAGCAATCATCAGTTGGTCCAGATTACCATCTCTACACATATATGCTACAAGTGCTCAGATATATATTAGGATAGCAAATCCTCCTACTTTAGTGGACAGGCTTCAATCTACTCCACACTCCAACTCTTCAACTGTCCATCCAATTGAAAATCTGATGATGGAATGCTCAAAGGCCACCATGAGGCCGAGATTATTGTCACACCCATGTTGACATCAGATTTTCAATTGGATGGACAGTTGAAGAGTTGGAGTGTGGAGTAGATTGAAGCCTGTCCATTAAAATAGGATTTGCTATCTTAATATATATCTGAGCACTTGTAGCATATATGTGTAGAGATGGTAATCTGGACCAACTGATGATTGCTGGTTTAGCATGAAATACGTATATTGGTGATTATTTATCTTTTCGACATATGTGTGTTCAGGTGTATCAATGTTATGAGATAGTGTGGAGAGTGGTGGGTCATGTGAAAGTCTGTGCTCATACCCTGTCTATTACATATATAGACACAGGTATATATAAACCTGTGTATTTCAGCTATTACATATTAGAGATGTCTGCCTATCCCTTGTATATGTATTTAATGGATTAGGTCCTGTACATTAGGGGTCAGATTGACTTTAGGTCAACATGGGTGTGACAATAATCTCGGCCTCATGGTGGCCTTTGAGCGTTCCATCATCAAATTTTCAATTGGATGGACAGTTGAAGAGTTGGAGTGTGGAGTAGATTGAAGCCTGTCCATTAAAGTAGGAGGATTTGCTATCTTAATATATATCTGAGCACTTGTAGCATATATGTGTAGAGATGGTAATCTGGACCAACTGATGATTGCTGGTTTAGCATGAAATACGTATATTGGTGATTATTTATCTTTTCGACATATGTGTGTTCAGGTGTATCAGTGTTATGAGATAGTGTGGAGAGTGGTGGGTCATGTGAAAGTCTGTGCTCATACCCTGTCTATTAATTATTTAAATAAAAAACATTTGTGCTTATATTTATTATCAATTTAATTCTTTTAGTCAAATTTATTATTTATAATTTTATTTTAAACAAAGGCGGACGTTAAAATATTGAAAGCTTTGAAGATAACCCAACAAATGTTAAATAATAATCAAAATTATCCATGTAAATAAAACTACTTAAACTTAATATTTTACTTAAAAATTACTCTAGTTAAAAACTCTTATTCAAAGAATAGGTTGTTTATTATTTTGAATTTGTATCTTCATTTTCTTACATATTTAGAAAAAGTATTTGTTATTCACTCTTACCAAAATAATAAAAGATTTGCTTATATCTAAAATGCCGATTTTAATTTCCCAAACGTACTTTTGTGAAAACACTTTTTAGGGTAATATTTTTTAAGGAAAAAAAAATATTCAAAGGTATTTTTCACAAAAAGACATTTGGGAAATTTAGAACGATGTTTTAGCAATGGAAAAAATTCTTCCAATATTATTTTTAATAATAAAACCATTATTAAATCTAAATAGTGTTATGATAAATTAAACTCAATTTTTTTTTTTTTTTGCACTCATTGATGTTAGGTTTAAATAGCATGAATTTAAAAAATAGAATATAACGTCTTCGCTTTCTTTTCAGAGTTTATTTATTTTTATTTTTAATTTATTTTGTTGGTCAAAAATAGATACAAAGATTTATTTTACTGAAGATTTCTAAAACTTTGCAAAGTTCACACTAATTTTAAACAATTTATTTTATGCACCTAGATTTTTGGATCTAACTCAACCCTTCCAGCAGCCATCTTAACCTTTTTATTTAATTATAAATCTATGAGTCTAAATTGAAAATACAATAATGTTTTCAATTCAAGCTTATTGTTTTGTATAGTCACACAGATCTGAACTCAGTTCAGAATCTAAACATTTTGGTGTCTGATTTTTTAATAACCAGTCATTTTTTCTCCAGGATTGGTAACAAACCACTAAAATATCACATGATTAGCTATGTTTATTCTTACACAAGCTTTTAAAACAATAACAACTCTTTCCATATAATATTACAATCAAGTGCAAGTCATAGTAATTAATGTGTGCTAGAAGGACCATGCATTTATCCCATATTCTTCAACTTGTTTATTGTATTGTGTGGCCATGCTGTATAAAACACAGTTGCTACTGTTTTGACAGCTTATATAAGGGTAAAAAAATGGTATTCTTGTGACATTTTAGTTGTCTAACATAAAAAATAATGACTAATATTGGCATACCAATTTTTAAAGTGTTAACATTGTTTATTTATAACATAATCAACAGAATGACTTTATTAGGTAATATTTACTATTTCTACTGACATCACCATAACATGATATTCCAAATTTTTAAAAAATTGAATTGTTTATTGGTCAGATGTTCATAGGAAGTTTGTGCACTGGAAATGACAAATCTAAAACCATAAATCATGGATTTTGAATTTTAAAAACTTCAACTCTATCATCAGACTAACAGAGTCAGCTTTAGATTAATCAGATGATTTATTGTTTTGAAATTTGTAAATAGTTTAAGTATTGAGCAGAGCTATAATCCATAAACTTTGACCTCCATTGTCAGCCATTGTGTCTCTGCATTAAATTACAGAGGTCATACAACATTCCAATTCATGTAGATCAAAAAATATTCTCAGATAAATGAGAGCTTTTAAGCAAAGCTATCCTTTTCAAATAGTTGGTTTATAGCCAATGCAACTAATCATTCATGTCTTGGTAAGAAAATGGGAATCTCATTTTTTTAATTAGCAATCGAAAAGTCCCAAATTATTTAAGATAATTTGGTAAGTGACAGTTTACAACAAAAAATAAAGTTACAATTATAATGTGATGTATACTTCACCATTTATATCAGTCATAATTTTACTGTTCTGAATCTATCATTTAATCTCTAGTTTCAGTATGCAGCTTTTCAGCTATTTGAGCAATCCAGCAATGTTGCACAAAATATTTATAAGTAATGTATTTCAAATTTGGAAACATTTGTTCATCTGTGTAATGAAGTAATTTATTTATTCTTTAAAACCTAAAGTACACTTTTGGTTTTTAAATTTACATATACAAATAAAGGGGAAAAACAATATTGCATAGATATTGTATTTATAAATATTAGTAAAGCAAAGTGAAGAAATGAGAAGAAAAAATACATTCAAATTTTCTTTTTAATAATACATTAGCAAATATCATTTAAATTTTAAGTATTTATTTCATTATTTCTTTAACTAAAACTTTAATTGTGAAATATTTACACCTTATGTTCTTTGCCTCTTCCAGTACTGTATTTTTTTTCATTTTTTGCACAACATTAATATTATCTTCTTTTCTTTATCATTGTAATTTTAAAACTCATATCTATCAATATCTATATTACATTTTATTCTGAAGTTGCCAAACTTATTGTACAAACAATTATAATACCAAACTCTTCAGAAAAATATTTTAACTACTATAATTAATCATTTTCTATGTTAGAAATTTATATTATATTTAGTCTAAATACACAATTTTAATTTGAAGATGACAAGTTGTCATTGTTGTTATTGTTGTTGTTGTTGTTGTTGTTGTTGTTGTTGTTGTTATTATTATTATTATTATTATTATTATTATTATTATTATTATTATTATTATTATTATTATTATTATTATTGTTGTTGTTGTTGTTGTTGTTGTTGTTATGTTTCAACAATAATCATTAATAATCCTTTGGGTTACATGGCATTACATAACATTGAATGTAAGATTTACAAGTGCAATCATGTTGTATGGGTTTTTATATGGATTAATTTCAAGGGTTACAATAATCAGGTTTCAAGGTATATTTTTTTACAACTGCTGCTACTAGTTTTGATGCAGCAATGGATATCAAATTTAATCATTAAGTCTTAAAAACTGTTTAATATAAAACTCAGTTTCATAGATAGATAGATATGACCTAAGATTATAAAATCTGGAATCATATTGAAAGTTATTTACAATCATTAAATTAATCTTTTTTATTGTTTTTTTAATTGTTAATTTTCTACTTTATTATGGTAGCCTATAATTCGTGTAGCATAAAATCAAAATATGGATGCTGTACAAATAACAAAGTCAGTTCAGAGTAGAATTACATATGGTGATAGCTGGTAGATTGCAAAAGATATGGGTAAATTCTGTAGTCTAATGGTGAATGGAGTTTACGGCAATTAGTGAATGTGAGTTTTGTTGAAAGTAAAGGATGGTATCATCAATGTGGTTATTGTTGGATTATGAACTATTATAGATTGTATGGTTGTTTTAGTAGTGACTATGTGACAATAAAAAGTATCTGAGGGGCACTATTGTTGTTCCAGACCTTGATTTGTTGAAGATTATTGATGAATGCATCTGGGAGTCTTCAGGTGTTTCTGCCACTGAAAAACATGCAGTGAGTGTGATGGAAGACATACAGGATGAAAGTTATTGTATGTGCTGAGGAAGGGTATATCTTCTGATAGGATTGAATTAGCTATTGTATAGATGAAATGATGATCTGTATGTATTTAGCATGATAGTTTTGATATAGTTGAGGTTTGAGATCTGATAATGTTACGGCTTACATGCTTAGGTCAGAACAGAATCTTTGTTGATAGAGAATGCCTACATTATAACACTGTTAAAAGAGATGTTGAGTTTCCTCTGCCATATTGAATAAGGTGTAGAATGGATTTATATTTTTATATAGATGGTGATAATGGAGAAAATGTGATGTTGGCAATGCATACAGGTTAAGATGTTCTTGGATTCCAGGTATCATCTTTTGAAGGAGCAGAGTCACTAGCATTTATTGTTACCAAGCATGGGAGAAGGATAATCTTTGATGGCTTCCGAATATAGTACAGCATATGTTTGTCAGTATGGGTATTTTTTATTCATGGGGAATGTTGATTAATTTAATGATGATATGATTGATTGAACAAGTGTGGTTAGAAATGAAGCTGAAATAGGGAAAGATCTGTCAGTAGGGATTACTTGTAACAGTGATCACAGTCCTGGGCACATTTGAACAATTGATGCAATTAATTTTATGGCTTTTTATATGTAGATCTCTTGAGTGTTGTGGAATCCAGATCAATATTAATCAGTGAGCAACTATGCCTTTTTGCTGAAATTGAATGTCTTCCTGTCCAATTGTAACTTATTGCAGAGGAAGGAGATGGCAGAATTAAACGGTTTTGAATTTTAACAATAGGCAAATAATATGTAATTTTAATCATTGTAAGTATATTAACTAGATGAATTTTAGCATAAAGGGAGATTTAAGCTTTGGAGAGGGCGTTGGTACTCCATGTTGCATTTTTAAGCTTGTTTTGTAAGATGTTTTTTATTGTATGTGAGCCCATGTAAAATGTGTAGCCTAAGAAAGGGGTTGTCTTTCTGTGGAATATTTAAAACTATGGTTTATTGGTGAATGCAAACCATGCTGCTCCTTTATTCATATTAAATCTAAGCTTATATGTGACAGGGTATTGATTGAGGATGCTTCACAATTTGGTGAGATGGTTCTGAGAAGAAAGATACTGACATCATCCAAGTATTCTATGCTTGGAATGTATTGTTGAGTATGTATAATTTTGATGCCTGAAAATATCTGTTGTATATGCTTTAATAAAGAATTTATGTAGAAAATAAAGAATAGTGCACTAAGAGATGTATTTTGGGAGATAGATTGCATAGGGATAAATGAGGGTAAACTTTTTGCAATTAAGAGTGATGTGTATCTCTCTGTTGTGCTGTAAGTTGGTCATTAAGTAAAGTAGAATGCTTATAATGGTAATGTGTGTTAGAATCAGAATGGAAATAGATACAGAGTCAAATACAGACCCTATATCTAGCTGAATTGCAGTTGGAGGACATTTTTTGTCCTTGAACCAAGTTTAAGACTGATTAAACATCAGAACCACCTGGAGGGAAAAAAAGTCTTTTTTGCAAACTGCATATTGGAAATTAGAGGAAGTAGATGTGGCTCTAAATGATCATTCACAACTTTCAGTATCTTTATGCCCAGTGGCCATATAGAAATTGGACAAATGTCTGTTTTTTGGTAAATGGTACAATTGAAATTTTATATAAAACTTTGACGTCATTGGATAGATAATTTGCCAGGTCACATAGGTGTAATGCAGTAAAGTATTGAAGGTGAGCAAATACAAAAGCAAAAATTCCATTAGATAACATGAGTTATTTTTAGTGGTAAGCTTGTCAGCAAATTGTTTGGTTTGGAATGGGGTATTAGTATCTGGTAGCCTGAATAAGTCTGAAGGATATATGAATGCATTGTGGATTAGTAATTTCTGCTTGAAATATTGGTATATATGATTACCATCAACTTGGAGTACCATATTCAAGCACAAGTGCGTGTGCGGCGCAACTGCTCCCAAAAGCTGTTAATACAAATACAAATAGCTAACTAAAAATATTAAAACAGCTGAGCGCTTTCAAAGGATCTTGCCTTCATAATCATAGCTTGCTTATGTTTAAATTTATGCAAATATGCTAATTCCATCTTTTTGATAGAGAAAAACATGTGTCCTTCCTGTTTATGGCATTGCTGTCGCGAGAGATAAATAAAGCCTCTTTGATCTTTCTTTTGAGGTCATGTCTCTCTCTACATACGATGGTAGGATTGTCCAGAATGCACTCATGGTGGCTTGTGCACTGGTGCTGATAAAAAACTGAATAAGTAGAAGGATCGTTGCGAGCTCTATTGTACGAATACTTGTGTTGTGCCAATCGTGTGGCCAAAGATGCTCTGCTTTCCCCATAATATGTGCCTTTGCAATAGTTATTTGGACAAGCAATGTTATATACTGTATGGGGGGTCTGTAACAGTGGAGTTTGATCTTTGGTATTGTTAATTAGATTGTTAGAATTTGGAGGGGTTCGAAAACAGAGCTGATATTTGTTGTTAAAGATGGAATGTAGTTTCTTGTATAAATTGGGTATGTATGGAAGTAATAATCTGGGTTTATCCTGTGTGGCATGAGAGTTGAGAGGTTTATTCTGAATGTGTGAGATTTTTTTGTCGATGATGGATTGTCTGAAGCCTAAATTCAGTAGATCATTTCTATATTCTGCTACATTTGTTTTTGCATCTGCCTCGATTTTACACAACAATCTGTTTCTATGCAAAAAAAGATGCTAGACCTGATAATTTATGTGCTGTGGGTGTGTGAGATTGGGGGTGTGTATAGCATCTGATTTCCAACGGTTTGATGGCCATGCTATAATGGCAGTGGTTATTTTCTCTTTTTATTTTGACATCAAGGTATTTGACTTGTTGGTGAATGTATTTGTATTAACAGCTTTTGGGAGCAGTTGCGCCACACACGCACTTGTGCTTGAATACATACATTTCCCAAAAGTAAAATTATTTAACTTAATTGGAGTACCATAGAAACTTTTAGTGTGGATGGATGTCCCATGGTCCATGTATGTTGATGATTAAGACAAATTTGTCTTGGCAAGATATTTTTTATGTTGGTTGGTTGTCTTTTGCAAAGCCTGGGATAGTGTGTGTAACAGTTGGGGATTATGATATGCAGTATTCATGAATGTAAACCATGTATGCAACTCATTGATTAATACCAGAAGTTATGAGATGTTTGATAATGGATGATATCATATGTATAAAGGTGAGGTAGCTTTGGACTGCATTGTGTTCTATTTGTTCCAATTTTTGCAAGGCTTCAGAAAATAGGAACTCTGTGGTACATGAAGATAGCAGAACTTGAATTGTTTTACATAAATTAATGATTGTGATGTGTAGTTTCATTGAGATTCAAGATGAGAGATTGTCCAGAGTGGTCAGAAAAAGGAATAGGGTTAAGTTAAAATTGAATTAAATAGGTGAGTAAAATCAAAGATCAATGAGTGAAACATTCCACTTATTATGAAATATGAGAGAGGTGAAAGGCAAAAAGCTTTGACCATTTATAAATGGAAAAAATATTAACTGAAGCCATTATGATATTAAAATCTCCCCTCAAAACAGTTGGATGAGGTGAAGAAGCAAGCAAAAAAATAATTGTTAGAATGATGATTGAAATAACAGTTATACCAGGAGAGATATATACAAATATAATATATATTATTGTAATACAGCTGTGAAATGTTGAGATTAAAAAGATTTGAATCTATATAAATAATCTTGAATGATGAGAATGGCTCACCTGCTTGAATTTCTTGAGACAAACATATACAGAGGATCCCATATTGACCCTGCTGTTTACCTCAATAAACAGAACTTCTGTGACTTCTCCAGGAACACAATTTCATCATCATCTAAAATTGGTATTGTTATCACTCCAAGCTGATCACTTTTATGGTTATTATTAGATATTATCCCACTGAATAATAAACTCAATCCATAGCATTTTTTTCTCTAGTTTAATAATATACTCACAACCCTTTATTTTATCATCTATATTTTATTTACATGAATAAACTCATCTGACAAAGGCATATGGCCCAAATGCATTTTATGTTCAATTAGCCCTTATAAATTGACTTAGGGCTCACATTATTTTCAGTCAGTATTTATCAATATCAAATTAATACAATTTATTGTGAAGATTCCAAATTTATTGCAAACATACACACATATCTAGAACATCATCTTACCCAAATAAATACATTACTGATTGGTACTATTCATTTTTAAAATTATTGTATTGTTGTTAGCCCAGATATATATTTTTTAGAAATTCAATTCCATTTTATTTTTTTCCATGTATAATAACATTCTTGTAGCTTTTTCCAAATATACTTTAATTATATAAATAAAGATTATATTTTCTTTATTTTTAGATGTCTTTGTATATTTAATTAAAGTACATATATTCAAATTAAAGCTGCAAACATATCTAAATATATTAAATAATATTGTTTGTAACAATCTTTTTCTAAATGATTCTTAATTTTCTGAATTATCATGATAATGCTATTAAAATTGTAGTCAATTACTCCTTTATGTACCTTTTTTAATGTTAAATTCAAATCCTTTACAAAATGAATCTTTTTTTATTTTTAAAGATAAGTGTTTTTCTGAAATGTTTCAACAAGGTTTTAAATCTAAAATAAGTAACAATCTATGCCTACTTTTTTTTATTCAGAAATAATTATAAATCAATTCTATCAAATATATACATGTAATAGATTTTTTTGCAGGTCATCTATTTGTATTGTATTTAAAAAGTTCTTATTTTTTATTACAGTGATTATAATTATTTTATTTAATACTAACTAATAGTGTCATGACATGAGTAAGAAAGACTTTTGTGCAAGGTAAATATTAGATCCCTCTTTCCTATTCTAACAACTAAAATTTGTGAATTACAGGACGTTTTTTCTCTGCTCTTTTGCAAGAAAAACTTAAAAATATAGCTTTATTCATTTAATGTATTTGTTAAATACCATACATGTTTTATTCATTTATTTCTATAAAATAAACCTGAAAATTAACACACATCCTAAATTAAAACAAATTAATATTTAAAAAAATAATGTTGAAACAATAATTAAATAATACCTTAAAACAAAAATATTTATTTAGTCAATTTAAATATTTAATTTTTTTTCAAAAATTTTCATATTATTTTTTAAACAATCCTGGGAAATTTCTAGTAGCAATAGGAAATATCTGCAAATAAGATTTTTTTATATTTGTGCTTTTATTATATTTAAAAAAATTCAGCACCACATTCTCCTCCAAAAATATGCACTGCTTCCCCTTTCTTCTTAGTCCAGCTCTGATATTATATAAGTAATTCTAGTTCACTTACTTAATTATTAAAATATTATTTACAGCCAGAGAATGATTACCTGGAATAATTCATGTCTGAGCTCAATTGCAAATAGCAAGAAGAAAAGAGTGACTGGCTTATCTTCATTATTCTTTCTTCCAATATTTAGATCAACTTTAACTGCCATTCATTAAAAACAGTTATTATTCGTTTGACAACTCATTAAAAATCTTTCATGCATAAATTTATTCACATTTTTTATTAACAAAGTTATATTTCCTTCAGTAACAAAATATTTATACTAATATTTAATTTTTTATATGCATGTTATTCCACTATTAATAACTATAATTTATTACATATATTTATAGTCTGATATTTTAAATTTTCATATTTACATTGTTTATTAATAAAGCATTCATATTTCATTAAGACTATGAAACTATATTAATATTATATAACATGGCTGATATCAATTAGCACCAAATTGTGTTAAAAATAGTTATTTGTCTTAAAAATCTATTAGTTACTTTTAATTCAGGACCTCACACATCTAACTTGTTTACATTTTCTATTAACAAAAATAGTTTGACTTATTTTTGTTCAATAATAAAATATTTATACTACTATATTATTTTATTTTTAACACTTATTAACCCTACTGATTTTAACAATTTCTGACATTTTTCTTTGTCTCACACATCAAAGTAAAATATATGATAAAATAATTATTACTAATCAGAAAAAAATAAATTTGATTTCATTTGATAAATATTTTTGTTTACTACTAAAATAAATTTTAAATGTTCACATTTTGTTTCTGTAAATATTAAAAAAATGAGGATATAATCGAAACAAAGACTTTACATGTCATCATTTTTAGAAAGATTATTTTCAGTTAATAAAATCAATGAAATATTTTTTAATTCTCACTATTTTTACATAACTGAATGAACAATTATTTACTTCTCTTATATCTAATGAATTATGCTTAAAAAGTTTAAATTTTTTGAATATTTAAAGCAAAATTGGATATTTTCTTACTCATAAATATAAAGTAGATTGGTTACATCAAAGCTAGGGTTTTCTAATTTGCTTCAGGCTTTATTTACATTAGTTGCTAATAGCAATATTAATGATTAAGCCAATGCACATGTGCTTTAAAGATAAATTATAAATGAATACTCTCATTTTTTTCCAGACACGAGATATAGTATTTTAAAAAGAATGGAATGAATCCACCCATTATTTTGACCCAAATGTTTATATATGGGCAAATCTTAAGTATGTGGGAATGAGAGAGTTAAGGTGTTAAATGATCACTTTAAATTACACTTGTTATGTTTGAATGAATGACCTTGCAAAATCTTTACAATTTATGACACATCATTCTTTAGTTGAAATTAAACATATATAATGAGATATTATTTTATATAGCACTATGTTTTTATGTAATAGTAATATTAGCAATTAAACCAATGCATATGCACTTTAAAGATAAATTATAAATGAATACTTTTAATTTTTTCCAGACACGAGAAATAGTATTTTAAAAAGAATGGAATGAATCCATCCATTCTTTCAACCCAAACGCATTTCCACACACTTAAGATTTGCCCACACATAAATGTTTGGGTCAAAAGAATGGGTGGATTCATTCCATTCTTTTTGCATGAGATATAGTATTTTAGAAAAAATAGAATGAATCCATCATTCTTTTGACCCAAATGCATTTCCACACACTTAAGATTTGCCCATACATAAACATTTGGGTCAAAAGAATGGGTGAATTCATTCCATTTTTCTAAAATACTATATCTCATGTCTGGAAAAAATTGAGAGTATTCATTTACAATTTATCTTTAAAGTGTGTGTGCATTGGCTTAATCACTAATATTACTATTACATCGAAAACATAGCGCTATATAAAATAATATCTCATTAGTTGCTAATATAAACTTATATTTTTGAAAATAAAGTATTTCAAGTCAAAATAAGTTATTAATAATTTATATTTCTTGATATCTAATAAATATAGTGCAAATTATTTTTAAAAAAAATATCTAAAACCATAATAAATTTGCAAATATACATGCTTTTGCATCATTGAAAACTATACTGTCATAAAATGACAAATATTTTATAGTCTTGGCAACAGAGAATGGTTGAACATGTCAGGACAGGGATTATGTTGATTGTAAGAGTGGGAATTTTAAATTTTGTGCCTTTTAGCACAAATTCTTTGAGGGAAAAATTTATTATAATAAAATATACCATTTTACATGCATTTTAACATATAAAACTTATGAAAAAATTAACCAGGAGGTGAATTGGACAAAAGACATTGCTCTGGCATGCAAAATATGAAATGATTAATAATGAAAATTTTATTATATATATTATACTTTATTATATAGTTTGACAACTTGGGATTTAGCCAGGATTTATTTAAAGATTTCTGAAGCAAATAAAATGCCCTGCACTCTATTTTGTTTATTTATAGGTTATGTTGGATAACTATTAAAATTCATACACATGGTTTGTTCCACTAGTTGCATCTTTTTAGATTTTGTCAGTAGTGCAAGCATGTATGGATTTATTATAATCAAGGAAATTGCATTAAATAATATCATTATTATAAAATTTGTTAACAATTAAATATTTTCATGTGCAATAATATCTTTTTAAAAATTTGGTTTTTACTCATTCTGATTTCCTCAGATTTTGACTTTAGTGTGAATTAGGGATTAATTATGGGTTTTTAGCTAGAGAACAATTCTGAGTTTATATACAACAAAAAGCTATTCAGAAAATGTGTAAAAAGATAATATAGCATAATAAAAAATGATAATATTGCTATTAAAAAGTATTGTGCAGGAAAGCATTAGAATCAATCATGATATCTTATATTCCAGAGTTAATCTCTTTACCATTACTCTAAACTGAATGTCACATAAACTTTGTAAAATATTAATAAAGATGATTTTATCACATACAGAATTTAATAATGAGGTAAATTTTTAAAGTAAGTTTTTTTAAAATGAATTATTAATAGTAATGTGTTACTTTTTATATAAATTAGAATACTTACATAAAAGTGATTGGAAAATATAAACATTTTTATTTACATATAAATTGTATTAATTATAATGACAAAAAGGTGCCAGTGAGTTTAGTTTAGTTCAATGGTAGGTAGCACAAATATGTAGTATATTTTGCAGCTTGGAAATTTGTCACAATGAGTTTAAAAAAAGAAATATTTTTTTTAATATTTAAATAAAAAATATTTACAATCAGAATATATTTCTAATAATAAAGTCATTCAGAAAACTAAACATTTACATGCAAGTTTTACTAATTGTTGCAACAAAATGATGATAGCTTATTCAATTTATTGCAATGATAAGAGTTTTATATAATTATTTTGAGTCCAAGTCTCAATATTAGAAGCTTGGCAATTATCACAATAAGTTTAAAAAGTATTCCTCACATATTTAAATAAAACATATTTTTAACAATTAAGTTATTCAAAAATATAAACATTTTTATTTACATATAAATTTTAATAATTATATTGGTATCCTGGCATTCCTGTAATAAATTGCCTTTGTGACTCACACAATCTGCACACATGATGGATATCAACTAATGAATAATTGGATGTATCATCTTTTTCAATTCAAAGATATTCTCTGAAAATTAATATTTTTCCTTTATATATAATTAATTTCTTTAAAATAAGCATTTTTTCAATAAATGCCAAAAAAGGTGAATTATTGAAATAGCTGACATTATGAAAAATTGTATTAAGCAGCTAAATAGTTTGAATTTGTCAAAAGCATGCATTAATAAAACCTTTTTCCAATAGATATTTAACTTGCAAAATGCTTTTGAAAATAATTTTATTTTTGTAATGAGACATAATTAATATAGATTTTTATATATTTAACTAGTCTATATATATATATATATATATATAGACTAGTTAAATATATAAAAATCTATATAATTATATATAGATTTTTATATAGTATATATATAGTGAAAATTGAGATGTATTTCAGTATGTGATAAAATGTCAGTCATAATTTTTTTTAACTTTCTTTCTTGTTTGATTTTTGGATGGTGAATATGCTAACTTATAAAACATTGAACTGTGTTGCTTTGATGACAATAATATTAATATTAAATTGTTAAACAATTCAAAAGACAAATTAGACCAAAAACAATACCTTAGTTCATATATCAAATCCAGTCCCATCAGGATCGTTGCAGAGTCTCATATTATGGAGAAACAAAAACAACCATCACAAATAGAGTATCACAACACATGTATATGTATAGAAGAGCAAAACAATAAAAAGTCCACATTGGCATTTTTAGAACATGCAAAAAATACTGGATACAGATTTTAACCCACCAACCCTAGAATAGTATATAAAGAAACAACCACAGATGTAAAATTAAAGAGCCCTACTTTATAAATAATGGTACTAATTCTAAAAATAGAAAGGACACCTGTTTCATCATCTCAAAAAGGTGGACAAATTAATCAAAACCAAAGAAAATGCCATTACCTATGACTAATGAACAGCAAACCAATTTGCATACATTAAAATACTCCTCCTGATTTTTATTGACTGCACTCAGCTATTAATATGAAGTCTAAGAACTTTGAACGTTAACTTCTCTAACAAGCATGTTAGCACAGAATTATTAGTATTAATTGTATTGTAAAATTGTTAATTAACTTTATTCATTTTGAAAAGGAAAATGAATATGTAAATAATAAAGCATACAGATAGGATATAATTATTATTCTTTTGTTATTATATATTTTTTTCATTACTGCATTCACAATAGTAAATTATAAGCAATACAAATAAATCTTTAATATTTCAAATATTTTTGTGTCTTTTTATTTGTATGGTATATTATCCTAAAAAAATATGTAACAAAATATATTTCCAGTGTAATATATTGAAAATGTAATGTAAATTGTTTAATTTATGTTAGAATAAAAAATAGTATTTGTATATTTAAAATGTAAATATTTATTATATGTAATAATTGTGAAGTGATTTTTTTTATTTGTCATTATTGGGTAATAATATTTATTTTATTTATGAAAGGCTACTGGAAGTTGATTCAAGAGTGAATGTAGAGGATTACTATAGTTACACTGATGTCAATGAAAAAATCTTTTAAGTAGGACTGAATATTTTGAACCCTTTCTCTTGCTTGTTTTGCTTTTAAATGAAAGTACATATAAATTTATTTTTATATTTTTTCTTTTTATTTCCATTAAAGTTTATAGTTGAATGAACAAAATGGACAAATAAGAAACAACATTGTTTTCCCATGGACTGGACAGCATATCAAGAAAATGTTATGAGAAACAATTTATTATAAAAGGAAAAATTATCAAAATTATTTCATTATGTCAAAAATCATCAGAATATTTTTATCCTTTAAAATGGATGTTATCTATATTTTAAAGACAGAATACAAATATTAAAAGGTGTACAAGAGTTATACCTGTCTGAGTAATTTTATTAGATCAATTGATCAAATTTTTCTAAGATGTGAATCAGTTTAATTTCCTATTATATTGTCCTGGATATAGATTCATCTATTCATTTGTCATATTTTGAAATAATATTTGTTCATAAAAGGATATCTCTTTATATAATCATGAATATAAATCATTATTTATGTGTGTAATGACATATAACTCAAATAATTATTATTTGAAAGAATAATTTGGATATATACATACCTTGGATTTAAAAGTTTTCATGAATATTTTATATCTTCTCCAGAACAAGAACATACTGATGGTTTGTAGCTTTAAATATATATCAGAACTGTGATACTATTCTGGAAATATGGCATTTAATAATTCTCATTCAGATCATTTGTTTGTGTTTACCATATATATATATATATATATATATATATATATATATATATAAACAAAAATATATATATATATATATATATATATATATATATATATATATATATATATATATAAATGCAAAACCATAAAACAATACAGTACTAAATTAAATTCAAAATTTTACCAAAATCCTTACACAACCATGATTTCATCTACTACAAATAGACCTTCTCAAGTGAAAATCAACCTAAAGGAAAACATATATATATACAAACAAACAAACTTTCCCATAATTCATTTCAAACTCCACCTTCCCTTAATATCAAAAGAAGTCTTCATAAGATTGATAGACTCAGAATCAAGGAGTTTTATCATCAAAGTCTCCTTTATTCTTCTTTTTAACTCATTCTTTTCATAAAAAATAACCGAAGCATTGTCAAACAATATTCTATGACCTGTATTCAATTCATGAATATATAAAGCTATATATATTAAAACAAAATAAATGTCTGCTAATATCAATAATACGATAACGAAACTTAAATATATTTCAAACAACGGTAAACAATTTATAATATAATATAAATAAAAACTCATAAAGAAATATTTTTGATTATATTCATAATCATTTTCTACTCAACTTTCAAAATGGAATCATCTATTACCAACCGGAAACACATGTCAATTTAAATATCCCACAATTCATTAATCCTAACATTTGCTGACTGTCTGTTTATTATCGTATTTTTATACCTACTAATGAAAACTGTCTCTTTAATTTTTATTTTTTCATTATCTCTCCCTTGGCCTAAAATTTTTATTTTATTTATATCAAAATTAAACTTAAAATTACAATTTCTATCATGATCATAAAAACAGATTCAGTATATAACTTGACTTCATTATTATTATCATTACATATCTGTACATTTTACAAAACTTTTTTATATAACAATTTATGTTCTTTAATTCTTTTCTCCATATTACATCTAGATTCCCCTACATATGATAAGTTACACCCACAAAAAATTCTATAAATTATATTACGTTATTTTTTTTAACTTATCATTTGAATTATTAACCATTCTATTTAAATTACCTGATCCATAAAATGAAACACTATATATACCATTATAAACTTTTTTCATAAATTTTATTTGATTATTATTATAAAAAGGCAAAGAAATCCACTTCTTACTCTCAATTTCTTCATCACCAGCATTTCTATTAATTTTCTTACTAAATTGATAAACCACTTGATAAATTTCTTTAATATTATAACCTACACTTAATAATTCACTTACATAATTTTCAATATTTTTTTTTATCACATGCATATTTAACAAAATATTATTTCTATACAAAAAAGACCTAAAACCAGCCATTTTATAATTATGTGGCACTTTAGATAAATATGGAATATACCCTCTAGTTTCAATAGGTTTAATAAACAATTTATAATCAATCATATTATTGTTCCTTGAAATTATCAAATCTAAATATTTAATACTGTTATTATATTCTCTCTCCATAGTCCAGATAAGACCTTTTAATTTATTATATTCATCAAAAATTTTATCAATCATTTCTGAAGAAGCACATATAAAAACATCATCCACATATCTTGTATATATCTGAATATTTCCCATAATTATAAATTTGTTTAAAATATTCTTTTCATAATATGATAAAACAAACTGCATAACTTTGCCACCATTGGTAATCCCATTGGCCATCCTTTACTCATCTTATAAAATTTACCATTAAAGGATGCAACAATATTTTGTTCAATAAAATTTAAAGCCTTCATCAGAAAACATATTAATTGATTATCCACTTTCTTTTCCAATAAAGCTTGATGAATTATCTTAATTGAATCAACTTTATCAATAGATCCATACATCTCAGAAACATCCAGTGACACTAAAACATCATCACAGTCCAAACTTAAATCTTTAATTTTTTCAACAAAATCAAATGATGAGGTTACAGAATATTTTTCAAATCCAAGTAAATTTATATATATATATTGTGCCCTTTTGTATAGGTCTCCATAAATTGTAAGTAAATTTATATATATATATTGTGCCCTTTTGTATAGGTCTCCATAAATTGTTGTATCCATTTATATAAAAAATTTTAAATTTAAGATATATTTAACTATATGATGTTAGTTGTGTTTATAACAATTTTTTAAAAAGTGTAATTAAAGTAATTCATGAGTGTTTGATATGTAAAAATTGTGCTGATGTTTGAGAGAGACATTTCAATGGGAATGATAATAGTATATGGTTGGGAAAACTGGCCATAAGCAATACTGCATTAATAAATTTAATAAATAAATGTTTAAAGTTAAAGTTTTAAAAGACAAGTTAAAATTAAATGCCTATATTTATTGTTGATAAAAATTAATATTTAATAAATGAATATAAATATTTTAATTATTAGTGTTACATAATAGAAGATTAATATTTGATTTTTAATATCGAATTATTATTTTAAAAGCTGTTATAATATATTATTTATTTTAAAAATATTTATTTTTAAAAAATGTATTGTTAGTTTATTTTTAGATTATTTCAAGCGTCTGTAGCTTTGTTGTAAAAAAAACAGATGTTAATTAAAATACGTACACACATGCTTGGGAGTATTTTAGTAAAGTTGCAAAGCTATTTTAAAAATTATGTTATAAAATTTATAAATATTATATTGGTTATCATGAAATAAAAATAAAGATAATTAATGTGAAACATTAAATCTGATTTTTAAAATACTGTTTAAAACGTAACAAATAAAAATAGACTTAATTTATTTATAAAAATAATCTTATAAAAAGTTAAACATGAAATTAAGTAAGAAAGTATGTTTTTAAAAAATGTTTAATGGATTTAAATAAATGATGAATATTAATTTAAGAATTTAATAATGTGATAAATAATAAATATTAAATAAGTCATTATTTATTTTTTAATTCTGTCTTGTTGGTGAAATATGTAAATAAGCTAGCAAGTCAATTGTTTAATTCACCAATCAAGTGGGAGTTTTCTTCCGGTATAAAACCAAGGTTCAATTGTTAGGAGGTGACTTGTGATTGAAATTCTTAAAGTATAGTATGCTATTAAAATAGCTAAGTGATTATAGACGCTCTAAAAATCGTTTTAAAATTATAAGAGAGTAGTTTTAAAAATAATTTATAAAAGTTACCGATGGATATGCAGTGTTAATTCGTTATAGTTCCCTATTGATCGTTTCCTATTAATGCTCAATTTACTATCAAATAATCATGAGGACATCATATAAGGATAAAATGTATTGGAGACTTTATACTGAAAATTTAACAAACGCTGGATTGACTAGGAGAGTCATTAGATGCCTAATAGTAATACGTTGGACTTTGTATAAATTTAAAAGCTAATGATAATTAATTTTTATAAAATAGATATTTAAAAGCATGAAAAATACTTCTTTATGAAGAAAGTATTTATAAATGATAAATCTAAGTATATAACTTAGTAAAGATAGTAAATAATAATGATTACATAAATGCTTGCCTTGTTAAGTCTTTATGGTTTAAAAGACTAAATTCTGACAATTTTAAAAGGCAAATAAATTGGAGATTTAATAAGTAAAGAAATACTTATAAGTAAAAATTATTGTATTATTAAAGTTTGAACGCTGGTCGTATAGAAGACTTTAAAAGTAATCTTACCTAAATATCTGTTACGGAATGCGCAAATCAAATAAACGTGGATATCCAAATCAAATCAGTTAAAATAATTAAACAAGAACTTATAAATTATAAACTAATGCTAAAAAATAATAACTTTAAAATAATTTTTTATAAAGAAAAGAATATGGATCCCATAAACTATTTTAATTTTATTTTTGTTTTCTGATGGAACTGACTTTTCTTTTTATTTATTTTTAAAAAAAGAACGTTTTCATTTTTATCATAAAAACTTTTAAAGAACACGTGATGTACCGGAAAAGGAAGTAATGTTTGGTGAAAACTTGTGCCTAGGAAAAAGAACAATGACAACTGGATGAAAACACCGTTGGATGTTATGTAATATTTTTATTTATTAACTAACATAAATATTTCATTAATTATTGATTTATTAAAGATAGGAAAGGTACATTTACATTTTTTAAATAATAACTAAATACTAATATAACTTTTTGTTGCATAAAGTTTATTTTATAATTATACAACACGTAATATTTTAAAGAATAATTGTTGAGTGTAAATGTGAAATTATTGTGTAAAACTGGAATCCTGGAGGACATCGTGAAGGACTGTACATTGAAGTTTTATTTATGGTAAAATTGTGTAATAATAATAATAATTTGATGTATTTACTATGTTTTCTTTAGATCAACCAAATGTTATATGATTATTGAATGAATGTATTAATATTTAAATAATATACACGCACAAGACTAATAATAGCAGTTTTATTTTAATATGCATATTTTAAATTGATGATATAAATTTAGTACAACGTAATATGAAAACCTAGAAATAATTATATGATTCTTTCGTGAATGAATTTCAATGTCTCTGTTCCAATATTAGAAATTAGATTTATTATACTAGTATAAATTATTTATTTTTTTCTTTTAAAGTTAGTAAGAAGTATATAAGATCTATATTTTATTTTATTTTTATTAGATGAGTTACGTTAATTTTACATAGAAATTTATATTTTTTGATTGAAGGCTTATTGTAAATAGATGATGAGGTATAGGAGAGTTTAGATCGTTATTATTTTTTTTGTTTTAAAATTGGTCATTTGTTTTATGAATTAAATAAGGTTAAACTGACTTTTGTAGGTAGTAGTTTTTATAAAGGAATAGGAATAATAAGTAAAGAAAAGTAATGATTTAAAATGACAAAGAATCATAGAATTTTGTTTAACATTATACTTTATAAAAGTTGAAATTATTAAATAATTTTAAAATATTATTTTTTTTAAAAAAATACATATACGTATTGCATATTTTAATAAGACAAGTAATATGACATTATATCGGAATGAAATAAACATTGATAGTCAATAATTGTTATTATACTACAAAGTTATATCAGTTGATACATTAATTAATATTTGAGTCATACTGATAATAAATGTAATACAGTCTTATACATTATAATATAAATAGCAGTAAGACTTAAGTGAAATAGCATTTTAATTATTAAAGTCTATTTATTTACATACATGCTATATGAATGATATATTACATAAAACCTTTTCTTATATTGATTGATAACAAGTAATGTTTATGTAAATTAAAGTCATAAAATTAATTGAATTTTATTAATAAAACATTTTCTGAAATGTATAAATTATCTGCTTATAGTTATGGAAGTAATAACAGTATAAAAATCTTGTATTATTATTTTTTCTTATTTTTGTTTATTTTCTTTAGTTCCATTTAAATGTAAATAGTGTAAATAAATTATTTGTTAAAGTTAATGTAAATAAATTTGTTAAGTTGTTTTAAAAGATGTGTTGAATTCATTATTTTACACCACAGCATTTGATAACAGATAATTTGAATAAACATAATATTTGCACAATATGAATTTATTATTTTATTATTTGAGAAAGAAACATAATATTTTCTTAATATAATTTATAGAAATTGATTGACATTAACATATGATATTACAATGGTCATAAGGTAATTATAATGCACAGTATAAGAGTATAATACTATTTATTGCCACAAATTATTAAATTATAAGATTTTGGTCTATTTTAAAAAATTAAGATACTATATGGAAATGAAAGACATGCGTATGATTTATTTATTTTCTTAATGATTAAAAGTATAACCCAATAGATAAGATTAAGATATACCCTAAAGATTATTATTGTTAGTGATTATTATTAGAATAAGTTAGGTGTATTTAGGTTTGATATTAAATCCCTTATCATTCCTATCTACATGAATTATTATTACTTTAAGATAATTAGAAGAACCTGAGATCATTTTAATTATATTTCCTTAACAATAGATTGAGATTTATTTATCTATTATTATTAAAAATAGTTCATTTATAAAAGTCATAAGAATGCTGTAGAGTTAGTAATGAGATAAAAGAAGTAATAGTATTCTTATGCCATTGAGACAGTATCTTGGAAAGACATTGACTCAATGTAAATCTGATTACCAATTGTAACTTCACTTCACAGTCTCATGATTTTAATTAAATATTTATTTAATTAGTATATAATATTGAACTAAATTAATTTTTAATAAGTTTGGAATAAATCTGATAAGTTATAATATTATAAAAATATATTAAAGATAGTTGTATATATTTTAGCCGAGCATAATGATTTGATTGAGCTAGTCATATTTTAATTATATCATATATCGAGAAGTGAGGGTACAATATATATATATATATATATATATATATATATATATATATATATATATATATATATATATATATATAAATTATTAATCAATATCTGTATTCCAATTATAATAAAATATATATAATTTATCAAAACAATACAATAATTAATACAGTAAAAAATATTTTAAAAACAAATATATACCACAATTTAATAGAAGTACTTTCAACTATCTATGTAGTCATTATCAACTAGATTTAAATTGTATTACAAAAAACCATTACAAATGTAAACAAAAAGTAATATGTCATACATCAATTTTCCACAATTCATTAATTTTTATATTGACAACCAGTCTATTTATCAAATGATGCTTTTCACTTTTTATTAACTTTTTATTTACAATTTGAATCTAGTTGATAATGATTACATAGATAGTTGAAAGTACTTCTATTAAATTGTGGTATACATTTGTTTTTAAAATATTTTTTACTGTATTAATTATTGTATTGTTTTGATTAATTATATATATATATATTCTCTTTGATTTAAATGTATAGTGTTTGGTATATATATATATATATATATATATATATATATATATATATATAATATATATATATATTCTCTTTGATTTAAATGTATAGTGTTTGGTATATATATATATATAATTTTTATTTTAAACAGTAATCTATTCATTTACTTTTTTTAAGTTTAAATTCATATCTTGTGGCATAGTAATAATTGTTTTAATATTTAAAGTATATTATTTTTTATTGATTTTAAATTAACTTAAAGCATATTATTTATATTAGAATTTCAAAAATGTTATATCACAATAAGTATTCACTTTATTTTGTTCTCTTAAATTTTTATTAACAAATAAGTACATCTTTTTTATATCTATATATTTTTTATATTCCTATCATCCATATTTTTATAGAAAATGTAGAAGGAAAATATATCTTGAACTCTTTTATATGTCAAAAATTATTAATGTTCAACAACATTTTTTTGTGTTACACAAATATGTGTTGTGTTTAGTAGTATCCAATAGATAAATATTGATGTGAAATCACCTATTTTAATATGAAATTAATGACAATTGATGATTTATTATGCACACAATTAGATCATATGTGTACATACCAATTGTTTACTATATATTGGTCATATATATATATAAATTTTAATTTGACTTACATCAAATAAACTTGTCTGTTTATTATACAATTGTGCAACATGAATTTATTGCATAATAACATTCAACTGAGATTTTATTTGAAATAACTATATCACATAATCCAGAAATCAAATTCTGGATTGGTAAGTAAGAATTATTATATTTTTGTATTGAATTAAATAGTTATTATCTGGCTAGATATAAACTTTATATGTTAATCATAATTAAATATGTTCGTGTTTTATCTAAATCACTATTGATTAGATAGGTACTGTATTAAATTTATGATTGATTAATAAGATCTTAATGTTATGCAATCATAAAACTGATATTATATTTTGTTGTGTTATAAGTGAAAATGAATTGCTTTTGTTATATTTAAATTTTGTCAATATGGATTGTAAATCCAGTTTAAATATTAAATTTTATTATGGTTCAACAGGTGAAGGAATTTAGTTATTTGGGTAGTCAGTTGAGTGAGGATGGAAGAAGTGAAGTTGAAGTTAAAAAAAGAATACCATTGGAAAAAGAGACATTTGTGAAGAGAAAGAAGATATTTTGTGGGCCTTTGGAAAGAGAATTAAAAAAAAAATTAATTAAATGTTATGTGTGGAGCATGTTATTGTATTGTTGTGAGGCATGGAAACTGAGTAATAGAATTAAGAAACAATTTGAAGCCTTTGTGTTTTGGACATGGAGAAGAATGAAGAAAGTCTGTTGGATGAGTAAAATAACAAATGAAGAAGTTTTGAAAAAAGTAAATGAGAAAAGAAGATTGACTGAGAACATCAGAGAGAAAGAGGAAAAGAAACTGGATTGGACATCTATTAAAAAGAAATTATAGTTTAATGAAAGATGTTTTGGATGGAATGATGAGTGGAAATAAGAAGAAAGGATGGAACAGATAGACATTATTAAATGATATAAGAGATGGTAAGACTTATGTGGAATTAAATGTTATGTGTGGAGTATGTTAATGTATTGTTGTGAGACATGGAAACTGAGTAATAGATTAAAAAACAATTGGAACCCTTTGTGTTTTGGACATGGAGAAGAATGAAGAAAGTCTATTGGATGAGTAAAATAACAAATGAAGAAGTTTTGAAAAAAGTAAATGAGGAAAGAAGATTGTCTGAGAACATCAGAGAGAAAGAGGATTGGACATCTATTAAGAAGAAATTATAGTTTAATGAAAGGTGTTTTGGATGGAATAGTGAGTGAAAATAAGAAGAAAGAATGGAACAGATAGACGTTATTAAATGATATAAGAGATGGTAAGACTTATGTGGAATAGAAAAAGTGGGTAGGGAAGAGAATGGAATGGAAGAATGGATGGATTGATTTTGTGACTACTCTCTGGACCTGTCTATTGAACAGAATACTATTTATTGATTGATACTTGATCATAATAAATGCTGATTATTATTGCTATATGTTTTGATTGTTATAATATCCAATTTAAATAATAATTAGTTACAAGAAATTTAAAATAAATTGATATGAATAGTTAATTGTACTTAAGTAAATATCCAAAAGAAATATACTGTTTCTTTAATATACTGGTATGATTGGATAAAGATTTAAGATTATGTTATGGGTTTATTAATATTGCATCATTATTAAGTCTTTTATGTTGTTATAAATAGCATGATTAGCAATAGTAAATTAGTATATGAGCATGGCATAGCTGAGTTAGTATAATTTATTATTTCATTTAATTGGGATTTAAAATTAATTATTGGGTCATATATTTATTTAAATATTATAAATATTGTTAACTTATATGGCATACTAAAGCTTTTATTTCAATCATTTATGAATTATTTTATTTAGATATGAACATTGTTAAATTTTAGCATAAGTTCATATTATTATAAGCAATGTTTGATTCATTAGGTATACTAGAATCTAATTGTTGAATAATTTATTATTGTTCTTTTTAATTATAAGTGAAATATATCTTAGAAATATATATAATTGTTTGATACAATGATATTTGATTTAGTCACTTTATTTTAATTTATTTTAAGTAAGATTTGTATAGAAATATATATAATTGTTTGAGACAATGATATTTGATTTAGTCACTTTATTTTAATCTATTTTAAGTAAGATTTGTATTTAGATTATTTGAAGAGTTTATTTTGTATTATGTTTATTTTAAATGCTATATGAACTCATGGTGTTATAATAAAGATTATCATCAGTTTTGTTTTAGTGAATTAACAGTTAGATATGTAATGGGACAAAAGTTTGTATTAACTACTGAATAATTATTTATTGATTGGTATTCATTTAGTTTAGTATATTATATTTCTTCTGTTATGATCAATATTATTATTTACAGGCATTATAAAATTATTATTTTTATTTGATTTATATTTTTTCAGTTACGAATATTTTAAGGATCATCTTCATTCTGTTACATAGGTAACCAATGTTTGAGCTATATTTTATTCTGGTTATATTAGATCTATTATTTTTCATTTTATATTTTAAATCTGTTAAAAATGCCACCTAAATCATTTGGGCCATAATAGAGATTAGAATACACAGATATTGTCACAAATAGTGCCATAATTAGCAGGCCATAATCAAACAGGATCACTCTATCATGGTTTTGTAATATCTGATTTGTTACAAATGGCTCCCAATCTGTGATGTATTAAAAGAAGTGTATATCCTCATTTTTAATCTGTCACAAATAGTGCTCTAACTTTAAGGGCAATAATAAGGATACTTTCATCATCATCTTTTCATATCAGTTATAAAATGTTGTCCAAATCTGTAAGGTTACTTTTTACTATATATATATATATATATATATATATATATATATATATATATATATATATATATATATATATATATATATATATATATATATATATATATATATATAAAAATCAAAATTATCCCAAATTCACAACTCAACCAAACTAACCACAGAAAATAAATTTTAAAACACAAACAATGGTTTCACTGCTACAAGAAGACTTCTTACGTGTAAAGGATTATAAGATAACAACATATTTATACTAAACATTACTCACAATTTCACTTACATAACATACACCTTTAATATTAAAAGAACATTTAAATAATTTAATTGTTTCAGAATCATAAATTTTTATGGATAAAGATATTTTATTCTTCTTTTTATTTCATTTCACTCAATAAAGACAATCTTAACTTCAGCAAAATTAATAGTGTGGTCTGTATCTTTTTCACAGATATATAAAGCAGAACTGAGATATCTATTTTTTATCCTATTTTTATGTTCCTTTATTCTTTCATTTAAGTTCATATACTCTAATCTATATATACCTTCTTACAAAAACAAAATATAGTATATACTACTCCAGGAATAGTCTTTCTATCAAAAACTTTATTTGTATTATTTAATAAATATAATACCTCTTTTCCAAGCAGCTTTTTTATTTCCAAACAAATTAGTATTTTTATATACAATTGCATAAGAAGACAATTTAAATGTCAAGAAAATAAAATCATATTTTTCTTTATCTTTTATATAATTATAAATATTATTACTATTAATAAAATACATTTAAGAAATTTATCAGAGTAGCCAACTCTCAAATAATCTTTACAAAACTGACTATTTTGAAAAAAGAAACCTCATTAAAATTATTTAATCTCTTATTTCTTTATTTTTTAAAGCAGTTACTTTATTAAATACAGATTGATACCTGTCAGATTTAATAATGACTACATATCAAGCAATTATTCTTTACATTTCTAATCACCAATAAATCTAAAAAAAATAATTTAACATAATCTAATCTTTTTTCTACAACATATTTTATAGAAGGATCAAACAAACTCATTTACCAACTTTTTCAATTTATTATTCTCAACTACAAATAAACAATCATCATAAAAGTAGAGTTAAAAATAAATATCTCGATTCATGAAAAAGATACATGCCACACTGTTATTGTTGATAAGATTTAGGTTATCTTCTTGTGAAAAATGAAATAAAAAGAAAAATTAGACAATCTTTATTATTAAAATTTTATGACTCTGAAGCAATAAACTTATTTAAAAGTGATTTTAATATTAAAGATATATGGAATGCAAGTAGAATTGTGGGAAATGTTTAGTATAAATATGTTGTTATCTTGATATCCTTTATACTTGAGAAGTTTGCTTGTAGCAGTGAGACCATTGGTTGTGTTTTAGAGTTGTTGTTTTTTTTGAGGGTTAGTCTGTTTGAGTTGTGAATTTGGGTAATTTTGATTATTTTATTGACTAATTAAGCTTTGAGCTTTTAATGTTATATATATATATTTCACCTTTATGTCTCCATAGACACATCTATGCCGGTTTTGAACACTCTTTGGTACAAGTGTATATGTATACACACAGTGTTATATGCCTTTACACAGCTGTATATATATGTTTACACAGTTGTATGTGTCCACACAGCGATATATTCATTTGTACAGTTATATATGTGGTCACAGTTTTATATGTATTCAAACAATTATATGTTTATTGTCACACATACATGAACCTGTAAAGGATAATGATATTAAATTTTGTATAGATATATTGCAGCATTTATATAAATAATATATTGTATAAGGGTTATTTTGTTTAGAAAATGTGGCTAAATATCCTTTAACAAGTTTGGTTTAAGTAAATTATAAATCACATGCGAAATTCACAGATTGGTAATAAGATTTTTATTTAGAATAATTTGCAGGTGGTATCAGATAGTCCTTGGGTTATTGACATTGTTTTAAAGCTCATTCATTACGATTGTAGTGAATTTCTTTTCCAGATCAAACCAGTAAAAAATTGGCAACAAGATAAAAAAAAGAGAGATTAGAATCAAAAAAGACGATTGCTGTAAAAACTTAGAAGTTTGAATTGTGTTTTAAAAACAGATAGTCACTGGCTTTTGATCTAGGGAATATAGATATCGCAGATTTTTATTTAGAATAAATTGCAGGTGGGATCAGATAGTCCTTAGGTTATTGACATTGTTTTAGATTCATTCATTACGATTGTAATGAATTTCTTTTCCCAGATCAAACCAGTAAAAGTTTGGCAACAAGATAAAAAAAAGATAAGAATCAAAAGAGACCTAAGGCTAAAACTTAGAAGTCTGAATGGTGTTTTAAAAATAGATGGTCGCTGGCTTTTGATCTAGGGAATATAAATATTGCAGATTTTTTTTGAAATAGACACTCTTTAGCTTTTTTTTCTGAAAATTGTTGTGGAGACCAGAATCCAAGAATGATCGAGTAGAATAATATATTTACTGGCTCGGAAGCCAGATGGTTTCTCTCAATTCCTCTAAACATTCCTTTGAATAGACTTTCCAGCAACCTGCATGGAGAATATGAAGAAATTTAACCTATCTGAAAGGCCACTGAAGATTATGACGCTGTCAGACGCCCTATTCCAACCACTATCATTGATATACGCTTCAAGTCCACTCAAGGAGGCAGAGAGAGATGGTAATCATTTTTAAAAAGAAGCTGCGGTATGAACTTTAATCTATAAATTCTTAAAACACTTTAAAAAGAACGTTCTATCTAAATTATAAAAAACTCTTTCAATTTTCCCTCTTATAAAACGAAACTATCAGTCTGTGTAACTTTATCCATAATGTAAAAGAAAAAAAGATCACTTACGTTAATTTTATAAACTGCTGAAATCTTTTATGAATTAAAAGATTTCATATTTTTTTATACTCATTAAATGTCCGAAATTTATTCTCTTCAATTCTTACAAACTAACGGTCTGCCTAATTTCAGTAATTTTAATATTTTGTTTAAATGCATTTTGTTATGTTTGATATGTGATAATATGCTCAGATTTCGAAACAATGAAACTAAGTAATTTATAAAGGAGATAATTGTAATCTTCACTTAGACATTTTAAAAGCATTGTTTATTTTATTAAATCATTGTTTCGAAATTATAATATTGGTAATAAGCGAATGCGCTAACCACTCGTTGTTATCATATTTATATATATATATTGTAAAATCGTATTTTTTTTAAGATTTGCTTAACCGATCTTATATTATAACCTTTGATATTTATTAGTTGGAAGGGGATATATGTATTGTCTAGGGATGATAAAGTATATTTGCTAATGTTTGTATTAAGTCCCATCGAATATACTTTCCCTCCTTAATAAAAGAATATTTATATGCAGATTCAGGATCTTAACTAGATTATTTTTATATAGTTTAAGCCCATTTTATTAACATACTTACAATGCTAACTTTAAGAACTGTTTCGAATTAGCTTGACAGATAAAAGCTATCTGTTTTAGGCGCAATTAATTATATGCATACTGATTGCTTTTTATATATATATTGCGTGCATTGCGGGTGTGTTTCTATATAGTACACTTATATGTGTTACGTTTTGCTGCCTCTGACAAGGGTTCACGGTAACAAACCGCCCCTTTATTTAGTTCGGGTTATGGCTATCTTCATTAGAACTGGGGGCGTGAGGACCCAGATTTTTCCATAAAGCCAATCCGACTTCCTGAACTTTATGTTCATATATCAATAGCAGCAAACCGTCGGTCTCAGAGTAAACCGAGCATTTGATGCTGAAACTCTTGAAGAATCACACACTCGCACTGCAAGTTTATTTCTTTAATATTTTGTATAGCGCCATAGCGCATATATGTGGACCTAATGGTAACCAGTTCTTTTTCCCATATTAATTAATCATTCAGCTTTAGACTGAAGTTTGAATCTGGTTATCAGTTTGAATCTGCATGATACTGAGTTTATTTAGTTGCTCAGTTAATTAGTATATATAACAGTCTTTAAAACTGGCTGTACTCATCATCATCTCTACTAAAGTATCAACTTCTAACTTAAGCAAGTCAAGTTCACAAAATGAGCATATTAAATAATTAGGCATGACTTCTATAACTCACACACACATGTATTGTAATACGTTTAAAAGGGAACAGATGTACTTGATGACAGTCCCAACTATTGTAACATGCTTGCCTGTGTTGAATACCTTGTGAAGATTATACAATCCCTGCCATTATGATATTTTGTGTTAGTTCATTTGTTATTGTTTTAATAAATCTTTTTTTAAATATAAACTGTTGTATACCTTTCTTGCTCAGACTCTAGATCAAACCAAACCACAGTATCTTATCCAATCCATAGTATTTTATCCAATCCACAGTATATTATTAAATGTCACAGTTCATTACTCCAATTTCTTAATGAGTTTATATGCTATATGTGTATGTCTAGTATTTAAGATTAATAGAGTGTCAAGTGTTATATATATCACTTATTTAGTTAGGTTAGTAATGACCTTAAGTCTCGTGTTTCTCCCTGTTCTATGTCGGCACGCAGTTAAATGAGAACTGAGTGTAGCCCCAAGAATGTCACTCATAAGGTGTTAAATTTGGAGTACTGGCAGATGAGTTGGAGTTTGGTTGGATTAGAGGTCTCAACCACCTCACTACGGTCAGCTTTGGTATATTTTGCTTGGGCTCTGAATTTTGTTGCATGAGTGTACAAATCTGACTGTTACATAGGTTTTTTTTTTTTCCTCGATTATGGACGCCCTTCCGTGGGGCCTAGTTAATTTTCACGACCCTGAAAGATAGATATATGAGTACAAATTTTTGTTTTCCTGATTATGTAAATTTTTTTTTTCACTGATTATGGATGCTTAAGTCAGTGGGCTTCTTCAATTGATGTTCATGTCCCTGAACTGAGTATAGACCCTGAACATGGTCTTGAACCAGGTATAGGCCCTAAATTGAATATATGTGGTTTTTTTTTTATGTATATGCATTTATATTATATTTTCTCTCTAAATATGAATGCCATGCAGGGTCAAACTTAGTTACACACCCTAAACTGAGTGGGTGCGTGTTGATATATATAAAAGATTTTTTTTCATGAAAAAAATTTTTTAACAACATTTGCATATGTATATTTTTTTCTCTTGAGTATGAACAACCAGTTAGTTAATTCACATGCCCTGAACTGATAAAAGCATTGAACTGAATACAGGTCCTGAACTGAATACAGGCTCTGATTGATATATGATAAAAAATATATGTAAATTTTTTTTTTTAAATTATGGTATTGCAATGGGAGGAGTATTCTTGACTATATACACATGAGCCATATATATATAAATTTTATAATTTTTTTGTTGTCTATTTACTGAGACTGTTTAATTTAAGTAAAGAATTTTAAAAGTGTCTCTGGCTCAGATATGGCATGAATGTATGCAGGATATGTCAACCAGATATTGGGTGTGTTGCATACATATTGGAATCTTAGGTTATATATGTGGTGTTTTTTCTTGCTCACTGGTGACTGGCGCCCGGGGATGATTTGAATAGGTAGATAGTCATCCTCATATAAATTTTGTCATCAGGGGTAGAGAAAAGGGTTTGCATAAAGGGGCTCTATTGCTTTAAACTTGTTATAAAAATTTGGATTGGTTTGGAGAACGAGCAAGGAAACGAAAAGAGGCAAGGTCAAATTAAATTAAATAAATGGAGATATATACGTGTACTTCAGATCAAACCTGGCATAGAAAGCAAAATTTTTCATAATAAATTTTTTCTTTTAAGTCTTTTCTTAGGAATGATCGGCTTCAGTGAAGGAAGAAAGGAGGTGCAATTGGTAATATAATTTTTTTTTAAAAAATTTTTTTTTATACATAAATGCTTTTACTATATACTTTTAAATTTTTTTATAAAATACTTGAGTATGTTAGATGTAAATAGGGCTTAAACTTGATAGTGGCAGTGGTTATTGAGATCAGTAGTAAGGATAGGTTAATAAAGGAATGCAGTGGTCTGAAAGTTAGGAATTAGAGAGAGTGAGAGCCATTTTGGGGGGAGAGTCAGTAAATAATCATTTACAGCAAATATTAAATTAGTATAATTCTTAGTCATAGTCAAAGCTGAACAATTATGGACAGCAGTACAGAGGAAGAAACAATAGGAGGAGCAAGTGGGGAAGAAGAATTGGAAGGAGTCAATGTAGACTTAGACATGGGAAATGGGCCTTCAGAAAGTCTGATAACCTCCGGGGAACCAAGCGAAATGGCTAGTGTAGCCAAGGCAGAAAAGGAAAGGTACAAGGGGATTACCTTGCGATCTGGAAAAGAGATGGTTGGAGGTGAAAGTAGCACAGAAGAGGAAGGGGAAGTGAGTGCCAGTCAGTCCTATGAAAGAAGGGGCTTGGAAGAGTCAGCAGCCATGGGAGAACCCTCTCAAAAAGAAATACACAAGCTAAAAATGGAGAAAGGCATGGAGGAAAGCCAAAATATGTCACCAACCTTCTGGCTACAGATGAAAGTGATGATGGAGACAGTCCAACAGGAATTGGGTTTTAAAATGGGGGAGAAACTGGATGCCCATAAAATGGAGATAAGGGAAGATTTGCAAGCCATAAGGGAAGATTTGCAAGCCCATAAAATGGAGATAAGGGAAGATTTGCAAGCCCATAAAATGGAGATAAGGGAAGATTTGCAAGCCCATAAAATGGAGATTGGGGGAGGTTTGCAAACCCTAGGCAGAAAATTGGAGGAAAGTAATCAAAATATAGAGAAGTTACAGAAGGAATTGGGGAGATTGGGAGTAAACTGCCAGCAGGAAGTGTTCAAACTGGAGGAGCCTTCTCAGAAGAAAATAATAAACCTGGAGAAGTACCCAGTGGATATTGCAGAGAGTAAGAAGGGTAGCCAAGAGGATATAGATGTAGAGGGAGGAGAAGCAGGAGAAATTCCTGGAGGAAATTTAGGGGATAGTGATGATCAGGATGGTGAACCAAGAGAAGAAAATCTATTCCATAAAAGGGGAAAATTTGAATGTCTTGATGTTGCAAAAGACTCAGATATGGATTGCCATTATCATTACAAACAAGTAAAGTTGGCAGATCCAGAAGATCGTCTCCAAGAAAACAAGCATGCTGAAACTGCAGATTCTTGTATGCCAGGCAATAAGAATGCTAAAAAGGATATAATGGATATACCGGAGGTAGAACCAGTAAAAGGAGTAGATACAGAAACGGAGACCGACATTCTATCAAACACAGTAAAAGGATGTAAAATGGATGTGGAGATAATAGAAGACTCCAAAATAGTTGTAGAGATTGATGAGTTTAAAATCAATGTAAAAACAGGGGGAGAGTTAAGACTTGATAAAGAAACTGTAGGAGAATTTAAAATGGACGCAAAGACTGCTGAGAAGTTGCAAGCTGATTTAATAAAATCTAAAAGAGATGTAAAATTTGTAAGAGAGTCTAAAGTCAATGATGATATGGAAGAGTCTAAAATTGATGCAGTAAGTATTGATATTTGTAAAATCAATATGGAAATATCAGAGGATTCAAAAATGTATTCAGGGACTGCAATGGATACTGAAATGGATACAAAAAACATGGAAGGGATAGAACCTGATATAAAAATCATGCAGGAATCTCTTGAACAACAAAATATAGTTCAGAACAGTGAAGAGTCTATAGATACTGAAGTAAATGAGAAAGAATACCAAGTAAATCTTCTTTCAACCTCATCTAAAAATGCCATTTATATTGAAGAAATTAAACCAAAATCTTACCCAGAAGTACCAAAAATAAATGCAATTGAGGTTACCAAAACTTGCATAGACAGGAATGTTTTAAAAGATAGACATTTCACAGAAATTCCCAAAATGGATGAGTTTGATCAAGTGAAAGAAGACATTGGAGCTAAGTCCGAGATTGAGGCCCTGTGGGACAGAGTGGTTTTTGATTGTGAAAGAAGTGGGAATATTGCCAGAGCCCAAATGGGAAAGACAGGGTGGAAAAGAAAGAGGAGAAAAGAAGATACTGATGTTTTTAGGAGGGAAAACCAGAAAAGAGTTCAAACTCAGGATCTGAGAGAGGGATATGTTCGGAGATATCCTACATATTTTCCTTTTAGGAAGAAACTGCACCAAACCCAGATGAAGTGTGGGAAGCATAGAAAACTCTGGGAAAGAGATGTTGGTGGTGCCCAGATAGGACTGATAGTATGGAAAAGGAGGAGAAAAGAAGGTACCTATGTCTGCAAGATTGGAAACCAGAAGGGGGTTCAAACTTGGAATTTAATAAAGAGATGTCTTCAGAGGTATCATAAGTATTTCCCATTTAGAGAGAAAGCCAAACTACAACCAGTCAGAAAGTCTGGAAGCTTCCTGGTATATGATAAGCTCCAGGAACCCAAAACGTTTCAAAACTTACTCCCAGACCCAACTTAGGTAAGATTAGTTTTGATGATTACTCCTAGATTCTACAAAGATGATGCATGATCATTTATAGAATCGCCCCTACCCCAGTAGTTAGATATATATATTGTGTGTTCTTCTATATAGGTGATATTTATCAAATTAGTTAACTAATTAGTGTTATATTATTCCAACCCAACAGTATATACATATTAAAATTTTGTGTGCTCATATATATATGTAATAACCACATGTTTAGCAAATTAGCATAGCCAAATAGCATTAGTATAACCAGTTATAGGTAGACGTGTGTAGCTTAGACTTTAGTCATAATGGTATTAGTGTACTGTCATCACTTTAAGACCAGACAGCCAGGCAAGGTAAAAAAATATTGCAAGTAATATTTTGTTTCATCATTTGTTTTGTTATGAAATAGTGGTATTATTGAGGGATATTCTTCACCAAGTAAAATCTTTTTTTTTTTTCATTGATTTTTTTTTGTAAGTTTGGGGAAATGAAACAGATATTACTGTTCTTCTATCTGTTTCATCTTTATGTCTCCATAGACACATCTATGCCGGTTTTAAACACTCTTTAGAACACATGTATATGTATCCACTCAGTGTTATATGCCTTTACACAGCTGCATATATATGTTTACACAGTTGTATGTGCCCACAAGCGATAT